>OX638314.1:7144310-7851984 GCA_951812415.1 Beris morrisii | reverse complement strand
GGGTACGTTTCGTACCCACCACGTACCCACCACGTCCCCCCCAATGAACTTCCGCTCTCCTGGGCTCAAATTGTTTTTTTTTTAAATCTGTTTTAGGATTTCAATTTAATTTAACTTTAATTTAAGTGGTCACTTGTAAAAATCTCGGCCTATGTGCTCATACCCATTGGGGGGTACGTGGTGGGTACGTTTCGTACCCACCACGTACCCACCACGTCCCCCCCAATGAACTTCCGCTCTCCTGGGCTCAAATTGTTTTTTTTTAAATCTGTTTTAGGATTTCAATTTAATTTTAACTTTAATTTAAGTGGTCACTTGTAAAAATCTCGGCCTATGTGCTCATACCCATTGGGGGGTACGTGGTGGGTACGTTTCGTACCCACCACGTACCCACCACGTCCCCCCCAATGAACTTCCGCTCTCCTGGGCTCAAATTGTTTTTTTTTAAATCTGTTTTAGGATTTCAATTTAATTTTAACTTTAATTTAAGTGGTCACTTGTAAAAATCTCGGCCTATGTGCTCATACCCATTGGGGGGTACGTGGTGGGTACGTTTCGTACCCACCACGTACCCACCACGTCCCCCCCAATGAACTTCCGCTCTCCTGGGCTCAAATTGTTTTTTTTTAAATCTGTTTTAGGATTTCAATTTAATTTTAACTTTAATTTAAGTGGTCACTTGTAAAAATCTCGGCCTATGTGCTCATACCCATTGGGGGGTACGTGGTGGGTACGTTTCGTACCCACCACGTACCCACCACGTCCCCCCCAATGAACTTCCGCTCTCCTGGGCTCAAATTGTTTTTTTTTAAATCTGTTTTAGGATTTCAATTTAATTTTAACTTTAATTTAAGTGGTCACTTGTAAAAATCTCGGCCTATGTGCTCATACCCATTGGGGGGTACGTGGTGGGTACGTTTCGTACCCACCACGTACCCACCACGTCCCCCCCAATGAACTTCCGCTCTCCTGGGCTCAAATTGTTTTTTTTTAAATCTGTTTTAGGATTTCAATTTAATTTTAACTTTAATTTAAGTGGTCACTTGTAAAAATCTCGGCCTATGTGCTCATACCCATTGGGGGGTACGTGGTGGGTACGTTTCGTACCCACCACGTACCCACCACGTCCCCCCAATGAACTTCCGCTCTCCTGGGCTCAAATTGTTTTTTTTTAAATCTGTTTTAGGATTTCAATTTAATTTTAACTTTAATTTAAGTGGTCACTTGTAAAAATCTCGGCCTATGTGCTCATACCCATTGTGGGGTACGTGGTGGGTACGTTTCGTACCCACCACGTACCCACCACGTCCCCCCCAATGAACTTCCGCTCTCCTGGGCTCAAATTGTTTTTTTTTAAATCTGTTTTAGGATTTCAATTTAATTTTAACTTTAATTTAAGTGGTCACTTGTAAAAATCTCGGCCTATGTGCTCATACCCATTGGGGGGTACGTGGTGGGTACGTTTCGTACCCACCACGTACCCACCACGTCCCCCCCCCAATGAACTTCCGCTCTCCTGGGCTCAAATTGTTTTTTTTTAAATCTGTTTTAGGATTTCAATTTAATTTTAACTTTAATTTAAGTGGTCACTTGTAAAAATCTCGGCCTATGTGCTCATACCCATTGGGGGGTACGTGGTGGGTACGTTTCGTACCCACCACGTACCCACCACGTCCCCCCCCAATGAACTTCCGCTCTCCTGGGCTCAAATTGTTTTTTTTTAAATCTGTTTTAGGATTTGAATTTAATTTTAACTTTAATTTAAGTGGTCACTTGTAAAAATCTCGGCCTATGTGCTCATACCCATTGGGGGGTACGTGGTGGGTACGTTTCGTACCCACCACGTACCCACCACGTCCCCCCCCCAATGAACTTCCGCTCTCCTGGGCTCAAATTGTTTTTTTTAAATCTGTTTTAGGATTTCAATTTAATTTTAACTTTAATTTAAGTGGTCACTTGTAAAAATCTCGGCCTATGTGCTCATACCCATTGTGGGGTACGTGGTGGGTACGTTTCGTACCCACCACGTACCCACCACGTCCCCCCCCCCCAATGAACTTCCGCTCTCCTGGGCTCAAATTGTTTTTTTTTAAATCTGTTTTAGGATTTCAATTTAATTTTAACTTTAATTTAAGTGGTCACTTGTAAAAATCTCGGCCTATGTGCTCATACCCATTGTGGGGTACGTGGTGGGTACGTTTCGTACCCACCACGTACCCACCACGTCCCCCCCCCCAATGAACTTCCGCTCTCCTGGGCTCAAATTGTTTTTTTTTAAATCTGTTTTAGGATTTCAATTTAATTTTAACTTTAATTTAAGTGGTCACTTGTAAAAATCTCGGCCTATGTGCTCATACCCATTGGGGGGTACGTGGTGGGTACGTTTCGTACCCACCACGTCCACCCCCCCCAATGAACTTCCGCTCTCCTGGGCTCAAATTGTTTTTTTTTAAATCTGTTTTAGGATTTCAATTTAATTTTAACTTTAATTTAAGTGGTCACTTGTAAAAATCTCGGCCTATGTGCTCATACCCATTGTGGGGTACGTGGTGGGTACGTTTCGTACCCACCACGTACCCACCACGTCCCCTCCCCAATGAACTTCCGCTCTCCTGGGCTCAAATTGTTTTTTTTTAAATCTGTTTTAGGATTTCAATTTAATTTTAACTTTAATTTAAGTGGTCACTTGTAAAAATCTCGGCCTATGTGCTCATACCCATTGGGGGGTACGTGGTGGGTACGTTTCGTACCCACCACGTACCCACCACGTCCCCCCCCCCCAATGAACTTCCGCTCTCCTGGGCTCAAATTGTTTTTTTTTAAATCTGTTTTAGGATTTCAATTTAATTTTAACTTTAATTTAAGTGGTCACTTGTAAAAATCTCGGCCTATGTGCTCATACCCATTGGGGGGTACGTGGTGGGTACGTTTCGTACCCACCACGTACCCACCACGTCCCCCCCAATGAACTTCCGCTCTCCTGGGCTCAAATTGTTTTTTTTTAAATCTGTTTTAGGATTTCAATTTAATTTTAACTTTAATTTAAGTGGTCACTTGTAAAAATCTCGGCCTATGTGCTCATACCCATTGGGGGGTACGTGGTGGGTACGTTTCGTACCCACCACGTACCCACCACGTCCCCCCCAATGAACTTCCGCTCTCCTGGGCTCAAATTGTTTTTTTTTAAATCTGTTTTAGGATTTCAATTTAATTTTAACTTTAATTTAAGTGGTCACTTGTAAAAATCTCGGCCTATGTGCTCATACCCATTGGGGGGTACGTGGTGGGTACGTTTCGTACCCACCACGTACCCACCACGTCCCCCCCCAATGAACTTCCGCTCTCCTGGGCTCAAATTGTTTTTTTTTAAATCTGTTTTAGGATTTCAATTTAATTTTAACTTTAATTTAAGTGGTCACTTGTAAAAATCTCGGCCTATGTGCTCATACCCATTGGGGGGTACGTGGTGGGTACGTTTCGTACCCACCACGTACCCACCACGTCCCCCCAATGAACTTCCGCTCTCCTGGGCTCAAATTGTTTTTTTTTAAATCTGTTTTAGGATTTCAATTTAATTTTAAATTTAATTTAAGTGGTCACTTGTAAAAATCTCGGCCTATGTGCTCATACCCATTGGGGGGTACGTGGTGGGTACGTTTCGTACTCACCACGTCCCCCCCCCAATGAACTTCCGCCCTCCTGGGCTCAAATTGTTTTTTTTTAAATCTGTTTTAGGATTTGAATTTAATTTTAACTTTAATTTAAGTGGTCACTTGTAAAAATCTCGGCCTATGTGCTCATACCCATTGGGGGGTACGTGGTGGGTACGTTTCGTACCCACCACGTACCCACCACGTCCCCCCCCAATGAACTTCCGCTCTCCTGGGCTCAAATTGTTTTTTTTTAAATCTGTTTTAGGATTTGAATTTAATTTTAACTTTAATTTAAGTGGTCACTTGTAAAAATCTCGGCCTATGTGCTCATACCCATTGGGGGGTACGTGGTGGGTACGTTTCGTACCCACCACGTACCCACCACGTCCCTCCCCAATGAACTTCCGCTCTCCTGGGCTCAAATTGTTTTTTTTTAAATCTGTTTTAGGATTTCAATTTAATTTTAACTTTAATTTAAGTGGTCACTTGTAAAAATCTCGGCCTATGTGCTCATACCCATTGGGGGGTACTTGGTGGGTACGTTTCGTACCCACCACGTACCCACCACGTCCCTCCTCCAATGAACTTCCGCTCTCCTGGGCTCAAATTGTTTTTTTTTAAATCTGTTTTAGGATTTGAATTTAATTTTAACTTTAATTTAAGTGGTCACTTGTAAAAATCTCGGCCTATGTGCTCATACCCATTGGGGGGTACGTGGTGGGTACGTTTCGTACCCACCACGTACCCACCACGTCCCCCCCCAATGAACTTCCGCTCTCCTGGGCTCAAATTGTTCTTTTTTAAATCTGTTTTAGGATTTCAATTTAATTTTAACTTTAATTTAAGTGGTCACTTGTAAAAATCTCGGCCTATGTGCTCATACCCATTGGGGGGTACGTGGTGGGTACGTTTCGTACCCACCACGTACCCACCACGTCCCCCCCCAATGAACTTCCGCTCTCCTGGGCTCAAATTGTTTTTTTTTAAATCTGTTTTAGGATTTGAATTTAATTTTAACTTTAATTTAAGTGGTCACTTGTAAAAATCTCGGCCTATGTGCTCATACCCATTGGGGGGTACGTGGTGGGTACGTTTCGTACCCACCACGTACCCACCACGTCCCCCCAATGAACTTCCGCTCTCCTGGGCTCAAATTGTTTTTTTTTAAATCTGTTTTAGGATTTCAATTTAATTTTAACTTTAATTTAAGTGGTCACTTGTAAAAATCTCGGCCTATGTGCTCATACCCATTGGGGGGTACGTGGTGGGTACGTTTCGTACCCACCACGTACCCACCACGTCCCCCCCCCCAATGAACTTCCGCTCTCCTGGGCTCAAATTGTTTTTTTTTAAATCTGTTTTAGGATTTCAATTTAATTTTAACTTTAATTTAAGTGGTCACTTGTAAAAATCTCGGCCTATGTGCTCATACCCATTGGGGGGTACGTGGTGGGTACGTTTCGTACCCACCACGTCCCCCCCCAATGAACTTCCGCCCTCCTGGGCTCAAATTGTTTTTTTTTAAATCTGTTTTAGGATTTCAATTTAATTTTAACTTTAATTTAAGTGGTCACTTGTAAAAATCTCGGCCTATGTGCTCATACCCATTGGGGGGTACGTGGTGAGTACGTTTCATACCCACCACGTACCCACCACGTCCCCCCCCAATGAACTTCCGCTCTCCTGGGCTCAAATTGTTTTTTTTTAAATCTGTTTTAGGATTTGAATTTAATTTTAACTTTAATTTAAGTGGTCACTTGTAAAAATCTCGGCCTATGTGCTCATACCCATTGGGGGGTACGTGGTGGGTACGTTTCGTACCCACCACGTACCCACCACGTCCCTCCCCAATGAACTTCCGCTCTCCTGGGCTCAAATTGTTTTTTTTTAAATCTGTTTTAGGATTTCAATTTAATTTTAACTTTAATTTAAGTGGTCACTTGTAAAAATCTCGGCCTATGTGCTCATACCCATTGGGGGGTACGTGGTGGGTACGTTTCGTACCCACCACGTACCCACCACGTCCCCCCCAATGAACTTCCGCTCTCCTGGGCTCAAATTGTTTTTTTTTAAATCTGTTTTAGGATTTCAATTTAATTTTAACTTTAATTTAAGTGGTCACTTGTAAAAATCTCGGCCTATGTGCTCATACCCATTGGGGGGTACGTGGTGGGTACGTTTCGTACCCACCACGTACCCACCACGTCCTCCCCAATGAACTTCCGCTCTCCTGGGCTCAAATTGTTTTTTTTTAAATCTGTTTTAGGATTTGAATTTAATTTTAACTTTAATTTAAGTGGTCACTTGTAAAAATCTCGGCCTATGTGCTCATACCCATTGGGGGGTACGTGGTGGGTACGTTTCGTACCCACCACGTACCCACCACGTCCCTTCCCAATGAACTTCCGCTCTCCTGGGCTCAAATTGTTTTTTTTTAAATCTGTTTTAGGATTTCAATTTAATTTTAACTTTAATTTAAGTGGTCACTTGTAAAAATCTCGGCCTATGTGCTCATACCCATTGGGGGGTACGTGGTGGGTACGTTTCGTACCCACCACGTACCCACCACGTCCCCCCCAATGAACTTCCGCTCTCCTGGGCTCAAATTGTTTTTTTTTAAATCTGTTTTAGGATTTCAATTTAATTTTAACTTTAATTTAAGTGGTCACTTGTAAAAATCTCGGCCTATGTGCTCATACCCATTGGGGGGTACGTGGTGGGTACGTTTCGTACCCACCACGTACCCACCACGTCCCCCCCAATGAACTTCCGCTCTCCTGGGCTCAAATTGTTTTTTTTTTAAATCTGTTTTAGGATTTCAATTTAATTTTAACTTTAATTTAAGTGGTCACTTGTAAAAATCTCGGCCTATGTGCTCATACCCATTGGGGGGTACGTGGTGGGTACGTTTCGTACCCACCACGTACCCACCACGTCCCCCCCCCAATGAACTTCCGCTCTCCTGGGCTCAAATTGTTTTTTTTTAAATCTGTTTTAGGATTTCAATTTAATTTTAACTTTAATTTAAGTGGTCACTTGTAAAAGTCTCGGCCTATGTGCTCATACCCATTGGGGGGTACGTGGTGGGTACGTTTCGTACCCACCACGTCCCCCCCAATGAACTTCCGCGCTCCTGGGCTCAAATTGTTTTTTTTTAAATCTGTTTTAGGATTTCAATTTAATTTTAACTTTAATTTAAGTGGTCACTTGTAAAAATCTCGGCCTATGTGCTCATACCCATTGGGGGGTACGTGGTGGGTACGTTTCGTACCCACCACGTACCCACCACGTCCCTCCCCAATGAACTTCCGCTCTCCTGGGCTCAAATTGTTTTTTTTTAAATCTGTTTTAGGATTTCAATTTAATTTTAACTTTAATTTAAGTGGTCACTTGTAAAAATCTCGGCCTATGTGCTCATACCCATTGGGGGGTACGTGGTGGGTACGTTTCGTACCCACCACGTACCCACCACGTCCCCCCCAATGAACTTCCGCTCTCCTGGGCTCAAATTGTTTTTTTTTAAATCTGTTTTAGGATTTCAATTTAATTTTAACTTTAATTTAAGTGGTCACTTGTAAAAATCTCGGCCTATGTGCTCATACCCATTGGGGGGTACGTGGTGGGTACGTTTCGTACCCACCACGTACCCACCACGTCCCCCCCCCCAATGAACTTCCGCTCTCCTGGGCTCAAATTGTTTTTTTTTAAATCTGTTCTAGGATTTCAATTTAATTTTAACTTTAATTTAAGTGGTCACTTGTAAAAATCTCGGCCTATGTGCTCATACCCATTGGGGGGTACGTGGTGGGTACGTTTCGTACCCACCACGTACCCACCACGTCCCCCCCAATGAACTTCCGCTCTCCTGGGCTCAAATTGTTTTTTTTTAAATCTGTTTTAGGATTTCAATTTAATTTTAACTTTAATTTAAGTGGTCACTTGTAAAAATCTCGGCCTATGTGCTCATACCCATTGGGGGGTACGTGGTGGGTACGTTTCGTACCCACCACGTACCCACCACGTCCTCCCCCCCAATGAACTTCCGCTCTCCTGGGCTCAAATTGTTTTTTTTTAAATCTGTTTTAGGATTTCAATTTAATTTTAACTTTAATTTAAGTGGTCACTTGTAAAAGTCTCGGCCTATGTGCTCATACCCATTGGGGGGTACGTGGTGGGTACGTTTCGTACCCACCACGTACCCACCACGTCCCCCCCAATGAACTTCCGCTCTCCTGGGCTCAAATTGTTTTTTTTTAAATCTGTTTTAGGATTTCAATTTAATTTTAACTTTAATTTAAGTGGTCACTTGTAAAAATCTCGGCCTATGTGCTCATACCCATTGGGGGGTACGTGGTGGGTACGTTTCGTACCCACCACGTACCCACCACGTCCCTCCCCAATGAACTTCCGCTCTCCTGGGCTCAAATTGTTTTTTTTTAAATCTGTTTTAGGATTTCAATTTAATTTTAACTTTAATTTAAGTGGTCACTTGTAAAAATCTCGGCCTATGTGCTCATACCCATTGGGGGGTACGTGGTGGGTACGTTTCGTACCCACCACGTACCCACCACGTCCCCCCCAATGAACTTCCGCTCTCCTGGGCTCAAATTGTTTTTTTTTAAATCTGTTTTAGGATTTGAATTTAATTTTAACTTTAATTTAAGTGGTCACTTGTAAAAATCTCGGCCTATGTGCTCATACCCATTGGGGGGTACGTGGTGGGTACGTTTCGTACCCACCACGTACCCACCACGTCCCCCCCCTCCAATGAACTTCCGCTCTCCTGGGCTCAAATTGTTTTTTTTTAAATCTGTTTTAGGATTTCAATTTAATTTTAACTTTAATTTAAGTGGTCACTTGTAAAAATCTCGGCCTATGTGCTCATACCCATTGGGGGGTACGTGGTGGGTACGTTTCGTACCCACCACGTACCCACCACGTCCCCCCCAATGAACTTCCGCTCTCCTGGGCTCAAATTGTTTTTTTTTAAATCTGTTTTAGGATTTCAATTTAATTTTAACTTTAATTTAAGTGGTCACTTGTAAAAATCTCGGCCTATGTGCTCATACCCATTGGGGGGTACGTGGTGGGTACGTTTCGTACCCACCACGTACCCACCACGTCCCTCCCCAATGAACTTCCGCTCTCCTGGGCTCAAATTGTTTTTTTTTAAATCTGTTTTAGGATTTCAATTTAATTTTAACTTTAATTTAAGTGGTCACTTGTAAAAATCTCGGCCTATGTGCTCATACCCATTGGGGGGTACGTGGTGGGTACGTTTCGTACCCACCACGTACCCACCACGTCCCCCCCAATGAACTTCCGCTCTCCTGGGCTCAAATTGTTTTTTTTTAAATCTGTTTTAGGATTTGAATTTAATTTTAACTTTAATTTAAGTGGTCACTTGTAAAAATCTCGGCCTATGTGCTCATACCCATTGGGGGGTACGTGGTGGGTACGTTTCGTACCCACCACGTACCCACCACGTCCCTTCCCAATGAACTTCCGCTCTCCTGGGCTCAAATTGTTTTTTTTTAAATCTGTTTTAGGATTTCAATTTAATTTTAACTTTAATTTAAGTGGTCACTTGTAAAAATCTCGGCCTATGTGCTCATACCCATTGGGGGGTACGTGGTGGGTACGTTTCGTACCCACCACGTACCCACCACGTCCCCCCCAATGAACTTCCGCTCTCCTGGGCTCAAATTGTTTTTTTTTAAATCTGTTTTAGGATTTGAATTTAATTTTAACTTTAATTTAAGTGGTCACTTGTAAAAATCTCGGCCTATGTGCTCATACCCATTGGGGGGTACGTGGTGGGTACGTTTCGTACCCACCACGTACCCACCACGTCCCCCCCAATGAACTTCCGCTCTCCTGGGCTCAAATTGTTTTTTTTTAAATCTGTTTTAGGATTTCAATTTAATTTTAACTTTAATTTAAGTGGTCACTTGTAAAAATCTCGGCCTATGTGCTCATACCCATTGGGGGGTACGTGGTGGGTACGTTTCGTACCCACCACGTACCCACCACGTCCTCCCCAATGAACTTCCGCTCTCCTGGGCTCAAATTGTTTTTTTTTAAATCTGTTTTAGGATTTGAATTTAATTTTAACTTTAATTTAAGTGGTCACTTGTAAAAATCTCGGCCTATGTGCTCATACCCATTGGGGGGTACGTGGTGGGTACGTTTCGTACCCACCACGTACCCACCACGTCCCCCCCCTCCAATGAACTTCCGCTCTCCTGGGCTCAAATTGTTTTTTTTTAAATCTGTTTTAGGATTTGAATTTAATTTTAACTTTAATTTAAGTGGTCACTTGTAAAAATCTCGGCCTATGTGCTCATACCCATTGGGGGGTACGTAGAGGGTACGTTTCGTACCCACCACGTACCCACCACGTCCCCCCCCCAATGAACTTCCGCTCTCCTGGGCTCAAATTGTTTTTTTTTAAATCTGTTTTAGGATTTCAATTTAATTTTAACTTTAATTTAAGTGGTCACTTGTAAAAATCTCGGCCTATGTGCTCATACCCATTGGGGGGTACGTGGTGGGTACGTTTCGTACCCACCACGTACCCACCACGTCCCCCCCAATGAACTTCCGCTCTCCTGGGCTCAAATTGTTTTTTTTTAAATCTGTTTTAGGATTTGAATTTAATTTTAACTTTAATTTAAGTGGTCACTTGTAAAAATCTCGGCCTATGTGCTCATACCCATTGGGGGGTACGTGGTGGGTACGTTTCGTACCCACCACGTACCCACCACGTCCCTTCCCAATGAACTTCCGCTCTCCTGGGCTCAAATTGTTTTTTTTTAAATCTGTTTTAGGATTTCAATTTAATTTTAACTTTAATTTAAGTGGTCACTTGTAAAAATCTCGGCCTATGTGCTCATACCCATTGGGGGGTACGTGGTGGGTACGTTTCGTACCCACCACGTACCCACCACGTCCCCCCCAATGAACTTCCGCTCTCCTGGGCTCAAATTGTTTTTTTTTTAAATCTGTTTTAGGATTTGAATTTAATTTTAACTTTAATTTAAGTGGTCACTTGTAAAAATCTCGGCCTATGTGCTCATACCCATTGGGGGGTACGTGGTGGGTACGTTTCGTACCCACCACGTACCCACCACGTCCCCCCCAATGAACTTCCGCTCTCCTGGGCTCAAATTGTTTTTTTTTAAATCTGTTTTAGGATTTGAATTTAATTTTAACTTTAATTTAAGTGGTCACTTGTAAAAATCTCGGCCTATGTGCTCATACCCATTGGGGGGTACGTGGTGGGTACGTTTCGTACCCACCACGTACCCACCACGTCCCCCCCCCTCCAATGAACTTCCGCTCTCCTGGGCTCAAATTGTTTTTTTTTAAATCTGTTTTAGGATTTGAATTTAATTTTAACTTTAATTTAAGTGGTCACTTGTAAAAATCTCGGCCTATGTGCTCATACCCATTGGGGGGTACGTGGTGGGTACGTTTCGTACCCACCACGTACCCACCACGTCCCCCCCTCTCCAATGAACTTCCGCTCTCCTGGGCTCAAATTGTTTTTTTTTAAATCTGTTTTAGGATTTGAATTTAATTTTAACTTTAATTTAAGTGGTCACTTGTAAAAATCTCGGCCTATGTGCTCATACCCATTGGGGGGTACGTAGAGGGTACGTTTCGTACCCACCACGTACCCACCACGTCCCCCCCCCAATGAACTTCCGCTCTCCTGGGCTCAAATTGTTTTTTTTTAAATCTGTTTTAGGATTTGAATTTAATTTTAACTTTAATTTAAGTGGTCACTTGTAAAAATCTCGGCCTATGTGCTCATACCCATTGGGGGGTACGTGGTGGGTACGTTTCGTACCCACCACGTACCCACCACGTCCCCCCCAATGAACTTCCGCTCTCCTGGGCTCAAATTGTTTTTTTTTAAATCTGTTTTAGGATTTGAATTTAATTTTAACTTTAATTTAAGTGGTCACTTGTAAAAATCTCGGCCTATGTGCTCATACCCATTGGGGGGTACGTGGTGGGTACGTTTCGTACCCACCACGTACCCACCACGTCCCTTCCCAATGAACTTCCGCTCTCCTGGGCTCAAATTGTTTTTTTTTAAATCTGTTTTAGGATTTCAATTTAATTTTAACTTTAATTTAAGTGGTCACTTGTAAAAATCTCGGCCTATGTGCTCATACCCATTGGGGGGTACGTGGTGGGTACGTTTCGTACCCACCACGTACCCACCACGTCCCCCCCAATGAACTTCCGCTCTCCTGGGCTCAAATTGTTTTTTTTTTAAATCTGTTTTAGGATTTGAATTTAATTTTAACTTTAATTTAAGTGGTCACTTGTAAAAATCTCGGCCTATGTGCTCATACCCATGGGGGGGTACGTGGTGGGTACGTTTCGTACCCACCACGTACCCACCACGTCCCCCCCAATGAACTTCCGCTCTCCTGGGCTCAAATTGTTTTTTTTTAAATCTGTTTTAGGATTTGAATTTAATTTTAACTTTAATTTAAGTGGTCACTTGTAAAAATCTCGGCCTATGTGCTCATACCCATTGGGGGGTACGTGGTGGGTACGTTTCGTACCCACCACGTACCCACCACGTCCCTTCCCAATGAACTTCCGCTCTCCTGGGCTCAAATTGTTTTTTTTTAAATCTGTTTTAGGATTTCAATTTAATTTTAACTTTAATTTAAGTGGTCACTTGTAAAAATCTCGGCCTATGTGCTCATACCCATTGGGGGGTACGTGGTGGGTACGTTTCGTACCCACCACGTACCCACCACGTCCCCCCCCTCCAATGAACTTCCGCTCTCCTGGGCTCAAATTGTTTTTTTTTAAATCTGTTTTAGGATTTGAATTTAATTTTAACTTTAATTTAAGTGGTCACTTGTAAAAATCTCGGCCTATGTGCTCATACCCATTGGGGGGTACGTAGAGGGTACGTTTCGTACCCACCACGTACCCACCACGTCCCCCCCCCCAATGAACTTCCGCTCTCCTGGGCTCAAATTGTTTTTTTTTAAATCTGTTTTAGGATTTCAATTTAATTTTAACTTTAATTTAAGTGGTCACTTGTAAAAATCTCGGCCTATGTGCTCATACCCATTGGGGGGTACGTGGTGGGTACGTTTCGTACCCACCACGTACCCACCACGTCCCCCCCCCCCAATGAACTTCCGCTCTCCTGGGCTCAAATTGTTTTTTTTTAAATCTGTTTTAGGATTTGAATTTAATTTTAACTTTAATTTAAGTGGTCACTTGTAAAAATCTCGGCCTATGTGCTCATACCCATTGGGGGGTACGTGGTGGGTACGTTTCGTACCCACCACGTACCCACCACGTCCCCCCCCCAATGAACTTCCGCTCTCCTGGGCTCAATTGTTTTTTTTTAAATCTGTTTTAGGATTTGAATTTAATTTTAACTTTAATTTAAGTGGTCACTTGTAAAAATCTCGGCCTATGTGCTCATACCCATTGGGGGGTACGTGGTGGGTACGTTTCGTACCCACCACGTCCCCCCCCAATGAACTTCCGCCCTCCTGGGCTCAAATTGTTTTTTTTTAAATCTGTTTTAGGATTTCAATTTAATTTTAACTTTAATTTAAGTGGTCACTTGTAAAAATCTCGGCCTATGTGCTCATACCCATTGGGGGGTACGTGGTGGGTACGTTTCGTACCCACCACGTACCCACCACGTCCCTCCCCAATGAACTTCCGCTCTCCTGGGCTCAAATTGTTTTTTTTTAAATCTGTTTTAGGATTTCAATTTAATTTTAACTTTAATTTAAGTGGTCACTTGTAAAAATCTCGGCCTATGTGCTCATACCCATTGGGGGGTACGTGGTGGGTACGTTTCGTACCCACCACGTACCCACCACGTCCCCCCCCTCCAATGAACTTCCGCTCTCCTGGGCTCAAATTGTTTTTTTTAAATCTGTTTTAGGATTTCAATTTAATTTTAACTTTAATTTAAGTGGTCACTTGTAAAAATCTCGGCCTATGTGCTCATACCCATTGGGGGGTACGTGGTGGGTACGTTTCGTACCCACCACGTACCCACCACGTCCCTCCCCAATGAACTTCCGCTCTCCTGGGCTCAAATTGTTTTTTTTTAAATCTGTTTTAGGATTTCAATTTAATTTTAACTTTAATTTAAGTGGTCACTTGTAAAAATCTCGGCCTATGTGCTCATACCCATTGGGGGGTACGTGGTGGGTACGTTTCGTACCCACCACGTACCCACCACGTCCCCCCCCTCCAATGAACTTCCGCTCTCCTGGGCTCAAATTGTTTTTTTTAAATCTGTTTTAGGATTTCAATTTAATTTTAACTTTAATTTAAGTGGTCACTTGTAAAAATCTCGGCCTATGTGCTCATACCCATTGGGGGGTACGTGGTGGGTACGTTTCGTACCCACCACGTACCCACCACGTCCCCCCCCCCAATGAACTTCCGCTCTCCTGGGCTCAAATTGTTTTTTTTTAAATCTGTTTTAGGATTTGAATTTAATTTTAACTTTAATTTAAGTGGTCACTTGTAAAAATCTCGGCCTATGTGCTCATACCCATTGGGGGGTACGTAGAGGGTACGTTTCGTACCCACCACGTACCCACCACGTCCCCCCCCCCAATGAACTTCCGCTCTCCTGGGCTCAAATTGTTTTTTTTTAAATCTGTTTTAGGATTTCAATTTAATTTTAACTTTAATTTAAGTGGTCACTTGTAAAAATCTCGGCCTATGTGCTCATACCCATTGGGGGGTACGTGGTGGGTACGTTTCGTACCCACCACGTACCCACCACGTCCCCCCCCCCAATGAACTTCCGCTCTCCTGGGCTCAAATTGTTTTTTTTTAAATCTGTTTTAGGATTTGAATTTAATTTTAACTTTAATTTAAGTGGTCACTTGTAAAAATCTCGGCCTATGTGCTCATACCCATTGGGGGGTACGTAGAGGGTACGTTTCGTACCCACCACGTACCCACCACGTCCCCCCCCCCAATGAACTTCCGCTCTCCTGGGCTCAAATTGTTTTTTTTTAAATCTGTTTTAGGATTTCAATTTAATTTTAACTTTAATTTAAGTGGTCACTTGTAAAAATCTCGGCCTATGTGCTCATACCCATTGGGGGGTACGTGGTGGGTACGTTTCGTACCCACCACGTACCCACCACGTCCCCCCCCTCCAATGAACTTCCGCTCTCCTGGGCTCAAATTGTTTTTTTTTAAATCTGTTTTAGGATTTGAATTTAATTTTAACTTTAATTTAAGTGGTCACTTGTAAAAATCTCGGCCTATGTGCTCATACCCATTGGGGGGTACGTAGAGGGTACGTTTCGTACCCACCACGTACCCACCACGTCCCCCCCCCCAATGAACTTCCGCTCTCCTGGGCTCAAATTGTTTTTTTTTAAATCTGTTTTAGGATTTCAATTTAATTTTAACTTTAATTTAAGTGGTCACTTGTAAAAATCTCGGCCTATGTGCTCATACCCATTGGGGGGTACGTGGTGGGTACGTTTCGTACCCACCACGTACCCACCACGTCCCCCCCCCCAATGAACTTCCGCTCTCCTGGGCTCAAATTGTTTTTTTTTAAATCTGTTTTAGGATTTGAATTTAATTTTAACTTTAATTTAAGTGGTCACTTGTAAAAATCTCGGCCTATGTGCTCATACCCATTGGGGGGTACGTGGTGGGTACGTTTCGTACCCACCACGTACCCACCACGTCCCCCCCCCAATGAACTTCCGCTCTCCTGGGCTCAATTGTTTTTTTTTAAATCTGTTTTAGGATTTGAATTTAATTTTAACTTTAATTTAAGTGGTCACTTGTAAAAATCTCGGCCTATGTGCTCATACCCATTGGGGGGTACGTGGTGGGTACGTTTCGTACCCACCACGTACCCACCACGTCCCCCCCCCAATGAACTTCCGCTCTCCTGGGCTCAATTGTTTTTTTTTAAATCTGTTTTAGGATTTGAATTTAATTTTAACTTTAATTTAAGTGGTCACTTGTAAAAATCTCGGCCTATGTGCTCATACCCATTGGGGGGTACGTGGTGGGTACGTTTCGTACCCACCACGTCCCCCCCCAATGAACTTCCGCCCTCCTGGGCTCAAATTGTTTTTTTTTAAATCTGTTTTAGGATTTCAATTTAATTTTAACTTTAATTTAAGTGGTCACTTGTAAAAATCTCGGCCTATGTGCTCATACCCATTGGGGGGTACGTGGTGGGTACGTTTCGTACCCACCACGTACCCACCACGTCCCTCCCCAATGAACTTCCGCTCTCCTGGGCTCAAATTGTTTTTTTTTAAATCTGTTTTAGGATTTCAATTTAATTTTAACTTTAATTTAAGTGGTCACTTGTAAAAATCTCGGCCTATGTGCTCATACCCATTGGGGGGTACGTGGTGGGTACGTTTCGTACCCACCACGTACCCACCACGTCCCCCCCCTCCAATGAACTTCCGCTCTCCTGGGCTCAAATTGTTTTTTTTAAATCTGTTTTAGGATTTCAATTTAATTTTAACTTTAATTTAAGTGGTCACTTGTAAAAATCTCGGCCTATGTGCTCATACCCATTGGGGGGTACGTGGTGGGTACGTTTCGTACCCACCACGTACCCACCACGTCCCTCCCCAATGAACTTCCGCTCTCCTGGGCTCAAATTGTTTTTTTTTAAATCTGTTTTAGGATTTCAATTTAATTTTAACTTTAATTTAAGTGGTCACTTGTAAAAATCTCGGCCTATGTGCTCATACCCATTGGGGGGTACGTGGTGGGTACGTTTCGTACCCACCACGTACCCACCACGTCCCCCCCCTCCAATGAACTTCCGCTCTCCTGGGCTCAAATTGTTTTTTTTAAATCTGTTTTAGGATTTCAATTTAATTTTAACTTTAATTTAAGTGGTCACTTGTAAAAATCTCGGCCTATGTGCTCATACCCATTGGGGGGTACGTGGTGGGTACGTTTCGTACCCACCACGTACCCACCACGTCCCTCCCCAATGAACTTCCGCTCTCCTGGGCTCAAATTGTTTTTTTTTAAATCTGTTTTAGGATTTCAATTTAATTTTAACTTTAATTTAAGTGGTCACTTGTAAAAATCTCGGCCTATGTGCTCATACCCATTGGGGGGTACGTGGTGGGTACGTTTCGTACCCACCACGTACCCACCACGTCCCCCCCCAATGAACTTCCGCTCTCCTGGGCTCAAATTGTTTTTTTTTAAATCTGTTTTAGGATTTGAATTTAATTTTAACTTTAATTTAAGTGGTCACTTGTAAAAATCTCGGCCTATGTGCTCATACCCATTGGGGGGTACGTAGAGGGTACGTTTCGTACCCACCACGTACCCACCACGTCCCCCCCCCCAATGAACTTCCGCTCTCCTGGGCTCAAATTGTTTTTTTTTAAATCTGTTTTAGGATTTCAATTTAATTTTAACTTTAATTTAAGTGGTCACTTGTAAAAATCTCGGCCTATGTGCTCATACCCATTGGGGGGTACGTGGTGGGTACGTTTCGTACCCACCACGTACCCACCACGTCCCCCCCCCCAATGAACTTCCGCTCTCCTGGGCTCAAATTGTTTTTTTTTAAATCTGTTTTAGGATTTGAATTTAATTTTAACTTTAATTTAAGTGGTCACTTGTAAAAATCTCGGCCTATGTGCTCATACCCATTGGGGGGTACGTGGTGGGTACGTTTCGTACCCACCACGTACCCACCACGTCCCCCCCCCAATGAACTTCCGCTCTCCTGGGCTCAATTGTTTTTTTTTAAATCTGTTTTAGGATTTGAATTTAATTTTAACTTTAATTTAAGTGGTCACTTGTAAAAATCTCGGCCTATGTGCTCATACCCATTGGGGGGTACGTGGTGGGTACGTTTCGTACCCACCACGTCCCCCCCCAATGAACTTCCGCCCTCCTGGGCTCAAATTGTTTTTTTTTAAATCTGTTTTAGGATTTCAATTTAATTTTAACTTTAATTTAAGTGGTCACTTGTAAAAATCTCGGCCTATGTGCTCATACCCATTGGGGGGTACGTGGTGGGTACGTTTCGTACCCACCACGTACCCACCACGTCCCCCCCAATGAACTTCCGCTCTCCTGGGCTCAAATTGTTTTTTTTTAAATCTGTTTTAGGATTTCAATTTAATTTTAACTTTAATTTAAGTGGTCACTTGTAAAAATCTCGGCCTATGTGCTCATACCCATTGGGGGGTACGTGGTGGGTACGTTTCGTACCCACCACGTACCCACCACGTCCCCCCCCCAATGAACTTCCGCTCTCCTGGGCTCAATTGTTTTTTTTTAAATCTGTTTTAGGATTTGAATTTAATTTTAACTTTAATTTAAGTGGTCACTTGTAAAAATCTCGGCCTATGTGCTCATACCCATTGGGGGGTACGTGGTGGGTACGTTTCGTACCCACCACGTCCCCCCCCAATGAACTTCCGCCCTCCTGGGCTCAAATTGTTTTTTTTTAAATCTGTTTTAGGATTTCAATTTAATTTTAACTTTAATTTAAGTGGTCACTTGTAAAAATCTCGGCCTATGTGCTCATACCCATTGGGGGGTACGTGGTGGGTACGTTTCGTACCCACCACGTCCCCCCCCAATGAACTTCCGCCCTCCTGGGCTCAAATTGTTTTTTTTAAATCTGTTTTAGGATTTCAATTTAATTTTAACTTTAATTTAAGTGGTCACTTGTAAAAATCTCGGCCTATGTGCTCATACCCATTGGGGGGTACGTGGTGGGTACGTTTCGTACCCACCACGTACCCACCACGTCCCCCCCAATGAACTTCCGCTCTCCTGGGCTCAAATTGTTTTTTTTTAAATCTGTTTTAGGATTTCAATTTAATTTTAACTTTAATTTAAGTGGTCACTTGTAAAAATCTCGGCCTATGTGCTCATACCCATTGGGGGGTACGTGGTGGGTACGTTTCGTACCCACCACGTACCCACCACGTCCCCCCCCCAATGAACTTCCGCTCTCCTGGGCTCAATTGTTTTTTTTTAAATCTGTTTTAGGATTTGAATTTAATTTTAACTTTAATTTAAGTGGTCACTTGTAAAAATCTCGGCCTATGTGCTCATACCCATTGGGGGGTACGTGGTGGGTACGTTTCGTACCCACCACGTCCCCCCCCAATGAACTTCCGCCCTCCTGGGCTCAAATTGTTTTTTTTTAAATCTGTTTTAGGATTTCAATTTAATTTTAACTTTAATTTAAGTGGTCACTTGTAAAAATCTCGGCCTATGTGCTCATACCCATTGGGGGGTACGTGGTGGGTACGTTTCGTACCCACCACGTACCCACCACGTCCCTCCCCAATGAACTTCCGCTCTCCTGGGCTCAAATTGTTTTTTTTTAAATCTGTTTTAGGATTTCAATTTAATTTTAACTTTAATTTAAGTGGTCACTTGTAAAAATCTCGGCCTATGTGCTCATACCCATTGGGGGGTACGTGGTGGGTACGTTTCGTACCCACCACGTACCCACCACGTCCCCCCCAATGAACTTCCGCTCTCCTGGGCTCAAATTGTTTTTTTTTAAATCTGTTTTAGGATTTGAATTTAATTTTAACTTTAATTTAAGTGGTCACTTGTAAAAATCTCGGCCTATGTGCTCATACCCATTGGGGGGTACGTGGTGGGTACGTTTCGTACCCACCACGTACCCACCACGTCCCCCCCCTCCAATGAACTTCCGCTCTCCTGGGCTCAAATTGTTTTTTTTAAATCTGTTTTAGGATTTCAATTTAATTTTAACTTTAATTTAAGTGGTCACTTGTAAAAATCTCGGCCTATGTGCTCATACCCATTGGGGGGTACGTGGTGGGTACGTTTCGTACCCACCACGTACCCACCACGTCCCTCCCCAATGAACTTCCGCTCTCCTGGGCTCAAATTGTTTTTTTTTAAATCTGTTTTAGGATTTCAATTTAATTTTAACTTTAATTTAAGTGGTCACTTGTAAAAATCTCGGCCTATGTGCTCATACCCATTGGGGGGTACGTGGTGGGTACGTTTCGTACCCACCACGTACCCACCACGTCCCCCCCCAATGAACTTCCGCTCTCCTGGGCTCAAATTGTTTTTTTTTAAATCTGTTTTAGGATTTGAATTTAATTTTAACTTTAATTTAAGTGGTCACTTGTAAAAATCTCGGCCTATGTGCTCATACCCAATGGGGGGGACCTAGAGGGTACGTTTCGTACCCACCACGTACCCACCACGTCCCCCCCCCCCCCCCCCCAATGAACTTCCGCTCTCCTGGGCTCAAATTGTTATTTTAATAGATAGCACGACACCAAAGAAATAAAGGGGTAAGTCTATTATATTCATAGGGTATTAGTATTGTTACGTGTAAGCCTGGCAACCGCGCAACCGTACAACTCGATCGTTACAACAACAACCGAATACCTAGTTGCAAAATAACCCAATCAGAAACCTAGCTGAAGATAAGGCGAGACAACACGATTCTATCTCCCTTCTTTACCGAATGCTCTCCAATGTACTAGAACCCTGTACATGAACCACCAAAGTCGAAAGATCTCAAGCTCACTTGAATCTTCTGCACACACCACTGAACGATGATCGAAATCGAAGGCTCTGAAGCTTTCGAGAAGATTCCAGAAATGAATGAACGTTCAAGCACATCCTAGACTGCAACCGGGTAGTATATAAGCAGGTGAAGCATTCAGCTAAGAGACAGTAATCTCGATTACGCCGACAGCGAGTATACGCGACCGTGTTGGTAGAGAGCGAAAGTGAACGAGTTAAGCGATATATGGTATAAGCGGGCGGTACTGCCATACAGTGCGAATTATTGTGCGAATATAGTTCTGTGAATTTAAAGTGCGATTAATAAATAATTACTTGTTTTTATTTTAACCGAATTGTGTTTCACTTGAAATCCCGGCGAACCCCTAGCTCGCAACAGTATTTTTTGATTTCATGAGCAAATTTTGTAGTTCCGGGGTCTGAGGAAACTTTTTTTTTAATTTTTATATCTATAGTATTTCAAAATTTGGATGACAAATTGGTTTTGTTCTTCATCCTTTGCAAAAACTTTTGTATTAATTTTACTACTCGTTCTGCAATATCATTGACAACTTATAATATAAATACAATATTATTCATACATTCAGGCGCGTAGCGTGAATCTTCGTAGGGCTAGCGCACCGATACGATCGCTACTATCGGCTACTTCCTCCTGCGGACATGCCCATGTTAAAAGGAAATGGAGAGGGATGGACGTGTCATGCATCCACGCCTTCCAAGGAAGGTTTCCACCATGCATGGTTGTATGCTTCCATTTCCCGCTGGGCTTCCACAATTCTAGTACGTTTTTTTCTTTGATATGGAAGTGTGTGTGCGCGAAATTGTGGTTTTCAATGGTAAATTTTCCTATTTCTTTCATTTCTTCTATGGAAATTTACAATTTTGCAGCGAAAAGTCAATCATTTCGAATGTGTATAAAGTGAAATCCCATAAACATAGAAAAAATTTAAATTTACTGGTTTTTCACCTTGGTACGCATCTGCCAAACCCCTCTTAGAGGCTGTTTTGGTGTGAGTGTGTATACAGTAACCCTAGTGGTGATCACGTCACGAGAGTTTAATTCCGTATTTATTTAAAAAAAAAATACCTAGAGAGAGTTAAAAAACCCAACGGAATTTACATGAAAAAATAATGTACATAAAGAACTGAAGCACTGGCACCTCGCATCCGCCTGGGACCTCTGAGAACCCATTTCGTTCCTGTGGCGCACTTTTATAAACTGCGCCAGATACCATGCATACATATGCACTCAGCGGAATACAACGCATGCCGTCGCGCATAAAAACGTTGACAGGCCACAGTACCGTGCGAGTTGGATGTCGAACCGTGATGCAGATGAAATATTTGCGCCAAAGAATAAGTCAATAGATTCGCACATGTTTGATCGAACAAAACGATGTACATGTCGGATCGGTGGAGGAAAATGATGTTGGTTATACAAAATCGTTTATGTGCCTATGTACTATGTATTTGGAAGAGGGTGCTACGGACATGTATTTATATGATAAGATCTAACAGCAATTACATATTTAAGGGAATAAAACAAACGTTTGGGAGTACGACGTGTTATTAATTTGTATTTGGATGGATAGGTATGTAGGTAGGATGCCGTGTTTTAAAATTGCAAAATTTACAAACAGTGAGTTTGATAATTGCAGGTTCGTACATGAACGAACAATTGCGTAGGTAGGTGGAACATTAGATGTAGCGCCCTAAAAATTTGGAGCCCGGCGCAGTTGCTCCACTTGCTCCTATGGAAGCTCCGCCCCTGCTACAGGTGATTCAATAGATAACTTAAAAAAGATTTTTTGTTATTGTCGAAAATGTTGTATATAAATTTGGAAATTTTCTTTAAAACTTATACCAATATTTAATTTAAAATATGCATTAGAATGCAAAGGTGTATGGATTTTCATTGAAAATCAATTTTATCATCTATCAATCACAACTGGCAACTGCAGCACTGTCTTCAGTTTCAAGTTCTTAAAATAGTTATTAAAATGTATTTATATTATTGTTTTATATGCGTAAATTGTTTTGAAAAAACAGAAACATCACTTTTTGGTACATTACGGTACAATAATTGAACAAAGTGGTCCTTTAAGATATTTAAATTGTTTTCGGTTCGAAGCCAAACACAAATCTTTGAAATTATACACAAATAATACAACAAGTAGAATAAATATTTGTTGGTGAATAGCGTGAAGGTTTCAGTACATCAACGCTTTTCGATCATTACAGAACATTGGGTTCGGAGGGAAAATTGACTTGCCAGATTTGAAGGAGAGTGATATGAAGTCTCCAGATACTTTTAGTTTTGCTACGCAAAATGATTTACCACATAATAAAGTTAAATTTTATGTTATAAATGAAATCAATTTAAAAGGAACTATTTGGAAAAAGGACTGCTTTTTATTTTTTACGGAACCCACTTTGAAAATATTTAAGTTGCATTCTGATATTGCACTAAAAAACTTAACAGATACATAATTTTTATGTCATGAATTTAACATTACTAGCCATGAAGAGCATTAGTTTAGAAGAAGGCTATTTATTTAATGTATTTTCAACAACAAAATTTGAATGTCCACCACTGCATACACATAAGATTTGTAATAGCAAGAAAATATGTCTCCGATCGGAATATTTTAAAAATTAACATTTTTCAATTATTACTACCAAATATAGTTTTTTTTTAAGGTAATATATATTATTTGGATACAAAAATATATTTTATTCTTTCTAAGAAACAAATGAGATATTGTTTCAGGTTGTGGAAACAACAGCGATATAAGGTACCTAAATATATATATTTATACAAATAAATAAAATATTATATATATTCATTTATTCAAAAACACTTCGAGCTTAACCACTTTTTAGTTAAAGTTACTAATTAAACTGTCAATTATTGACTATTCGTAAATACAAAAAATTGTTATTATTAAAAAAAAAATAATTAAATAATTGTTATTCATTTATTTTTCATAGTTGACTATTTTTCTTGTTCATATCTACTAATTTTGAACTAGTTGTATGGTGAGCTGAAATTCAACCATGAAAATCGTTAAAAAATTGTTAAAATTGACTATTTTACTTTATTATTTTAATAATACAGTATTGTTTTCGATTTTTTAAAAAAAAAAATTTGCTACCCTGAATATTTTTTTTTTCACGTTTCATGACTAGTAGACACGAAAAAAGCAAAAAAAAATTTCAGTCCGTCTGTCCGCCGTACGCCGTACGCCGTACGCCGACCGCTGTACGCAAAATCGTTTAAAGGCTCGTAGCTCCCAAACCCTTTAAGCTATAAAATTGAAATTTTTTTTATGAATAGACTGGGTAGGCCCCTTGAAGTGGCCAAGTTTATAGGGGTGGGGGTGTGAGGGGGGAGGAGGGGGAAGTGTTTTAGACGGAAAATTTTGGTTTCTAGATCTCAGCAACCGCTTATGCTAGGAGGCTGAAATTTGGAATTAATATAGATCTTCAGTAGTGGACCCATTTGCAAAAAAATTGCCGATATAGGTGAAGGGGTTTGGGAGTGGGGGGAAAAATAATGCGTCCGAAACGCAAAAAAGGTGAGATCGACACTTTCTAAAATCCATATCTCCTAAACGGTTAATGTCACAAAATTGAAACGTAATGAATATCTATAGGTATACTAGGAGAATAGATCGGAAACAAAAATTTGAGTGGGGGCAGTGGCGTACGGGAGTGGGGGGTAAAAAACTTTAGATTACGATATCTCACGAACCAATTGCACTAGACAAATAAAATTTGGTTTGTGTATAAAGGTTGACAAATGAAGTTTACTGAAAGTAAAATTTTTCAAGGGGGCGGTGGAGCATGAAAGTGGAGGGGATAAGAATTTTTCTAAAAAATCACGTCTCATATCTCAAGAACAGTGTAAGATAAAAGCTTAAAATTTTTACCAGAAGTAGGCCTAATAGACCCCTAGCAGAAAACAAAATTTTGGAAGTGTGGGTGTAGTGGGTGAGGGTGGGAGAGGGTGAAAAGGAAAAAGTTCCGATTTTAATATCTCGACAACCTATTATGATATGGAGCTGAAACTTGGTATTTCGATAGAGCTATATTAGTAGCATTTTGGAAAAATATAATTTTGTATAGGGGTAGTATGGTACGGGGGTGGGGGTGTTTTTCCTATCTATAGAACGGCTTATGCTACAAAGTTGAAACTCGGTACGTTTATGTAAATCAACTAGAAAACTAATTTAGGTAAAAAAAATTTTAAATATCCATTGGCGTTCGGCAAAAAAAATGATCAGTGAAAATGAAATGCATATATTTTCACGGTTTTCGTCATATCTATTAGGTCTTTCCAAATATTGAGTTCATTTTTATACTACGGCTTCTTCATGTAAATACCTAGAAAGCGTTGTCAGGATTTTTTAAAATTCGACCCCTAAGCAAAGAGGGTTGTAAACTTTTTCACGAATTCTACTATATCCCCACGTCTTATCAGATATCGAATATCTATTTACTTTCACGTGCTTGCGTAATAATCGACTAAAACTTGTTTTTAAGTTTTTTCCTTTTTCAGCCCCTAAGAGGGTATAAACGGTTTGAACACGTTTTCACAAGTTACGTCATTTCTTTTAGAAGTA
This sequence comes from Beris morrisii, assembly GCA_951812415.1. NCBI lineage: Eukaryota > Metazoa > Arthropoda > Insecta > Diptera > Stratiomyidae > Beris > Beris morrisii. The sequence continues at coordinate 7,827,122 of OX638314.1, read as the reverse complement.
ATAAGAAATTGAATTGGTTCCTACTTTCTCGTACTGTCTTCATATTTATTTATTACCTCCTTTCATGATTTTTGGATATTCAACCCCCAAGTGGGTGTAAGGAGGTTGCATATCTGGTGATATATCGAATTCATTTTTACTTCCTAAGGTTTCCTATATAAAAAAGCCAAAAAGTCAATTTCAGTATTTTAGATATTCAATCCTAATGGGTGTAAGGGGGTTGTATGCTTTTCAAAGTTTCGACATATTTCTTAGGTTCAATGAGATATTAGATCGCTTTTTATTTCCACAGACTTTTTATATAATCGCCTACAAACCCATTTCTCAATTTTTCGATATTCAACCCCCAAGGGTTTGTATATGTTTTCACAATTTTTGCCATCCCTTAGTTCTGATGAGATATAAAATTGATTATTAAGGCCAACCAATTCACGATTTTTCGAATTTCCAGAACCAAGGAGGTGTGAAGGGTTTGCTTAAGTTTTCACAAATTTTTCAAAATCCTTCTTGTCTCATGAGATATCAAGTTACTTCTTATGAAATCGTCTAAAAACCTGTTTAACAATTTTTTCGAAATTCAAACCCCAAGTGGAAGTAATGGGTTTGTATACGTTTTAAAAATTCGTCATATCTCTTAATTCTGATAAGGCAGCAAATTCGTTTTTACTTCTATGGGCTTTTAGTGTACATAATATACTGAAATTCGAATAGTCTACACAGACTTTTTCAATGTTTAATCGGCTAAAAATCTCTATTTTAAATATTTTTATATTAAGAACAAAAATAATTTTCCAAGAAATCTAATAATCTCGAAGCAACTCATGATACACTCCGACTTTGACCGCTCCCGAACTTTGACCCGAAAAATAGTAAAGTTTCGCCCAGACCATTGGCAGATTTTTTTTCTCTGGGTGTATGCATGTTTTACTTGACTCACTTGTTCTAGGAACATTATTTTACGAGATGCCGAAATCCACTGTCTATGTATCGATTGTCACCTTATTTCAATACTGTTTCCGAACTGAGTAGTCAGTACCGCTTAAATTGCTTTCTTTGGTATCGTAAATGTTTGATGTCCACTACAAGAACGAGTGTTCGCATTTCATTGCTATTCATTTGCGCTAAAAATGTGCGTAGTCGAAAAATAATAACAACGTAAATGTTTAGGGTAGAACCTATCACGCTTACACCGAGACCACATAATTCTAATCGAATTAAAACGCTGGAAGTTTTGCAATTCATAAACACCTTTATTATATTTATTTTTGATTAAAATTGATATTACTAAAAACAGTGATGCCAATTTAGTGCTTTCAGCGTTAAATTTGGTGCCCAGAATTTCGTCTCAGCGGACAAAAATTAGTTTTACCGCTTGCTCGTTATTTGAATATTGATATGAAAAAATACATTTTTAGTGCCTTTCAGTTGAAATTAACGCTCAACCAAGAAAAAAAAAATTGGCAACACTGCTAGTGATCCCTGGCCCTTAAGTATGCTTCGATATAAGTTTCGTTTAGATCAAAAAGTAGTGCTGAAAATTCGAGAAAAAAATCATCGATTTGACCGCCACTCAACAAAATAGCAAACATATTCAATTACCCGAGGATCCGCTTTCTTCCAGCATTGATGGAACCACCATGCCTTGTGACACAAAGTATCGCCTTCTGGATGTAAACAACCTATGCCCATATTAAGAGCAATGTCTATCATGGAGTCGGGAACCATGTCAAGCAACTTCTCTAAGTGTACGTCACCGTCTTCACCAACCAATTTCGCCTCATGAAATATGCAGTTCATATAGCACTTAAGTGCCTCATCTTCGTGTATCTCGCCATCACTGAACTCCTTTATTGCATCTGCAAAACGTGATTTAAATTACACGAATGCAACATCACTCCCCACTAAAAGTTCGACAACTTCGAAGGACTATGAATAACTATGTAACTACATGTAAAGTGATTCGTAATGAAATTAAGGACTCTGATGTTCACATACCTTCGGTTACGCCGGTTTTTTTTACGCAAATATCATGAAGCGGTTGCAATCTTTCGAGCAATTCCTTTGGTGGGTACTGTAGAAAATCACAGGGAATTTATAGAAAATTTTAAAATTTAAGCTTATATATTCTAATCAATTTACCTCATCATCCCTTCGTAGTTCGACTTTTTGACTGGAAGAAACCGATAAAATGGTCAAAGCGAAAAATATAAAAACCTTCATCTTGGCAAGATCAATCAAAAGACTAACCAGACAGTAAAGGAAGCCGTCTTTTTATATTCGATTGAGAATTGAGACAGTCTTAAGAATATTACGTAAAAGTCTATTACGGTTTAAATTCGCGTTAGCGGTCTTAATACCGCAATCAAAACCCCTTTGTACCAAAAGGGGACGAACGGGCCCTGGCCGGCCAACCCAGAGAAGGGTCGTGGGCGCCAGTGGTTCCGAACTTTAAGGAACCCGTTCTATGCCGATTTTCCCAAACCGAACCACTAGTTCAGGAAAAGTCCACTCAAAAGACAATACTGTCACGGATAACACTACTCTACTCTGCACGGAAAAGAGGCTGAAATACGTCACAACATTTACAAGATAACGAATCGTAAAGAAGTATAAGAAAATGTAATTCAGTGGTTAAAGTATAAACGTTAATTAAAAATAAAAAAAAAAGGTAATAATAAATGTACGTGATAGATATCACTAATGGCTAATTCGTTTACATAAATGGAACTCACTCGAACTGTCCCTATTCCTAGCTACCTTCTTATTTCTAGGGCGCCGCTGGTGCGTTGTCCCACGAAGTCGGTTATTTTTTTACTCCTTGCTCTGCTTCTTTTTGTACGCAATTCCAATGTTTTCGCCGTCCAGGTTTTCCTGCCTCCCGATCCCGTTCCTCGCTGTCTTCTACTAACTTTCTCCTCCGCTTCTTTCTTTCAAAACTAACTGCCACTCTGCTCGGTCTCACTATCCAAATCCCAAGAGACCGTTTTTGGGTCCGGCACTTCCCGCGAAACCTCCGGTCAGCTTTTTCATCGGTAAAAATCTCCGTTTGGGTCAATGAACGTTTTCTTCAGGTCATTCCCTTAAGTTTAAAAACTTCCCGTACTGGTTAGCTTTTATTTCGGTTGATTTGGTGTCCATTTTATATTTACCATCCGACTTTTATCTTGGACCCAACCCATGTTGCTCTGCCTTATCGCCTTCACTCTCTCGTGGTTCGTGCAGTGCTCGTTGATATTATCGTCGGATGACGTTTCTCGTTGTTGTGACGTTTCCGCGATGTGGTGTTGTTCTTCTCGTGTCGTATTTTCTGAGTTAATTGTTTTCTATAGTTTCCGTGATCGCACTGTGTATTTCATTGAGATCGTTCTGTGTTTTCCCGCGATCGTTCTGTGTTCTGTGATCGTTCTGTTGTTTTCCCTGTGGTTAAGTGCTTGTTACTAAAGTGTTTTCTTCTCTCTCGTTGTAGGGTTGAACGGAACGCAGGATGGAGTCCACGGTTACGCAGGACGGAATAACCCGCGATGAATGTGAGTATGACAATTTGTCACAAGGTTTGAATTTTGTGTTCGGTTACGGCAATTTGAAGTATTAATGTTGGTTGCGCAGTCACAGTCTATCTTCCGTGAGTACCTTTTCATTTTTTTTTTTTCCATTTCGATAAATGCCTAATCTACCTAATCTAACTAAAATAATAACTAATCTACCCTAGTGTTACATTAATGGTCCTAATTCCTTCATTTTCCGCCTCTTCTCCGTGTTTACTGAAAACAAATATACTAATATTTCTTACTTGGTTTATTTTTAGGTGCTGGTGTTGGAGACACTTATTCGCCCCAGGGAAAGTAGAAGACGTTAAAAAAAAACAAACACTCGGAGGTAAGTAAACTCCAATATAATTCCGAAGCCAACAATAATGATTTGCTTTATTTCTTTACAGGTCGACCTACAGTTACGGGTGGATCCGTAACAAGTCGATATTTTAATTATTACCGGCTGGCAATCTTTTGATTCTTAATTATAAGTAGATAGCAGAATAATTATTCGTTATGTAAGATGTGTAATTAAAAATAATTTTAGTGATTCGTTTCGGATTGACTGATTTGTCTTTTTTTAGCAATAATTAAAGCCTCTTCATTGATCTACGTTTCAATTATTATTGAAATGTATACATTACTGTCAGAAGTACAAAAGACCCAAATTAGATTCTGATTCTTAGCAATACAATCCCCTATCCTAGATTCTATTAAATGACATAAAGTACACTCAGAGATAGAAGATCGCTTTTCACTTCCACAGACTTTTTATATAATCGCCTACAAACCGATTTCTCAATTTTTCGATATTCAACCACTGTGAAAAAAATCTTCGATATTATAGATTTAGGTTTAATTAAAGACCCGGTTAAAATATAACGTTATAATTATTATTATTGGTTTGGTACAGTGCGTAATGGTCGGAATTCAAATTGTGACTGACTCTATTCAGTTTTTAAAAATATGCAAATTCTCTCAATTTGTTCAATACATGTTTGAATTTACAATACAAATACAATGACTAAATGAAATCATACATATATACAATATTTTCACATCCTCCCCCGAGAATGTTTAATTCAAGAAATTTCAAGAGGGTATAATAATTGAATAGGACGTCTTAAGAAACTGCCATCCGCTAAGCGTACTTGGGCTGCTCGTACTCGTCCATCTCTTCCCTTGTAGATCTCGCCGACAAGCGCCAATTTCCACAATAAGCGAGGTTTAATATGGCTATGAACAAGTACTACTTCTCCTGCAGTAACCTCCCTTGAATGTTCTCGCTTAACATGATGTAGGGACCTTAAAAGGTGCAACTACTCGCATTTTCAACGTCTCCAGAGATTTCCAATTGGTCTGTAGATCAGTCGCGCTCACTTCCTTAGGCTGGTCAGAATCTAATGATGAAAATTCAAAATTTTTGTAATTTAGCAAAAAATTGGACGGTGTGAGAGGTGATAACTCCAAAGGATCACTGCTGACATAAGTTAATGGCCGTGAATTAACGATACATTCAGCCTCAGAAAGGATAGTCTGCAGTTCATTGAAGTCTATCGTTGTTTTACCAATTACTGCTTTAAGCAAATTTTTCACGGATCTTATGAGACGTTCCCAAAAACCTTCCCACCATGGGACACGTTCCACTATGAATCGCCATTTAATTTTGTGTAATCCAAGAAATCCAGAAAATTCGTCAGACCGTAAAATTTTCTTGAACTGCAGCAATTCATCCTTCGATTTTTTGAACGTCTTTGCGTTGTCGGAATAAAGAATTGCGGGTCTACCTCTTCGGGCTATGAATCGGCGCAGTGATAAAAGACAGTCATTTGTTGACATACTTGAAACCAACTCCAACACTCAAAGAAAAAAGTTGGTAAAATCAAACAATATTCCCTTATGAAAATGAGCCTATCAAGGAATATGGTAAATTTAACCAATTGAAAATGGTTGAAAGTTAATTGTTAAATTAACGAAGGTAATTGTTTTTTAACGAAGGTAATTGTATTTTAACAAAAAGTATGGTACATTAAACGGTAAATTGTCAGTTAACAATAATAACTGTTGATCAACTATATAACTGTACTATATCTGAATAAATGGTTACTTAACAATTCATCATAACAATTTATCTATTGACTAACAATTTTTCGTTGTCTTCGCAAAATCTTTTATTTTGAGACATTCGTTGTTTGTATTATACCTAAATTATAAAATAGTTCTTCACAAAGATTATTATTTCACTACAAATAAAACAAGAAATTTTATCAAGTATAATGTGTTATTTATTTAAGGTTTCAGAATTCAGGAAACAAAACTTATTATTACAACTTATTACTAAGAAAACTTATTATTAAAAAAAAAACTTTTTCTCAAAAATATTTCGGTCTTATATAAGAATTTTCGTTTGGCGAAATGTAAACGTGAATTGGAGAGGAATAAAATTCATTTATGTTAAAAAAAAGGAGCTATCTGTTCTACCAATAACTTGGAATGCTTGAAAATTAGTGCAGAAATTACCGAGTTAATACTCTAAACATATTACAAAAACACTTCAGAGAATGCACATAGGAAACATCGAGGCATTTTAATAGGATGTGCTTCAAAAATTTATATATATGTATATAGATAATATCTAGTTATGTAAGTATATAACTGCATTTCTGTGCGAAATGAGAAGTAGGTTTTTGTAATATGTCTACCTAATATACCAACATTTACACTGGAAAAGTTATGCAATTTCACTCAAGAGACATAAAATATTTGAACAGGTATTATCATGTACACCAATACCTCGCTTTGCGACGATAATTGGTTCCCAAAAAATTCGTCGCAAGCAAAACGTCGCAATTCGAAATAACTTTTTGTATGGAAGTGTGCTAAAATATTAAAGATGCATACGTTCCAATGCTAAATCCAAACGGTTATTTTATCAAAAACAATTAAAATTAAAATAAAACGTAACAAATCAATATTTTTTTCATTACTGTTAGAATCTAGATAATTCCATCAAATCATTATTGGTCATGTCTTCATTTTGTGTTGAAATAAGCTCTTTCACACCAGCTTCGTCCATTCCCTCAAATTCATTTTCTTTTGCCAGATTAACAATTTCTGTACAAACTGCAGATATATCACCAACATCTGCAATATGACTAGCGTTAGGGTTTTTACGAACACATTCTGGCCATATCTTCCGCCATACAGCATTCATACAAGTGGGTGTGACTTCATTCCACGATTCTGAAATATTGTTGAGAATGCTTAATTCTGGAATTGTGCTATTTTTTGTGAATCATCAATAGCGTTTAAAAGCTGTTTGAACGTTCTTCTCAGATAGTAGGTTTTGGACGTTGAAATTACCCCTTGATCCATTGGTTGGATAACTGAAGTAGTGTTTGGTGGCATAAATAAAAATATTAAATTGTCTGATAAATGATCAATGTAAATGAGATGGCTGGAAGCATTATCAACAATAATCAAAGCTTTAAAATCCAAGTTTTCTTTAGAGTAATACGATCTTATTTCATGAATAGCACATTCACAAACCCAGTCTTTAAACATTGCAGACGTCATCCACGCTTTCTTGTTTGATCGCCAATGTACGGGAAGGCTTTTTTTATTTACGCCTTTCATTACTCTAGGATTTTCTGAGTTGTAAATAAGAAACGGCTTAAATTTGAAATCTCCTTCCGCATTTCCGCCTAAAAGAAGAGTGAGTCTATTTTTGCTTGGCTCCTGAAACTGATTTTTCTGCTTTAGAAATATATGTTCTGCTCGGTAGCCTTTTTTAAAACAATCCCGTCTCGACAACGTTAAAAACTTGCTTAGGGGTTAGTCCTTTGCTATGAATAATGGCTTTTAAAGTATCGGGGAATTTCGCAGCTGCAACAGTATCGGCGCTACCTGCTTCACCTTTTAATTTTACATTATGAAGGTTTTGGCGTACTTTAAATCTCTCGAACCAGCCTTGACTCGCTGAAAACTTTCGTTGCCTTTCATCAGCATTCTCGTTCTCCATATCATTTGGCATTGATTGTTTTTCAAGATCTTCATATAATTTCTTTGCTTTTTCCTGAATTATGCTCTTACTTAGTGGAACTTGGTCATGTACTTGTTTTTCAATCCATAAAGAAAGTAAGGATTCCATTTTTACTAGCAGAAAATCTATAGCACGACTTATTTTTTTTGCGTCTGACACAGTAGTATCTTTTCCAATTTCTTTAATTCTACTGCCTTTACGATCTCTTATTGTTTTCACAGTTGATTCTGCTAGTGCTTTAGCTTTTTTAACAGCTCGTTCTCCTGCCTCAAAACGTTTCAAAATATTTAATTTAGTTTCCAGCGTTATTGTCTTTCTCGATTTCTTTTTTTCAACTTTTCTACTCATGATTATTATCCTTCCGATTAAAAAAATAATGATTACCAATTGAAGCTACAAAAAAATGATTACAACTTACGAAAACAGATTCCAAAATAAAAAATTTGCCTAATAAATTTTATTTTTCAGTACGTATCTACGAAAAACTTTAAAAAACACACTTTTCGTTTCAAGAACTTTTATCAAACTGAAAACAAATGTAAATTTCTGACACAGAATTGTTAACAAAAATCAAAGTAAACTGTAGCTGGGATTTCCCTTTTTATATATGTAATTTTTTTGTTAGACATGTTTATACTGCATACTGCATTTGAAGACGTGTTTTCACTGCATACAGTGGAAAGCATCCATTTTGATTTATATGAAATTTATGACATAGTTTAGATTTTTTACGATGCAATGTGAAATAACGCAAATTTATTCGCCAATTTTTTTTCGACGCAATGTGAAACGTCGCAAAGCGAGGTATTGGTGTATGTCGCAAAAATACTTTTAAATGAAAATCCAAATATTTTCACATGATTTTGGATACTTTAAGCTCAAGACATGAAATGATTTAAAGCAAGTATCTAATGCTGTTAAAAAATTATTAAACTTATACTTTAGATTATCATAAAGTAGATAAAATTCGGTGCAATTAATAATATCTTTACCTACTGCTATCACTATAGGTTGTAGGTGGTCCTCTCTGTTTCGTAAAAATGCCATTAGATCTGCTACTTTTTTGTCGATATTGTTGCGAGCTAGGGGTGCCGGGATTTCAAGTAAAACACAATTCGGTGAAAATAAAAATAAGTGATTATTTATTAATCGCACTTTAAATTCTATTCGCACAATAATTCGCACTGTATGGCAATACCGCCCGCTTATACCATATATCGCTTGACTCGTTCACTTTCGTTCTCTCTCAACACGGTCGCGTATACACGCTGGCTGTCACAGTCGACGTAATAAAAATTACTGTGTCTTCGCTGAAAGCTTCACCTGCTTATATACTAGCCGGATGAAGTCTAGGATGTACTTGAATGTTCGATGCGTGTGGATTGTTCTAGAAAGCTTTAGAGCTTTCGATTTTGATCTTCGTTCAGTGGTGTATGTAGAAGGTTCAAGTGAGCTTGAGATCTTTCGACTTTGATTCTAATTGGATTCTAGTACATTGGAGAACATTCGATAAGAAGAGAGATACAATCGTGTTTTTTCGCCTTATCTTCAGCTAGGTTTCTGATTGGGTTATTTTGCAACTAGGTATTCGGTTTTTGTTGTTTTCATTATGTGAAACGATCGATCTGCACGGTTGCGCGGTTGCCAGGTTTACATGTAACAATATCATTTGTAGTAATCGCATGAATAATAAAACAATTTTGTGAATCCTTTATTGTTGATTTCACAATAACTCTCTTTCCGTTGTCTTTCCTTACGTGATGTTTAATATTTGGAGGCATCAAAGCATGCAGAAGTAGACCAACTATTACGTGACCTGCGGCTGGTGAAGAAAAGTTTAAAATATTGGATTAAATTACTCCATATTTAGTATGAAATACCATTGTTCTCTGCATCAATGGAATTAAGTTTCAGCAAATGGTCGAGATTTTGCTTATCTTTAATTTTTTTATTGAAAATTGGTATTATTTTTGATTGAAAATGCTCCCATTTCCGAAAAAGTCCATATCCTTTTTCTCTATAGAGATTTGAAAAGTCTATATCAATCTGAAATATTACTAAAAATGAAGTCATTACCAAATTGTATCCTTGAGAATGCTTAAATACGAGGGCGGATTGATAATGACGTGCAAAAATCAAGAAGGAGTGGGCAGGTAAGGAATTCGCTATTTTTTTTTACCTGGACCATCCTTAAATAGATTACCTGCAAAGTTTAAGCCTGATACCTCGTTTAGTTTTCGAGAAGCAGCCGTCTAAGCAAGTCGAAAAAGTATAAAAATTTTTAAAAATGGATAAAAATGAATTTCGTGTGTTGATTAAACACAATTTTTTAAAAGGGAAAACAGCTAAAGTAACCAAAGAAAAATTAGGTAAGCATTATGGGGACTCTGCACCATCGATCCGAATGATTTACAAATGGTTTTCTGAATTCAAGTGTGGTCGTACGAGCACACAAACCATACCAAGTCCAGGTCGTCCAAATGAGGTCACCACGCCAGAAATGATCGATAAAATCCATGATATCGTGATAGAAGATCGTCGAGTAAAAGTGCGTGAGATAGTTAACGTAGTAAGCATCTCATTTGAACGTGTTTGGAATATTTTGAAAAACCATTTGGACATGAGAAAGCTATCCGCAAGATGGCTGCCGCGTTTGCTCACAATCGACTAAAAACGCAATCGTGTGACAACTTCGCAGCACGGTTTGTAACTGTTTTAACGTAATACAAATGAATTTTTTCGTTGATTCGTAACTGTTGATGAAGCATGGATTCACCACTACACTCCAGAAACCAAACAACAGTCAAAACAATGGAAGGATGTCGGTTCAAGGAGGCAAAACCGTTCTATCGGCTGGAAAAGTTATGGCGACAGTTTTTTGGGATTCCAATGGAATGATATTCACCGACTACTTGGAGAAAGGAAAAACAATGACGGGAGCATATTATTCTGAGGTATTGGTTTCATTGGATGTTGAAATCAAGGCAAAACGGCTTCATTTCGCGAAGAAAAAAGTGTTGTTTCACACGTCCGTTGTTGCAACGGCAAAACTGTTTGAATTACGGTACGAATTGCTCCACCACCCACCGTATTCTACAGATTTGGCACCCTGCGACTTTTTATTATTTCTAGACTTGAAAAAATGGCTTGCTGGAAAGAGATTTACCACGAATACTGACGTCATAAGTGAAACCAACGCCTATTTTGAAGGGTTGGACAAATCATATTATTTGGAAGGGATCAAAAAATTGGAAAAACGCTGGACTAAGTGTATCGAGCTAAAAGGAGACTACGTTGAAAAATAAAATAAATTTTTCCGGATAAAATTATGTTTTCTCAATTTTTGCACGTCATTATCAATCCGCCCTCGTAGAGGCCACTGTTGCAAAACGAAAGTACAATTTTCGCTCAAAATAAATTTTCTTCGTGGTATGTAGGGTTTCCGCCACTTGATTTGAACTTCTTCCCAAGGACAGCTATTAACTTTCAGCCAAGAAATAATATTTTCAAGATCTAAATAAATTCAATTTAAAACTGTGAGCTTTAATTAAAAACAATAGCCTGATAAATTTTACCTTCTTCACTAACAAGATCGCTTTCTGTAGAAGAAACAGTGGGTGGTTCAGTGGTTGTAAAGGGGTTTGAAATTCTTCGATTGGAACCAAGTCCAAGTTCTGACAATCTTTTTGTACTATTATAGTACTTGTCATACAAACGTCCAGACGGATTCCGTTTGGGTCCACTCCGTTTATAATAAATGTACTATATTTTGTTGATATTATTAGAAAAAAAATAACAAATATGTGGTTTACCTACTTTATTGTCCTTGAACAATTTCTCGATTTTCAGGGAAATTTTTTCAAATAGTTCACGGGTGATTTTTGTTTCGTTTTGTATATACCATGTAACTATGGCATCATCGAGCTTCTTATTTTCTCTTTGACGAGACAGGACATACTGGCCTCCAGGAAAACTTTCCACGGTTTTAATTAAGTCCTACATAAGTTTTTAAAAAATTTTAAATTTCCTCAAATAATTCTTAAAGACAGGCGTACAAAATCATTAGCTTTTGCAGGACTGGCAGGATTTTCCAACGATGATATTGCGGAGCAAGAAGAAGTTGAATTGTTCTGTTCTAACCAATGTTTGATACATAAATGAAATTCTGTGTTTGTGGAATTTGTATCACACGTTTGAAAGGCATAATTCTAAAGAGTATTTTTTTAATGCATGTACAGTCAGCGACAAAAGTCATGGCACCTGAGTGCACTTATCGTTTTGCAGATACATATCTTCTAAAATATTAAAGCCATTCCGTTGTGTTTTAGAAATAATAAATATATATTAATATAGATTATGAATATATAAAAACAAATCAAATTTCACAAAATTAATAAAACAAAAGAACATCGTTTATACAAAAATTCTACTTTTGCCGCGACAAAAGTTATGGCACTTGATTAGAAAATTGTATCTTTTAATAGCAGTATATTGAAATTAATATTTAGTTGGATATCCTTTGGATTGTATTACCGCTTTCAAGCGTCTTTGCATTGATTGGACCAATTTTAGCGTAAATGAATTGTTGATATTAGCCCATTCTTGCCGTATGATGTGCTTCAGTTGTGCTTTCGATGTTATGTCATGTTTCCTTAGGTTTTTTTCCAATTCACTCCAAAGATTCTCAATCGGATTGAGGTCTGGTGACTGAGGAGGTGTAGCCAGCATATGGGGAGTGTTATAGATTATCCATTGTTTCACAATGTATGCTGTATGCTTGGGATCATTATCTTGTTGAAATTAATAATCACCACTCAAACCCAATTTTTCCGCACTATTTTGCAAATGTTTCTTCAAAATGGTTAGATATCCGTAACGATCCATTGTGCTTTCTGTAAACTCCATATTTCCCACACCGTTTGCAGACATGCATCCCCATATCATAACGCCACCGCCACCATGTTTCACTGTAGGATGTAAATGTTTCGGCAGTAAACTTTCACCTTGTCGACGCCACACTCTAAAGGCAGGCGTCCACTAGGGCGGACGGGCCGCATCGCAAAAATCCGCCTGCCATACATTGTTATGGAAGTGCGTCCACTGAACGACACTCGCAACGGAACGAAGTACGTAGAAAAAAAATTGCTCGCCGCACCGTTGCAATGCGACCCGCCTCTAGTGGACGCCTGTCTTTATGCGACCACCACTTCCAAAAATATTGAATTTCGATGCATCGGAAAAAATTACCTTGTTCCAGAAGTCAGCTGGTGCATTTAAGTATTTTCTGGCGAATTCTAGACGTTTTTTTCTATTTTCCTTGCTTATGAACGGTTCTTTGCAAACGACACGGCTTCTAAGTCCATTACTTCGTATGACTCTTTGAATACTCCTTGGAGAAATTTTCTTTCCGAATTCAACTGAAGCTGCCTGGCTTAGTTCACTTGCAAATATTTTTGGATTAACCTTGACTTTGCGTATTATAATCCCTTTATCGTTGTCGGTTAAAACTTGGGGCCGGCCCGTTCTTGTCTTATTTTTAATTCTGTTTTCTATTTCCTTTCGTTTTATTATATTTCTTACTGTTGACTTACTCCTTTGTATATATTCTTCAATTTCCTCATAAGTTTTCCCATCTTTCCTCAAATTTAACACAATTTTCCTTTCTTCACACGTTGTTTCTTTCCTTGACATCTTTTTTAATCACGAAACACTTTAAAAATTGACTGAATCAACGTAAAACTTTCTCGAACTAAAATAGACCACCGAATTGATATTTACTTCCAACAGGCTACACAGTTCCTGGAAATTACTGTTATTGAATAAGCAACCCGCTGAGTGCCATGATTTTTGTCGCGGCATTAGTGTACTACGCAACAAATTTTAGGCTTCATGGACAAACGCAATGCAATATTGAAATCCCATAAATGGGAAAATATAGCTGCTATTATAAAGATTATATTTTGAGTAATTTACTTTTAAAAATTACAAACCATACTGAATGGTACTTATTGTTTTTCTACACAATTAAAGGTGCCATGACTTTTGTCGCTGACTGTAATTATTTGAATATGATTTACCATAAAACTTGCCTGTTTAATCCTCCAAGCCAGAAGTCTTTTACGAAACTCAATTTTGCTTCCAATTGTATAATTTTTAAATAATACACTCAAGTCTTCCTCTGCTATATCATTAAGTTAATCTATCGTAATACTATGCACTGAAATAAAACCACAGTATAAAAATATGCTTAGTTTTTTTTAAAGAAATATTACTCACCTAAAAAGTCTGAAAACAGTTGTTCAAAACCCCAATTTTTTAACAGTTCCTTTAATTCTGATCCTGGCTCAAAATGCTGTTCGGTATTTATTACATTTACATCCAGCACTAAACTTTCACTAGCGTCTAGAGCTTCACTTAATACACTGTCATTCAAATTAGGAACATTTCTTACCAAATTTTCAATAACTTCCATTTTTGTGCGATGGTAATATAACAATTTTTCAAACTCTATTCGCAGATCACAACAACAGTACTTGAACTTTTCTTGTCACACTACTTCAATTTAAACTACTGCGCAGTTCATTTTTGCGATCGGAAACGGTTTTCTTAGAAAATACCATTTAATAGTGAAAACAAACCATATTTTGGATTGAATCTCAAGTTTCCATTACAATGCTTGGTATTTTCATACGGTTTCATGTTCCAAATCACATTTTTGTATTGTAGGTCAACAATATGTAATGTAATTCAACAAGTTTCGTTGGTAACACAACAATGTTCATATTAATTGCTTCATATGTCTATTAACAAGTTTTACCTATTTAGATTAACATTTGTGAAATGTTTAAAACCAAAGAAGACATTGTTTGATTCAACTAAAATTGAGAAATTGTTAATTAACAATTATTCTTTTTTCCTTTAACCAATCACTTTTCTTTGAGTGAAGTGAACAGCTCGAATAACAGCGCAAGTGAATATCATAATATAGCATTTTTCGGTCTCATTCGAAGATTTGTCCTTGACATATAAAGGACTAGCAAAATCCACACCAACGGTTTCGAATGGACTTGTCATTGATATCCTCTCCTTGGGAATAGGGGCAACGGCTGAGTAGCTGGATCTCCGAAAAGCCTTTTGCATACGATACAAGCCTTTACTAAACTTTTGACAAGTTGACGGCCCTTAGGAACCCAAAATCTTTCCCTGAGTTGATTTAGAACATGAGAAACTCCACTGTGAAAATTCCTCTCGTGGATGTCCAAAACAATTAGTTTTGTTATGTGCGAATTTTTCGATGATGGGATGAATTACTTCTGCATCTTCCTCGGAGAACTGTAATCTTCCTCCAAGTCTCGAATATCCTTTATCGTCAAGGAACGGTGCAAGCAGTAAAATATCCGATGATTTATCGATATGGCTTTGTCGTTTAAGACATTCTATTTCTGTTCGATAACTTTCGTTTTGTACAAATTTTAGCCAGAAATCTTCTGCATGTTTTCTGCAACTAGTGAACCTTTCACAAAATTCTTCTTACGCGAACTAATGAGCTTGAAGACCCAAGCCCAGTGGCGTTCATAGGGGGGGGGGGGGGGGGGGACCATAGGGGCCATGGCCCCCCCTCACAGATTCGTCACCCATGATTACTTTATCACGTCTGCTTTAAAGAAAAATTATATCAGACTATTAGATTCATAGATACACTTAATAAAGTATAATGCGCTTAATAAAGTATAATGCAATTAAATATGATTTCCTCTTATGTCTTTCTTTAATCTTTAATACTTCAATCGGAAAGTAATAAAATTTCGAATATAAATCCATATATATAATTGATTTTTGGGTTATGTTAAGGATGTAGCTTTTACTGTTTGAAACTAATTTTGAAAAATTTGGATTTGGATTATGCTTGGACAATTTTCATTATGTGTTCTAATTTGGATGAATTTGAAATCTACTCTGCTAAAAAGGGTAGTTCGAACCGTAATCAAATCTAATCACTCAATTTAAAAATTTTTAATTTTTTTCACAGCTCCCATCGCAATGGCTCGAACTAGTTTAAAAAAATACATTTTATGCTTCATCTCGATAATGTATGGGGAATACGTGCCTCAAGAGCCTTAAAGAAACCAGAATTGTGTAAGATTCCGTAAACTCCCAAGATATGGACATAGGGCCTATATAGTATCATTCTTTGGGTGATATAATTCTAAATATATAGGTGGTTGGTGTACCATCGAAAATGCCATCTAGTGCTTAAATTCAGCAATTGAAGTTTTTCTTAAAAATTAATTTTTAAGCGTAACTTTGTAACGGTAAACAATGCGAAGTTAGTGTCATCGGCAGATGCTCAATGTTATGAGAAAAAGAAAAAAGTCCTTCAGCAAGGCCGAAAAAGATGATTTTTGACATTTAATCACTAATCCGTAATAGTTTTACTTTATTATTTCAATAATACAGTATTGTTATCGATTTTTAAAAAAAAAAAATTTGCTACCCTCAAAATTTTTTTTTTTACGTTTCATGACGAGTAGACACGAAAAAAGCAAAAAAAAATTTCAGTCCGTCTGTCCGCCGTACGCCGTACGCCGTACGCCGTACGTCTACCGGTGTACGCAAAATTGTTTGAAGGCTCGTAACACCCAAACCCTATGAGCTATTTAATTGAATTTTTTTTCGTGGGTAAAGTGGGTTGGCCCCCTAAAGTGACCAAATTTGGAGGGGTGGGGGTGTAAGGGGGGAGGAGGGGGAAGCGTTTTAGACGGACAATTTTGGTTTCTAGATCTCAGCAACCGCTTATGCTAGGAGACTGAAATTTGGAATTTATATAGAGCTTCGGTAGTGGACCCATTTGCAAAAAAATTGCCGATATAGGTGAAGGGGTTCGGGAGTGGGGGGAAAAATAATGCGTCCGAAACGCAAAAAAGGTGAGATCGACACATTCTAAAATCCATATCTCCTAAACGGTTAAAGTTACAAAATTGAAACTTAATGAATATCTGTAGGTATACTAGGAGAATAGCTCGGAACCAAAAATTTGAGTGGGGGAAGTGGCGTACGGGGGTGGGGGGTGAAAAGCTTTAGATTACGATATCTCATGAACCAATTGTACTAGATAAATAAAATTTGGTTTGTGTATAAAGGTTGAGAAATGAAGTTTGATGAAAGTAAATTTTTTTAAGGGGGCGGTGGAGCATGAAAGTGGAGGGGATAAGAATTTTTCAAAAAAATCACTTATCATATCTCAAGACCAGTTTAAGATAGATGCTTAAAATTTTTACCAGAAGTAGGCCTAATAGACCCCTAGCGGAAAACAAAATTTAGGAGGCTTGGGTGTAGAGGGTGAGGGTGGGGGAGGGTGAAAAGGAAAAAGTTCCGATTTTAATATCTCGACAACCTATAATGATATAAAGCTGAAACTTGGTATTTGGATAGAGCGATATTAGTAGCATGTTGGAAAAATAAAATTTTTTATAGGGGTAGTATGGTACAGGGGTGGGGGGTGTTTTTCCTATCTATAGAACGGCTTATGCTACAAAGTTGAAACTTGGTACGTTTATGTAAATCAACTAGAAAACTAATTTAAATAAAAAAAAATTTCAAATTTCCAATGGCATTCAGAGGGGGGCAAAAAAAATGATCAGTGAAAATGGTATGCATATATTTTTACGGGTTTCGTCATATCTATTAAGTCTTCCCAAATATTGAATTCATTTTTATTCTACGGGTTCTTCATATAAATACCTAGAAAGCGTTTTCAGGATTTTTTAAAATTCGACCCCTAAAGGGGTGCAAAGAAGGTTGTAAAATTTTTCACGAATTCTACTATATCCCCACGTCTTATCAGATATGGAATATCTTTTCACTTTCACGTGCTTGCGTAATAATCGCCTAAAACTTGTTTTTAAGTTTTTTCAGCCCCTAAGAGGGTATAAACGGGTTGAACACGTTTTCACGAGTTCCGTCATTTCTTTTAGAAGTGATAAGAAATTGAATTGGTTCCTACTTTCTCGTGCTGTCTTCATATTTATTTATTAACTCCTTTCAGGATTTTTGGATATTCAACCCCCAAGTAGGTGTAAGGAGGTTGCATATCTGATAATATATCGAATTCATTTTTACTTCCCAAGGTTTCCTATATAAAAAAGCCAAAAAGTCAATTTAAGTATTTTAGATATTCAATCCTAATGGGTGTAAGGGGGTAGTATGCTTTTCAAAGTTTCGACATATTTCTTAGGTTTGATGAGATATTAGATCGCTTTTCATTTCCACAGACTTTTTATATAATCGCCTACAAGCCCATTTCTCGATTTTTGGATATTCAGCCCCCAAGGGTTTGCATATGTTTTCACAAATTTTGCCATCCCTTAGTTCTGATGAGATATAAAATTGATTATTACGGCCAACCAATTCACGATTTTTCAAATTTCCAGAACCAAGGGGGTGTGAACGGTTTGCTTACGTTTTCACAAATTTTTCAAAATCCGTCATATCTCATGAGATATCAAGTTGCTTCTTATGAAATCGTCTAAAAACCTGTTTCACAATTTTTTCGAAATTCAAACCCCAAGTGGAAGTAATGGGTTTGTATACGTTTTAACAATTCGTCATATCTCTTAAGTCTGATAAGGCAGCAAATTCGTTCGTTTTACTTCTATGGGCTTTTAGTGTACATAATATACCGAAATTCGAATAGTCTACACGGGCTTTTTCAATGTTTAATCGGCTAAAAATCTCTATTTTAAATATTTTTATATTAAGAACAAAAATAATTTTCCAAGAAATCTAATAATCTCGAAGCAACTCATGATACACTCCGACTTTGACCGCTCCCGAACTTTGACCCGAAAAATAATAAAGTTTCGCCCAGACCATTGGCAGATTTTTATTTCGTACTTGGTGAAGGACTTTCTGAGCCGTTTTGTCTTTCTATAAAATAATATTGAGCGTTAGAAATCAGATATTGTTGCCGACGACACGAACTTCGTATTATTAACCATTATCAAAATACGGTCGGAACCGATTAAATATAAAAAACTTCACTTTCTCATTACGACCACTAGATGCTATTTCCGATGGTACATAACCTATATATTTAGAATTACAATCATCCCCAGAATAATATTATTTGGCCATTTTGTCAATACATCGCGACCCATTTTTCGGAATCTCAAATTTGTTTTTTTTTCTGATCGGGGTTAAACTAAAAACATACAGTTGGGGACAAAACTCTCCATACACCATCAAAATTTCATAAATTTAGTAGAAAATGCAAATATTTATGAGAATTTTATATGCAACTTTACTGCAAATATATTTTTATTAACATAAATTTAAAAAAAAATTACATTAATTAACTTATAACCGTAAAAACACCAGAAAAAACGAAATTCAGTAGGGACAAAAGTGTTCATACATTGATTAGATAGTGTACTCTGGTCTTCATTGCATTGCTTGACTGTTGTTTTTCTTCAAAGAACCGTTGTATTTCCTATGAAATGCGTGAATACGATCTAATGATTAGTTTGTTTTAGTAATCTGTGAGCAAAGGGAGTGAAAAATGAGCAAGCGTAAGGAAGTAAGTGTTGAAATAAAAAAATTTAACTATTGCTGAGCACAGAAATGGAAAATCATACCGCGCAATTGGAGTTTTCTTTAATTTATCCCATGCCACTGTCCAATACATTGTTCAAAAGCATAAAAACATAGGATCAGTGGAAAATAACCCAAGAAATGGACGACCAAAAAAACTTTCCAGGCGGGATATCAGCATGATCTTAAAAGAGGTCGACAAAAACCCAAGGATCACCGGTCGGCAACTGGCGGAACATGTCGCTAATACTTCGAATAAGTGTGTTCACCCTAAAACCATCCGAAGAATCTTACGTTCCGATGGATATGCAAGTAGAGTTCCTCGTAAAAAACCGCAAATATCTGAAAAGAATAGGCAGCTTCGACTTGGATTTTGCAAAGCGATATTTAGGAAAGGATTTAGAGTTCTGGAAAACTGTCTTATTTACTGATGAAAGCAAGTTCAACTTGTTCGGTAATGATGGCAAAGAAAGAATCTGGCGAAAAAAGGGAACAGCATTGCAACTGAAGAATTTGATACCAACAGGAAAACACGGTGGTGGCAATGTGATGGTGTGGGGTGGAATTGCAGCTGGTGGGGTTGGCAGATTGGTCTTTATAGACGGTATTATGGACCAATACTATTATAAAAGACTGTTAGAAGAAAACTTGCAACCTTCCGTGGACAATTTGGGTCTTGGCCGGCATTGGATATTCCAACAGGACAACGATCCCAAACATACTGCACGCTTTGTAAAGAACTGGTTGCTTTATTATGCACCAAGGCAGCTGTATTCTCCTCCTCAGTCGCCAGACTTAAACCCCATCGAACATATTTGGGAACTTATGAAAAGAAAAATCTCGAAAATTCACACCAGCAGCAAGGAATCACTCAAAACTGTGCTTCAACAAGCCTGGGGAGAAATAACTCCGGAAGTCACTAAAGATTTGGTGGATTCAATGCCACGACGGTTGCAAGCTGTTATTGATGCCAACGGTGGCCCAACAAAATATTGAAATATAAAATTATATTAAATAATGTGGAATTTTCAGTTCAATTACATAATGTATGAACACTTTTGTCCCTACTGAATTTCTTTTTTTTGTGTTTTTACGGTTATAAGTTAATTAATGTAATTTTTTTTTTTAAATTTATGTTAATAAAAATACATTTGCAGTAAAGTTGCATATAAAATTCTCATAAATATTTGCATTTTCTACTAAATTTATGAAATTTTGATGGTGTATGGAGAGTTTTGTCCCCAACTGTATATTATTTACACTAATTAGGACCACAGTCTCCAGTAGGAGTCCAAGTCTCCTACCCAAGATAAGAGGTACCGCGGAAAAAATCTCTGGGAAAAAATTTTTCAATACAAAGAAAGCTTTGAAATTATCTGTCACCACAACTACCTGTATAAAATATTACAAAATTTAAAATTGCATGAGAATGCAAGCTTTCGACTCTTGTTCATTCAATTTAAATTTCCTCGTTTCCAAAAGTTAACTCTTACAAAATAAATTAGAAATTTTATCACCATAGTCGTTGTAAAACAAATGTTTTCAGAGTGTTCAAAATCTACTTGCCAAAATTTTACGATTTAACTCAGGTATAAGATACTGCTTATGAAGTTATAATAATTGAAAATAGTTTTAGAGAATTTTCGACTTTTTAAATTAGGGGAGTAGGTTAGGTTAGGTTATGGTGGCAGTCATCTAAACTATAGATCGATTCAATAAGGAGACATAAAATATTATTTTGTAGATTTTAAGTATTGTAGGATAACTTAATAACTGGGGTGATCACTTCTTCGTCGGGCCTGAAGTCTTTAGATTATGAGATATAGGGTTCGGATCTTAATGCCCAATATTCAATTTCATGTATGATAGTAGAACTAATAAAAATTAAATATACTACTTTTCTAGTTGTCTCAAAAAACAGCTAATTTACATCCAAAGATTTCAATCTGGATATGGTGAAATCTCGATATTCTAACAAAACTCTCAAAATCTACTGGATTTCTCATACATGTGAGAGATCTCTGTCTGTTTGGGCTTCTAAATTTTGTCGAAATCAAAACCGACATCGACTTCTACTGAACTTCTACTTATGTTCACCAAGCTTTGGAAACAATTAATTTTATTTTCTAGTTCCTTCTATTCAATTTTCTATTACCAAAAGACTTAAAATCATACAACACAGGTTCAAATTTTCGACATCATACAATAAATTGAACGATTTTAAAGAAATTCCTTCAGAGCTATGTTAGTGCTTTTTAATTTTCTGAAATTCGGTTGCCAAAATCTGGCGATTTAGATGCGGAAATTAAAAGTTGATATTTTTAAGCAGTAAGTACCATCCACAGCGACTATATATATAATTTGCACAATTTCCATCCACGCTGAATTAACGGCAACTGCACCAATTTTCTATACAGTATCTACTGAACTTCAATGGCCCCCCCTTGGAAAAGAAATATGGCCGCCACTGCCCAAGCCGTGACGCGTACCAATCGCTGCCACTTGCTAAACTTAGTATATAGAATCGGAGACATCGTATTTTCAACTCGATCTTCGCTTTTAGCTAATAATGCAACCGTAGATCCCTAATCAATCTCGTTTGACATATACTCGCTTTCGTTTTCGTATTGTTGCGAGCTAGGGGTTCGCCGGGATTTCAAGTAAAACACAATTCGGTTAAAATAAAAATAAGTGATAATTTATTTATCCGCACTTTAATTCACAGAATTATAATCGCACAATAATTCGCACTGTATGGCAGTACCGCCCGCTTATACCATATATCGCTTAACTCGTTCACTTTCGTTCTCTCTCAACACGGTCGCGTATACTCGCAGTCGACGTAATCGAGATTACTGTCCCTTAGCTGAATGCTTCACCTGCTTATATACTACCCGGTTGCAGTCTAGGATGTGCTTGAACGTTCAGTTCTGGAATCTTCTCGAAAGCTTCAGAGCCTTCGATTTCGATCATCGTTCAGTGGTGTGTGCAGAAGATTCAAGTGAGCTTGAGATCTTTCGACTTTGGTGGTTCATGTACAGGGTTCTAGTACATTGGAGAGCATTCGGTAAAGAAGGGAGATAGAATCGTGTTGTCTCGCCTTATCTTCAGCTAGGTTTCTGATTGGGTTATTTTGCAACTAGGTATTCGGTTGTTGTTGTTTTTCATTATGTGAAACGATCGAGTTGCACGGTTGCGCGGTTGCCAGGTTTACATGTAACAGTATTTAAGTTGACTTTGAAGCCATTCAGGTCCATTTATCCAAAGATTAGATTGTAGCAAATGTTTAACTGAAATTCCTCTCGTGAGAAGATCTGCAGGGTTTGGTTTACCAGAACAATGCTTCCAATTTTCGACACTTGTGAGTCGCCTTATTTCCTTTAGTCTATTATCCACGTATGGTTTCCATTTCTTCTTATCATTTTTGATCCAGTAGAGAGTAATGAGGGAATCACTCCACAAATAATATTGTGTAAAATTCACTTTCAAGTTTTACTTTATTATTTTAATAATACAGTATTGTTTCCGATTTTTAAAAAAAAAAAATTTGCTACCCTGAAAATTTTTTTTTTCACGTTTCATGACTAGTAGACACAAAAAAAGCAAAAAAAATTTTCAGTCCGTCTGTCCGCCGTACGTCGTACGTCGACCGCTGTACGCAAAATCATTTGAAGGCTCGTAGCTCCCAAACCCTTTAAGCTATAAAATTGAAATGAATAGACTGGGTAGGCCCCTTGAAGTGGCCAAGTTTGTAGGGGTTGGGATATGATGGGGGAGGAGGGGGAAGTGTTTTAGACGGAAAATTTTGGTTTCTAGATCTCAGCAACCGCTTATGCTAGGAGGCTGAAATTTGGAATTTATATAGATCTTCAGTAGTGGACCCATTTGCAAAAAAATTGCCGATATAAGGAAGGGGTTTGGGAGTGGGGGGAAAAATAATGCGTCCGAAACGCAAAAAAGGTGAGATCGACACTTTCTAAAATCCATATCTCCTAAACGGTTAATGTCACAAAATTGAAACTTAATGAATATCTGTAGGTATACTAGGAGAATGGATCGGAAACAAAAATTTGAGATAGGGCAGTGGCGTTCGGGAGTGGGGGGTAAAAAACTTTAGATTACGATATCTCACGAACCAATTGCACTAGACAAATAAAATTTGGTTTGTGTATAAAGGTTGACAAACGAAGTTTGCTGAAAGCAAAATTTTTTAAGGGTGCGGTGGAGCATGAAAGTGGAGGGGATACGAATTTTTCTAAAAAATCACGTCTCATATCTCAAGAACAGTGTAAGATAAAAGCTTAAAATTTTTACCAGAAGTAGGCCTAATAGACCCCTAGCAGAAAACAAAATTTTGGAAGTGTGGGTGTAGTGGGTGAGGGTGCTGGAGGGTGAAAAGGAAAAAGTTCCGATTTTAATATCTCGACAACCTATTATGATATGGAGCTGAAACTTGGTATTTAGATAGAACTATATTAGTAGCATTTTGGAAAAATATAATTTTTTATAGGGGTAGTATGGTACAGGGGTGGGGGGTGTTTTTCCTATCTGTAGAACGGCTTATGCTACAAAGTTGTAACTCGGTACGTTTATGTAAATCAACTAGAAAACTAATTTAGATAAAAAAAAATTTTAAATATCCATTGGCGTTCGGAGGGGGGGGCAAAAAAAAATGATCAGTGAAAGTGGAATGCATAAATTTTCACGGTTTTCCTCATATCTATTAGGTCTTTCCAAATATTAAATTCATTTTTATTCCACGGATTCTTCATATAAATACCTAGCAAGTGTTTTCAGGATTTTTTGAAATTCGACCCTTAAGGGGGTGAAAAGGGATTGTACACTTTTTTTCGAATTCTGCCATATCCCTCGGGTCTGATAAGATATCGAATATCTTTTCACTTTCATGGGCTTGTGTAATAATCGCCTAAAACTTGTTTTTAGGTTTTTTCCTTTTTCAGCCCTTAAGAGGGTATAAAAGGGTTGAACAAGTTTTCACGAATTCCGTCATATCCTTTAGAAGTGATAAGTAATTGAATTGGTTCCTACTTTCTCATGCTGTCTTCATATTGTTACGTGTAATCCTGGCAACCGCGCAACCGTACAACTCGATCGTTACACATAATGAAAACAACAACAACCAAATACCTAGTTGCAAAATAACCCAATTATAAATAAGGCGAAACAGCACGGTTGTATCTCTCTTCTTATCGAATGCTCTCCAATATACTAGAATCTTCTGCACACACCACTGAACGAAGATCGAAATCGAAACCTCTAAAGCTTTCGAGAAGATTCCACAACTGAACGAACGTTCAAGTACACCGGTGAACATTCAAGACTGCAACCGCCTAGTATACAGGGTGTTTGGTACTCCGTGCACGACCTTGTAAGGGGTTATTCCTTGATATATTTGGAGAAAAAAATTGTTCCACAGGGTGGGTCAATTTTCAATAACAGTGGAGATACAGGGTGGTTAAGAAAAGTGTTTTTGACCGGTACCCTTACTCACTTAAAACGTTATATCTTGAAAACGAATAATCACAAGGCAACGTGTTATAACTCGTTTTTTAGGCAATCGAATTATCTTTCATTTAATGTAACAGTCTAAACTGTAACTGCACCCAATCTTGAGATATTTACTCGAAAACACCAATTTTTGCTACGTGAACCCTTAAAATTCAGTGATCAATGTAGTTTTTCTCAGAAAACCCCATTATAAACATGTCATTTTAATTTTATTTTTTTATGTGCCGTATTATTACCTACAAAAGCTGCATACATATGTATGAGTTACGATTAACATTTTGGAAGTAATAGGTAAAAATACATATCGCATAAAAATTAAATATTCCAAAAGTCAGTGCATGTGCATGTTGATCTACACTACTTGCTTGAACTGAAAGAATTTAATAATGGTTTTTATGTTTTATTTAAAATTTGTTTATTATAATAAATGTTCAAAATGTCCACCTTCATTTTGAATGCACGCTAAAGCTCCTTTGGCAAGTGTTCTCTTGGTA
Organism: Beris morrisii; assembly: GCA_951812415.1. NCBI lineage: Eukaryota > Metazoa > Arthropoda > Insecta > Diptera > Stratiomyidae > Beris > Beris morrisii. The sequence continues at coordinate 7,801,938 of OX638314.1, read as the reverse complement.
TTCATATTCCTCAACTGCTGCCTTACTTCTATTGCTGCCGCATCGATCCTGATATTTAGATCTTCCAATGTTTCTACTGGCGTTGCGTAGACTAGGTCCTTCATCCGTCCCCATACAAAGAAATCCATAATAGTAAGATCAGGAGATCTTGCAGGCCAGTGTATCGGTCCATTTCTACCGATCCAGCGATTGCTATAATTGGAATTTAACCAATCTGTGATCTGTCGGCCGTAATGAGCTGGAGCACCATCGTGTAGGTAAAACATGGAAGCCAATCGTACCAGTGGAATATCATCCAATAAGTCCTGTAGATCATTTGATAAAAACTGTAAGTAATTGGAGCTATTTAGAGTACGCGGAAGCCTAATAGGTCCAAGTAAATCGTCACCAATCACGCCTGCCCATAAATTGACACTGAATCTGTGCTGAAATGATGCCGCTCTTCTTGTGTGTGGATTGCTCTCAGCCCACGTATGTAGGTTGTGGAAGTTTGTGATACCGTCTCTGGTAAATTGGGACTCATCCGTCCACAGAATATTGTTGAAAAAATTGTCGTCATCTATTTGTCGTTCAAGGAGCCAATTGCAAAACTCCATCCATTTGCGGAAATCAATGGGTAGCAGCTCCTGTACTGGTGTGTGATGGTAGGCATGGAAGCGTTCTACTTTTAAAATACTCCAAACCTTCCAAGTAGATATGTTAAACTGCAATGCCAAGCATCGGATACTGATCGATGGATCATTTTGCACTGCTTGCAGTATTCTTTCATCAATCTGAACAGCGATTATAGGCGCAGGATTTGCATTTACTCTCCTTGTTCTAACGCTGCCAGTTTCCCTAATTCTCCTGTAAACGTCCTGAAATACTCTCCTGTCAGGTGTCCGTCGATGGGGATGTCTCTGATGGTAAAGCCTTCGCGCGGCTTGTCCATTTTCGCGACACTCTCCATAAATTAACACAATGTCAGCATATTCTTCATTGGAGTACTCAGACATTTCGAAATTATTTTTTTTATTCTACTGACACCTTCTTCTTTTAGCAACGTAACTAAAACTGATAAAAATATGAAGGTAGTTTTGCTTTTATAGGCTTTTTATTTTGTAAGGCACCCTATTAAAAAAGGCATAGTACCGCACCCAGTATTACCTACCACATCCAGGTAAAAGCATCAATTATGTTGAAACTCAGTTACATTTCATTGTTTTCCTACATACTTTAAATGGTAATAAATGGGCAATAAAAATACTTCAGTACTACCGACAAATTAAACGAGGTCCACTTTATGGCACCGACTTTTGAAATATTTAATTTTTATGCGATATGTATTTTTACCTATTACTTCCAAAATGTTAATCGCAACTCATACATATGTATGCAGCTTTTGTAGGTAATAATACGGCTCATAAAAAAATAAAATTAAAATGACATGTTTATAATGGGGTTTTCTGAGAAAAACTACATTGATCACTGAATTTTAAGGGTTCACGTAGCAAAAATTGGTGTTTTCGAGTAAATATCTCAAGATTGGGTGCAGTTACAGTTTAGACTGTTACATTAAATGAAAGATAATTCGATTGCCTAAAAAACGAGTTATAACACGTTGCCTTGTGATTATTCGTTTTCAAGATATAACGTTTTAAGTGAGTAAGGGTACCGGTCAAAAACACTTTTCTTAACCACCCTGTATCTCCACTGTTATTGAAAATTGACCCACCCTGTGGAACAATTTTTTTCTCCAAATATATCAAGGAATAACCCCTTACAAGGTCGTGCACGGAGTACCAAACACCCTGTATAAGCAGGTGAAGCGTTCAGCGAAGACACAGTAATTTTGATTACTTCGACTGTGACAGCCAGCGGGTACACGCGACCGTGTTGAGAGAGAGCGAAAGTGAACGAGTCAAGCGATATATGGTATAAGCGGGCGGTATTGCCATACAGTACGAATAGAATTTAAAGTGCGATTAATAAATAATCACTTATTCTTATTTTAACCGAATTGTGTTTTACTTGAAAGCCCGGCACCCCTAGCTCGCAACAATATCGACAAAAAAGTAGCAGATCTAATGGCATTTTTACGAAACAGAGAGGACCACCTACAACCTATGGTAATAGCAGTAGGTAAAGATATTATTAATTGCACCGAATTTTATCTACTTTATGATAATATAAAGTATAAGTTTAATAATTTTTTAACAGCATTAGATACTTGCTTTAAATCATTTCATGTCTTGAGCTTAAAGTATCCAAAATCATGTGAAAATATTTGGATTTTCATTTAAAAGTATTTTTACGACATACATGATAATACCTGTTCAAATATTTTATGTCTCTTGAGTGAAATTGCATAACTTTTTCAGTGTAAATGTTGGTATATTAGGTAGACATATTACAAAAACCTACTTCTTGTCATTTCGCACAGAAATGCAGTTATATACTTACATAACTAGATATTATCTATATACATATATATAAATTTTTGAAGCACATCCTATTAAAATGCCTCGATGTTTCCTATGTGCATTCTCTGAAGTGTTTTTACTTTATTATTTTAATAATACAGTATTGTTTTCGATTTTTTTAAAAAAAAAATTTGCTACCCTCAAAATTTTTTTTTTCACGTTTCATGACGAGTACACACGAAAAAAGCAAAAAAAAATTTCAGTCCGTCTGTCCGCCGTACGCCGTACGCCGTACGTCGACCGCTGTACGCAAAATCGTTTGAAAGCTCGTAGCTCCCAAACCCTTTGAGCTATTAAATTGAAATTTTTTTGATGAATAGACTGGGTAGTCCCCTTGAAGTGGCAAAATTTGGAGGGGTGGGGGTGTGAGGGGGAAGGAGGGGGAAGTGTTTTAGACGGAAAATTTTGGTTTCTAGATCTCAGCAACCGCTTATGCTAGCAGGCTGAAATTTGGAATTTATATAGAGCTTCAGTAGTGGACCCATTTGCAAAAAAATTGCTGATATAGGTGAAGGGGTTTGCGAGTGGGGGGAAAAATAATGCGTCCGAAACGCAAAATAGGTGAGATCGACACTTTCTAAAATCCATATCTCCTAAACGGTTAATATCACAAAATTGAAACTTAATGAGTATCTGTAGGTATACTAGGAGAATAGATCGGAAACAAAAATTTGAGTGGGGGCAGTGGCGTACGAGGGTGGGGGCTAAAAAACTTTAGATTACGATATCTCACGAACCAATTGCACTAGACAAATAAAATTTGGTTTCCTTATAAATATTGACAAATAAAGTTTGCTGAAAGTAAAATTTTTTACGGGGGCGGTGGAGCATGAAAGTGGAGGGGATAAAAATTTTTCTAAAAAATCACGTCTCATATCTCAAGAACGGTATAAGATAGATACTTAAAATTTTTACCAGAAGTAGGCCTAATAGACCACTAGCTGAAAACAAAATTTTGGAAGTGTGGGTGTAGAGGGTGAGGGTGGGGGAGGGTGAAAAGGAAAAAGTTCAGATTTTTCTATCTCGAGAACCTATAATGATATAAAGCTGAAACTTGGTATTTAGATAGAGCTATATTAGTAGCATCTTGGAAAAATATAATTTTTTATAAGGGTAGTATGGTACGGGGGTGGGGGGTGTTTTTCCTATCTATAGAACGGCTTATGATACAAAGTTGAAACTCGGTACGTTTATGTAAATCAACTAGAAAACTAATTTAGATAAAAAAAAATTTCAAATATTCATTGGCGTTCGGAGGGGGGGCAAAAAAAATTATCAGTGTAAATAGAATGCATATATTTTCACGGTTTTCGTCATATCTATTAGGTCTTCCCAAATATTGAATTCATTTTTATTCTACGGATTCTTCAACTAAATACCTAGAAAGTGTTTTCAGGATTTTTTAAAATTCGACCCCTAAGGCGGTGCAAAGAGGGTTGTAAACTTTTTCACGAATTCTACTATATCCCCACGTCTTATCAGATATCGAATATCTTTTCACTTTCACGTGCTTGCGTAACAATCACCTAAAACTTGTTTTTAAATTTTTTTCAGCCCCTAAGAGGGTATAAACGGGTTGAACACGTTTTCACGAGTTCCGTCATTTCTTTTAGAAGTGATAAGAAATTGAATTGGTTCCTACTTTCTCGTGCTGTCTTCATATTTATTTATTAATTTCTTTCAGGATTTTTGGATATTCAACCCCCAAGTGGGTGGAAGGAGGTTGCATATCTGGTGATATATCGAATTCACTTTTACTTCCCAAGGTTTCCTATATAAAAAAGCCAAAAAGTCAATTTCAGTATTTTAGATATTCAATCCTAATGGGTGTAAGGGGGTTGTATGCTTTTCAAAGTTTCGACATATTTCTTAGGTTCGATGAGATATTGGATTGCTTTTCATTTCCACAGACTTTTTATATAATCGCCTACAAACCCATTTCTTAATTTTTGGATAATCAACCCCCAAGGGTTTGTATATGTTTTCACAATTTTTGCCATTCCTAAGTTCTGATGAGATATAAAATTGATTATTACGGCCAACCAATTCACGATTTTTCGAATTTCCAGAACCAAGGAGGTGTGAAGGGTTTGCTTACGTTTTTTTCGAAATTCAAACCCCAAGTGGAAGTAATGGGTTTGTATACGTTTTAACAATTCGCCATATCTCTTAATTCTGATAAGGCAACAAATTCGTTTTTGCTTCTATGGGCTTTTAGTGTACATAATATACTGAAATTCGAATAGTCCACACGGACTTTTTCAATGTTTAATCGGCTAAAAATCTCTATTTTAAATATTTTTATATTAAGAACAAAAATAATTTTCCAAGAAATCTAATAATCTCGAAGCAACTCATGATACACTCCGACTTTAACCGCTCCCGAACTTTGACCCGAAAAATAATAAAGTTTCGCCCAGACCATTGGCAGATTTTGTAATATGTTTAGAGTATCAACTCGGTAATTTCTGCACTAATTTTCAAGCATTCCAGGTTATTGGTAGAACAGATAGCTACTTTTTTTTTAACATAAATGAATTTTATTCCTCTCCAATTCACGTTTACATTTCGCCAAACGTAAATTCTTATATAAGACCGAAATATTTTTGAGAAAAAGTTTTTTTTTTAATAATAAGTTTTCTTAGTAATAAGTTGTAATAATAAGTTTTGTTTCCTGAATTCTGAAACCTTAAATAAATAACACATTATACTTGATAAAATTTCTTGTTTTATTTGTAGTGAAATAATAATCTTTGTGAAGAACTATTTTATAATTTAGGTATAATACAAACAACGAATGTCTCAAAATAAAAGATTTTGCGAAGACAACGAAAAATTGTTAGTCAATAGATAAATTGTTGAGTAACCATTTATTCAGATATAGTACAGTTATATAGTTGATCAACAGTTATTATTGTTAACTGACAATTTACCGTTTAATGTACCATACTTTTTGTTAAAATACAATTACCTTCGTTAAAAAACAATTACCTTCGTTAATTTAACAATTATCTTTCAACCATTTTCAATTGGTTAAATTTACCATATTCCTTGATAGGCTGAATTTTGTTTGATTTCACCAATTTTTTTCTTCGAGTGTAGTTGTTATCCCACTTTTGTCACGTCGAACAGCAGTTCTTGAGCTCTGCATGTTGCCGTAAAAGCAATTTAGAACTGCCATTGGTCCTTAGCCCGTTGGAGCGCTTCGATGGCGCAGTATTATGCTTAAAATTTTGTTGCTTATCACCTGCGATTCGAAAAAGAAAACAACAAAAATTAAGCAGCATTCGCGTGGAAAGAGCATGGTTTTTGTTCTATGCCCCAATAGGGGTCACACGGAAGCACCAATTTGTTTCTCTGAACAACCCCTTGTTATTTGGAAAGTTCATCCTGCCTTCGTAGCCGACCCTGGTTGGTTGGTTTATGTGGTGGCCCGTCAGTCGAAACAGGGCCCAATTAGCACCGTTTTGCTTACCACAACTCACTTAACGTGGTCGTAGGGGGCTGATGCAGTAGATACATAGTTTTACAGAAACCTGGAGCTGGAATGGATTATCATATCAATCCGGAGCTGTTTAAAAAGATAATCAGTTCTGCAATCTTATTTTTTAAGATCTTATCAAAGAAAGGTTTGCCTAATGCACGAAGTCTGGCTCTAGCTAGGGCCGGACACTTGCAAAGAAGGTGGACAACAGTTTTTTCCCCTCTTATTTGCATCCCCGCAACTGCAGCAATTGACGTTAAAGGGAATACCCAGTCTGGTCGCAGATTGGCCAGTGACCCGTGCTGACTGCCGTTACTCTGGAGACGACGTCTTCACGGTTCCTGCTCAAGAGTTCGTCTGTTCTGCTCCGGCAGTAGGATGGCCATATCTTCCTAGATATGACGCAGTTGATCAGTCCTCTTCATCTGGAGTTCGCGATTGTAAGAAAGTGCGATGATATTTGGCGCTTAACAGTTCCTAGTGGAACTTGAACGGGTTCCAGGAGCGAGTCCTGGAGAACAGACCCTTCGTCTGCCCGTAGCCGACCCTACTCGCGATTCCACTAAAAAAAAAAAAAGGACATCAACGTTTCGCACTGTTCCAGCCCGATGAAACCTTTTCACTTTTCTTGATCAGATCACGCTTCTATCCGGGGAGGGCTCAGATTGGCCCCTATTATTAAGCGACATTTTCTGCACCTTCGTCTTACCACCCCTCTCACCGCGTCCGATAACGACCGAAATCATTTCGACAAGGTTTTTCCCTCAAGCCTCTCTGCGAACCGACATCCTGGCTTGAAATTTTTTTTGTAATTCTTTTTCAAGTCGGAAAATAGTAAAAAAAAAAACCAGGGGCGTTACGGTGACATGAACTCGATCAAAAAAAAAAAAGAGCCCGCAGGGCGGAGGAGCATAAATCTGTAAAAATGTCATAACATTCATAGCATCATTGGCATCAAAAGTCGATCATCACTGAAACAAAAAAATCGCTGAAAAGGAAGATCGGCGGGTCACGGGATTGGTTGGGACTGAGGGGATGGAGGAAGGGTGGTATGCGATCGATCAGGACAAAATCGAATATTGTGCAATACGAGAAATTCGAACCTCCCGGGTAGGTACGCGAGGTGCGCCATCTACCCCCGTCCAGACACAACTTTACCTGTTTGTTGTTAATTTTTTTATCTTAAATCTTAAGGCGGGGAAAATTGAAATCTAGTTTTATGACTAAAATATTTACTCAGTGATCATTTTTGACATTTTTCTCTCGCTTTGTGGAGAGTTAATTTGTTTATATCATTTTGTTGTTGTTGTTGTTTTTTCCATTACTTAATTTTAATTAATTAATTTCTTTGGATTCACGAGCGCCTGTCGATAATTGTTTTTTTCTTTTTTTTTTTATTTTTTAACATACAAACATACACTCATCTACGCTTCTATGACGCGTTTCAAATAAACAGCACGTCTTAATAATTTAATTGATAAAATTTTTTCATGTTTTTGTTTACATTGAGATTGTTTTCTTGTTTATGATTAGTTCTTGTTTTACAATAATTAAGACGAATTAAGATTTACTTTAAATCGATCGTACCGATTAAATTCCTAACGACAGGTTGACAAACACTCTGAGCCCGTGAACTTTCAAAAGAAATTCTATGCATTAATTCAAGCTTATTTCTTTTATTTTATTTCATTTTTCTTTTCTTTTAACGAAAATTAAAACTAATCACGATCTATTTTGTTGTTTTTAATATTTTTTATAAAAAAAAAAAAATTTTTTTTGTTTGTTTCTTTTTTATAAAATTAGAAAAAAAATTTTTATCTCCTTTTTTTTTTCAATAGTGTGGAGCAGTTCCGACATTTCATTTTTGTGTTGCATAAAAAAAAACAATAAAAACTAGGAAATTACTTAAATAGCGAGAAAAAAAAAACAGCAGCAGCAGCAGATAGAGAGAAAGGACTATTTTGCCCGGCTTATTCAATGTACTTGGGCGTTTTTCAATTCGCTAAATTAATGTTGTATTTCTAAGCTTTAATTTTATAATGACAAATCTTAAGTAGTACTATCGTATCTTATTTACAATTATTTCATTATTTCCGCGCGCTCCTCTGTTCGATTTTACCGGGTTGTTTCCGTCGCGATTTCTTATCCACTTTTAAGTTGAAGAAGTCGTCCTACTTTTTTTTTATGTACAATTTATGCATTGGTCTTGCGTGCATTGCGTGAAGCCAAGGTCATACGCAACTATTTCTGTAAAATCTCTTTGCCCGCTTTCGAGGGCAGGACAAGAATCGGTCGATCACGTGAAGCCGGGACGAGATCATCGAACAGGACCTTGGATCGAACAGGACCTTGGATTGAACAGGACCTTGGATTGAACAGGACCTTGGATTGAACAGGACCTTGGATCGAACAGGACCTTGGATCGAACAGGACCTTGGATCGAACAGGACCTTGGATCGAACAGGACCTTGGATCGAACAGGACCTTGGATCGAACAGGACCTTGGATCGAACAGGACCTTGGATCGAACAGGACCTTGGATCGAACAGGACCTTGGATCGAACAGGACCTTGGATTGAACAGGACCTTGGATTGAACAGGACCTTGGATTGAACAGGACCTTGGATTGAACCGCACCAAACTAGAGGCACTCGTCACAGAAGTGCACAAATTCAACGGGCAAAACGATTAAATCTACGGTTAAAGAGCCGCTGAAAAAGTTCCCCGGGAGCGGAATAAGGTTGTGTGATGTGGTGTTGAGCTGTATAAGGGAGTCCCTGCTAGATTTTGGAACTACCGCTTGTGACGGACCATTTGACGGTAACAAGGCCTGCTCCAAATCACATCACTAAGTTCGGAGTGAAGGCAGCAGCCATCTTCCGCTGAACGGAATGATTTTTAAAATTACAAAATATTTACTAAATAATTATTTAAAAAAAAAAGCGTTTGTTTATTAGCAACAGAACTTGCGATACAACTAAATATGTACACACATACATAATTTTAATAATAAACAATTCTAGAATGCAAAGATTAAGTTTCTCAGTATGAAGCAAGTCTTAACGCCGAACCGAAAACGTAAAAGAATGCCTTCTTTGTTTTAAACTAACCTGCTGCCAATGCAGCAATAGCATAACCTCTCCCTACCGTCTAAGCAAATGATTTAGCCCCCTATTAAAATTTTCTGCTCCCCGAAAATTGAAAATGTCTTACATTCTCTCTCCCCTGCCTAGTGACTCCCAGAGTTGAGGTGGATGGCCACGCGTATTGATCGAATATGCATTTACAATAAAAAAAAAAAAAGAGCCGGTCAGCCGTTTTGAAGTAACTTTAAAGGACACGATCGAAAAATTAATGTTACGACATTCGCCCGTGGACGTTAACCGAGCCCCTTTTAATGATCAGTATAGCGAACGTTGAAGTCCTTACAATAATAAAAAAAAATATTACAATTAAAATATATCACATCGAATGTATAATTTATAAACGAGGCTAGTTAAACCCATCCCCTCGTCCCGTTAACGGCCCAATCCACGACAAATTTCAAACGCGTATTTACTTTTGTTTGTCCCGTCTCCCGCCGCCTCCACGATTATTTTCATAGTTTCGATTATTTCGTCCCGGACCGCTTCTGCCTTGTCCGCCACCTCCACCGCCCCATCGATCATTCGAATTGCCGCTGTTATTATTTCGCGTATTGCCCTGACGAAAATTTCGATTGCCACGATTACCTGATTGGCGTCCCGCCATATTATCTGCCGGTCCGTCGTTTCCATCGTGTCGTCCACCGTAGAATTTTCCGCCGGGGCCTTGATCGAACGGATTGTTGCTGTTACCGCCGCCGCCGCCACCAAAGCCCGGACCTTGATCGTTACCGCCACCCTTATTGCCGCTATTGTAATCGTCGTTATTGAAACCGCCAAACTGATCGTTCGGCGTAACCGATCCGGCACCTTCAAACGGATTGTACGGATTCATGCCGGGCGCAACGCCCAACAATCCCGGCCGAATATCACCGAAACGCGGTCCAAATGAACCCATCATTCCACCGCCCATAAATCGCGGATTAATTGCCATGCCAGGCTGTTGCGGCCGCATAAAATCCATTCCGGACATGCCCATTGGCGGCGCATCAATCATCATGCCGCCGCCGCCGCCGCCACCACCACCGGCGGACATCATCATTCCGCCGCCTCCCATCATCGGATCGTCACCGTCGCCATCCAATTGCAAAATCTGACCGTTACCGTCGATAAAAATGCCCAGATTGGTGAGCACCTGCTGCAGATACTGATTGGTCGCCAGGAACTTCATGTCGAAAACTTTATCGGGCGTCGTGTCCTGATGGAATTTCTTGAGTTCGGTCGAAACCAGTGCCAACTGTTGATTCACCATTATTTTGAATTTCGAATTCAAATTCTTGTACCAGTGCGACTTCTGGAGCAACAGTCGAATATCGACGTTCTGCCCGACTCCGGTCGTACTGGTCACAGCTCTTGCCGACATTGGCGGCGGCAGTAGCGATGCTCCGCTACTCTGAGACTCTTTGCGGCGTCGCGGATCGATTCGTGGACCGCTCGTACTACTGCCAAGGCCGACTGTTGGACCGCCTCCTCCCACGTTACTCGTTAAATTCGCGTCCGACGACGAAGGTTTTGCGCCAGCGAGCATCGGACCCGAGACTGTTGGCGGCGGAGATCGTATCGGTTCGCTATCCGAACCGTAGCTATCGCCGGCCGATTCCTTCAGACAAAAGATCCGTCGTAGGCGTGGATCTAGAGTCTTATCCGTAACGGTAACGGTGCGTCGGATCTCACTGTAATCAGGCCTAGGAATGGCCACGTCATAGACCTAGTTTTCGTTTTTCAATCAAAAAATACAGAAGACAAAAAAAAAGAGAACGAAAAAAAAGAAAAAGTAATGGCAATGAACAGGAAATAGAAAATAGCGAAATTAATTTCGAAGCGATTCGATTCGATTGAGGCGCTTACCTTGTACGTGATGGGCGCATGCGATGTTATCGAACCGTCGATCTCGGTGGCGGGCGTGTAGTTTGTCATCACCGGCTTGAACGGAAGCCGCAAATCGATATCGCCCGTGTCCAACAACGAACGGCGCATATCGCGATCGGACGACGAGTTACCGTCACGGCCGTACCGTTCATCGTCGTCCTGACTGCTGTCGTCGTCGTCGTCCTTGCTATCGTCACCGCCATTTCGCAGCGCCTTCCCGTCGTATATGCTGGCCCGAAAATATTTTGGTGGCGGCGACGGCTGAACTATAACCGCCGGAATGACTTCTTCATGTTGTACACCCGACGCACACGTCGTCTCGTCTTGTCTGCGGTCCTGCTGCTCGTAATCGTCATCGTTGTCAGCATCCTTCTCCTCATCCGTGTCCCAGTCGCCGTCGTAATTATCGACCGGTGCCGATGGAACAGACGGCGCCGGTGGCTTCTTTGGCGATTTCTTGCTCAAGTGTCCACCAAGACGCGGATCGCGGTACTGATCGATCGGTGGTTTTGTTGTGCTTCGGTAACTGTCGCGATTCTTTTCGTCATAGAGGGATGTATAGTCGCCACTGAATTCGCTTCGGCCTGTAGCTTCTCCTCCGCCACTGCAGTAATCGTCATCGCGACTTCCGTAGTAGTCACTGCGAACGCCACTGCCGTAATAGCTTTCACGGCCTTCATTTCGATAGTCGTCGCCGTCACGCTTATCGTCATTTCGGCCTCCATATTCGGATCGATCGCTTTTACCGCCATCGCGGTCGTTGACGCCGCGACCGTTACTATTCCACAAGTCGTCACTGCTTGTCATCGTTGTGGTTACGTTGAATTTTGTAGTCGGTGGGAGCAATAGTTTCGGATCGTAGATCGCTGGCATTGGTTTCGGCTCGAGCTCTTCGCTGTCCTTGTCGCTAGTGAGACTCTGATTCGGAAGATCAGGCTGTGCGTGGAGAGGGAGGTGGGGCAACAGACGAGGGAAGCGAAATTTTATAATAAATCGGGACATTTAATCATGAAATATTCACCTCATCGTCGCTTGGACATCGCGACTCGTCGATAAGCAGCTCGGGTTCGTCTTCGTTCAACGTGTCATCGTCGTCTTTATCGTCCGCTGAAAACAAACCGAACCATTTAATTTCATGGTGAGGAAGGGGGGAGCTTCACGGTCGCAACTTACTCAGTAAATTATTGAAGTCGGTCTTATCCGCGTCCAAATTCGAGTCTTTCAAGTATTGTGTAAAGTCGACGGTCAAATTGTTCGAGGGCGGCACAGTTTCGTGATCGATCAGCATACTGGTGAACGGCTTGCCCGAATTCGAAATTGGTTCGGGCGACGCGATCCCGATATCGCGCAAACTGGATGCCGTCGCTGTAGAAGACGACTGCGTCGACGAACCCTGCACGGCACCGACCAGAAATCGCATGTCGACATCTTGGCTGGCTGCTGAATTGCTACGATCAGGAAAATGCGATTAGTTTCAGTTTGGAACGCAACAACAACCGATCTACTTACAGAGTTTTGCTGTCGTCGCTGAAAATAGCAGACGATGTTATTGTTGACGTTGGCACATTTACTGACGATGACGAGATCGAAACATTCGAAGACGGAACAGTTACAGTACCGCTCGCCGTTCCACTGCTCGATATCAGACCCAATTTCTGAATGTTCATCGCATTTAATTGAATCTCGTTGATTTGGCTGATCGTTAGACCGACATTGTTCAGTTGGGCAACCGTCAATTGGCTTATCTGTTCCAAATTTTCAATACCAATCGCGGACAGTTGATCGATTTGTTCGGGCGTAATAACACCTTTCAGATTTTTCAGGCTCAGAATTTCGGCTTGTTCGTAGGGCGCCGACCAGTTCAACCCAGAGTAGCTTAAGTTGTGCGTCGGCGAAACGACCAGTTGATGACCTCCAATCGAAGATAGAGTTGACGCCGCGGATCCGGTCGACACTGTAAAATCACACCAACGCGACTTTCGCGGCTTATCGTTCTTATGCGATTGCGCACCGATGCTGTTCGCTTTCTCTTTATCATCTTTTCGGGGCGACAATAAGGATGGCTTTACAATCTGCATGTCTAGTAAAGAGGGTGGAATTATACCTGGATCCAGTAGCATGGAGCTGTTATGATTCGACAAAGCGGACGGTATCGACGACGGCGTTCCGAACGGATTGCCGGTTCGATGTTCCGACGGCGATCGTGATAGTCGCGAAAACGGCGTAGTCAACGGTACGGGTTCCATGGTATTCTCGACGTCGTGCTCTACACAAAGTTTTGCATGCGTTGTTAACACCAAGCCGGTCGCTTGATCACGACTAATCCGACGAAAATTGCCGAGTATCTCTTTCGGTGCGGTCTCGATATGCTTGAGTAGAATGTTTCGGAGCTGTTCGGTAAGTGGCTTGCCGTGCGAAAACTTACACGCTGCCTTATAGACACAATCCATACCCAAGTAGTAATACTTGCACGGAAAATCGCCGTGCATATACGAACATTTATCTTTTTTCGCGCAACAGTCCATCAAGTAGAACTTACAAAGTTCCAGTTTACGTTGAGTGCGCGAATCGTGCGATCGGGTACAATCGTCGGGCTGCAAAGCAACAAAACAAAGTTCAGTATGCCGGGCACGTTAAAAAGGAAAAGTGTGAAAATTTACTTCGTTGCAGCGACCGCGCATGTTAGGAATACATACTCCGTCTGAATCGTGGCGATTACGACGCTTTCCCGAGCTTCCGCCACCTTGACTTCCGCTGCCGCCACCGCCCCCGCCGACTCCACCGCCACCACCACCACCTCTACCGCCACCCCCACTTGCACCACCACTGTCTGCAAATTTTCGCTGTAGACGCCGATCTTTCGCTCGGCGCGTTTGCCGTCGCTCCTCATACGATGCTTTTCGATTATCGGACGAATCGTAGCTGTCGTACGACGAGTACGAATCGTCCGATTCGTAGAAACCGGAAGTTGGAATGGGCGGCGACGGTGAACGGCGATGATGATGATGATGATGCGACATTTGATGACTACCAGGACCGACAGCCATCGGTTCCGGACTACCGCCCCGAACGCACAACATTTCGCTTTCATCGTAATCGACCGGTTCGTGTTTGTTGCTGTGATCGTGTTGCTGTTCCGGGTGCTTTATTCGTTTCTGCTGTAAACGATTCAAATACAATCGAGACCGGTCTTGAAATGACTCTCACGTTCGCACTTACCTTGCTCTTTTCTTTATCGTCGCGATTTCTTCGCTTACGCTTCTTTCGTATTTCGTCGATATGATCGGGGGGAGCTCGATCCGACATTCGGTCGTGATCGTCTAGCATCAGTCCAGACAAGCGTTGCTTATCGAGCCTGGGAACTGGCGGCTCAATGCCGTCTTTCTTTAGGGCTGCAGCTATCGCGTGCTCAATGTTACCGGCCCAGTCATCTGCAAGCGAATTAAAAGACGAATCAGTGCAAGTTCCCAACATCACGCATCCCCCGCAACTTACCATCAACAACACCAGGCCGCTTAAATTTTCCCGATTTCTTCTCAACGGTAGGCGATAGCGTCGCACCAATCAGCGCTACAGCATCGCCTCCGCCACCAGCAGTTGGTGTTGACGAGGCCGCCAGCAATTTATTCTTGACGGCGATTGTGTCGTGATTTCGATCGGCCGGAAAGACCGCCGTAATTACCGGCTCGTCGTCATCCTCGTCCGATTCGATTTCGCCGTCCTCCAAATCGTCTTCTTCTTCGTCGACCTGCTGTTCTGTGGCGGGCACAATTGTCCCGTCCTCGACGGATTTGTTGCTCTTCTGTGAAGCGATGATTTCCATGGTTTTTTTTTAATTAAAATTGGTGCCAATTTTTCTGGAAAATAACAGAAAAAAGAAGGTTTATCGCGCCGTCAATTTTAATTCGATCGCCAAATGGCACCCAGCCGCAACACAGCTCGATGTCGGAGTGCAGTTCAGACTGCCGGGACGCGCACCCACCCCCGCATTACCAACGAGACGGCGCACGAATAATTCGCCACCATTAGCAAATTTGAGCAACGGGAGTTGCAAACCGAAAACATGAAATTTAAAACACCCGCGATTCTTTCAGAAATGCCCGAAAAGATCGGCCTGACGTTTCGCTTCCACCCGGCCGCCGCCCCCTAAGTACACACCTTTACGTTCGAACGGTTTTTTCACGCATGAGACGGTCTCGTTGTCGACATCGTAAACAAAATTTCGCTGACTCGCGAATGCGAGAAAAACCCGACGGCAGATTCAAGCGGATTTCCCTGACTTGTGTTTCTTTTTTATTGCACTTTTTTCACACTTCAATTATTCGGTCATTGGTCGTCGCTCCAAATTCTACAGTAGCCGATTGTGGGCAGGCAGAAGTTCACGTTGGAACGTACACGGCATTTACCCGTTTCTTTTTTTGGTTTATTTCGAAGGGCTTTCGAACGATGCAAAATGCGTTTTATCGATCGCAGTTCCGAATCAAGATGAAAACATGCTGCACGCCATCTTTACAGTGGGTGATTAAATTCGTGAATCAATACGAAATCAAAAGTCGTAGGATCAGACGAGTGATTGAAAATGAGATGGATGCGGGTGGAGGGAATGACGGCACTAATAAATGGAACGGAGTTGTTTGGTTGCGCGCACGCGTTCCGTTCCGGGCTAAATGCGAGAAAACGTCACGCACTGCGAACGAACGGGGAAGTGTGTGTGTGTGTGTGGCTTGGAAAGTTAAAGGCGGCGGGGTAATTCCAATGCGTTGACATCGTAGGAACGTGCGGTATTGGAACACACAGTGGCACGGTAGAGGGAAGACTGCTGGTGGGTTTACGCGGTCGCCAGTCTACAGTCGAACAGAAAAGTCTTCGAACGATGAGATTTTTACTGTACTGTTATCAAATTTCTTTGTGATGAAATCGACCGAAAATATCTTGGCATGAAGTACGTGTGTAAAGTTGGGCCCCACTTGTTGAAAAATTTGAGAGTTCTGCTTGCCCCCCCACACACGGTTGCCAGACGTACGCGAATTCTCGTACACGTACGCGATTTTCGCCTTCGGTACGATGTACGAGGTAGAATATATTCTCGTGCGCAAAAGTACGAGAATTTCGTTATGCTGTTATGACACTGGCTATTTTTGCGGCTTTAAAGCGGCTAGACAATCCAAATGGAGAGCGATAGAGACTTTAACATACAATTTAGACATTGGTGTGAGAGAGACTTTAACATACAATTTAGACATTGGTGTGAGACAGACAGTCCGAACAGCAAACTATGGGTAACTGTCAAAAAACAATCCATAACTGTCATGCTGTTATGACACTGGCTATTTTTGCGGCTTTAAAGCGGCTAGACAATCCAAATGGAGAGGGATAGAGACTTTAACATACAATTTAGACATTGGTGTGAGAGAGACTTTAACATACAATTTAGACATTGGTGTGAGACAGACAGTCCGAACAGCAAACTATGGGTAACTGTCAAAAAACAATCCATAACTGTCATGCTGTTATGACACTGGCTATTTTTGCGGCTTTAAAGCGGCTAGACAATCCAAATGGAGAGGGATAGAGACTTTAACATACAATTTAGACATTGGTGTGAGAGAGACTTTAACATACAATTTAGACATTGGTGTGAGACAGACAGTCCGAACAGCAAACTATGGGTAACTGTCAAAAAACAATCCATAACTGTCATGCTGTTATGACACTGGCTATTTTTGCGGCTTTAAAGCGGCTAGACAATCCAAATGGAGAGGGATAGAGACTTTAACATACAATTTAGACATTGGTGTGAGAGAGACTTTAACATACAATTTAGACATTGGTGTGAGAGAGACAGTCCGAACAGCAAACTATGGGTAACTGTCAAAAAACAATCCATAACTGTCAAAAAAAAAGCGGCAACAAAGCGCATTCGAGCAGTGTTTCGCAACATTCTAGCAGTTAATCCAAGAAAAGTCCGCTGGCGGCTAGATTTTCCAGCCGCTACCGACTAGTTTTTGACAGTTCGGTACGTATAAATTATGGAAAGTGCCATGTTCTGTTATGAAACGCGCCAGAACCGGTATTTTTCTTAACATACCAGTTGTTAATTTCGTTTACTATCGGGTAGGTTTCTGCCCACTATAAGTGACCTGCTCGAAAGGGCACTCACACTAGTGAGCGCGTGGGCGGACAGCTGTGGACTGGGGGTCAATGCCTCAAAGACGGAGCTAGTTCTCTTTACGCGTAGAACCAAAGTCCCAGAGTTCACACTCCCTAAACTGGGGGGTCTCACCCTACAGCTTAGAGACAATGCTAGGTACTTAGGTATAATCCTGGACCGGAAACTTACCTGGAGTAAGAACATCGACGAGCGACTAAGGAAGGCTCTAGTGGCCCTTTACGCTTGCAAAAAGATGTTCGGGAAAAAGTGGGGGATTCAGCCAGGGATGGCTCACTGGATGTACACGGCCATAGTCAGGCCTATCCTAACCTACGGAATTTTAGTGTGGTGGGTAGCGCTGGAGAAATCCACCTACCTCACTAAACTCACCAAGGTTCAACGTCTAGCTTCCACAGGAGCAACGGGCGTACTTGGCACCACACCTACAGCGGCACTAGAGATGATCCTTCATCTTCTTCCGCTGGATATTTATGGGAAGAGTGTAGCAGCAAAAAGTGCCGTTCGCCTAAGACAGTCAGGCAGCTGGGTATCTAGACCCGGGGGGCACAGCAGCATACTCGGACGGTTTAGTGAATGTAACCCGCTAGAGGATACAGACTACTTGATTCCGCAGCTCGAATTCTCTAGAAGATTCTCAACGAGGATCCCTAGCAGAGAGGGGTGGAATGTGGATCAGCCCCACGAAGGGGCCTGTCATATCTACACGGACGGTTCGAAGACAGACGCGGGTACAGGTGTAGGGGTATTCTCCGCCGACTTGAACCATAGCGAGGCATTCAGAATACCGGACTGCTGTAGCGTATTTCAGGCAGAGATGATGGGAATCGTTCAGGCTTGCAATCTGCTAGAGGCTTGTGCGATGCAGAACAAATCCGTCGTCATCCTAACAGATAGTCAGGCGGCGATCAAGGCGCTTGACTCACACTTGATCAAATCCCGCCTCGTGAGGCTATGCAGGGATAAGATTAGTGCTTTATGCACCCTTTTGAACGTTACAATTTGTTGGGTTCCGGGTCACAGCGGGATTCCGGGTAACGAGGCTGCGGACGAACTCGCAAGGAGAGGTTCGGCGCTGAATAAAGCGCTAGCTCTTCCAGTGAGGAGGCCCATAGAGGGCATTAAACATGCTATCGACGTGACGGCCATATCAGAGGCTAACACAAGATGGTCAGGACTCACATCGTGTCTCGTGGCCAGGCAGCTATGGCCGACCCTAAATGCGAGCAGGACAAAGTTTATCCTACTCGGAGATAGGAATACTCTTCGTATCCTAATTGGTGTACTGACGGGCCATTGCCTGATCGGCCGGCACGCCAGAAGACTAGGTGTTGCGGACGTTACAGATCTGTGCCGCAGCTGTGGTGAACCTGACGCTGAGGAAAGTATTTTCCACTTGCTTTGCGAATGCCCGGATCTGGCCTGGAGGCGCGAACGTACTTTAGGTACGCGCTTCGCCATAGACTTGGGCGAATTCGCGGGCATCGGGCTGAACAAGCTGCTGCAGTTTGTCAGGCTGGCACCCCGCCACTTAAAATGTTTACTTAAAATGTTGTCTTGGGCACACGGGTACCTTTTTCCCGTGCATGTGGGATCACAACGGACCCATTGGCGGTCTATGTGCTTGGCCGCGAAGCGACCACCCACCTTACCTAAACCTAAACCTAATTTCGTTTACTAGATGCCGCTAGCGTCGGAAAGAGTCAACTCTGTGTCCTAGTGCGATTTGACGCCTTAAATGAAATTGATTTCTTCATCAGCTATATTCCTCCCAGTAGCTCCTTCGAAGTATATATGCTCCACTATGAAAATATTAATTTCATTGCCAAGAGCTTATTCGACGATCAGCGCATTTGTGTGTTTGGTGACTTCAACCTTGGCAATGTTTCTTGGACATGGTGTCCAGATAGTAAAATGCTCATCCCATTTCATGCCAAAACTGATATTGAAACTAACTTTCTTGATTCAATTTTTTGTTTAGATCTAATTCAAGTCAATCATGTTTTAAATTCATTAGGACGTATTTTAGACCTAATTTTTCTTGATAAAAATATTAAAGTTGTAAATGTTGGTGAAGCAGTTTTTAACCTTTTAAGTAATTCAATTCATCATAAAGCAATTGTAATTAATTTTCAATTTTATTGTTTCGGTTCTAATAATAATTCCAATGGTAACTGTAGTGAACTACTGTATAGTTTTGCTAACGCAAATTTTTGTGATATTAATAATTACTTCTCCTCAATTGAGTGGGTTGAACTATTTAAAGATCTTGATCTTAATGCTGCTTACACTAAATTTAGTTCTGTTGTTAATGATTGTATTGCGCTATTTGTTCCTAAAAGAATCAACAAGAGTAACAAGCTTCCCTGGCACAACGTGCGTCTTTCGAAACTTAAAAATGCGAGAAATAAAGCTCATGAAAAATTCAAGGGTACGAAGTCAATAGTGGATCTTGAACGGTTTATGGGGTTACACAGGGACTATGATTGTCTAAACAAGTTCCTCTACAAACAATATTTATTGTCTACAGAGGCTAAAATAAAAATGGATAGTAAACTCTTCTGGTCTTTTCAGAATTCTTAAGGCTCGTATCCACTGCAGCTCGCAAGCAGATCGCGAGCAGCATGTTCGGTCAATGGATACTACATGGCGCTCCGTACAAAAGCATTTCACGCGCAGCACGCGTGCTATTGCTTCATCTGTTTCTGAAGCGTATCCATTGAGCACGTAGCTTTTTATAACCGGCAAGCTGCGGAACGCAGCGATCTCATCCGAAGATATTCAAGTCTTATCTTTATTATGTTGCAGGAACAAGTGAGAAAGAAAAGATCACATCGTTGCTCGGTTCGTCCATACCTAAAAAGTGGGAGTAAATATGGTGGCATTCAATTGCTAATCGATTTGAGAGTTGATGGACTTGGTTTTTGGAATTTCGCGAGGATATCCACATGTGATTTCCTGGCAACCAGGGAAAAGGATCCAAAGAAAGAATATTTAACTACGGATTGAGTAGAGCCAGGCGAATTTCAGAAAATGCTTTTGGAATTATGGCAATGGTTTTTCAAGTCCTGCGAAAGCCAACCCTACTAACAAACTACCTTCCCTAAGGCCTTACCGAGAATACGAGACAAGGAAATAGCTTTATGGTAGTATAATGTTGTTACATCCAGATAAAGTAAAGATTACAACTTTATGATGTATTTATATCCATAACATCTTGCGGAAGAGTAATCGATCTTCACATTTATATTGCCCTATGGGAAGCTATGATTATGAAAATAATGACACACATAAAGTCATCGAAGGAAGTTGGCGAATGGTTAAAAATGAAGGTAATTTATTGTCATTCGAGCCAATTGTAATTGTCTGCACCCGCGAAAATTATCCGTTAGGAATTCGCCAGTTTTTTTTATTGGAAGATGCGTCAGTTTCATGGAAGAATGATTTGGCATAACTTTATGAAATAATAAACTTAATAAAATCAAATTATCTGGTCATTTATTGGCTTGGAAGTAGCAAATGTTGTGGTCGGCTTGAATGCTTTATGCAAAAACGATAAAAAAGGGAATGATAACCATCCTGACTTAAATGTCTCATATGCGGCAGCACCGGATTTCTTTTTTTTCCTGTTCCCTTCTGTACTGGCCACGAATCACTTGCACTTTTCGTTCAATTTCCGGTCCATCGCAATTCAGTTTGCAATTCTAAATTAAATCTATCCTGTACATTAGATACATATACCTCGTTTCTTCACTGTTGAAACATTCGAAAAACCCTAAACGCGCTACGAAGCTTTCCATTTGAAACGGAAAACAGACAAGCAGATCGCCGCCGTTAAAAAGCTGACCCGTTCTTGCTTTTAAACCGTCTCCATCAAACATGTCTGCGCGGTAGCAGCTTCTTGCCATTCTATTCACGAGCTCGTAATAAAACGTTCAGTGGATACAGTTGACATGCCCAGCGCGCGAGCTGCAAGCGAGGTGCGCGTGATGCCGGCGAGCTAGTGACGAGCTGAACGTTGAATGCAATTTTTGGTGGATACGGTAATCACGTGCAAAGCGCTCGAGCTATGCTCGCGAACAATCTCAGTGGATACAAGGCTTTAGAAAAAACATTCGTCCATTCCTTCTGTGATGGAATTTAGTGGGTGCTCCTCCACTGACTTATCTTCATCTTGTGACTTATTTGCCAATTTTTTTGAATCTGTTTATAATAAAAGTATTCATCCGTTTGATCCTAAAAGGTTCAGTCATTTAACCCCGATTACTGATATTGGATCATTGGTTTTATCTGAGACTGATGTCTCTTCTGCATTAGCTAATCTCAAAAATAGTTTCAGTTCGGGTCCGGATGGAATACCTGCTGGTTTTCTTAAATCTTGTCAGGACTGTTTATGTATAATTTTCAATATGTCGTTATCATCGGGTACTTTTCTAGATGATTGGAAGACATCATATACAGCGCTGTGCAGAATAATAGCAAACACTAGGCTCATGCAAAAAGTATATATTCTTATCAGTTGTTGACATCTTTTGTATGTAATTACTGTGAAATGAATTACCGTTAGCCCTACAATCATTTAAAAGGAAAAACGCAATTAGAGCTCTCATTGTGGTTTTATTTTTGGCAGTTATTAAATATTCGTCTACGAGAACAGTGTAGGTGTAGAAGTAGGTGTTATATTATTTTCTGATTTTGCTTGTGAAAATGTAAGTAAACTCCTTATTGTTTCTATAGGTGACTTATTTAAGATAGGTTATTTATTTTCTTAATGACAAACCAATTCAGTTCAGAGGAAATGGGACGTAAACAGCACTGTACGGAAGAGGTCAGGGAAATCATCCGCAAACTGAGGAGAGAAGGCAAAACGTACAAAGTTATCGCCGAAACAGTGGGTTGTTCACAGAATATGGTAACAAATGCTTTAAAAAGGCGCGAAGCTAAAGAAACAAGGGGCAGGCCACGGAAAATCTCAGAAAAGAGTGTTTGGCAGATAACAAGGTTGGTCAAAAGAAAGCCATTTATCACTTCTGCTGAAATAAAAAAAAATCTTGGGCTCGGTGTTAACACGTCGACAATAAGAAGAAGGCTAGTAGAAGCTAATCTGCCAGCCAGAAGGCCTAGGAGGTGCCCATTGTTGACATCTAAACATAGGCAGCAGCGAAAATTGTTTGCGCAAGAGCATCTCAATTGGCCTAAAGAAAAATGGCGAAACATCTTATGGTCGGACGAGTCCAAGATAAATTTATTTGGTGCAGATGGTACCAAGAAATTTGTACGAAGGCCTAGATCAAAAGAATTCTCTCCCGAGTACACCGTCAAGACAATAAAACATGGCGGTGGCAGCGTCATGGTTTGGGGATGTTTTTCGTGGTACGGTGTTGGTCCCATACATTGGATCAAAGATATTATGAACTCTGCACGATAAATCGAAATACTGGAGACAACTATGCTTCCATTTGCAGAAGAGGAAATGCCAATTCGTTGGATCTTTCAACAGGATAACGATCCAAAACACACCTCAAAAGCGGCTAAGGTCTGGTTTGAGCGCAATTGGATAAACGTTATGAAATGGCCAGCGCAATCTCCAGATCTTAACCCTATTGAACATCTTTGGGGTGATGTTAAGAAGACGCTTGGCAACATTAGACACCGTAATAAAGAAGAATTATGGCAGTCCGTGAGAGCAGCTTGGGAGTCTATACCTGTTGAAAGATGCCAACGATTGGTTGACTCCATGCACAGAAGATGCCAGGCTGTTCTAAAAAAAACGGATATGGAACTAAATATTTAGTTTGCTATACCAAAGTTACTGGAAAGTATTGTGAAAACTAAACTCTACTTCGAGGTTAAGGAACATATATCCACTTCACAACATGGATTTGTGTCTAGAAGATCTACTGAGACCAATCTTGCTGTTTTCACCCATTATTGTTTGGAAGCAGTAGAGTCGGGCTTTCAAGTGGATGTTTTGTATACTGATTTCGTGAAAGCCTTTGATAGAATACATATAAACCTGTTGCTTTCTAAATTATGTGCCCTTGGTTTCCATTCTAACCTCTTGCTGTGGATTGGGTCTTATTTGGATAATAGGAAACAATATGTTCGTTTATCTTCATTCGAATCCTTCGATCCTTTAACCGCTCAAAACATCTACGATTGGAATGTCTCCGACGAACCATCTATGTCAGACCATGCGCATATCTGCTTTAACATCAAAGTCAAACAATCGTGGGAGGTCAAAAGACGCATTCCAAAATGTACAAATTGGTCTATGTATAAAGCAACCCTGGAGGAATTGCTCCCAAATGTCAGTCTTTATGGCCCTACCAGGAATGAATGGGAAGCTGATAGAGTAGCCTCCACGGTACAAAAAGTAATACTTGATAGCTATGAAGCTAGTTCTCCACTCAAGAAGGCCAAGGCCAAAAGAGATGTACCATGGTGGAATGGAGAACTTCAAAAACTCCGTGCAAGAGTTAGGAAACTGTTCAATAGAGCTAAAAGGTCCAATAATTGGACTGAGTATAAAAGGGCTCTAACAGTATATAATAAAGAAATTAGGGACTCAAAGAGACGCACCTGGCGCAACTTTTGCGAGGGTATTGATAGCCTACCAGAAGCTGCCAGAATGCAAAAGATACTCTCTAGAGTTCACAATAACGGTATTGGACTCTTGCAAAAGCAAGATGGAAGTAACACCGTTAGTATCGAGGAAACTGTGCAAGTTCTGATGCAAACACATTTTCCTGGCTCAGAGGAGATAGGGTATCATACGAATGAAATTAGGCCCTATGGGATTATGCCAAATAACAGAACTAGGGCTTTATCTGGCAGAATCTTTACTCCTAATACAATAGAATGGGCGGTAATGTCATTCCTCGCATATAAATCCCCAGGAGCTGATGGCATCTTTCCTGCATTACTGCAACAAGAACTCGATGTGCTTCTTCCCATACTGGTCAAATTATTTAGAGCCAGTTTTGAATACGTTTACGTGCCACTGGCATGGCGAGACGTAAATGTGACTTTTATTCCAAAAGTGGGGAATAGATGTTGGACTCACGCAAAGTCATATCGCCGAATCAGTCTAACCTCTTTCTTACTTAAATCTATGGAAAAGGTAGTAGACAGATACGTAAGGAGCTCTGCTGCTTTCAGCCGGCTCAACAAATATCAATTCGCTTATCAAGCTGGCAAATCGACTGTTAGCGCTCTTCACAATTTAGTGCACGAAATTGAGAAGACGTTGACAGCCAAGGAAATAGCGTTATGCTCTTTTCTTGACGTTGAAGGTGCTTTTGACAACACTTCCTACAAATCCATTGAATTACTTACTCGTAAGATAGGAGTAGAAGAAACGGTAACGAGATGGATAGTAGCGATGCTTGACTCTCGTAGAATCTCGGCTCAGATCGGAGGTAAAGGTCTCACTGTACGAGCGGCGAAGGGATGCCCTCAGGGAGGTGTACTCTCCCCACTACTGTGGTGCATTGTTGTAGATGATCTCCTTAAGGATCTGAGCATCAAGGGTTTTGAGACTCAAGCATACGCTGATGACCTGGTGATCACTGTAAGAGGTAAACACGACTGTGTCATTTCGGACCGCATGCAAGAGGCCCTAAAGATAGTATATCACCGGTGCATCCAACAGGGATTAAGTATAAATCCAAGTAAAACAATTATAGTGCCATTCACTAGAAGACGGAAGGTAAACTTAAGGCCCCCGATTGTGAGAGGAACTACAATTGAATTCTCGTCCGATGTCAAATACTTGGGAATTACCTTGGACAAGTGTCTGACTTGGAATTTACATCTTAAAAACATCTCCACACGAGTAAAATTGTCTTTTATGGCGTGTCGAAGGCTCTGTGGACCACTTGGGGTCTCAGACCTACAAGTCTATTATAATACCAATGATCACATATGCCGCTATGGTGTGGTGGCCAAAGGTTGAACAAATCACAGCACAGAAGGCCCTGCAAAAAATTCAGAGGCGTGCCGTTCTTAGCATTACTGGGGGACTTAAATCATGTCCCACTGCTGCAATGGAAGCCATGATAGACTTGGCCCCATTACACTTAGAGATAAAGAAGGAGGGGCTCAGAGAGAGGCCATAAGGCTACAACAGTACAATAAATTCAAGGCAGGAGACCTTGTCGGTCACCTTAAAATTCTACAGGAATTTAATCAGAAGGACCTAACCGACTCAGTAAACGATAACATGCCAAAGGTATATGATTTTGAGAAACCATATATGGTGACTCTGGGAGATCGTGTATCTGATCGTGTATCTGGTCTACCAGATTTTGGGGAAGGTGCTTCAGTCTGGTACACGGACGGCTCTAAGACCTATAGTGGAACTGGAGCGGGCGTATTTGGACCCAATTGTAAAATATGGACGGCAATGGGACAAACCGCCACTGTGTTTCAGACTGAGGTACATGCCATAGAGCTGTGCGCAGGTAAACTTCTACTGAATAAACCAAAAGGCGCTACAGTTATTATCCTATCTGACAGCCAAGCGGCACTGCTAACGATGAAATCTTATTGTTTCCGTTCTAGGCTTGTGTGGGACTGTCATACTCTTCTTAAAGAGCTGGCACATCATAATAGTCTAACCCTGATGTGGGTGCCAGGACATGAGGGTATTCCGGGTAATGAATCGGCTGACCAGCTAGCTAAGCGGGGAGCCAACTCACCAATGATTGGCCCGGAACCATTCTGTGGAGTAGGATGGTATTTTAAAGTGGGTAAATCTTCAGGTGGAAGATTATTAGACAGTGAAAGAAATTCCTGACTTTCTCAAGTAGGAGAGCGTCGGAATTCCTTTCCTTAAGCAGGTATAACGCACGTGTCATAATGGGATATTTTTCCGGACATTATTTCCTTAATTATCACCTTAAGATCATCGGTAAAGTATCACTAGATACATGTCGATTCTGTGATATCACATCTGAAACCACGGCACACATTCTGTGTGATTGTGATGCAGTGGCCAGATCAAGAAGGCAGATTCTCGGTGGATTTACTCTCACCTGTGAAGACCTGTCGAAGACTCCCCTGAGTTAAATCATCTCCTTTCTCAAAGGAACCGATACGCCTAGGGAGTGGTTAAGAGCCAGAAGACCTCTTAGGTCGTAGTTCGAGAAGTAGTGAAGCTTCTATAGGCTCTACCTGATAAATAATAATAATAATATGAGCATTTTCTCTAACGCTTAAGGAAAAGAAGTTATATCGCTTTGAAATTACAAATTTTTCGAGTCAGTGAAAAAAAACTTTTTCCCCCTAAGGGTTGGGGTGTTTTAAGTTAGAGTTCCGTTTGCCCCCCAAAGAGTTCTATCGATAACACCGTATGAACATTTTCTCTAAAACTAAAGGGAAAGAAGTTATAGCTCATTGAAATTTCACAATTGTGAAGTTGGCCCCCCCCCCCCCCCCCAACCTTCTTACGATATTTTACTGCTTTAATCAACGGAACTATTTCCGAGAATGCTCTAGAACTATAGAACTATGTGGGGCAGGGTTGCCAGAAATCTAAGAAGCGATTCTCGTATAAGCCTGTGAAAATTCGCGTACCGCACACAAAATTCTCGTACGTTGAAAGTTTCGATTTTCTCTATCAATCAAGCGTTTTAGTGGGTCTGCCTGGTACGATGCAGTTAACATTCCAGTCTTTTGATATAAATGTCATAAAAAGGATTCCAAACGACTGAGCAATATTCTAAAGTAGATCTCACAAGAGAGCAAAACAGAGTTTTTAAAGTATATGGATCGTTAAATCCCAATTTAGAATTTGCTTTAGATATCATTCGATCAACGTGCATATTAAAAGTAAGTTTGCTATCCATTAACACGCCAAGGTCCACTACTACCTCAGATCGAGTCAGAGTGATATAAGGAAAATTATACGTAAAATGAACTGGAGAAATACACCGATATATAGTAAAGATTTTACATTTATTAGGATTCAATAATAATGAATTAAAATCGCACCACTCCCAAAATAGAGTAATCTCAGTTTGAAACCTAATGGAATCGATTTGACTATTCAAACGAGTATAAATCTTCAGATCATCGGCGAACCCCAAGCATGACGCATATTGAAACAGATCAAAAACATCATTAATAAAAAATCTGCCAATGGTCTGGGCGAAACTTTATTATTTTTCGGGTCAAAGTTCGGGAGCGATCAAAGTCGGAGTGTATCATGAGTTGCTTCGAGATTATTAGATTTCTTGGAAAATTATTTTTGTTCTTAATATAAAAATATTTAAAATTGAGATTTTTAGAACAAGATTTTAAACATTGAAAAAGTCCGTGTAGACTATTCGAATTTCAGTATATTATGTACACTATAAGCCCATAGAAGTAAAGACGAATTTGTTGCCTTATCAGAATTAGATAGTCGAATTGTTAAAACGTATACAAATCCATTACTTCCACTTGGGGTTTGAATTTCAAAAAAATTGTGAAATAGGTTTTTAGACGATTTCATAAGAAGCAACTTGATATCTCATGAGACAAGACGGATATTGAAAAATTTGTGAAAACGTAAGCAAACTCTTCACACCCCCTTGGTTCTTGAAATTCGAAAAATGGTGAAATTGGTTTTAAGGTCATTACATCAAATGCCGTAATAACCAATTTTTTATCTCATCAGAACTAAGGGATGGCAAAATTTGTGAAAATATATGCAAACCCTTGGGGGCTGAATATCCAAAAATCGAGAAATGGGTTTGTAGGCGATTATATAAAAAGTCTGTGGAAATGAAAAGCGATCTAATATCTCATCAAACCTAAGAAATATGTCGAAACTTTGAAAAGCATACTACCCCCTTACACCCATTAGGATTGAATATCTAAAATACTGAAATTGACTTTTTGGCTTTTTTATATAGGAAACCTTGGGAAGTAAAAATGAATTCGATATATTATCAGATATGCAACCTCCTTACACTCACTTGGGGGTTGAATATCCAAAAATCCTGAAAGGAGTTAATAAATAAATATGAAGCCAGCACGAGAAAGTAGGAACCAATTCAATTTCTTTTCACTTCTAAAAGAAATGACGGAACCCGTGAAAACGTGTTCAACCCGTTTATACCCTCTTAGGGGCTGAAAAAACTTAAAAACAAGTTTTAGGCGATTATTACGCAAGCACGTGAAAGTGAAAAGATATTCGATATTTGATAAGACGTGGGGATATAGTAGAATTCGTGAAAAATTTTACAACCCCCTTTGCACCCCCTTAGGGGTCGAATTTTTAAAAATCCTGAAAACGCTTTCTAGGTATTTATATGAAGAAGCCGTAGAATAAAAATGAATTCAATATTTGGGAAGACCTAATAGCTATGACGAAACCCGTGAAAATATATGCATACCATTTTCACTGATCATTTTTTTTGGCCCCCCTCTGAACGCCATTGGAAATTTGAAATTTTTTTTTATTTAAATTAGTTTTCTAGTTGATTTACATAAACGTACTAAGTTTCAACTTTGTAGCATAAGCCGTTCTATAGATAGGAAAAACACCCCCCACCCCTGTACCATACTACCCCTATAAAAAATTATATTTTTCCAACATGCTACTAATATAGCTCTATCCAAATACCAAGTTTCAGCTTTATATCATTATAGGTTGTCGAGATATTAAAATCGGAACTTTTTCCTTTTCACCCTCCCCCACCCTCACCCTCTACACCCACACCTCCTAAATTTTGTTTTCCGCTAGGGGTCTATTAGGCCTACTTCTGGTAAATCTTAAACTGTTCTTGAGATATGATACGTGATTTTTTTGAAAAATTCTTATCCCCTCCACTTTCATGCTCCACCGCCCCCTTAAAAAATTTTACTTTCATCAAACTTCATTTGTCAACCTTTATACACAAACCAAATTTTATTTATCTAGTACAATTGGTTCATGAGATATCGTAATCTAAAGC
This sequence comes from Beris morrisii, assembly GCA_951812415.1. Lineage (NCBI taxonomy): Eukaryota > Metazoa > Arthropoda > Insecta > Diptera > Stratiomyidae > Beris > Beris morrisii. The sequence continues at coordinate 7,772,866 of OX638314.1, read as the reverse complement.
TTTTCACCCCCCACCCCCGTACGCCACTTCCCCCACTCAAATTTTTGGTTCCGAGCTATTCTCCTAGTATACCTACAGATATTCATTAAGTTTCAATTTTGTAACTTTAACCGTTTAGGAGATATGGATTTTAGAATGTGTCGATCTCACCTTTTTTGCGTTTCGGACGCATTATTTTTCCCCCCACTCCCGAACCCCTTCACCTATATCGGCAATTTTTTTGCAAATGGGTCCACTACCGAAGCTCTATATAAATTCCAAATTTCAGTCTCCTAGCATAAGCGGTTGCTGAGATCTAGAAACCAAAATTTTCCGTCTAAAACGCTTCCCCCTCCTCCCCCCTTACACCCCTACCCCTTCAAATTTGGTCACTTTAGGGGGCCAACCCACTCTACCCACGAAAAAAAATTCAATTAAATAGCTCATAGGGTTTGGGTGCTACGAGCCTTCAAACAATTTTGCGTACACCGGTAGACGTACGGCGTACGGCGGACAGACGGAATGAAATTTTTTTTTGCTTTTTTCGTGTCTACTCGTCATGAAACGTGAAAAAAAAAATTTTGAGGGTAGCAAATTTTTTTTTTTTAAAAATCGATAACAATACTGTATTATTGAAATAATAAAGTAAAATGAGAAAGAGAAGAGGACCGAGGTGACTACCCTGCGGAACACCCGAAGGAACTGAAATGCATCGTGATAAGAATAAGATAATTATATTATTATTTAAAACTGGTAGAGCCTAAAGAAGCCTCACTACTTCTCGAACTACGACCTAAGAGGTCTTTTGTTCCTGGCTCTTAACCACTCCCTAGGCCATATCGATTCCTTTGAGAAAGGAGATGATTTAACTCAGGGGAGTCTTCGACAGGTCTTCACAGGTGAGAGTAAATCCACCGAGAATCTGCCTTCTTGATCTGGCCACTGCATCACAATCACACAGAATGTGTGCCGTGGTTTCAGATGTGATATCACAGAATCGACATGTATCTAGTGATACTTTACCGATGATCTTAAGGTGATAATTAAGGAAATAATGTCCGGAAAAATATCCCATTATGACACGTGCGTTATACCTGCTTAAGGAAAGGAATTCCGACGCTCTCCTACTTGAGAAAGTCAGGAATTTCTTTCACTGTCTAATAATCTTCCACCTGAAGATTTACCCACTTTAAAATACCATCCTACTCCACAGAATGGTTCCGGGCCAATCATTGGTGAGTTGGCTCCCCGCTTAGCTAGCTGGTCAGCCGATTCATTACCCGGAATACCCTCATGTCCTGGCACCCACATCAGGGTTAGACTATTATGATGTGCCAGCTCTTTAAGAAGAGTATGACAGTCCCACACAAGCCTAGAACGGAAACAATAAGATTTCAGCGCTAGCAGTGCCGCTTGGCTGTCAGATAGGATAATAACTGTGGCGCCTTTTGGTTTATTCAGTAGAAGTTTACCTGCGCACAGCTCTATGGCATGTACCTCAGCCTGAAACACAATGGCTGTTTGTCCCATTGCCGTCCATATTTTACAATTGGGTCCAAAGTCTTAGAGCCGTCCGTGTACCAGACTGAAGCACCTTCCCCAAAATCTGGTAGACCAGATTGTCATGATACACGATCTCAAAATCATATACCTTTGGCATGTTATCGTTTACTGAGTCGGTTAGGTCCATCTGATTAAATTCCTGTAGAATTTTAAGGTGACCGACAAGGTCTCCTGCCTTGAATTTATTGTACTGGCCTCTCTCAGAGCCTCCTTCTTTATCTCTAAGTGTAATGGGGCCAAGTCTATCATGGCTTCCATTGCAGCAGTGGGACATGATTTAAGTCCCCCTGTAATGCTAAGAACGGCACGCCTCTGAATTTTTTGCAGGGCCTTCTGTGCTGTGATTTGTTCAACCTTTGGCCACCACACCATAGCGGCATATGTGATCATTGAGACTTAGACATAGACTTGTAGGTCCAGTATACCATATTTGGTCTGAGACCCCAAGTGGTACCACAGAGCCTTCGACACGCCATAAAAGACAATGAGATGTTTTTAAGATGTAAATTCCAAGTCAGACACTTGTCCAAGGTAATTCCCAAGTATTTGACATCGGACGAGAATTCAATTGTAGTTCCTCTCACAATCGGGGGCCTTAAGTTTACCTTCCGTCTTCTAGTGAATGGCACTATAATTGTTTTACTTGGATTTATACTTAATCCCTGTTGGATGCACCAGTGATATACTATCTTTAGGGCCTCTTGCATGCGGTCCGAAATGACAGTCATGTTTACCTCTTACAGTGATGACCAGGTCATCAGCGTATGCTTGAGTCTCAGTAGTTCTAGAGAATGCTCTAGAACTATAGAACTGTGTGGGGGGCAACCAGAACTCGCAAATTTTTTTCAAATTTTTCAACAAGTGGGGCCAACTTCACACACGTGCATGAAGGTTTTGAACCTGCAAGCCCCTCGGGTCTTTGCACCTTGAAGAAAGAGAAAAACACAAGATCCAAGGGGGTATATGCACACCTCGGGCGAAATACAGGGCGACCTATCATTGTATTCAGACCGCATGGGAGCCTGCAGGGGCTTTGCTAGAGGGGACCAAAACTACGAATAAAAACAACAAATAAGCAGCGATTCTGAGAAAATACCCGCGACTGTGGTCTCCTCCGCTCGCTGATACCAAAGACATCTGACCACTGAGATTCAGACGCCCTTGGTCCTGTTCGTAGAGGAGCCTGGGAAGGAAAACGTCACTAGAGACATGGAGCCACTAGCCCGGGTTAGAGACGCTGAAACTAGTCGCCTTAATTTGAGATGAAGAAGGATGTTCCAGACGCCTGAAAGACAAAAGGAAAAAAAAAGGCCGAAGAATGACAAGCACCGCCCTGCGTCAGTTGCGTGAAGGAAAGCAGCGCCGGCAATCTTTTAACAGTCTCGAAAACAAGCCGAGTAAAATTTGGGCCTGGCACACCGACTTTGCGGACCAATGGCGAAAGCATCCCATCGGGGGCAGGAAAAGGTTTGAAACTAGCTGCCACAAACGAAATATTGAACGCACCCCAGAGACAAACATGGTGGATTTACACTCAACGCGCCTCTATCCCCACCATAAAATCAACCATGGCTTGTGGAGTCGCAAGAATCTAAAATTTTTTTCTCCGACGCACGCTTCCATATGTGTACACACATACAATGAACTGTGGTATCACACAATTCCCCAGTCGGACTTTTCGTAAGAGATGAATTTGTAATCAATGAGTAAGGCCTTACCAAAGTAGTGCAGAGTGTAATAGCTGTAAAATATTCTCGAATGCTCTCTCTGTACAATTATGGCCAACGTTCTTAGCTTCAGTTAATATTTACGGAAGTAATGGTTTAGAAGCTAGTAAGTAATGAGAGGAAGAAATCCGAGACGTGGCAGTTTTGTCCAACGGTATAGGCTTTAGTATCTACTTACGAAAGTAATGGTTTAGAAGCGAGTAAGTTATGAGATGGTACAGTCCGAAACCTTACAGTTTTGCCAAATACTCTTGGCTTTAGTAACAATTTACGAAAGTAATGCTGTTATGACACTGGCTATTTCCTCGCTAGTTTCAAGTGCAATAAAAGTCAATCGTGCGACAAGGCGACCAATATAGAGAGAAAGAGATTACCGCTAAAAAATACCCTTGCTGATGCTACCGGCATCTAGTAGACGAAATTAACAACTGATTTGTTATAAAAAATACTAATCTTAGCGCGTTTCATAACATAACATGACACTTTCCATAATTTATACATAACGAACTGTCAAAAACAAGTCGGTAGCGGCTGGAAAATCTAGCCGCCAGCGGATTTTTCTTGGATTAACTGCTAGAATGTTGCAAAACACTGCTCGAATGCGCTTTGTTGCTGCTTTTTTTTGAGAGTTATGGATTGTTTTTTGACAGTTACCCATAGTTTGCTGTTCGGACTGTCTCTCTCACACCAATGTCTAAATTGTATGTTAAAGTCTCTATCCCTCTCCATTTGGATTGTCTAGCCGCTTTAAAGCCGCAAAAATAGCCAGTGTCATAACAGCATTAGTCTTAGAAGCGGATAAGTAAAGGGATGATGCAATCATTAACGTTTCGTTTTAATTTTACATCAATGGGCCATAATTAAATTCAGTTCGTTCCGAGTGTTTCAAATGTTGCGAAGTGCTGTTCATTTGTAATAAATTCCAATAAGTGTTATTTATATAAAACGAAGTAAACAATTAGTTTAGATAGTTTTTTCTTATCTTTATGAATCTTATTTTTGTTAATTTTTTATTCTGTTTATTGAATGAATTCTTATGTAATATTTACGTGTTTTAATTTATTTTATATTGAATAAATGGTTTTTACTGTTGAAACAATTTCGATTTTTCATATTGTTGTTATTTGCAACTCAACAAAGTAAAGGATAGTTTAAATTGGAGACGAACACAATACTTTATAAGTATTTACAACGGTATAAGTCTTTTCTTGTCCTGTGCTTTTAAGCGTTTACACCCTAGGGCCTATGCTGGTTAAAGTAATTAGTTCTGTCATCGAAAGAGTAATGTGTACGAGCTGCTAGTATATTGTACGGATTCGATTCCGTAGACATTACTGTTCCGGCTGTACTTGCCGCCTAAGGTGGAGTAACGCGGTACTAGTAAACAAATTTAACAATTAGCTAGAATTATGTGCAAAAGAAATCATATCTTTCTCTCGAAATGAAGCAGACATTCGACACTCTATTTTATTTCAAACTGTTTAACAAATTGAAAGTGGTGCGGTTTTTGTGACCGCGGGTGTAATTTCGAGTTAAAACCAGAAAGTAAAATTCAAAGCTTCAAACTTTGTGCATAGTGTGGCAGCACTGATCGTTACTTCTCCTACCAGCGCACCGTGCTGACAACTGTGTGTCACTGTCAATCGACAGCAGGCATATTTTCTCTCTCTCTCTCCACCACTCCGTTTCACTTTAAACTGGAAATGGCGAATTCAGCTAGGAACGGAACGGACTAGATCGACAAGGAGTGGAATAAAAACAACCTTCCAGTTACGTCATACGGGAAATGCGACGTGCGAAAAGGAACACCAACACCAACATCAAACACCTACAAAGAAAAATTTACCGCAAAAGGAGAAATCTCCACCGAGCCGTGATTCGACAAACGGAGAAAAATGCCCAGAGTCTACGAAAATGAAATCTGCATGCAATTAAAATTCCATTTCGCTTTGTTTTTCTCATTTTTCTCTCGCGAATGACGACATAAGCTCGGGGCGGCAGAAAACAAGCTTAAAAACTACAAGAAAAATAAGCGAAACGGTCGCGCTGAAAGCGCCACCGCCATTAAAAGAAAATGCCCCCGAAAAGTCGTCGCGAAAAAAAAAAAAAAATGCCCAAATCTGGGCTATCGATTTTTCGAATTGCGGACCGCCGCCGGGACTTGGGGTGAAATTCGATCGCGTGCATTTTACCCGCCACAAGGCGACCGCTTTTCCAAATCTTTTCTTTATTTATAGCGTTTGGTTGCGCCATGAGGGAGGGGGGGGGGGGGGCACATGCAAAGCGACCATTTTAACATAACTTTTTTCGTCTGCAAAGTGCCTGGGAGCCCTCCCTCCCCCCCGATTCACATACCAACGAATCATGCGATGCGGCGAGATCGAATTTCCCCCCGCGCGCGTGACGAAACGATGACGACACACGCTGCCATCAAAATCGGGGGCATTTTGCAACCATTGAAAGAAAATATGAAAAAAAAAAAAAAAGAAAAGAAGTTAGAAAAAATTTTTTTGTTTTGTAGCAAACCTTGGCGTATTTTCTTTTTTTTCGGTTCTTTTGATTGTTTTTCTTTTTTTTTTGGCAAGTTTTTCTCCGTGTCTCGCGGGTTTTTCTTTTGCTTGTGTCTTGTGATTGCGCGACGCACTGAATTTACTTTTGAGAGATGCGATGGAAGTTTCTCGTGTTGTTGCGAACGAATTGCGGCCAGCTGGCTTTTGGTTTCTTTTTTTTTTTCTTGTTCCGGGAACACGACGGAAACTGAGTTTTGTTTTGTTTTTTTTTTTTTTTTTACGTCGTTATCACCAACAAAATTTACTACTTCACTGGGGGAGTATTTCGATTTTTTATGCAATTTTCAAGAGTAGGGAAAAATAAACAAAAACTTTCTATTTTCGCTGCGAAATCCGGTCGGTCCGACATTTTGTCGGTCGCGCGCTTTGGTTCAGGAAATTTCTATTAAATTTTGCGTTCGGCCTTGTTCGGCCGACGCCTCATTTTTTTCGTTACGATTTTTTTTAATTTTTTTTTAAATTTCTTAAACCCAGTCTCGAAAAGAGGGCAAGAAGCGCGTTTTCAATGGGGTCTGGTTAGGCGGGGTGTCAGCTGGCGGCTTTCGCAAATTTTCGAGTTTTCTTTCGCCTATTTCTCAACAAAAAAAAAAACAAACCAAAACCAAAATCTTGTGATCTAATTTACGGACAATTCGTTTTTTCCTTTTTTGTTTGAATGAGTGAAAAAAAATCTACAACCGCATCTTTCAACGATTTCCACTTGAATGAGATTTTCGGTGACGCGCTCGGTAACAAAACCGTACCACTTCCATGGAATGGACTGGAATAGAGCCGTGCATGAGTGGGGGATGAACGGGAAAGGTGTGACATTGTCAGCTATTCAGCGGTTCCGGTTTGGTTGGGTGCGTGTACACAGAGAATATCTGACAGTTCCCAGCAGGCAAAGTTTCGTCGGCTACCGGACGTTAAAGCGTGGCCAACTAAAGTCTCTGTCGTATTTTGAACCGTACGCAATCTCGTTTTACACTCAAACGGTGGTGATTCGTGTAAAATCCGTGTACATGAGTGTAATTTGTCATGAGAAGGAGAAAGATTGAAAATTGGATTGGAGTGAAAGTTAGATGAAAGTGGGTACCAGTAGGGTCACTAGATACACAACACTCTCTACCTAGGGTTTGGCAGATACACAGAGGGACAAAAGTATTCGCCACTAGCTGTCTGCTAGAATTTGTTGTGAACGGAGGCCTTGGAGTGAATATTTCGACTTGAAAAAGTCAAAATATTCGAAGGAAAGGAAGGTTCAGGAAAGAGTGGGCCAATTCCTACATCTGAATTGGTGGCTGAAATCCGAGCGGAAGCGACACGCTTGCTGGCGGCCGGGACTAGCTACGGCAGTTGTGGGGGGGGGGGGGGGTTCTTGCCCAGATTTCAGTCCATAAACCCTTGGCCTGTACAACAAAAAAATTTCGTGTCGGCTTATTCCAGGGATTTAAAATGGGACTATCTTCCCAATAGGTCGTGAAAGACCAAGAAGCGGTGGAGTGCGCGACTTCACGATTTGTCAGGGCGCTTAGGTGTCATAGCGCCCTGCCTGCCCACCCTACCTCAGCCATGACTGTCCAAAAATAAACATTATTCATGGCCCCTTATTGAGGTTCAGGGTGAGAGAGCTTATACGCTCGGGTTCATTTCAAAAATTATACTAGCCTCGTGGCATTTCAACGATTACAATAAAAAAAAATTTTGGCTCAAAACGAGCATAAAAAAATTAAAAAAAAATTCTGAAAAAAAACCGTCCAATAACCTTCTCTTTTATTATAACTTTTTTATTTTATTTAATTGTTCAGTCCGTCCTGTCCTTGTCAGTCATGTTATTTTTATTATTATATTAATTATTATTTTATTTAGCTATTTTAAAACCGCGACATTAAAATACTACTCTTGGCACTTGTACGTTTTTCTTTTACTTTACGGTCGGGCCAGTTGTTCATTTTTATATTATTTATTATTTATTATTCTATTTATTTATTTACATTCACTTTTATTTTATTAATTCATTCTAAGTTTTCGGAGCCGAGGATTTTGTGCCGTTGTTCGAAATATCCGGGGTCGATGTGATCGCACTATGTACTACTAAGATAACAATCTGTTGCGCCTACGGCAGTCGCCATATGATGGACAAATTTTTGCCCTGGATACTTATTCGAATTCGAAGCTAAGCTTCCAGTTAAACTAGCGCTTGACGCTTTATGCAAAGAATATGGGATTTATTGAATAAAACTCATTTAGACTGCCCATTTACGACTTAAGTTAGCGAAATTTTCGCTGGGATCCGACGAGAAGGAAGCGCGATTACTTTCATCATTGAATTTGAATTAGTCGATGTTGTTGTTCGAAAATTGTCATATCAATAATTCAAATATCGTTTTGCGAACAATGCTCAGCGATTTAATTTATTTTAAATTTTAATTCATTATACTAATTGGGGATTTTTTTCCAGAAAACCCGAAGGTTGCAATTCTAAGTGAGACTTTCACTTTTAATAGGTACACGGTAGGTTAATACACTTTTTATTTAAGAAATTTCACGCTTAATGAACGCGCACACGTAATATTCTTTTGGTGGATATTTTTATCACTTTTACTTTGCACCAATTTAAAACTTTTTCACGCGTTTTTGCCATCCACACTTTAATACGAGGCGGTGGCCAATTTTCACCCAATTTTGTCGCGACTTTTCGTGGTTTTGTCACAGAAATTCACAACTTATTCTCGCGCGGTTCAGAACTCGCGCCGATCATGACCGTAAACTCAATTTCCTCGCAATTTTATTCCGTCGCCGAATCGAATTTGTTTCGTTGCCAATCAATCCAATGTCGCCCGGGATTTTTTTTTCATTTCGGCCGCGACTCTCGTAAAAAGGTCAATTCTCAACGGGATTTTTGAATAGTCGCGCGACTTCTCAGGTAAATAAAAAAAAATTCGGTCCGACTGGTAAACGACTCGCTCGACAAAATCAAAATAAAACTCGCATAAATCTACACTCCTATGCACTTGCGGCGAGACTCGGCACCCAAAACTCGTTTTTTTTCTTCACCGCTATGCCGCTTCCGGCATTTACCGAATAACTGTCTAGGGATTCTCGCGGCTAAGTTGGTGGCAGTTGCGGGTGCGATCAAAACTCATCGAAAAGCTGAGTTCTGAGCGCACCCGTAACCGCTCAGCGGAAATTCATGAGTTGTCGATTGACAACTCAACACATTATAAGAGTTTTAATACTTAGTTGCCTTTCCACTTTGCTTAATTACTTCCCGTAAACGATTTTCCATTGAATATACCAACTTTCTGGTTGTTCCTGCAGTGATTTTTTCCCATTCGTCCTTTATTACAGATTTCAGCCGGCTCTTTGAAGAAATATGGTGTTTTCTTATTGACTTATCCAGTGCATCCCATAAATGTTCTATGGGGTTTAGGTCTGGTGACTGGGGAGGAGTTTTCAGGTTGTGTGGTGTATTATATAGAATCCACAAGGCCACTATTTCAGCAGTATGCTTAGGATCATTGTCCTGCTGGAAGTAATAATTGTCTACAATGTTCAATTTTTCGGCACTTTTTTTTTAATTTACCTTTAAAATATTTAAGTAATCTTCTTTTCTCATAACACCGTTCACAAACGCAAGTTCTCCCACCCCAGAAGCCGCCATACACCCCCATACCATCACTGAATCGCCACCATGCTTTACAGTTGCTTGAATATTCTTTTCGTCGAATTCAGTTCCTGCTCGTCTCCATACGCGGATTCGTCCATCTGAACGATACAAACAAAACTTACTGTTCAAACTTGCTAAAAATGTTATTATAATTTCTAGTGGCAATCAGCCACACCATGGCAGAGCGCTCTTAGGTACATAGGTACCTAAGCCGGTACGGGTTCGAGGCCTGAATTTATGTACTCCGGTCTTTCTTCTTGTACAGTCCACCAGCGACATCGGTCGCTTATCACGAAATATACGCATTTACAGTATAGTTTTATTTTATTTGCGTTTTCATTGCATTTGCCCATAACATTTGGTCCGTCGAGCCGGATTACATCAGCATTTTTCGTCGTTGGAAAATTGGATGGTACACCAGCAAACAGCATTTTTTAACATTTGCCGTGGAAAATTGGATGCCGATACGACGATAGCAGCAGTTTATCCCGTTTTTCTTCAAAAAAGACTTGGAGGATTCAGTCGAGATTGTAAGTCCCATAACCTACATCTTCTTAATCTTTTTTAACGATTTAATACGCGTGCTTCAACTCTCGGAAAAAATACTCGGGAAAAATTCTGTGTTTAATACATTTTAATACGCGACTTTCGGTGATACGCGTAAAGGTTTTTTTTGTGTTTTTCCTTTTTTTTGGGGTTAATACATCGCCTCGCGGAAATCAGGAAAATGGCGGAAGAATTAAAGTCGTTAATTCAACGCAGGGGACAGATAAAGTCCCAAATAACGCGTTTTGATAAGTTCCTTATCGATTCCAAGGAACGCGAGCGCATCATCGAGCTGCAATCGCGATTAGAAAAGGTCGAATTAATGTGGTCAGGGTTCGAAGAAATTCAATCGAAAATTGAAATTATGGACGACTCCGCAGAACAGCTCGGTGAACGCGATTCCTTCGAAACCAAATATTTCGACGTAGTAACTCGTGCGAAGGAAAGGATCCTTACTAACCTGCCGTCCAGGCATTTAAAGGTCGACACGGTTGTCTCCAATCAAGACATGGCGCAAAACACCATGCATGTAAAATTGCCGCAAATCCATTTGCCGGAATTCAGTGGTGAATATGACAAATGGCTAAACTTTAATGACGTTTTCAAGTCGCTAATACATGAAAACTCGCGATTGGACAGCGTCCAAAAATTTCACTACCTGCAAGCAGCCTTAAAAGGTGAGGCCGCGCAGGTGATTCGCGCATTTGAAATAACTGCAGCTAATTATCCTGTTGCGTGGCAGTCATTGCAGGAACGATACGAAAATAAGAAATTCATCACGCACATTACCATAAAGAATATCTTTGAACTTCCCTCCTCCACGAAGGAATCTCATGTCATTTTAAGAAAAATAATAAGCGATTTTTCAACGCATATTAGATGCTTAAAATCATTAGGGCAACCGGTTGAGAGTTGGGACACCATTTTAATTTATATCGTAAGTTCAAAGTTGGACTCTGTCACTAAACGGGAGTGGGAAAAATCCACAAAGGCTGTAACTATGCCTACGCTCGCACAATTCACCGAGTTTCTAAGGGACAGATGTCAGCTTTTAGAGACTTTGTCCAACAAACCCACTGTGACGACCCACAGTGAACAAGACTTTTCGCAAAGGAAATCGTTTCCGGCGCAATCGAAATCATTAGCCTGTCAGGTCAAGACTTCTAATGATTGTATACTCTGCAAGGAATCACATAAGCTGTTCGTCTGCAACAAATTTTTAGAGCTGTCTCCAAATATAAGATGGAAGGAGGCCAAGAGACTAAAATTATGCTTGAATTGTCTACAATCGGGACATATAGCGCAGGATTGCCGAGCAGGTCATTGCAGAAAATGTAGCAAGCAGCACAACACCTTGCTTCACAGAGACATCTCGATACCAATTGGGAGGGATAATTTGCCATCGCAAGACAGTTCGGTTACAGTCGAACAGCACAATACGTCAACTAGTGTAACTCACTGCAGTCAATCAGTATGTGCGACAACAGCGTTATTGGCTACTGCAATTATTCAAGTGAACGACTACAAGGATAATTGGGTACCCTGTAGAGCATTACTGGACAATGGGTCGCAGTCAAATTTTATCACACAAAATTTCTTAAATAAACTTAAAATAAATAGCTCACATATTAATTTACCAATAAGTGGTATCAATATGGCCAAAACAGTTATTCAAAGGAAAGCCGTGATCGAAGTCAAGTCGACTCACGATTCCTATCAAACAAAATTGACATTTTTAGTCATTGAAAATATTACGGATACCATTCCGCACAGAACTTTCAATGTTGAACATTTAAAGATACCATGTCACGTCGTGTTGGCAGATCCACAGTTTAACATAGCAGAACATGTCGATATGTTATTGGGTGCAGGTATTTTTTATGAACTACTAAGTGAGGGACAAATTAAGCTAGGTTCCGGCCAGCCCATACTTCAAAACACCATCTTGGGTTGGATAATGTCGGGTCCCATGACAGCGGTCGCGAAACCCTCTCGAAATTCTGATCGTTCGCTTTGTCATATAAGTTTACAAGATCAATTGAAAAGGTTTTGGGAACTTGAGGAGTGCGAGCGCAAGAGAACTCATTCCCTTGAAGAAACTGATTGCGAAAATCATTTCCGTCAAAACTATGCAAGAGACGCTACTGGCCGTTTCATTGTTAAATTACCCTTGAGGAGTAATCATAATCAATTGGGAGATTCAAGAGAAAACGCGATCAGACGCTTCCATTCGTTAGAACAAAGGCTGAATAAGGACAGGTATTTAAAGGAGGAATACTCAAACTTCCTGAGGGAATATGAAACATTAAATCACATGTCCAAGGTCTTACCAGATACAACAACCAAGATGGCTTACTACTTACCTCATCATTGTGTTTTGAAGGAGTCAAGTACCACAACAAAGTTGCGCGTTGTTTTCGACGCTTCTTCCAAAACGACCACAAAACTTTCCCTAAATGATGTTATGGCGGTAGGCCCCGTAATTCAAGATGATTTGTTCTCGATTTTGGTGAGATTTCGAAAGCACAACGTGGTATTAGATGCTGATATCACAAAGATGTATCGGCAGATACTACTAGATGAAGGTCATCGTGACTTTCAAAGAATAGTATGGCGTTTCGACCCAAGGGATGACTTGCAAGAATATCGCTTAAACACAGTAACATACGGTACTTGTGCAGCATCATTCCTGGCTATACGCTGCTTGGTACAACTCGGTAAAGAAAATGCAGAAAGGTTTCCTAGGGCTTCTCAAGCGATTCTGACTGACTTTTACGTTGACGACCTTCTCACTGGTGCCGAAAATGTGGAAGCTGCACAACAATTGAAAGATGAAATCGAAGAAATACTCAGCAGTGGTTGTTTCCAACTACGAAAGTGGATTTCGAATGATCTTCAGGTTCTTGATAGTCCGCAAGCTTCAGGATCGCAACAAGTTCAATATGTCATTGATGGAAATGTAGCTCACAAAACCTTAGGTATTTCATGGAACTCACAGACTGATTGCTTATGTTTTTCAACAAGTGTAGTCGGCTCGAAGCAGACTCTAATAACAAAACGCAAGATCTTATCAAGCACAGCTCAGCTGTTCGATCCGCTTGGGCTGTTGTGCCCAATCATAACGAAAGCAAAAATATTCATACAACGACTGTGGCAATGGGGATTACGATGGGATGATCCAGTGCCAGAAAACATTCGCAATTCATGGCAGCGTTATAATAATGAATTCGAACTCGTCAAAACGATTCATATACCTAGGCATGTTTTTACTCCCCAGTCTACAAACACACAGTTACATGGATTCTGTGATGCATCCCAACAAGCGTATGGTGCATGCTTATATATCAGGTCAGAATCTGCAATCAATATTTCAGTGGCTCTCCTTTGTTCTAAATCACGCGTCGCTCCGATTAAGACGGTTTCACTCCCACGATTGGAACTATGTGGGGCGGTACTTTTATCCCAATTAATCAAGAGAGCGCGCGATGCACTTAAAATTAAATTAAATGAGGTATATTGCTGGTGCGATTCCACCGTAGCTCTGGCTTGGATCGCTGGTGAGCCTCATCGATGGAAGACTTTCGTCGCAAATCGAGTTTGCGAAATACAAGGATTGACTCAGGGCGCATTTTGGAGATATGTGCCTTCAGAGGACAACCCTGCAGACATCATAACCAGAGGTTCAGACCCAGGAATGTTGAAGCAGGCCAAAATCTGGTGGGACGGGCCTATGTGGCTATTAATGGATCCCTCATTTTGGCCACAGCGAACCCCGGCTCGAGCCTTTGAAACTAACGAGGAGATGAAACCAGTTGTGTCACTTGTGTCTAATAGCAGTACCTATAGTATTTTCGCAAGATGTTCGTCATTCATAAAAATGGTAAGGGTAACAGCATATTGTTTAAGATTCATTAGAAATTCTTCTACATCACAAGAAGAGGAGAGAGTCGTTGGCATATTGACAGTCGCAGAAGTTGATAGAGCTACTTCTGCATTAGTCAGGGTCGTTCAAATTAACAGCTTTCAACCGGAATTAGAAGCGTTAAAGAGGTCACAGGAAGTATCAAGGGCGAGTCAGTTAAAATCTTTGAATCCCTTCCTTGACAAAAATGGCATAATTCGGGTCGGCGGTAGGCTTCGGAACGCACACTTTGATTTCAATCAGAAACACCCTATAGTTTTGCCAACACAACACGAATTTACTAAACTATTGATAGCGCAAGAACATAGGAAGCATTTGCATGCCGGGTCGCAAGCAATATTGGCAGCAATTCGTCAAACTTATTGGCCACTCAATGGCAGACAAGCAGTTCGAAGCGTTTTACGTAAATGTATTGTATGCTTCAAGGCAAAACCTTTATCCATATATCCGCAGATGGGAGATCTGCCCGAGGTTCGGGTTTCATCTAGTCGAGTTTTTGACAGTGTCGGGATCGATTATGCAGGACCTTACTCTTGTAAGGATGGGAAAACAAGGAATCGTAAGATTGTAAAATCATATATTTGCTTATTCATTTGCCTTGCTACCAAAGCGATCCATCTTGAGTTAGTTAGCGACTTGACCACAGAAGGATTTTTAAATAGTCTGAGACGGTTCGTTTCTCGTCGGGGACTATGTCGAAATATATATAGTGATAATGCCACAAATTTTACGGGAAGCGATAACGAACTTAAACGTATTTCTCATTTGCCCCTTGATCCAAGCGTGCAGCATTTTACCACTCAAAATTCGATTGAATGGCACTTTATACCGCCTCGATCTCCCCATATGGGAGGGCTTTGGGAAGCTGCCATAAAGTCAACCAAATATCACCTAAAGCGCGTACTAAATAATACACCGTTAACATTTGAGGAATTCACCACATTACTCGCGCAAGTTGAAGCCGTATTAAATTCCCGTCCTTTATGTCCACTTTCAAACGATCCAAACGACCTAAATCCTTTGACTCCCGGGCATTTCATTATTGGAGCTGCATTAAATTCAATGCCGCAAGCGGATTTTATCGGCTCACCGATCAACCGACTTACTCGCTACCAGCATCTGCAGCAGATGACCCAGCATTTTTGGAGTCGATGGAGAAACGAGTACCTGAACAACCTGCAACAGCGTACAAAATGGCAGTTCAAGTCCAAGGAGACCGATCTGATAGGCTCCTTGGTCATTCTCATGGACGAAAAATTACCGCCACTATGTTGGCCCTTGGGCAGGATCGTCGAGATTCATCCTGGCAACGATGGCATCACCCGGGTTGTCACAGTAAGGACGCAAAATAGCATCTTCAAACGTTCGGTCACAAAAATTTGCATACTGCCAGTCAAGTAGAACGTCGAGATTAACATCAACACCATCTATAATTTGCGTAAGCGCCTGAGCGATTAAAATCATTATTATTTATCCTATTGAATTTCGTAAGGATTATAATTTGTCAAATTTCAAATCAAAATACTTGTCTCTTTTATTTAATTGGATTTATTACATCATTGTTTATTAAAATTAAAAGTAATATATTTTTCTTCTATTGAAAGCTGATCGTTTCAAGGTCGGCGGTATGTTCAAACTTGCTAAAAATGTTATTATAATTTCTAGTGGCAATCAGCCACACCATGGCAGAGCGCTCTTAGGTACATAGGTACCTAAGCCGGTACGGGTTCGAGGCCTGAATTTATGTACTCCGGTCTTTCTTCTTGTACAGTCCACCAGCGACATCGGTCGCTTATCACGAAATATACGCATTTACAGTATAGTTTTATTTTATTTGCGTTTTCATTGCATTTGCCCATAACACTTACTTTCATCTGAGAAAATAACCTTATCCCAGAAGTTTGTTGGTTTGTTAATGTAGTCTTTGGCGAACTTCAACCTTTTTATTTTATTAACTTTACTGATGAAAGGTTTTTTTCTGCAAGATCGTGACTTGTATCCATCGCTATGTATGACCCTGCGTATAGTACGAGGATGCACATCGATCCCTGTATCTTCCCGAAATGCTGCAGCAATTGCTGATGAAGTGGATTTCGGTTTTTTTTTAACAAATTTAACAATTGTTCGCTTCTCTCTAGCATTAAGTTTTCCAGGTCTCCCAGATCTGTTTCTATTTCGAAAATCACTACGGCCTGTAAACCGTTTTATTATGTCGCGAACTGTAGTTCTACTACGTTTAACTATTTCACAAATGTCCTTCAATGATTTGTTACTACTAGATAAATTTAAAATTATTTTTCTTTCTTCCACGGTAGTTTCTTTACCTTTTCGTCTCATTTTTACTCTTAAAAGCCAAAAAGTACCTTACGAGCGTATGCACAGTAACCAAACTGCGGAAAAGTATCGTAGACTGAAAAATGTTCCTATTCTTTTGGTACTCGTGCAGTTTTCAGAATTAAACCGTCTCCGGTATTTTAACGAGAAATGCAAGTGGCGAATACTTTTGTCCAAGCGATTTTCGTATCATGCTTATATTATTAGTTTTTTTCTTGGAATGGAGGCAATAAATTAAATGATTCTATATGGAACGTTAAACTAAAAATAAAAACATCGATTTCCCGTAAAAATTTTCTCAATTTCATCAGGAAAATTCTAGGAACATTAAAAGTCGGTATACGTACAGTGGCGAATACTTTTGTCCCTCTGTGTACGTCTAATTCGGTCGTTTATGTACTAGAAATTGTAATTTAACCTCACAAAAATCGCCTGTTTATGTACTACTGAACATTGCTCTCAAATTGCGTTTTTGGAGTGTGTTAGTGCGAATATGTGAAGAGTCGGAAAAAAGCTGTCGATTCCCTTCCACAATTCTAGCACTTGGTTTTCTTTAGTATGGAAGTGTGTGTGCGCGAAATTGAGGTTTTCAATTGAAAATTTCCGTATTTCTTTCATTTCTTTTATGGAAATTTACAATTTTGCAGCGAAAAGTTAATCATTTCGAATGTTTATAAAGCGAAATCCCATAATCATGAAAAATATTTAAATTTACTGGTTTTCCACCTTGGTACGCATCTGCCAAACCCCTCTTAGAGGCTGTTTTGGTGTGAGTGCGTATACAGTAACCATAGGTACCAGCAGTGTGGCAAATTTTTTTTTCCACGTTCTGCTAAATTTAGCCGAAAAGCAGAATAAAATAATTTTCAATTCGGCTAAAAATTCGGCTACTACCTTTGGAAAATTATTTTCGGCGGCTAAATAATAATAGGCAACGTAATTAACAAAATAAATTTTATTTCAGGCAAATAAAGATATAAAATAATACAGTCTTAAAGTAAATATGTTCATGATCAGGGCCGGATTTCCCATAGGACTAAAAAGTTCTGCAGCACAGGGCCCCCAAATTTTAAGGGGCCCCCAACAAATTTCACTGGGGCCTCAAATTTTCATATATTCAATAAAATGGAATCAAATTATGTTGAATTGCCGCTGGGCAAGATTTGTATTCCCTGCTGGGCGTTGCGAGTGCGTTCAGAAGTTAGAACTTCGCTGACATTTGGGAGCACCCGCAACTGCCGCCAACCTAACACCGGACGCAGCAAGACAGTAAGGTGATAGAAGCCGGCGTGGGTTTTTGAATTCGGCACGTTTACTTGTTTAATTGCCGTCGTCGTCGCCATTGTTGCCGTTGTCGCACGCATCTTTTGTTTTTATTCCTTTGCCGACATATTTTCCGCCGAGTGGAAATCCTCGCGACAGTAAAACTAAAATTTCCCAATTCGATTGAAAAAAAAAAACTGTCCGAGACTGAAGAAAAAATCTGCCAATGGTCTAGGCGAAACTTTATTATTTTTCGGGTCGAAGTTCGGGAGCGGTCAAAGTCGGAGTATATCATGAGTTGCTTCGAGATTTTAGGTTTCTTGGAAAATTAATTTTGTTCTTAAAATAAAAATATTTATAATAGAGATTTTTAGCCGATTAAACATTGAAAAAGTCCGTGTAGACTATTCGAATTTCAGTATATTATGTACACTAAAAGCCCATAGAAGCAAAAACGAATTTGTTGCCTTATCAGAATTAAGAGATATGATGAATTGTTAAAACGTATACAAACCCATTACTTCCACTTGGGGTTTAAATTTCGAAAAAATTGTGAAACAGGTTTTTAGACGATTTCATAAGAAGCAATTTGATATCTCATGAGACACTACGGATTTTGAAAAATTTGTGAAAACTTAAGCAAACCCTTTACACCCACTTGGTTCTGGAAATTCGAAAAATCGTGAATTGGTTTTCCGTAATAATCAATTTTATATCTCATTAGAACTAAGGAATGGCAAAAATTGCGAAAACATATACAAACCCTTGGGGGTTGAATATCGAAAAATTGAGAAATGAGTTTGTAGGCGATTATATAAAAAGTCTGTGCAAATGAAAAGCGATCTAATATCTCATCGAACCTAAGAAATATGTCGAAACTTTGAAAAGCATACAACCCCCTTACACCCATTAGGATTGAATATCTAAAATACTGAAATTGATTTTTTGTCTTTTTTATATAGGAAACCTTGGGAAGTAAAAGTGAATTTGATATATCACCAGATATGCAACCTCCTTACACCCACTTGGGGGTTGAATATCCAAAAATCCTGAAAGGAGTTAATAAATAAATATGAAGACAGCACGAGAAAGTAGGAACCAATTCAATTTCTTATCACTTCTAAAAGAAATGACGGAACTCGTGAAAACGTGTTCAACCTGTTTATACCCTCTTAGAGGCTGAAAAGGGGAAAAACTTAAAAACAAGTTTTAGGCGAGTATTACGCAAGCACGTGAAACTGAAAAGATATTCGATATCTGATAAGACGTGGGGATATAGTAGAATTCGTGAAAAAGTTTACAACCCCTTCGCAACCCCTTAGGGGTCGAATTTAAAAAAATCCTGAAAACACTTTCTAGGTATTTATATGAAGAAACCGTAGAATAAAAATGAATTCAATATTTGGGAAGACCTAATAGATATGCCGAAAAGCGTGAAAATATATGCATTCCATTTTCACTGATCATTTTTTTTGCCCCCCCTCTGAAAGCTAATGGATATTTGTAATTTTTTTTTATCTAAATTAGTTTTCTAGTTTATTTACATAAACATACTAAGTTTCAACTTTGTAGCATAAGCCGTTCTAAAGATAGGAAAAACACCCCCCAACCCCGTACCATACTACCCCTATAAAAAATTATATTTTTCCAAGATGCTACTAATATAGCTCTATCTAAATATCAAGTTTCAGCTTTATATCATTATAGGTTGTCGAGATATTAAAATCGGAACTTTTTCCTTTTCACCCTCCCCCACCCTCACCCTCTACACCCTTATTTCCAAAATTTTGTTTTCTGCTAGGGGTCTATTAGGCCTACTTCTGGTAAAAATTTTAAGCATCTATCTTACACTGTTCTTGAGATATGAGACGTGATTTTTTAGAAAAATTCTTATCCTTTCCACTTTCATGCTCCACCGCCCCCTTGAAAAATTTGGATTTCAGCAAACTTCATTTGTCAACCTTTATACACAAACCAAATTTTATTTGTCTAGTGCAATTGGTTCGTGAGATATCGTAATCTAAAGTTTTTCACCCCCCACCCCCGCACGCCACTGCTCCCACTCAAATTTTTATTTTAGATCTATTCTCCTAGTATACTTACAGATTTTCATTAAGTTTCAATTATGTGACATAAACCGTTTAGGAGATATGGATTTTAGAAAGTGTCGATCTCACCTTTTTTGCGTTTCGGACGCATTATTTTTCCCCCCACTCCCAAACCCCTTCACCTATATTCGCAATTTTTTTGCAAATGGGTCCACTATCAAAGCTCTATATAAATTCCAAATTTCAGCCTCCTAGCATAAGCGGTTGCTGAGATCTAGAATCCAAAATTTTCCATCTAAAACACTTCCCTCTCCTCCCCCCTTACACCCCTACCCCTCCAAATTTGGTCACTTCAGGGGGCCTACCCACTCTACCCAGGAAAAAAAGTTCAACTAAATAGCTCATAGCGTTTGGGTGCTACAAGCCTTCAAACAATTTTGCGTACACCGGTAGACGTACGGCGTACGGCGGACAGACGGACTGAAATTTTTTTTTTGCTTTTTTCGTGTCTACTCGTTATGAAACGTGCAAAAAAAAATTTTGAGGGTAGCAAATTTTTTTTTTTTTAAAAATCGATAACAATACTGTATTATTGAAATAATAAAGTAAAACGGTTTATGTTCTTTTTAAATAATTTAACAATTATTCCATATTGCTTTTTCCCGGAATAAACATTTGTCAAGTTATTTCGAAGTTTATACCGCCCGTTCATAGAGAAAAATCGTTCATTTTCTGACTTCGTTGTGCGGGTTTGAGTCTAACATTTTCGGAATGTAGAACCGGAAATTAATATCTAACTATCAACCGCACCGATCGTCATCAATTTTTACTATGTCTTTCATAATGAAATTAAGAAAGAATCGAAAACTTCCCGAGCACCAAATCACAAAATTACACACAAACCGCCATATAACAGTCAACTGACAAAAATTTGTCTATCTTAGAGGGTTGTTTTTTTTGCCAACAGGTGGAGATTTCCAACTTTACCATTCGTCAATAGCCGCGCAGCTGAATTGAACATCTAAAAGCAGAGTCATAACAAACATGACAGCTCCATACAAATTACAGTTCTTTTCTTTGTAGGACGAAGGACGCACGACTAGGGTGCGAAAAAGTGTTTTTCGCGTCCAAAGTGTTTTAAGAAAATAATTGGCTGAAAAAAGGTAAGTAAAATCGTTTAAAACAGTTTTATGTAAGAGATAAAATCCAGTGTACGAGTGAAGAATGTGAATTTCATAGATCAAATGTGATTTAGAGAAATTGCGTGATTTTTGTAATTTCGGGTGTCTGCTATTCCCGAAAAAAAACTTTGGTATGTTTTAGGATGTGGTCAATAAAAATTTTTGACATTCGGGACGTAAAACAATGAATAAAAACGTTTTAAAATGTTTGATTTCATCCAGCCAGTACAATTCGAGACGCCATTATGGCATGTGTGGCTGACGCGCGCTACGCTCCAACTACCTTTCGTGCAGCCCTGCGGGGCTTAGGGATTAAAACTCCCTTTTCGCGTTCATGTTTGGCTGTCGCGCGCTACGCTCCAACTACCTTTCGTGCAGCCCTGCGGGGCTAAAGGGATTTAAACTCCCTTTTTCGCGTCCATGTGTGACGAGAAACGTCAAACGGAACCGTCATGGTGGTTCGAATAAAATGTACTGAGTGAGCAAAATTAAAAATTTGAAATCGGTTTTTTATATAATTTTACGTCCCGAATGTCAAAAATTTTTATTGACCAAATCCTAAAACATACCAAAGTTTCATTTGGAACGTAAATGTAAAATATGAAAAATCTTTTACTTTACGTTTTCGCTTGTGCGTGATACTAAAACTTTACTCTTTATTATTTCAATAATGCAGTACAGTGAATCCTCCACTCGCGGACACCTCCAATAAGCGGACACCTCCTATATCCGGACAAATTTCTTCTACGCGCGCTTTAGGACTCGCTTTAGGAACAAATTGACCTCCGACAAGCGGACCCTCCAATGGACGGACGCGGACACCATATTTCTGTACGTTTGACTCAGAAAACCTCTCACAAGCGGACACAAAGCTTACTTGATCACAAAAATATTCATACAGAAATTGAAATTAATTTGGGGATTCCCCTTATTAGAAGTATTGAAGCTTTAAGTAGTCGTTGATTGTTATGTATAGGGTGATTCCCCGTTTTAGAACATAATTCTGTTTTGTATGAGAGTTGTGCTCCGATCTTGTTGTGTCATTTGTACGTTTTAGCATAGTTCGCGTGTGTTAAAGGTTATTTTTTGTGTTGTGTTAATATCAGTATGGCTCCACGAAGAAATGTTATTTCTTTAAATGAAAAAAATTAAATAATTAATGTGTTTGAAAAAGAAAAACTGTCCGTTCGAGAATTAGCTAAGAGGTGATTTATCGTGTTTTAGCGAAATGAATAGGACTAGAATTTATTTGTTTTAAGGTTTCATATTGGGAAAACTCAAGCCGCAGAAATTGTGAAGAATCGAGATGACATTCGTCGCAAATGGTTGTCCGGTATCAATGTCCAGCAAAAGAAAAGCTTTCTTAAGACAGAAGGCTCACAAATCGATCAAATCTGCTTTTATTGGTTTGCCAAAGCTAGAAGCCAGCATATACCTATCTCCGGACCAATTATTAAAGCCAAGGCAAAACAAATTGCCGTATTGGGATACTGTGGATTTTCTGCGTGGAATGGAGTAAAAGGCACAACGTAACATTCAAGTGCATAACTGGTGAGGCTTCAGATGTGAATCCAGTAGACGTCGACCAGTTTAGGGCAAAAATACCCTCTATGTTACTTGGGTACAAGCCCGAAGATATTTATAATGCCGATGAGAGTGGCCTCTTTTTTCGCGCTTTGCCTGATAAAACTTTCGCCCTAAAATCGAAAAAATGTGTTGGAGGTAAACTGTCGAAAGAAAGGCTGACAGTTTTATTTTGTGTTAACATGGCAGGGGAAAAAGAGATGCTTCTAGTTATCATTCAAAAATCTTCGCTTCCAAGACTTACCAGCCAATTGGAAGTCGAATCAAAAAGCGTGGATGACGCGAGATATAATGTCTGAATGGTTACAACAATT
Organism: Beris morrisii; assembly: GCA_951812415.1. Taxonomy (NCBI): domain Eukaryota; kingdom Metazoa; phylum Arthropoda; class Insecta; order Diptera; family Stratiomyidae; genus Beris; species Beris morrisii. The sequence continues at coordinate 7,750,186 of OX638314.1, read as the reverse complement.
TGACCATAAAATGAAAATTCAAAAAAGGAAGGTCCTTTTGTTTTTGGATAATGCGGCGTCCCATCCGAAAGATTTAAATTTGACGAACGTTACAATAATTTTCTTACCGGCTAATACTACATCAGTCTGTCAACCCTTAAATCAAGGGATAACTCAAAATTTTAAGGTACACTACAGGGGATTAATACTTAAATATATCATCTCGAAAATTGACACAACGAAGTCAGCATCAGAGCTCGCCAAAACTATCAATGTTCTTGACGCTTTATATTTTATCAAAGCTTCGTGGGACCAAGTTAACGCAGCAACCATCAAAAACTGTTTTAGGAAAGCAGCATTCATACAAACAAACCAGGACCTTTTGGAATTTGACGCCGAAGATGATCTACCTATATCAACGTTATTCAGCTTACCAAATGTGTGCGTCAATTTAAAGGATCAAAATTTGGAAGAATTTTTGAACATCGACAGGACGGTACACACTGAAGAAGACGACATTATAATTCGATTTGAAAACCCAGTTGACACTATGGAAGAAAGTGTCCTCCAGTAGCGAGGACATTCAAGATGCCGATCCAATAAAGTCATATGCTGAGGCCCTGAAGGAAATTGTTCGTCTAAAGGAATTTGTAAAAGATGACTATGTAGCTTTTCAACATTTAAAAACTGTAGAAAGTCACATTGAGAATCAGCAATTTAAATGGAAACAAACCAAGCTTCAACAATCGAAAATTGATCAATTTTTCTATTCTAAGTAGATTTCTTTTTTATGAATAATGTTAACATACCACTATAACTCCAAGAAATATCGTATATAATACATACATATATAAGTTCCTTTTTAAATAATAAATATGAAGAAATTATTATTAAAATGCTTTTTTACAATCATATTTTCATTACACATTTATAAAATGTTGTATGTTGTTCGATACCTCCTACAAGCGGACACCTCCCATAGCCGGACAAAAAGACTGGCACCATGGGTGTCCGGCTATTAGAGGTTTCACTGTAATTGTTGCCCTGAAAAATTTTTTTTTCACGTTTCATGACTAGTAGACACGAAAAAAGCAAAAAAAATGTCAGTCCGTCTGTCCGCCGTACGCCGTACGTCGACCGCTGTACGCAAAATCGTTTGAAGGCTCGTAGCTCCCAGACCCTTTGAGCTATTAAATTGAAATTTTTTTTATGAATAGACTGGGTAGGCCCCTTGAAGTGACCACATTTTTAAGAACAGTGTAAGATAGATGCTTAAAATTTTTACCAGAAGTAGACCTAATAGTAGAGAGAAATTTTGCGGGTGAGGGTGTAGATGATGAGGGTGGGGGAGGGTGAAAAGGAAATGGTTCCGATTTTTATATCTCGAGAACCTATAACGATATAAAGCTGAAACTTGGTATTTAGATAGAGCTATAGTAGTAGCATGTTAGAAAAATATAATTTTTTAGTATGGTACAGGGGTGGGGGATGTTCTTCCTATCTATAGAACGGCTTATGCTATAAAGTTGAAACTCGGTATGTATATGTAAATCAACTAGAAAAGTTATTTAGATAAAAAAAAATTACAAATATCCATTGGCGTTCGGAAGGGGGGCAAACAAAATGATCAGTGAAAATGGAATGCGTATATTTTCACGGTTTTCGTTATATCTATTAGGTCTTTCCAAATATTGCATTCATTTTTATTCTACGGCTTCTTCATATAAATACCTAGAAAGTGTTTTCGGGATTTTTTGAAATTCGACCCCTAAGCGGGTAGAGAGGGGGCTGTATACTTTTTCACGAATTCCGCCATATCCCTTAGGTCTGATCAGATATCGAATATCTTTTCACTTTCAAAGGCTTGCGTAATAATCTCCTAAAACTTGTTTTTAGGGTTTTTCCTTTTTGAGCCCCTAAGAGGGTATAAAAGGGTTGAACATGTTTTACGAAATCCCTCATATCTTTTAGAAGTGATAAGTAATTGAATTGGTTTTCACTTTCTCGTGTTGTCTTCATATTTATCTATTAACTCATTTCATTTTTACTTCCTAAGTTTTCCTATACAGGGTGGGTGATCTAGTGGTTTCTTTTTAAATCATAGGTTATTTTGACCGTACGCCGTACGTCTACCGGTGTACTCAAAATTGTTTGAAGGCTCGTAGCACCCAAACCCTACTAGCTATTTAGTTGAATTTTTTTTCGTGGGTAGAGTGCGTAGACCCCCTAAAGTGACCAAATTCTGAGGGGTGGGGGTGTAAGGGGGGAGGTGGGGGAAATGTTTTAGACGGAAAATTTTGGTTTCTAGATCTCAGCAGCCGCTTACGCTAGGAGGCTGAAATTTGAAATTTATATAGAACTTTGATAGTGGACCCATTTGCAAAAAAATTACTGATATGGGTGAAGGGGTGTGAGAGTGGGGGAAAAATAATGCGTCCGAAACGCAAAAAAGCCGAGATCGACACATTCTAAAATCCATATTTAATAAACGGTTAATGTCACAAAATTGAAACTTAATGAATATATGTAGGTATACTAGGAGAATAGATCAGAAACAAATTTTTGAGTGTGTGCAGTGTCGTACGGGGGTGGGGGATGAAAAACTTCAAATTGTGATATCTCACGAACCAATTGCACTAGACAAATAAAATTTGGTTTTTGTATAAAGGTTGACAAATGAAGTTTGATAAAAGTAAAATTTTTTAAGGGGGCGGTGGGAGGCTTTAAATGGCATAGGCTTAGAGGAGGGACTGACGGGCTGGTTGACGACCTTGTTGGAAACCAGGATTGTGAGTTCGGAGAGGGGGCAAGGAAAGGTAACAAGGCAAGCCTCGAGGGGTACTCCACAGGGTGGGGTGATATCGCCCCTTCTGTGGCTCCTTGTAGTGAACGAGGTTCTGATGGAAATCGAAAGGAAAGGAATCAAGGTTGTGGCCTACGCGGATGACATAGTCATACTAGTTCAGGGAAAATTTTTGGATACTATCACTGACATCTTGGAGTCGGCACTCCGTACACTGAGCAGGTGGGCCAAAAGATGTGGCTTGGGGGTTAACGCCTCAAAAACTGAGTTGGTTTTATTTACTAGGAAGCACAAGATCCCGGAATTCAGGCTGCCAAGGCTTGAAGGGGTCGAGCTGCAACTCTCGGAAAAAGCGAAATATCTGGGCCTGATCTTGGATAGGAAGCTGAATTGGAAAGAAAATGTTGGAGAGCGTATTAAAAAGGCAAACAACGCGCTTTTTGCGTGTAGACAGGCCGTTGGAAAGAGCTGGGGTTTGAAACCGAATATGGTACATTGGCTGTATACGGCGGTTGCAAGACCCATTCTGACGTACGGGGCACTGGTATGGTGGAAAGCCACAGACAAAAAGTATATCCAAAGGGAACTGAGCGGAGTGCAGCGGAGTGCTTGTGTAATGATCACAGGGGCCCTGCGCACAACGCCAACAGCGGCACTGGAAGTCTGCATGCACCTTTTACCGCTTGATATTTTCATTAAGCAGGTTGCGTCAAACACAGCGGTAAAACTATTGAGCTGTTGTCTCTTTAGGGAGAGATCCATAGAACACAGCTCCATTCTTAGGGAATTTCTTGAGGGTCCGGTCAACTTCTGCACGGATTATATAATCCCGGTGAATGATTTTATATCATCGTTCAGGGTTGTATACCCAAGCAGAGCGGACTGGGAAAGCAACAGGGTAGTAAATGAGGGAGAACTCTCCGTGTATACGGACGGTTCCAAAATGGAATGCGGCACTGGCGCTGGAGTCTTCTCTGAGCAGTTGAGTGCGAGGGAGTCTTTTAAGCTGCCGGATGCTTGTAGTGTATTCCAAGCGGAGATTCTGGCAGTGCTTCAGGCAGGTAACATCATGTTGATGGAGGGGGTATCTGGTCGGGATATTTCACTTTACATTGACAGCCAGGCGGCTTTGAATGCATTGGAATCAGGGACTATTAAATCCCAGCTAGTAAAGCGCTGTCGAGAAGTGCTTAAGGCACTTTGTAGTCAGAATAGAGTACGACTATGCTGGGTACCAGGGCAAAGTGACGTACCAGGCAACGAACAGGCCGATGAGCTGGCGAGACTAGGATCGGCGTCGGAAGGGATGGTAGAGGAGGTGGTTTATCCGCCATTAAACGGAATTAAAGCACGTATCAGGGATTGTGCAGCGGACGCAGTGAACTCTAGATGGGAGGCGCTAACGAGCTGCAGGACTTCTAGGGCACTCTGGCCAAGGTTGGACAGGCGAAGGACTAGGGAGATATTGACATGGAGTAGGGGAAGTCTGCGGCTACTTGTCGGAATACTGACAGGGCATTGCCTGCTAGGGAAGCATGCTATGCGTATGGGGATCGCTGACTCTGACGTGTGCAGGTACTGCCTTGACCTATATGCTGAGGAGGACATCACCCATATTTTGTGTGAGTGTCAGGCGGTTGCAAGGAGGCGACTGAGGTGGCTGGGCAGTCTTTTCTTTGAGAATTTGGAAGACATGAGGTCAATAGGGCATGATAAGCTAGTCAAGTTCGTTAGGGATCTGGGTTGTTTAGGGGATGTTTAGTGACCTACGAGGTTCTGAAGGGATCGCTATGGGCCCTTTTGGTGCCTAGTGTGCGCGGTGGCGGAGCGCTTCGCCCCTTCTTAAAACTAAAACTAAAACTAAGGGGGCGGTGGAGCATGAAAGTGGAGGGGATACGAATTTTTCTAAAAAATCACGTCACATATCTCAAGAACCGTGCCAGATAGATGCTTAAAATTTTTACCAGAAGTAGACCTAATAGAATCCTAGCAGAAAAAAAAAATGTTGAGTGTGTGGGTGTTGAGGGTAAGGGTAGGGGAGGGTTAACAGGAAAAAGTTCCGTTTTTTATATCTCAAGAACCTATAATGATATAAAGCTGAAATTTGGTATTTAGATAGAGCTATAGTAGTAGCATGTTGAAAAAATATAATTTTTTATAGGAGTAGTATGGTACGGGGGTGGGGGTTATTTTTCCTATCTATAGAACGGCTTATACTACAAAGTTGAAACTTGGAACGTATATGTAAATCATCTAGATAAGTAATTTAAATAAAAAAAAATTTCTAATAGTTTGAAAGGGGGGCAAAAAAAATGATTAGTGAAAATGGAATGCATATATTTTCACGGTTTTCATCATATCTATTAGGTCTTTTCAAATATTAAATTCATTTTTATTGCACGGATTCTTCATATAAATACCTAGAAAGAGGGATTTTTTGAAATTCGACCCCTAAGGGGGTGGAAAGGGGGTTGTATGCTTTTTCACGAATTCTGTCATATCCCTCAGGTCTGATCCCATATCGAATATCTTTTCACTTTCAGGGGCTTGCCTAATAATCGCCTAAGACTTATTTTTAAATTTTTTCCTTTTTCAACCCCTAAGAGGGTATAAACGGGTTGAACAAGTTTTCACGAATTCCATCATATCTTTTAGAAGTGATAAGAAATTGAATTGGTTTTTACTCTCCCATGTTGTCTTCATACTATTAACTTCTTTCAGGATTTTTGGATATTCAACCCCCATGTGGGTATAAAGAGGTTGCATATCTGATGATGTATCGAATTCATTTTTACTTCCTAAGGTTTCCTATAAGGGAGGTGGTCCATACCTCGCCAATCTCCTACACAAAATCATGACAAAAATTTGGATTGAAGAAAAAATACCCGACGACTGGCGCCAGAGCATTATATGTCCAATATACAAGAAAGGAGATAAACTGCGATGTGAAAATTACAGAGGCATATCATTGTTGTCTACGTCTTACAAAATACTGGCGAAAGTAATTCAGAATCGATTAAAGCCTTATACAGAAAGTATTATCGGCGAATACCAAGGTGGTTTCAGAACCGGACGATCGACTATTGACCAGATATTCTCAGTCAAACAAGTGCTAGAAAAATGCTGGGAGTATAACATCGACGTGCACCAGATCTTCGTGGACTTCCAACAGGCATACGATAGTATAGATCGTAATGTACTATATAAAATAATGCTTGACTTCGGAATCCCATCAAAACTCGTCCGATTAACAAAAATGACCATGACTGACACTGAATCTCAAGTAAGGATACAAAACGAGCTTACCCAAAGCTTCCGAATAGAATCCGGCCTGAAGCAGGGAGATGGACTCGCTCCCATGCTCTTCAATCTAGCCCTAGAATATGTCATCAGAAAGGTACCCGTTGATAACAGAAGTACCCTACTAATCAAGTCCACTCAACTAGTGGAGTACGCGGATGACATAAACATCATGGCCAGGTCTGTTCCAGACGCGAAAGAAGTCTTCCATTGTCTAGACTCAGCGGCAAAGGATGTCGGGTTAATGGTCAATGAGAATAAGACCAAGTTCATGACATAAACAAGAAGAAACGTTCCAACTAGACAAAATATGACCGTGGGGGACTACAACCTGGAGAATGTGGATCATTTCTCATACTTGGGATCACACCTTGTAATAGACGGCAACGAACGGGACGAAGTAAAACAACGGATCACACTAGCAAATAAGGCGTATTTCACGGTCCTCCCGATCTTAAAATCGAAAAAAGTGCACAGGCTGAGCAAACTTCTCATATATAAGACCATAATAAGACCTGTGCTACTATATGCAAGCGAAACGTGGACTCTCACCCAAGCGTCTAAAAAATCAATAGACGCTATTGAACGACGAATTCTTCGAAGAATTTTGGGACCAGTAAGAGAAGGTACTGAATGGCGTATCCGGTACAACAACGAGTTGTATAACATCTACGACGACCCATCCGCATCGACTCTTATAAAATTTCGTAAGCTACAATGAGCAGGCCATGTGGAGCGAATGGACGACGGAAGAATTCCCAAACGCACACTGAAAGGTAGAGCTCATGGCAAACGACCGGTGGGAAAACCGCGGAAAAGATACGAGGACTCAGTTGACGCAGATTGCAGATCGCTTCTTAGATGCACAAATTGGAGGACGCAGGCGCTGAACCGAGATGACTTCAGACAGTGTATCCTGCAGGCCCTGGCCCGATTTGGGCTGTCGCGCCATTGATGATGATGAAGGTTTCCTATATAAGCGCCAAAAAGTCAATTTCCGTATTTTTAGATATTCAATCCTAAGGCGTGTAAGGGGGTTGTATGATTTTCAAAGCTTCGACATATTTCTTAGGTTTGATGAGATATTCGATTGCCTTTCACTTCCACAGACCTTTTATATAATCGCCTACAAACCCATCTCTCAATTTTTGGATATTCAACTCCCAAGGGTTTGTATATGTTTTCACAATTTTTGCCATCCCATAGTTCTGATGAGATATAAAATTGGTTATTACGGCATTTGATGCAATGACCTAAAAACCAATTTAACTATTTTTCGAATTTCAAGAACCAAGGGGGTGTGAAGGGTTTGCTTACGTTTTCACAAATTTTTCAAAATCCCCCGTGTCTCATGAGATATCAAGTTGCTTCTTATGAAATCGTTTAAGAACCTGTTTCACAATTTTTTCGAAATTCAAATCCCACTTGGAAGTAATAGCTTTGTATACGTTTTTACAATTCATCATATCTCTTAATTCTGATATGGCAGCAAATTCGTTTTTACTTCTATGGGCTTTTAGTGTACATAATATACCGAAATTCGAATAGTCTGCCATGCACGGCCAATGTTTAATTGGCTAAAAATCTCTATTTTAAATATTTTTTTTTAAGAACAAAACTAACTATCCAAGAAACCTCATAATTTCGAAACAACTCCGACTTTGACCGCTCCCGAACTTTGACCCGAAAAATAATAAAGTTTCGCCCAGACCATTGGCAGATTTTTTATTTTTAATTTTTACTATATTATGTTATTTCAAATTGTTTCTTAATTTGTTTATATTTAGATTTTTCTTATATCGTCTTTTATTAATCATTTGGATTATTTCTTTTATTTTGGCATCCTTTTATGAATTATCTATGCCTAACAAAATTATTACAACTACTACTATTATACTACATATAACGTAAAGTGGCCTATTTCCGACCACCTTCCTAATTCCGACCATTTTGATTTTTTATTAATATATTATTATTATCGCGAGTACTAATGTAAATTCTATGCTCAATATATTTCCACATGTGTTCTCTATCCGTTTGCTATGCACAACGGAAGCTGCTTTCATTTAATTACGTTGTGGTTTAAATTAATCGGCGGCGGCCCTAAAAAACTTGAATTTTAAGTCTAAAATCTAAATTTTTGGTTCTTCATTTTTCGTAAATTTAAAAGACTGACTTTCATCAGAGTGAGTAATTAAGGTTTTTTTGGCTTCATAAACATTTAATCTGTATTGAAATGTAAAAAAATAATTTAAATTCATAGAATTTGTGAAAGAAACAAATAAAATGAAGTGGTCGGAAATGGGCTTCTCTGATTTCATGTGACGTCCTTATTCCGACCAGTGGTCGGTATTAGGGAATATCAAGGGAATATTTCAAATATCCAAAATATTATGTTTATATACTGTAAATAGTAAAAATCGATATTTATTGATTCTATTATTGTCTTTACTGTCTTTGATCCTATTTCCGACCTACTCAATATATATATTTTAGATCTTGAAAGTGCACATGAAGCGGACCTATCACCTTCTCGAACTGATATATATCGCAAAATCCATACCTTTTTCGTTCAAGAGTTTTGGCTTTATTTGACGGTTTAAGTAATAAATTGGTTTCTATTTAAATATTAATGGGCGCAGTACGTTATTTGTTGCAAAATTTATGTTCCTATATTAGTTTTACCTTAGATTAAATCTAGTAATATCACTGATCGGTAATTAGGACATCCAATTTGATCGGTTTAACCATTTCCGACCTAGTAGCCGCAACTAGAAAAGTAATTTAAATAAAAAAAAATTTCAAATTTGCATTGGCGTTCAGAGGGGGAGCAAAATAAATGATCAGTGAAAATGGAATGCATATATTTTCACGGTTTTAGTCATATCTATTAGGTCTTCCCAAATATTGAATTCATTTTTATTCTACTGCTTCTTCATATAAATACCTAGAAAGTGTTTTCAGGATTTTTTAAAATTCGAACCCTAAGGGGGTGCAAAGGGGGTTGTAAACTTTTTCACGAATTCTACTATATCCCCACGTCTTATCAGATATCGAATATCTTTTCACTTTCACGTGCTTGCGTAATAATCGCCTAAAACTTGTTTTTAAGTTTTTTCCTTTTTCAGCCCCTAAGAGGGTATAAACGGGTTGAACACGTTTTCACGAGTTCGGTCATTTCTTTTAGAAGTGATAAGAAATTGAATTGGTTCCTACTTTCTCGTGCTGTCTTCATATTTATTTATTAACTCCTTTCAGGATTTTTGGATATTTAACTCCCAAGTGGGTGTAAGGAGGTTGCATATCTGGTGATATATCGAATTCATTTTTACTTCCTAAGGTTTCCTATATAAAAAAGCCAAAAGTCAATTTCAGTATTTTAGATATTCAATCCTAATGGTTGTAAGGGGGTTATATGCTTTTCAAAGTTTCGACATATTTCTTAGGTTCGATGAGATATTAGATCGCTTTTCATTTGCACAGACTTTTTATATAATCGCCTACAAACCCATTTCTCAATTTTTCGATATTCAACCCCCAAGGGTTTGTATATGTTTTCACAATTTTTGCCATTCCTTAGTTCTGATGAGATATAAAATTGATTATTACGGCCAACCAATTCACGATTTTTCGAATTTCCAGAACCAAGGAGGTGTGAATGGTTTGCTTACATTTTCATAAATTTTTCAAAATCCATATCAAGTTGCTTCTTATGAAATCGTCTAAAAACGTGTTTCACAATTTTTCCGAAATTCAAACCCCAAGTGGAAGTAATGGGTTTGTATACGTTTTAACAATTCGTCATATCTCTTAATTCTGATAAGGCATCAAATTCGTTTTTGCTTCTATGGGCTTTTAGTGTACATAAAATACTGAAATTCGAATAGTCTACATGGACTTTTTCAATGTTTAATCGGTTAAAAATCTCTATTTTAAATATTTTTATATTAGGAACAAAAATAATTTTCCAAGAAATCTAATAATCTCGAAGCAACTCATGATACACTCCGACTTTGACCGCTCACGAATTTTGACCCGAAAAATAATAAAGTTTCGCCCAGACCATTGGCAGATTTTTTCATATATTGTTGTTTAGCGGCAATTCGTGCGTTTTATGAAATTGACAAATGGTAAAGTTGGAAATTTCCACATGGTTGAAATTAAAACAACCCTCCAAGATAAACAAATTTTTGGCAGCTGGCTGTTGCATTACGGTTCGTGTGTAATTTTATGATCAGGACCTCAGAAAATGAATAATTTTTTTCAATGAATGTTTTCATTGTTTGTTTGTCCCCCCTTCAACGGAGCAACGGGAGTAATGGAAGTAATGGAGCAACGGGAGTAATGGAAGCAACTGGAGAAAGACTGAAAACCGTTCGTATTACAACGCATGTCGAGGTATTATTTCGTTGTGCTAGCAAACAAAAAAAAGTAATGATGTATGGGGAAAGCAGTACAATAATGCAGATCGTGGTAGAATTTTCTTTAATATAGTTTTGGAGGTGTAGCACCATATACACGTGAGCTTAGCCACGTGACGCGGCTAGTATAGTATATTTGGAATTGCAGTTGCCTCACAGTACCACAGAATGTGTTCAGGTTTCTACCTCCGTTTGGCAGAACCTGCACAGACTATCAGTTACTATTACTAACATGGGATTGCAAATTCGCATACTTGATGTAACTGTTAAATTTTCCATTTTTGATAATTTAACGAAACAGCTGAATATAATTTGAACCTGTGTCAAACTAACAGTTTGTGCGTACCTGTTATTGTGTGTTTTGTCAACAAAGTGGAGCCCTTGACCACTGAACCCGAAAAAATAGGCGATCAAAACGACACGATAGAATTGACAAATATTTTTAAAATAATAGTCACACTACTCTTTAAAATATTTTTTGAGGTTATGTACTCTGTTAAGAAGATATGCGACCACAAAATTGGGATCACAAAATCCCAAGTGATTCGGTCTTATGCTGTTATGACACTGGCTATTTTTGCGGCTTTAAAGCGGCTAGACAATCCAAATGGAGAGGGATAGAGACTTTAACATACAATTTAGACATTGGTGTGAGAGAGACAGTCCGAACAGCAAACTATGGGTAACTGTCAAAAAACAATCCATAACTGTAAAAAAAAAGCGGCAACAAAGCGCATTCGAGCAGTGTTTCGCAACATTCTAGCAGTTAATCCAAGAAAAATCCGCTGGCGGCTAGATTTTCCAGCCGCTACCGACTAGTTTTTGACAGTTCGTTATGTATAAATTATAGAAAGTGTCATGTTATGTTATGAAACACGCAAAGATCAGTATTTTTTATAACAAATCAGTTGTTAATTTCGTCTACTAGATGCCGGTAGCATCAGCAAGGGTATTTTTTAGCGTTAATCTCTTTCTCTCTATATTGGCCGCCTTGTCGCACGATTGACTTTTATTGCACTTGAAACTAGCGAGGAAATAGCCAGTGTCATAACAGCATTAGCCTCTCGGAGACTGATGCTGTTATGACACTGGCTATTTTTGCGGCTTTAAAGCGGCTAGACAATCCAAATGGAGAGGGATAGAGACTTTAACATACAATTTAGACATTGGTGTGAGAGAGACAGTCCGAACAGCAAACTATGGGTAACTGTCAAAAAACAATCCATAACTGTAAAAAAAAAGCGGCAACAAAGCGCATTCGAGCAGTGTTTCGCAACATTCTAGCACTTAATCCAAGAAAAATCCGCTGGCGGCTAGATTTTCCAGCCGCTACCGACTAGTTTTTGACAGTTCGGTACGTATAAATTATGGAAAGTGCCATGTTCTGTTATGAAACGCGCCAGAAGCGGTATTTTTCTTAACATACCAGTTGTTAATTTCGTTTACTAGATGCCGCTAGCGTCGGAAAGAGCAGTATCTCTGTCTTTTTATTGTTGTTCGCCTTGTCGCACGATTGGCTATTATTGTACTTTTTTCTAGCGAGGAAATAGCCAGTGTCATAACAGCATGAACAGTGTAGCCTAGTATTGACACTTCTTTTGTTTCTCCCAGAACCTTATGTCCCTCTTGATGGAGCAGGTTGAGATTCCACAGAAAGGTCCACTTGGGCGAACAGCGGTCCTTCTCTTGTTTATTATTTCATTAATCTCTATGCCCTCATGACTGGTATCTAGTATTACGAACGTATCCAATATTTGGTCCGCCTTCCCCTTATCTAGTAAAGATAAAACTTAAAACATATTTTTTTACATTAATTGGAATCATTTAGGAATCATTAATTGGAATCATTTGAAATATATTATATATTCCTATCTATATAAAGTTTATTTACATTTTATGTTATTATAATCTTATATACTCAACTAAAAACATTAATGGAATCTGCATTAATTATTTTATTATCCTGTTTTCTTCATCAAATTAAACAAAAAAAAAATCGTTAATAATATGCAATAACAATGTTGTTTTATATGAAAGAACACCTAGGTCGGAAATAGGCTAATGTGCGGTCGGTATAAGGAAAGAGTTGTTTATGTGGTCGGAAATAGGAAGATTTCATCGCTTTGAAATTAATTGTTTTAACCATGTTTCCATATCAATATATAAATATATCATACCAAAATTGAATTTTTTTAGTATCGGTAGTACGTTATGAATCCGTAAAAAAAAATTTTAAGAAGAAACAAATAATTGTTTGCTTTATATTAAAAAAAAATATCTGCAGGGTCTTAGGTGGTCGGAAATAGGTCATTTTACGTTATATACTAATTTATATGTACGATTCACTTTTATCAACATAATTATCTACTTTGGATTTATTACCACTACTTCCATTATACCAGTTTTTGCTGTCTGTGAAGTACAGAAGAATAATGCAACTACGAACTATTACTATTTGTATGAAATATTGTAGATAGAAAGAACTAATATAATAAATTGAATATAAAAAAAAGAAAATCACGAAACAAACTTTTCAGGGGTCATAAACACTTCCGTTTTCTTCTTTTTATCTTGATTTTAGTATCAGAACGTTCAGTCGAATGTGATTGTCGGGTTCACCCCAAGCACCGACTACGTATCTTTACTGCAGCCAACTCACATGGACACGGCTGCTCTATCTGTATGCTGCGTACATGAGAGTTTTCTAAAAGCTCCCCATACATTGCACGCATATGTATGCGTGAAAACTAGCAAAAGCTCATATAAATTTTTATAAAATTTTCAAGTCAGACACTGATGACGTCACTTCTAGAACTGAAATCTGGGTTTCGAATTATTACCGCTAGACGGTAGTACAGGCGTATGCGTGAAAACTGGCAAAGCTCAAATGAATTTAATTTCTTATTAGGTGTGTTATTTTCAACTGGATCAGATCACAATTGAAAAAAACGATCTTTACGAATCTTCGCGGTTCGCGGATCTCGACGGCTCAGCAGATCTTTACGGATCTTTGTGGTTTTCAGATCTTCACGGCAGAATTTGCGGTTCGCGGATCATCACGGCTCGTGGATCTTAAAGGTTTGCGAATTTTTGAGATAATGTAGATAGAAGACGGAAAATGGATGGTGGAGGATGGAGGATAGAAGATGAAAAATGGAAGATGGAGGATGGAGGATTCAGGATAGAGGATTCACGATGGAAGATTCAGGATTGAGGATGGATAATGGAGGATGGACGATGGATGATGCATGATGGATGACGGACGATGGATATGATAGACGATGTAGGATGGACAATGGAGGTTGGACGATGGACAATGGACGATGGTGGATGGAGAATGGATGATGGACGATGGAGGATGGAGGATAGAGGATAGAGGATGGAGGATGGAGAATGGATGATGGAGGATGGAGGATGGAGGATGGAGGATGGAGGATAGAGGATAGAGGATAGAGGATAGAGGATAGAGGATAGAGGATAGAGGATAGAGGATGGAGGATGGAGGATGGATGATGGATGATGGAGGATGGATGATGGAGGATGGAGGGTGGATGATGGAGGATGGTCGATGGACGATGGACGATGGAGGATGGAGGATGGAGGATGAAGGATGGAGGATAGAGGATAGAGGATAGAGGATAGAGGATAGAGGATAGAGGATGGAGGATGGAGGATGGAGGATGGAGGATGGAGGATGGAGGATGGAGGATGGAGGATGGAGGATGGAGGATGGAGGATGGAGGATGGAGGATGGAGGATGGAGGATGGAGGATGGAGGATGGAGGATGGAGGATGGAGGATGGAGGATGGAGGATGGAGGATGGAGGATGGAGGATGGAGGATGGAGGATGGAGGATGGAGGATGGAGGATGGAGGATGGAGGATGGAGGATGGAGGATGGAGGATGGAGGATGGAGGATGGAGGATGGAGGATGGAGGATGGAGGATGGAGGACGGAGGATGGAGGATGGAGGATGGAGGATGGAGGATGGAGGATGGAGGATGGAGGATGGATAATGGAGGATGGAGGATGGAGGATGGAGGATGGAGGATGGAGGATGGAGGATGGAGGATGGAGGACGGAGGATGGAGGATGGAGGATGGAGGATGGAGGATGGAGGACGGAGGATGGAGGATGGAGGATGGAGGATGGAGGATGGAGGATGGAGGATGGAGGATGGAGGATGGAGGATGGAGGATGGAGGATGGAGGATGGAGGATGGAGGATGGAGGATGGAGGATGGAGGATGGAGGATGGAGGATGGAGGATGGAGGATGGAGGATGGAGGATGGAGGATGGAGGATGGAGGATGGAGGATGGAGGATGGAGGATGGAGGATGGAGGATGGAGGATGGAGGATGGAGGATGGAGGATGGAGGATGGAGGATGGAGGATGGAGGATGGAGGATGGAGGATGGAGGATGGAGGATGGAGGATGGAGGATGGACAATGGAGGATAGAGGATAGAGGATGGAGGATGGAAGATGGAGGATGAAGAATGAAGTATGGAGGATAAATGAAGGAAGATGCAGAACGAAGTATGGAGGATAAAAAATGGAGGATGAAGAATAGAGAATATAAGATAGAGGGTGTAGAATGGTGGATTTAGATTAAAGATTAAAGGTTAAAGATTAAAGATGATTAAAAAAAAATACATAAAAGATAAAAGATAAAGGATAAAGGATAAGGATAAGGATAAGGATAAAGGATAAAGGATCCAGGATCAAGGATCAAGGATCAAGGATCAAGGATCAAGGATCATGCATCAAGTATCAAGGATCAAGGATCACGGATCAAGGATCACGGATCACGGATCAAGGATCAAGGATCAAGGGTCAAGGATCATGCATCAAGGATCAAGGATCAAGGATAAAGAATAAAGAATAAAGGATAAAGAATAAAGGATAGGGGATAAAGGATAAAGAATAAAGGATAAAGGATAAAGGATAAAGGATAAAAGATTAAACATTAAACATTAAAGATTAAAAATGAAAGATTAAAAATGAAAGATTAAAGATTAAAGATTAGCCCCGCAGTACTGCGTAAAAGGTAGTTGGAGCGCAGCGCGCGTCAGCCAAATATGAACGCGAAAGGGAGTTTTAATCCCTTTAACCCTGCAAATTTTTGGATAACGATATCTATTAATTTCAGATCGAGCGGGGAATGAAACAAATTTATATTGGCTTAAAAGTTGAAATACCACAAATGAAAAATGTAAATTTTCATTTTGGAGTTTTAGTGTCCAGTAATACTTTTTCCTAAATCTATAGCAACAAAAAGAAATGATATATATATAAAAAAAACATTTAAAAATGTAAAAAGAAGGTGTCGGGTTCAACAAAAAGGGTTGATATTCACAGAGTCGGTTTTCTTTTTATTAATATTTCCACTTACACTTGTATACAAATTTGTGATATTCATTTTTCCAAGAAACCCGACAATCGCTCGGAAAAATATCCCCCCCCCCCCCCCCCCCCAAATTTTCCAGATTAAAAGCAACCAAAAAGTAAACTTTGCACATCATCTTTATGCCACGACTAGCGATTGTCGGGTTTCTTGGAAAAATGAATATCACAAATTTGTATACAAGTGTAAGTGGAAATATTAATAAAAAGAAAACCGACTCTGTGAATATCAACCCTTTTTGTTGAACCCGACACCTTCTTTTTACATTTTTAAATGTTTCAAGAGATACTGCAACCACAACAAATAGTAAAAAAATGCAATCTAACGTTAAAAAATGGTTTTCTTTTAGATCGACCGACTGCCAATACATTTTATATAAATATATTGCGAGAACGACTGGATGAGGTGATTCACGTACAATTTAACAATTAAATTTTGCTTATTTAATTCCCTTTTGAATTTATAGGATTTCGAAGTTCCTTCAACGGCGCTACTGATCAACAACATCGGCGACTAGAAGAATAAAACAAACTCGGAACTCTTTAAGGTGACCTCATCGAATTTGGCGGCACTCCCCTGATTTTTGTTATTTTTCAATACTTTTTTTTTGTTGCCACTCCTTTGTTGTACTAGTTCTTTTTTATAAATAAATAATTTTTGCAATTTTCAAACACTAATTTGCGCAGTTTTTAGATTTTGAACCAAGATGAATCACAAAATTTGAATTCGTCCGACAGAACAAATAAAAGTTAGAAACTGGAACATTACTTCGGGTTCGGTAGTTTAGCTGATCCTCTCTCCAGTTTTAATGATTTAACAGATACGAAAAGCAGTAGGCTTCTGTTGTGCAATCCCTGGAAACTACGACCACAAACATCTTCCCAGCTCTAGCCATTCACGCAAACAGATTCGTCACCCATGATTTCTTTATCACGTCTGCTTTAAAGAACAATTATATCAGACTATTAGATTAATAGATACACTTAAGGTAAATGTCCCGATACGCGACCATGTCCCGCCGTGCGACCAGTTTCAATAAATTATGAGTAAAATAAATAGATTCTCAAAATTATTCGTCCAAGTAGAATATTCATAATGATCCGTGAACAATGCTCTTGATGCGCATATTTTTCACGGTACAATTAAGTAGACACCTGAATTTATAAAAAAAAATTTAATTTCATAGTACGCGCTTTCACCCGCCATTTTGTTCCATATCGCCTGTAGACGGCACTTCGTTAATAGATTTGACAGTTGGACCGTTGAATGTTTATTCAGTGCCAAAGTGACTTGGATCGATATTAACAATTTAATTCTGCCAATATCTTCAACTCGGACAAGTAGCTGGTCACCGTACGTGTTTTAATTAAACCAAAGGTACTGTGGTCGCTGAGTGGGACAAACATTAATGAATGTACATTTGTGCGTCCGGATGAATCAAAATCCTCAACAAAAATAAATCATCGATGTTTTGGAGATTAAAATTACGGCTAATGGTGTAACATATGTCCTTTTTGAGAACCCAATTATCAGTTTTCATGACATAGCCTCTAAACTGTAAAATAAATGTCTTAAAAGAGTTCGTGGTTAAATGGGAGTACAAATAGCGGTCGCCTTTTGGGTTATACCAATTTTGTCCCTATCAGCGACCAAAATAATTTCATTGCCACCATTTTCTTTACTTTCGATAAGATGAATATTGGTCGCACAATGGGACTGGCAAATTAAGTACCAGATTGCGACTGGTCGCAAATCGGGACAAACGAGTGGTCGCAAATCGGGACAACGGGTCAATCATGTGGTCGCAACGACGTACAAGTACATCGATTAAAGTTTTTTCGAATATCTTCTAAAATAATGATCGTGTGTTGTGAAAAACAATTGTATTTGCAGAATAATATATCGACATTGACTAAAACAACGATCGTGAAAATCAAATTAGTATAGAAAAGGATATTTCGTTATTGAATATGAAAGCAATGCTTACATGGTCGCGTATTGGGACATTTACCTTAATAAAGTTTAATGCGCTTAATAAAGTACAATGCAATTAAATATGATTTCCTCTTATGTCTTTCTTTAATCTTTAATATTTCAATCGGAAAGTAATAAAATTTCGAATATAAATCCATATATATAATCGATCTTTGGGTTATGTTAAGGATGTAGCTTTTACTGTTTGAAACTAATTTTGAAAAATTTGGATTTGAATTATGCTTGGACAATTTTCGTTGTGTGTTCTAATAATTTTCCCATATTTGGATGAATTTGAAATCTACTCTGCTAAAAAGGGTAGTTCAAACCGTAATCAAAGCTAACCACTCAATTTAAAAAATTTTAATTTTTTTCACAGCTCCCATCGTAATGGCTCGAACTAGTTTAAAAAAAATACGTTTTAAGTTTCATCTCGATAATGTATTGGGAATACGTGCATCAAGAGCCTTAAAGAAACCAAAATTGTGTAAGATTCCGTAAACTCCCAAGATATCGACATAGGGCCTATATACTCGTAGTGTCATTCTGTGGGTGATATAATTCTAAATATATAGGTGGTTGGTGTACCCTGTACCATCGAAAATGCCATCTAGTGCTTAAATTCAGCAATTGAAGTTTTTCTTAAAAAATTAATTTTTAAGCGTAACTTTGTAACGGTAAACAATACGAAGTTAGTGTCATCGGCAGATGCAGGGGCGGAGCTTCCATTGGAGCAAGTGAGGCAACTGTGCCGGGCGCCAAATTTTTAGGGCGCCACACTTAATGTTCCACCTGTTGGATATTTGAATCACCGCGCCCTTTTTTAGGTTTAGTACTACATGAATTTGACTTCTCGTTTTAGTATTACTTGAATTTGATCTTATTTGTATTTTTCGATTTCCTGTTCTTTTTCTCCTTTCGCGATTTTTGCCTGCTTTTTGTATTATCTCTTGCCGCGTGCAGATCCCCCTTTTTGTTATACACAATAAAACTTTTGTATTATTTAAATCTAAAGTGATCGTGTTTTCATTTTGACAAGAAAAACCAACAGGTTATGGGCCCAGCTCTCTAACAAGTGCGGGATATCGGTGATTTATTTATTTTTTTTAAAACAATAAAGAAATCGGGTCGCGATGAGTTTCAGTGGAAACTCACAAATTGAAAAGTTGAGCGACGTAAATTACGAGTCGTGGGCGCTGCAAATGCGCAGTGTTCTAATTTGTCATGATTTATGGGGATACGCGAACGGCACCATCTTAAAGCCGGCCATCGAAAACACCGACTGGATAACCAAGGATGGCAAAAGTTTGGCTTTCATAATGCTAGGAGTCAAACAGACTCAGTTGGGACTGATAATGAAATGCGAGACATCGAAGGAGGCTTGGGACACTCTGAGAGACGTATATAAGTCAAAAGGACCAGTTCGTAAGTCGCTGTTGTATAAGCAGCTGTACCAACTAAAGAAGAAGCCTGAAACCACGATGTCGGAGCACATAACAAGTTTTTATTCGACGGCAGAACAGCTCGAGGAGGCTGGGATTCCAATTCCAGGTGAGCTGTTGGCGATTATGTTATTGAATTCACTGCCTGAAGATTTTGAAAATTTCTGTGTAGCGATGGAGTCCCGAGACGACCTTCCGAAGCTCGACACCCTCAAATCGAAGCTGATCGAGGAGGAAGCGAGAAGGCAGCATTGTCCGTCGGAACGGCAAAACGCGCTAAGTGCGAAAGACGATCATCGAAAGCGAAACAAGTCCAGGAATCCAGGGTTAAAGTCTCCAAAAACCATCGGAAATTGTTATAATTGCGGAAAACAAGGGCATTTCGCAAAATCTTGCAGACTCAAGGGAAAATCGTTCAATCAGAGACATCGAGGGAGCGAAGAAACCTTAATCAGCGTTTTGAGCGCTATGTCAATCGACCATAGCGAGTGGTGTTTAGACAGCGGCGCAACGAGTCATATGTGTAATGACAAAAACATGTTTCGTGTACTGTATGATAGTGAATCGGTCGAAATACAAACAGCTGGTGATAATAAAATCCAAGCGATCGGGTCAGGTGATGTTGTCATAAACGTCAAAAATAAAGGACATGTGTCCATCAGATTAAAAGACACTAAATATGTTCCCAAATTGCGAAACAATTTAATTTCGGTATCAAAAATAACAGAGAACGGTAATTATACGGTATTTTTCGAGGACAATTTTGCAAAAATTTTGAGAAAAGACGGTACAATTTTAATGCATGCAGTGAAACGCGGTCGATTGTATATAATCGAAACGATTCCAATATCATTTGCTATGAACGCAGTGTCGGACGGTACAAGTGATTTAGTAAAGTGGCACAATCGGTTCGGCCATTTAAACCTGAAAGACTTAAAGAAATTGAAGAAAGAGAATTTGGTAACCGGCATCGATAATTTACAAGAAGGGGCATTCGATTGTCTCGTTTGCGCTAAAGCGAAAATTCACCAATTGCCCTTCACAGCATCCAGCAGCAGAGAAGTCCAAGTCTTAGGTCTCGTTCATTCCGACATATGTGGACCGTTCCAGACCGTATCTTTTGGTGGGGCAAAATACTTTGCAACATTCATTGACGACTGCACACGATACACGGAAGTAGTTTTTCTAAAACATCGTTCAGACGTTCTAAAGGCGTTTAAAAATTATAAGAAGCGTGCAGAAAATGAAACTGGACAGAAAATGAAGAAGCTCAGGACAGATAACGCTAAGGAATATATTTCACGTGAATTCAGCGAATTTTTAGAAGCAGAAGGCATTAGAAGACACTTAAGCGTCGAGTATACACCTCAACAAAATGGTGTAGCTGAACGGGCAAACAGGACCTTAGTAGAGGCAGCCCGTTGCATGCTTAGTCAGTCCCAACTATCAGAGGGATTTTGGGCAGAAGCAGTGAACACAGCAGTTTTTATACGAAACAGATGTCCATCGAGAGCACTAATCCGAGTCACTCCGATAGAAGGATGGAGTGGTAAGAAACCATACGTTGGATTTTTCCGGACATTCGGCAGCAAGGTGGTGGCATTAGAGAAACGCCCAGGAAGAAAAAATTTTCAAAACAAAGGACAGGAGTTTATCTTCGTTGGCTACTCAACCGAGTCCAAGTCGTATCGACTGTGGAACCCACGAAGCAAAACCATAATCAAAAGTCGCGATGTGAAATTTTTCGAAGATGTGTCCATTTACAGCGGAACTGATGTCAAATTTTTCGTCGACTCCTCCAGTGACAACAAGACTGCTGAACATGAGTTGTTCGATGAGACGTCAAAATTACAAATTAAAGATGGAAATAACGGAGCTGCAGAGACTTCAAGCGAAACACCAAATAAACATGAGTCTAAGGAGACACCTTTTAAAATGTATGATTCAACAGATGGTGAAAGTTACGGCGAAGAAAGTGACAGCGGAGTACAAATCATTAATGGAGAAGAAAATAAAACTCCAAGGAAACAACAACTCCATGAAGTCAAGAAGGTGGTGCGTACCAGACCTCCAGTTATTCGAACGGCTGCAAGTTACCGTACAAGACGAGGACAGCCAGAAGAAGCGAATTCTACAGCAGAAGAGTTAGCATCTGATCCAAGTACAATAGAAGAAATTTTGAATAGAGCCGACAAAGACAAGTGGACCGAGGCTATGAATGCGGAATACAATTCACTATTGACAAATGAAACTTGGGAGATCACTCAAAAACCCAAAGATAAAAAGGTCTTGTCAAACAAGTGGGTTTTTCGGATAAAACGAAATCAGGATGGAACAGTTGATAAATATAAAGCTCGACTTGTAGTGCGAGGATGTGAGCAGAAATATGGTTTCGACTACGAAGAAGTATTTTCCCCAGTTGCGAGATACAGTTCCATTCGAATGTTTTTGGCATACTGCGTCGAAAAGAGTCTTTATGCTCATCAAATGGATGTTGTAGCAGCTTACATACAAGGAAATCTCCAAGAAGAGCTTTATATGAAGCAGCCTGAGGGATATGAACTCATTGGAGCTGAAGACAAAGTATGTAGATTGAGAAAACCTCTCTATGGTCTCAAACAAGCTGGAAGGGAGTGGTACAACAAGCTTGATAAATTTTTAACAAGCATAGACATGAAAAGAAGCAACGCAGACCCATGCGTATACAAGAAAGTATCAAGAAAATCGGAAGTCCTACTACTAGTTTATGTAGATGACTTACTGATAGCATCAAATGATTTAGAGGATTTGAATAAAATCAAACAAACATTGAGCAGAAAGTTTCACATGAAAGACCTAGGTGAAATAAGCAGCGTGTTAGGAATTAAGGTCGAAAGAGAGGGTCTTAAGGGAAGCGTGAAACTCACTCAAGAAAGATATATCTGCGATTTACTTCGAAAATTCAACATGGAAAGCTGCAATACAGTCTCAACTCCATTGGCGGCGACGCAAACCCTAAAGAAGACAACGGAATCAACAACGGATACTGAATTTGAAGAAATGGAAAGCAGACCCTATCGGGAACTGGTAGGAGCACTAATATATCTAGCTAACACTACCCGTCCAGATATATCGTATGCGGCGAACAAGCTGAGTCGATACTGTACCAACCCTAGTCAAGAGCATTGGAAAGCAGCGAAGCGAGTACTGCGTTACTTGAAAGGTACTCCAAACTACGGAGTTTTCTACGAGAAACAAAACCAGCAACTATATGCTTGTGTGGATTCGGATTGGGCTGGCGACACCGACGACAGAAAATCGTGCTCAGGATTCGCAATAATTTTTGCCGGCGGACCCATAAGCTGGGAAGCAAAGAAACAAAAATCCGTCGCACTCTCTACCATGGAAGCAGAATACTTGGGTTTATCCGAAGCAGTCAAGGAGACAGTTTACTTCAGAAATTTTTTCACCGAGATGGGATTCGAAAGTTTTGTGGACGGACCTACTATAATATTTTGCGACAATCAGAGTGCAATAACATTAACCAAAAACAACAGCAATCATGGGAAAAGCAAACACATTGACATTCGTTACCATTTTTCCCGTGAAGCAAGAAATCGAGGTGAAATAGAAGTGGATTACTTACCAACGAACAACATGGCAGCAGACGTATTTACGAAGGCCTTATCAAAGGAGAAACATTTGAATTGTATTAATCTTCTAGGCCTTACAAAGGAAATATAAAGAAAGAAAAAAAAGGAGAACACGATGATAGAGAGGGTGTTGGATATTTGAATCACCGCGCCCTTTTTTAGGTTTAGTACTACATGAATTTGACTTCTCGTTTTAGTATTACTTGAATTTGATCTTATTTGTATTTTTCGATTTCCTGTTCTTTTTCTCCTTTCGCGATTTTTGCCTGCTTTTTGTATTATCTCTTGCCGCGTGCAGATCCCCCTTTTTGTTATACACAATAAAACTTTTGTATTATTTAAATCTAAAGTGATCGTGTTTTCATTTTGACAAGAAAAACCAACACCACCTACCTACGCAATTGTTCGTTCATGTACGAACCTGCAATTATCAAATCCACTGTTTATAAATTTTGCAATTTTAAAACACGGCATCCTACCTACATATACCTATCCATCCAAATACAAATTAATAACACGCCGTACTCCCAAACGTTTGTTTTATTCCCTTAAATAAGTGATTGCTGTTTGATCTTATCATATAAATACATGTCCGTAGCACCCTCTTCCAAATTCATAGTACATACATAAACGATTTTGTATAACCGACATCATTTTCCTCCACCGATCCGATATTACATCGTTCTGTTCGATCAAACATGTGCGAATCTATTGACTTACTCTTTGGCGCAAATATTTCATCTGCACCGCGGTTCGACATCCAACACGCACGGTACTGTGACCTGTCAACGTTTTTATGCGCGACAGCATGCGTTGTATTCCGCTGAGTGCATATGTTTTCATGGTATCTGGCGCAGTTTATGAAAGTGCGCCACAAGCCCACAAGAACGAAATGAGTTCTAAGAGGTCCCAGGCGTATGCGAGGTGCCAGTGCTTCAGTTCTTTATGTACATTATTTTTTCATGTAAGTTCCGATGGGTTTTTAATTTCCCTCTAGGTATTTTTTTTTAAATAAATAGGGAATTAAACTCTCGTGACGTGATCACCACTATACGAATGCAATGAAGAAGTGTTATCTAATAATTAAACGGCAATACGGGTACAGTTGTTCTAATGTTCTCGAGAAAATTGAAATATTTAGAATTTTCACGAGTTGGGAGCACTGTTTGACGACCAAAGAAAATGTGATATTTTTCTTGCCAGGTTTTATTATGGAAAAAAATTAGTGCTAATAGTAATTACGTTTCAAAGGCTACTTTAAAATGTTTCGTTATGTCAGCAAAACTAATTACTTAAAATTGGAAGAAAGCCTCATAGTTTCTAAAAAATTATTTAAATTCAGAAATTTTTGCATACCACTATCGTTGAAATGAGTGGTAATATGGCACCGGAGAGCCAAATGAAATGTGTGCATAAAACCATAGGAAAAATAGCTAAAAAATCAATTTTATAGGCAAAAATCGCTTATAATTATCGCCTTTATCTCCACGACATTCATTCTGCTTCAAAAAATCACAATTGATTGTATATTTTACTTCTTTGATCACTAGGAAAGGATTCTTCACAATTTGTTTCAATATTAGATGCCGAATTCAGGGAAGTAATTGGGGGGGGGGGGGGGGGTCAATTTCAGAATTGAAGGGAACCGTGACTTTTTGATTTTTTCAAGAAAGACTATTTTTAAAGGAGTTAAAAAAATTTACGTACTCCTTGAACTGTGCGTGCGCGCATGCATACCATATACTACATATCTTAATATCGACTCAAATGAATTTATGTGCAGTGAAAAAGATCTTGCCTCCTGGGTAAGACTGAAATGACGTCCCTGGTCGAATTGTATGTATTCAGTCGAAGAAGCCTCATTTTCACTACTTTCAGTACTTCTATCCGAGCTGATCTGTTCATCATCCTGTATCACATCCACAGTTCTGAAGATTGCGGCTACGTTTTGCTCCGTGAGATCTTTTGATATATTCTTCCATTGATTCTTATAAGATGCACCTTTGAAGACAATCACAGATTTTGATGGAATTAATCTTGCATATCTTGCGAAAGCAAGGCGATCCTTCGTATGAGGGCCATTCGATCAAAAATCGCCAAAAATGACGAAATTTGTGACCTTATCATCTCCGATTCTTTTGAAAATTTTTGTACATGAAGAACTAGTGAAAAAAATAATTAAGTTTCAATTTTTTGTTACTATCTCATTTTTTTGTTAGTATAGTATATTAAAATTTTCGCAAAAATAGTGTCCGAGTCCTCTTTGAAAATTCATATCTCTGGTAATTTTTATCCTAGAATAATAAAATAGGGCTTATTTTAAAAGGGAAGGTTGTCGCAATATAAAAAAAATTTGACTAAAAATGATCCTTGAAATTTTTTTTCAAGGATATAAATTACCAGAGAGAATATTCAAAGTGCACTCGGACCCCATTTTTGCGAAAATTTAACATACTATAACTCACAAAACAATGAGATAGAAACAAAAATTGAATTTCAATTATTTTTTCCACTAGTTCTTCAAGTACAAAAATTTTCATAAGAATCGGAAATGGTAAGGTCACAACTTTGGAACGTCTTGATGGAATGACCCATGAATAAGCAATTTATTTCAGTTTGTTCTATGGTGTTTATCTGTTACATATCAGAAAGCCCGATATGTAATACAAATCATAAATGATATTGTGAATTAACAGCAGGGGTCACTTTAACACCATCTGCTCTATTTATATCATGCTAAATCTTGGAAACTATCCTTCATTTTTTGAAAACAAAATATAAAATTTGGGGCACCAAAACGTAGAAAGTGCGCCGGGCGCCAAAACTATCAGCACCGCCACTGCCTTTCAGGATTTTTGGATAACCCCAAGTTGGTGTAAGGAGGTTGCATATGTTTTCACAGATTCCTACATATTGCTTAGATCTGATGACATATCGAATTTATTTTTACTTCCCAAGGTTTCCTATATAAAGCCCGAAACACAATGCTCCCGTTCCGTTCCGTTCCGTCACGACAAGTGAGGTTATGTGATCCGTAAAAGTTGAATTTTGGTCAACTTTTCCGATCCGTTCCGTTACGACCATTGTGTGCATTTACATGGTCAACCCATAAGGTCTACTTTGACAGCTGAACGGAACGGAACGGAACGGGAGCATTGTGTTCGGGGCTTAAGAACCAAAATGTCTATTTCAGTATTTTCAGATTTTCAATCCTGTTGTATGCTTTTCAAAGGTTCGACATATTTCTTAGGTTTAATGAGATATTAGATCGCTTTTCATTTCCACAGACTTTTTATATAATCGCCTACAAAACCATTTCTCAATTTTTGGACATTCAACCCCCAAGGGTTTGTATATGTTTTCACAAATTTTGCTATTCCTTAGTTCTGATGAGATATAAAATTGATTATTACGGCATTTGATGTAATGACCTAAAAACTTATTTCACGATTTTTCGAATTTCAAGAACCAAGGGGGTGTGAAAAGGTTTCTTACGTTCTCACAAATTTTTCAAAATCCCTCGTGTCTCATGAGTTGCTTCTTATGAAATCATCTAAAACTCTGTTTCACAATTTGTTCGAAATTCAAACCCCAAGTGAAAGTAATGGGTTTGTATACGTTTTAACAATTCGTCATATCTCTTAAGTCTGATAAGGCAACAAATTCGTTTTTACTTCCACGGGCTTTTAGTGTACATAATATACCGAAATTCGTATAGTCTACAGGGGCTTTTTCAATGTTTAATTGGCTAAAAATCTTTATTTTAAATATTTTTATTTTAAGAACAAAATTAACTTTCCAAGAAACTTCATAATCTCGAAACAACTGATGATATGCTCCGACTTTGACCGCTCCCGAACTTTGACCCGAAAAATAATAAAGTTTCGCCCAGACCATTGGCAGATTTTTTTTACTTCTTACGGCTTCCTATATAATCGTCAAAAAGTTGATTTCAGGATTTTTAGATATTCAAGATATTCTTAGGATTGATGAGATATTAGATTGGTTTTCACTTTACCAGACTATTTATATTATCGCCTACAAATGCATTTCCGATTTCATGTAATGGCCCAAAACCAAATCACGTAATAACTACGTAGTATTATACTACTACTTAGACTGCGTCCCGGAGTATGACCCAATTGTAAATAAATTATGTATTTCATATTTTATATGTGGCAGTGGCGTAAGTATTTTATCGCGACCCCATTCTACCCATTTTTTTAGGTTTTCAGTCACATAGTAACCTACACCGCATCCATGGGCGCCCACAGGTAGGGGCAAGAGGGGGCACTTGCCCCCCCTTGCATTTAACTATCGCTAAAAGTTGAGAAAAATGTTGAAGATCAAATGTTGTTGCATCTATTTTTGCCATTCACTGTAAAATCATTGTTCACATCTTTCATGCTTCGACTGTAGTTCTTAGTAATGGCACTAAAATGAAAATCAAGAAGAGTGCCACTCTTCTTGTGTGTGGATTGCTCTCAGCCCACGTATGTAGGTTGTGGAAGTTTGTGATACCGTCTCTGATAAATGGGGACTCATCCGTCCACAGAATATTGTTGAAAAAATTATCGTCATCTATTTGTCGTTCAAGGAGCCAATTGCAAAACTCCATCCGTTTGGGGAAATCAATGGGTAGCAGCTCCTGTACTGGTGTGTGATGGTAGGCATGGAAGCGTTCTACTTTTAAAATACTCCAAACCTTCCAAGTAGAGATGTTAAACTGCAATGCCAAAGGTCGGATACTGATCGTTGGATCATTTTGAACTGCTTGCAGTATTCTTTCATCAATCTGAACAGCGATTATCGGCGCAGGATTTGCATTTACTCTGCTTGTTCTAACGCTGCCAGTTTCCCTAATTCTGCTGTAAACGTCTTGAAATACTCACCTGTCAGGTGTCCGCCAATGAGGATGTTTCTGATGATAAAGCCTTCGTGCGGCTCGTCCATTTCCGCGACACTCTCCATAACTTATTGGGGTACTCAGGCATTTTGAAATTACTTTTTTAATTCTACTGACACCCTCTTCTTTAAAACTGATAAGAATATGAATGTAGTTTTGCTTTTACAGGCTTTTTATTTTGTAAGGCACCCTATTAAAAAAGGCATAGTACCGCACCCAGTATTACCTACCACGTCCAGGTAAAAGCATCAATTATGTTGAAACTCACTTACATTTCATTGTTTTCCTACATAGTTTAAATAGTAATAAATGTGCAATAAAAATACTTAAGTACTACCGACAAATTAAACAGGTTCTTAGACGAGGTCCACTTTATGGCACTGACTTTTGAAACATTTAATTTTTATGCGGTATGTATTTTTACCTATTACTTCCAAAATGTTAATCGTAACTCATACATATGTATGCAACTTTTGTAGGTAATAATAATAATAGTAGTAGTAATAATAATTTTATAATGGGGTTTTCTGAGAAAAACTATATTGATCACTGGGTTGACGTAGCAAAAATTTGTGTTTTCGAGTAAATATCTCAAGATTGGATGCAGTTACAATTTAGACTGTTACATCAAATGAAAGGTAATTCGATTCCCTAAAAAACGAGTTATAACACTTTACCTTGCGATTATTCGTTTTCAAGATATAACGTTTTAAGTGAGTAAGGGTACCAGTCAAAAACACTTTTCTTAACCACCCTGTATCTCCACTCTTATTGAAAATTGACCTACCCTGAAGAATAATTTTTTTCTCCACATATATCAAGGAATAACCCTTTACAAGGTGGCGGACGGAGTGTCAAACACACTGTATAGGTATGCAATAATTCAGAGTCTGCGCCAAAACTTTAGCCATGTCTACCGAAGCTTTAGCAGCATTGTATCAAAGGTAGAACACGTTTAGTTGACAATAATTATCTTAAAGTACGTACAGACAAAAAAGCAGCTTTGTAGATATTAATTTAATCCCGGTATATCCAATAAGTCAGAGCGACTTATAGCAGATCGGCGCATTGGCTGCGCTCGGGAGATCGTGCATTCCATTGCGTCTATCAAGGCTTTGCACCCTTACATGATCGGTAGACTGTCTTTTTTAGTTGTCTTATAAACTAAAGTATTTTAGAAAAAATTTTCAGCCTTGTAGGAATAAGTCAAAAAAGGAAATTTTTTAACACCTTGCGTGGGTGGTAGACGCACGATGGCCCCCTCTCCGGAGCGGTAGACTATCATTATACTGCATTTTTAGGTATCATTGACCACCCAAAAAAATTTCAGTCTTGTAGGAATAAGGCATTTACATATTATTTATTTACAGGTTTACACAATTGTTATTATTGTTTGCCCCCACATTGGGGCCGTAGACTGACGTTCCGTTTACTTGCCATATAAAAACAACAAAATGACAAAAAATCAGCTTTGTAGGAATAATTACATCAAAAGTGTCGCTGCCTCCCGGACTATTACTATTTGTGATTAGTGTTTAAATTGCTAGGTTTTCTTTTCCCGGCTGGATTGCAAGTAACAAGCATACATATCCATGTAAGTGAAGAGTTTTTTAAATTTTAACTTTCAAGAATGATATGTATGTATTTTACAATGTTGAATGTATTTTACAATTTTGTTATTATCAATAATATTTTTTGTATCTTTGATGTAACTTTCTTGAATTTTGTTGTGTTTAAGGGCTCACATACCCCTCCCTGCGCGCTGAAAACCGAGTAAATTTGAAAAATTATTATAATGGTGAAAACAAATGAAATGGCTGAGTTCACATATTTTCTTAACTAGGTATTTAACAATAACATTTTTTTTTTTAATACTAACATTATTTTTTACGGGTATGAAAACTATGGCGTCTTCTTGTCGACATCATAACTTCACCAAAAATAATCCAATTTGCAAAAATAAAACATAATCTTGTAAAATAATGTAGTGGTAATAGTGTGATAGAGGGAATTATTTTTTTTCAAAAATGAAGATGTTACAGTATTTCAAACTTTAGTTTGCAGTTTAAAAAAAAAATTGTTTATCAATTTAAAAAAAATTGTCCAACAAAAAAATTAAAAAAACCTCTCGTCACACTATAGAGAAAATAATAAATTATCAAAATTAAAAAAAAAGTTCAAAAATATTGAAAATTGACTGAGTTAGCATGCCGACACTATCTAAAAACATAGTTTCGAGAAAAACGCGTTTATACTCGTAGCTCCTGGTAGGTACAACGTGAACTTACGACTAGTCTTCCATTCCAGCTTCGTACTGTACCCCTTTTTCCCCTTGTATCTTCGTATAAACTTGGTCCTTTAAGCGACTTTCTTTTCTAAGCAACCCAGGTTTTGCGAACAAAAGAAATACGAAACGCTGCTGTCGAGAGAGGCGCGGCAGTTAGCCGTAGCCGTAACGTAGTGAAATTTTCTTACAATTTTACTTTATTATTTCAATAATACAGTATTGTTATCGATTTTTAAAAAAAAAAAATTTGCTACCCTCAAAATTTTTTTTTTCACGTTTCATGACGAGTAGACACGAAAAAAGCAAAAAAAAATTTCTGTCCGTCTGTCCGCCGTACGCCGTACGTCTACCGGTGTACGCAAAATTGTTTGAAGGCTCGTAGCACCCAAACCCTATGAGCTATTTAATTGAATTTTTTTTTGTGGGTAGAATGGGTAGGCCCCCTAAAGTGACCAAATTTGGAGGGGTGGGGGTGTGAGGGGGGAGGAGGGGGAAGCGTTTTAGACGGAAAATTTTGGTTTCTAGATCTCAGCAACCGCTTATGCTAGGAGGCTGAAATTTGGAATTTATATAGAACTTCGGTAGTGGACCCATTTGCAAAAAAATTGCCGATATAAGTGAAGGGGTTCGGGAGTGGGGGGAAAAATAATGCGTCCGAAACGCAAAAAAGGTGAGATCGACACATTCTAAAATCCATATCTCCTAAACGGTCAATGTCACAAAATTGAAACTTAATGAATATCTGTAGGTATACTAGGAGAATAGATCGGAACCAAAAATTTGAGTGGGGGAAGTGGCGTACGGGGGTGGGGGGTGAAAAACTTTAGATTACGATATCTCAAGAACCAATTGCACTAGATAAATAAAATTTGGTTTGTGTATAAAGGTTGACAAATGAAGTTTGATAAAAGTAAAATTTTTTAAGGGGGCGGTGGAGCATGAAAGTGGAGGGGATAAGAATTTTTCAAAAAAATCACGTATCATATCTCAAGAACAGTGTAAGATAGATGCTTAAAATTTTTACCAGAAGTAGGCCTAATAGACCCCTAGCGGAAAACAAAATTTAGGAAGTGTGGGTGTAGAGGGTGGGGGTGGGGGAGGGTGAAAAGGAAAAAGTTTCGATTTTAATATCTCGACAACCTATAATGATATAAAGCTGAAACTTGGTATTTAGATAGAGCTATATTAGTAGCATGTTGGAAAAATATAATTTTTTATAGGGGTAGTATGGTACGGGGGTGGGGGGTGTTTTTCCTATCTATAGAACGGCTTATGCTACAAAGTTGAAACTCGGTATGTTTATGTAGTTCAACTAGAAAACTAATTTAGATAAAAAAAAAATTCAAATATCCATTGGCGTTCGGAGGGGGGGCAAAAAAAATTATCAGTGAAAATGGAATGCATATATTTTCACGGTTTTCGTCATATCTATTAGGTTTTCCCAAATATTGAATTCATTTTTATTGTACATCTTCTTCATATAAATACCTAGAAAGTGTTTTCAGGATTTTTTAAAATTCGACCCCTAAGGGGGTGCAAAGGGAGTTGTAAACTTTTTCACGAATTCTTCTATATCCCCAGGTCTTATCAGATATCAAATATCTTTTCACTTTCACGTGCTTGCGTAATAATCGCCTAAAACTTGTTTTTAAGTTTTTTCCTTTTTCAGCTCCTAAGAGAGTATAAATGATAAGAAGAAAGAAATTTTCCAATGTTTAATCGGCTAAAAATCGCTATTTTCAATATTTTTATTTTAAGAACAAAATTAATTTTCCAAGAAATCTAATAATCTCGAAGCAACTCATGATACACTCCGACTTTGACCACTCCCGAACTTTGAACCGAAAAATAATAAAGTTTCGCCCAGACCATTGGCAGATTTTTTTTTCTAAATTCTAAATTTTGTTTTTTAATTCTTAAAAGTATAGCAAATGAAAATCTGTAAAAAAATCAATTTTTTGAAAATTTCAGAGGTATGAGAGCCCTTAAAATTATTGTTGTATTCAGTTAGCTTTTCATATAAAGCTATGCTTCATGATAGTATCAAATAAAAATACGTCCCTGAAGTTAGTGGACACTTTTTGACGGAATCGATTAAATTCTTCATTATAATTTATTGCCCATTTATTGCGAAAAGCTCAAATTTATTGCTCCAGGATTGTGATCTTTACGAGGTTTTTCGCTAAAATAAGATGAAGTTAGCGGAATTATTTTCGAAAAATTACTTATTCGCAAGTTGACTTGCTTTAGGGGTTAACCCGAATTTATTGAATTTCAACCGATTCTGCCTAAAAGTGTCCGTTATCTTCAGGGACGTATTAAAAATTGAAACGGACCAATGCCTTTCAATCCTCTTTCTTGACAACCTAGACAAAAAAGTTTATTATTTTCAGTTTGTAAAGCTTAAGACTGCGTTTGCTTCTCCGCCGTTTTGCGTCGCCAAAACGGGTGTCTCTTCACATTATTGCCATCGCTGTTTTTATCTGCCACGAAACTGTCGATAAGACGTTAAAACGTAAAATTTTGCCGGTAGAATTTTGACTTACAAGGACAAAAAGCACTCTAAAACTGAATCATTCAAAATTTTGTTATTTATTCCACAGTTCAAAGTATTTAATACAAACTTAATTTTAATTATGGATATACGAAAATATTTAAAAAAATCGGCAGATCCAATGACTAAAGATAGTTCATTATCAAAAAGAATACGCATCGAAGAAGATAGCGGTGAAAGTTTCACTGTTAGTAGTAGTGCAATTGCTACTGCTAAAAGTGCAACAAGATCGATAGCGACAGTCACTTCAGAAATTTTGAAAGGTGGCTCAGAAATTGAAGAAAGTGTCAAAAATAGTTCTGTTGTAGTGCAACTGTACAAAAATGTCGAACAGAGGAAGTATTTTTGGAAAGTAGCGCGGCAGATATATACCTCGTTCACGTGGTAGCGTAGTGTAGTGTTGCGTATTATGAAATCCGGTTGATATATGAGTGTTCACGTGAAGTGAATTGACGTTTCGCATTCTTGATTATTAATTGACAGCTGTCACAACTGGTATTTATTTTATTAAAAAAAATTACATTCGTCGTTTTATTTCTTAAATAACCTTTCTTCTTTTATTTTTCAGCGAAATAGAGTCATTAAAAGCACTGGTATTAGAATCGTTGAGAAAATTCAAACAAATAAAGTTGTCTGTCAACACAGTTTTTTGACAATTCACTCGAAAAGTAATACGGAGCGCAACGGCAATTGTTCCCGTGGGAAGGATTAGCAAATCCACTACACTACACTACGCGGTTTTGCTACGTTGTAGAAAAACCGCTCCGTAGCAAAATTTCGTGTGTTCACGTGGTAGTACGAAGTGCTACGTAGCGGTACGTCGTTGACCACGTGAACGAGGTAATAGATATTGGTTGTTTTCTTGATTTCAAAAAATTACTCTCAGAAATTTAATCTAATTTCAAATCCGCCAAATCCTGGGAAAAATTATGACTATAAAAAAGATGTCATCGTAGAAAGTAAGAGACATTTTCGTATTGAATGGTCTCATCAGTATCCGTGGATAGTATATTCAAAAAAAACTGAAGGGTGTTCTTTGTATACACTGTGTGTTATTTAGGCCTGCGGTAAAAAGAGGATATCAAGGTTCATTTATTTCTACCGCATTTTGGAAATATAAAGATTTTCATGAATCAGCAAAAAATCCCGAAAAATGTGAATGGCATGCAGAAAGTGTTATGAAATCCAAAAACTTTGTTAATATTATTTCTAAAAAAAGGCACAGTATTGATTTGCAACGCAATTCAGCAGAAAATTACTTAATTAAAAGAAATAGAGTAAAATTATATCCCATTTTGTCAACCATAATTTTCTGTGGTACGCACGACCTGTCACTTCGTGGAAAAAAATCAAATGAGGGTAACTTTCGCGATCTGTTAGAGTTGAGGGTTGATTATAACATTCAGATTCCAAATGGAGTGGGGTGGTTATTTTATAAACATTTTGCCTTGCCCCCCCTTGGAAGAAGTTGTGTGGGCGCCCTTGACCGCATCAATCTTAAACGCGTTCCGAACTTCTACCCGCAAAATAATAAAGTTGCGCCCAGACTGTTGGCAGATTTTCTCTTCGTAATTAATTAAATTTTATTATGTGTGTCCTGATTTTTTCTCCCCCTTTAACTTTTCAGTCAGCCATTAGAAATGGAAAAAAAAGTCTGGTCTGGACATGGAAAAATTTACGTCGTAGCCTTTAAAATTAAGGACGAAAAACCAATTGTAAGAGTTACCCATAGGAATAAAATGATTCCTTAAAGAGAACACCTACAAACACAACCCTGGCGATTGTGCAACAAAACGAAAGAAAGGTACGTACATCGAATTTTCCTCTCCATTGATAGAGTCTGTGTTTCCCGAGAGACAGGACATGCGCATCCCGGAAAAACCGTACGGATGAGTTTTCCCACAACTCAAAGATGTGTACGCTCAGCTTTTAGCTTCACTTTCAGTGCAAATATTGACGTTCTTCCATTCGTAGGCGTAACTTGAAACCCGATACTTGTGCGATTTTTGTAACTAATCAAGGAAGGATATTAGTAAACCTGAAAATTTAACTAGAGTGTTTCGAGTGTTTTCTCGTCAGGTGTGCGAAGTGAAGGTTTTCCATATAGTGAAGAGTTCATATCATTTAGATTACAGATCTATCAAGTAACCACGCGGAACTAAGTGTGCTGTGTTAAATAAAATTCCAGTTTTCATGCTTTTATACGAAAAACACTTTGCTGTCCCATTAAATCATTAAATTAATCCAATAACATTGTGCCTGATTTTTGACTTAGTGACTAGTGGGATACGTTAAGCTAACAGTTTTTTTTTTTTTTAAAAAATACCAATTATGATAAATAATAATTAAAACGGATCGCTTTTATATGTTGAAAATTACAATTATAATTTTGCGACAATTTTCAAGTTTACAAGGTCGCAGAAGAAAGAAAATACAGAAAACAAACGGAAAACTGTGTCCATATAATTGAAGACCTGATAAGCGTTTTATGTGCAACTGTGCTGTGCCCCCCCCCCACCCCCCTAGAAAAAACTGAAATGACGTCCCTGGTCTCATTGCTGATGTAATATAAAAACGATAGTTTAAATCAAAAACGTTTTAATGAAAATTAAGGAAGGAGAGACAACAAAACGGAATAATATATAAGACACAAAAGTCAATGAAACAGAGATTTAAATTATTGATTCGATATCATTTTTAACACCTCCACTGAATCATTACTTTAAGTTTACTCCTTTGCATCCATTTGTATGTATAATTGCATTGACTGGTTTCGTCAAAAAATCTGCAAGCATATTCGCTGTCCTAATATACTCGAATTTGATATGTCCAGCCGTTACTTGCTCTCGAACGAAATGATGCCTGATGTCAATATGCTTGCTACGCGGATGATGAGCAGTAGTGTTGGCAAGATGAAGCGCACCTTTGTTATCGCAAAAAATCTTACACTCAAATTGTTCTCCAAACAACTCGTTGTGAAGACCTCGAAGCCAAAGGGCTTCCTGCGTAGCTGACGACATAGCCATGTACTCAGCTTCTGTTGTTGACAGTGCAACTGTAGGCTGCTTCTTAGAGTTCCAAGAAATAGCACCTCCTTGAAAAAGAAATACGTAGCCAGTAACAGAACGACGATCATATGGATCGCTGCCGTAATCCGCATCACAG
The DNA here is from genome assembly GCA_951812415.1 of Beris morrisii. NCBI lineage: Eukaryota > Metazoa > Arthropoda > Insecta > Diptera > Stratiomyidae > Beris > Beris morrisii. The sequence continues at coordinate 7,714,316 of OX638314.1, read as the reverse complement.
AATTAATTCATCATCCTGTCCGTTACGCTGAAACGATAACTCTTTATCGATAGTTCCTTTGAGATACCTAAGTATCCGTTTGACCGCAAGCCAATGTGACTTCCCCGGGTTGCTGTTGAAACGGCTGACGCTGCTCACGGCAAACTGAATGTCTGGTCTTGACACTTGTGATAAAAATAGCAGCGATCCAACAGCTTCCTGATATGGCACCTTTGCCATTTCGTCTCGATCAGTTTGATTTTTAGGGCACATTTCTGTAGACAATTTCTGATTTATATCCGTAGGTGATGATAATGGATTGCAATCGGACATTCCAAAACGATTCAATATGTCTTGTACATATTTACTCTGGTTGATGGAAATCGAAGAACTCTTCCTATTAATTTTCATGCCCAGAACGTATTGTGCCTCCCCGATATCTTTCATCATAAATTTACTTCCAAGATGAATTTTCAAATTATCCTTGAGTGCCGTGTCATTCGAGAAAATCAGGACATCATCGACATAGATGGCCACAATCAAAATACGTTCATCTCGAATGATGGAGTAGATACAAGCATCGGATTTCGCACGGGTCAATCCGAACATTTTCAATGCCTCATCCAATTTCTGGTTCCAAATTCGGCTTGCTTGCTTCAGGCCGTACAAGGACTTCTTTAGACGGCACACTCGGCCAGTACCATCGTCGAACATTTCAGGCTGTTTCATATATATCTCATCTGTAAGCTCACCGTGTAAGAAAGCCGTAACTGCATCCATTTGATCAATCATCAAATTATGCTTTGCAGCAATAGCTAGCAGATATCGTATGGATCCATATCGAACGACTGGTGAAAACGTTTCCTCATAGTCGATACCTTTCCGTTGGTTGCAGCCTTTGATTACAAGTCTGGCCTTGAATCGCTCAACATCGCCATTTGAATCGCATTTCGTTTTAAAAACCCACCGATTATTGATTGCCTTCCTTTCAGGCGGTAGACTTGTCAGCGTCCATGTCTCGTTTAAAATTAGTGAGTGAAATTCCTCATCCATCGCATTTTTCCAGTTAACAGCTTGACTGCTATCCAAAGCCTCACAAACAGAATCTGGGTCACACATGACTAAGAAGGAACTTGGATTTAAACGAGTTGCGGGTCTTTCCGAAGTTAACGAATTTATGACTTGCCGCTCTAGGTAGTTAGACGGATGATAAGATGCATCATTCGGATCATCAATTGATTCATCATTCTCACAATCAGTAAATGAATCGTCATTGTATTCAGCGTTATCTCTCTGTGCGTCCACATCATTGACCGCCGTGGCAGTCGGTTGGACTGTTTCACTAGACGTATTCTCTGTCACATTCGAAGGAGTGGCTAATTAAGCTAATTCCTCCACTTCAATTTTATCTTCAACGAAAAAATAAAATTGACTTTCAGTGAAGCTATAATTTGTCTTTGAAGAATTAATATCTTCAACAAATACCACATCACGGCTGATGATAATACCATTTGTTACCGGATTGAACAGACGATACGCTTTTTTGTTCAATTCATATCCGACCATAATACAATTTGTTGACTTCGGATCGAATTTCTTTCGACGTTCCTTTGGTATATGCGCCATAGCTTTGCTCCCGAAAACTCTCAAATGTGAAATATTTGGACACTTTCCAGTCCAAATTTCTTCAGGCGTCCCCTATTACTGTGGCCTATAGGAAGACGATTCACTAAATACGTCGCTGTACTAATAGCCTCTGCCCAAAATTTAGCGGATAATTTTGCGTCTATAATCATACATCTGGCCTTCTCGACGAGCGTACGGTTCATTCGTTCAGCCTTCCCGTTTTGCTGTGGCGTGTAAGCGACAGTCATCTGATGTACAATACCGCAATTTTCTAAATATTTTTTGAATTCAGTGCTGTTATATTCGCCGCCGTTATCCGATCGAATGATTTTCAGCTTTTTTTCGGTTGCTCGTTCAGCCATCGTTTTGAAAATTTTAAATTTTTCAAATACCTCAGATTTACGCTTTATCGTGTATGTAAACGTCTTGCCACTGTAGTCATCGATAAATGTAACAAAGTAGAGAGCACCACCAAACGAATTCTCATACATTGGTCCACACACATCTGAGTGAACTAGCTGTAGAAAATCATTGCACTTGCTATTACTGCTGACGAATGGTTTCCTTGTATGCTTTCCTTGTACGCATATTTCGCAATGAGTGCGATGAATTTTGGACAATTGCATTCCTTTTATCATGTTACCTCCACTGAAACTGGACAGTTTATCATGACCGAATCGTCTGTGCCACAAATCTTGTATATTGGTGCCGGTCGCCTTGAATGCACTTTCACTTTTGCACTGTACCAATTTATACATATTGTCTGACAAATTCGCCCGTCCAACAAGAACGCCATCCTTACGAATTTCACAACCATTCGTACTAAAATTCACCGTACAACCGTTCTTTGATAATTGAGAAACTGACAGTAAGTTTGTGCATAGATCGGGCACATAGAGAACATCTTTTACATTAACTGTCATCGACGATAACCTTTCGCGGTCAAGCTCCAATTTCAAATCCCCAACGCAATCAACAGGTAACGAATAATTATTCGCCACTTTTACAGCCTTCGTAGACGTCTCTGCTTTGCTTGTAAACCAGGATTTTTTATTTGTCATGTGCGCACTTGCGCCGGAATCGATAAAAAAAGTCGTTGCCATCCATATGATTAGCTGCCAAACAAAGTAGACTAGTTGGCTCACTGCTTTGCTTTCTTTTTGTACAAAATTTTGCAATATGCCCGTAATTATTGCATTCAAAACATTTAACCTTCTTTTTAAACGTTTTGTTTGATGTAACATGTGATTCTTTTTGATCACCGTGACCACTGTTACCTTTATGGCTACGAAAATTGCCATTTTTGGTCCCACTTTGCTTCGTAAAAAGTACGTTTGAATTAACATTTGATATAGTTGAAGCTCCTTCGGCAGACACATGCTGCAGCAATTTTGTCTTCACAAAATCAGAAGAAATGGTAGTGCCACTACTTTCAATGGCCATAATCATCGGCTTATATTCTTCACAAAGTCCAGCCAGAAGAATTGTCGCGATCCATTCGTCGTCCACTTTGAGGCCTGTGCCTGACAATTTATGTGCCGTAGTGATTACCGTGTTGACGAATTGCTCCATTGAACTACAGTTGTTCAAGCGCGTGTTGATAATTGTGCGCAATAAACCCACTCTTCGCATGAGGCCACCGTCATCAAACGCAGCACATACATTTTTCCAAATTTCAGCGGCTTTCTTCGCTGACTGTATATGGCTATAATTAATCGGATCGATCATCAGAATTAATTTCGCCTTAGCTATACGTTCACCGTCACTTTTTTTTGTAACATCCGTTTCCTTTATATCATTTTCGACATATTGCCACAAATCAGCTAATTCTAGCGTCGCCCTGGCCGTAATTTTCCATACATCGAAGTTTTCACGGCCCTTTAGCCGCTCCAAAAATCCAATTTGGGGGAAAACACTTCCATTTGCCATTGTATGCAGCAAATATAGGATGCACGTTTGCACCAAAAAACGTAAAATTAAGTTTCGTTGCCAGAATTTCTTCGCGAAATTACTTCACACAATATTAAAAAAACTATGTTTTCATCGGCCCATAACCTGATGTAATATAAAAACGATAGTTTAAATCAAAAACGTTTTAATGAAAATTAAGGAAAGGAGAGAAAACAAAACGGAATAATATATAAGACACAAAAGTCAATGAAACAGAGATTTAAATTATTGAGTTTCTGCGACAGTTGTCGAATTCACTTTGTGGAGTTGTTGGCTACTTTCTGCACTCTCTGCTTCTTTTCTGATGTCAACGAAGGAGGCATCACCAGGCGTTGACTTGTTCTATCCTTCTTTGATTTTTTCGAAGTATTTACTGGTGAAATGTTCCCCAGTTAAACCTGCTCTAGAATGAATCTCCCATCTCGTTAGCGAAGCCGATAGTTACGTGCTCACGGGTTCATCAAAATGTTCAAATTAATAAATTACTTTTTTGATTATAAATTCTGTTGTCTTTTAAAAATCCCACATTGAATCCGCAATACCTTTAAAACATTTTGCTCATTATTGAAAGTTGCGAAAAATCAGCCCACTAGTTTCAAGTAGACAGGATTTTTAAGAGCTTCAATGTTCAGTGATTTTTTGTTTTTTTAATTTTTGTTTTAATGCGTTTTTATACTTTACTAAAATCAACAAAATGTAACAGCAATACCCACAACAGGAAAGAAACACCAAGTATGGCGATGAAAACGCCAGTTTCAATTTTACAAGAACTATTGAGTCGTCGTGGAATAACTCCTAGCTATGAACTTGTCCAAGTAGAAGGCCCAATTGATGAACCTACTTTCCGCTATCGCGTATCTTTTACCAATGAAGCTGTGGGTGCAGGTCTCTCAATGAAAGATGCAAAACATGCAGCAGCGAAAGCGTTATTAGACCAAATGACAGGAGTAACAGTTCCACATCGTTCGCCAACTACGTCCCAAAATACAGCGATCAATGGAGATGCTCAAAGTACAACGGTCAGTGGAACTAAGTATGTACGTTCTGGCAGTATTATTAAAAACCTTTAATATATTTTTACTTTATTATTTTCTAATAATACAGTATTGTTATCGATTTTTAAAAAAAAAAAATTTGCTACCCTGAAAAAAGCAAAAAAAAATTTCAGTCCGTCTGTCCGCCGTACGCAAAATCGTTTGAAGGCTCGTAGCTCCCAAACGGTTTGAGATATTAAATTGAATTTTTTTTTGTTTATTTATTTACTACCAAACAAGATATTTACAAATTCAGATTATTCTAATTTTAATACAATACAATTTGACTTAATTTAATTTAATTTACTTTAATTAGTATAAAATTATAGGCAAAAGGTAAAAGGTTGGCTAGACGGGATGTGAAGGAGCTGATAAGATCGAACGCAGTTTCAATTTGTATGTTGGCTTAGTTATTGGAGGTGTGAAATGTTCGCTGAAATTGTTAAATGTTCTACAGCATCTGTTAATGGGTTCATTTTGACCGTAATCTGCAGGGTGGGGATATTCCTTAAGAGGTTTTGAATGTCTCGTCAGCCTGACAGTGTCGTTAAGTCTGATTTTATTTGTAAGGTGGTCAACCTTAATATCACCATTCAAGACATCTAAGGTAAAGCAGGATGTGAGCATAGTTCTTCTAGAGCTGAGCGGTAGAAGATTTAACAATCGTAGCCTAAAGCCCGAAACACAATGCTCCCGTTCCGTTCCGTTCCGTCACGACAAGTGAGGTTATGTGATCCGTAAAAGTTGAGTTTTGGTCAACTTTTCCGATCCGTTCCGTTACGACCATTGTGTGCATTTACATGGTCAACCCATAAGGTCTACTTTGACAGCTTAACGGAACGGAACGGAACGGAACGGAACGGGAGCATTGTGTTCGGGGCTTTACTGTGTAGTGCGGAAGGTCATCAAAGTCTCTAGGGTCATACAAGTCCCTAAGAGCAAAAAGAAGAAATTGCTTCTGGATTGACTCTATTCTGTTGCTGTATATTTGGAAAAAGGGATCTCAAATGGGACATGCATATTCCAGAAGAGGGCGAACAAGGGAACAGAATAATGATTTAGTGACCCATACATTTTTGAACTCTTTAGCCCTTCTTTTAATGAAACCAAGAAGTTTGTTGGACTTTGAGATTATTCTGTTGTAGTGAGATTTAAAGCATAGTTTATTGTCAAGTAGCACGCCGAGGTCTTCAATATGCTCTACTCGATTTAAACCATTTCCACTTAGGGTATAATTATGGTGGTAAGTGGATTCTTTACGTGAGAAGCTTATCACGTGACATTTACCGACATTAAGCTTTAATTTATTTTGACTGCACCACCCATCTAGTGCCAAGAGCTTGGATTGCAGGAATACAGCATCTGCGGGGGAGCTAATGGAATGATATATTTTCAGATCATCGGCGTATAAAAGATGTGGGACACTTTCTAGTACTTCCGAGAGATCTGAAATGAAGATGTTGAATAAAAGAGGTCCCAAGTGACTTCCTTGGGGTAAACCAGAGGACACTGCTATATCTTTGGAAATAAAGCCTTGGAACTTAACACATTGAGTTCTATTACTAAGATACGACTTAAGCCAGTCAAGTAAAGGTCCTGTTATACCGATTTTTTTTAACTTAAAAATTAGAGTATTGTGATCTGCTTGATCGAAGGCTTTGCTAAAGTCAGTGTATATTGCATCGATTTGGCATCCATTTTCCAGTGCGCAGAGCGTATCAGATACAAGAATCATTAGGTTAGTCGTGGTGGAGCGCCCTTTTCTAAAACCGTGCTGCTGGTCGTTAAGAATGGGGTTGATAATAGTAGTGATTTTATCGCAGATAATTTTTTCAAATAATTTCGGTATGGCTGATAGTATTGCTATACCTCTGTAGTTCTCAACGTTTCGTTTGTCACCATTCTTGTGAATGGGCGTGAGATGCGACGATTTCCAGGCCGAAGGGAAAATCCCTAACGACAGTGACATGTTGAATAGAAAGTGTAGAGGCGTTGAAAGTTGAATGGCACATTTTGATAAAAATAGGGGAGGAATCAGATCCGGGCCAGGACCTTTTTTGACGTCGATATTTGTGAGAGCATTAAACACCTCCTCAGCGGACAATGAAATATTGTCAGCAAGTGAAGGGACCGAATTGTCAGGTTCGCTGAAGGTTGATTCTGACTGGGGACTAAAAACTTCTCGAAAACGGTCAGCAAACATATCGCAGATATCGCGCCTGCAGGATGAGTGTTTCATTCCATTGGACATGGTTACGGGGTAACCAGAACTTTTCCGTTTTGTATTCACAAAGTCGAAAAAGCTTTTTGGGTCGGTAATGATATCTTCACCAATTATGAATAGAGTGTGTAGGCCCCTTGACCAAATTCTGTGGGGTGGGGGTGTGAGGGTGGAGGAGGGGGAAGCGTTTTAGACGTAAAATTTTGGTTTTTATATCTCAGCAACCGCTTATGCTAGGAGGCTGAAATTTGGAATTTATATAGAACTTTGGTAATGGTCAATATGGGTGAAGGGGTTTGGGAGTGGGGGGAAAAATAATGCGTCCGAAACGCAAAAAAGCCGAGATCGACACATTCTAAAATCCATATCTCCTAAACGGTTAAAGTTACAAAATTGAAACTTAATGAATATCTGTAGGTATACTAGGAGAATAGATCGCAAACAAATTTTTGAGTAGGAGCAGTAGCGTACGGGGGTGGGGGGTGAAAAACTTTAGATTATGATATCTCACGAACCAATTGCACTAGACAAATAAAATTCGGTTTCTGTATAAAGGTTGACAAATGAAGTTTGCTGAAAGTAGAATTTTTTTAGGAGGCGATTGATCATGAAAGTGGAGGGGATGCGAATTTTTCGAAAAAATCACGTCTCATATCTCAAGAACAGTGTGAGGTAGATGCTTAACCTTACTTTACCGTAAGTAGGTCTAATAGACCCCTATCAGAATTTTTGGAAGTTAGGGTGTAGAGGGTGAGGGTGGGGGAGGGTGAAAAGGAAAAAGTTCCGATTTTTATATCTCGAAAACCTATAGTGATATAAAGCTGAAACTTGGTATTTAGATAGAACTATAGTAGTAGCATCTTGGAAAAATATAATTTTTTATAGGGGTAGTATGGTACGGGGATGGGGGGTGTTTTTCTTATCTATAGAACGGCTTATGCTACATAGTTGAAACTTGGTATGTATACGTAAATCAACTAGAAAAGTAATTTAAATAAAAAAAAATTTCAAATATCCATCGGCGTTCGGAAGGGGGGGGCGAAAAAATGTATCAGTGAAAATGGAATGCATATATTTTCACGATTTTCGTCATATCTATTAGGTCTTCCCAAATATTTAATTCATTTTTATTCTACGGCTTCTTCATATAAATACCTAGAAAGTGTTTTCAGGATTTTTTAAAATTCGACCCCTAAGGGGGTGTAAAGGGATTGTATACTTATTCACGAATTATGCCATATCCTCCAGGTCTGATCAAATATCGAATATCTTTACACTTTAACGGGCTTGCGTAACAATCGCCTAAAACTTGCTTTTAAGTTTTTTCCTTTTTCAGCCCCGAAGAGGATATAAAAGGGTTGAACAAGTTTTCACAAATTCCGTCATATCCTTTAGAAGTGATAAGTAATTGAATTGGTTTTTACTTTCTAGTGCTGTTTTCATATTTATCTATTAACTCCTTTCAGGATTTTTGACTAACCCCAAGTGAGTGTAAGGAGGTTGCACATATTTTCACAGATTCCTACATATTGCTTAGATCTGAGGAGATATCGAATTCACTTTTAGTTCCTAAGGTTTCCTATATAAGAACCAAAATGTCTATTTCAGTATTTTCAGATTTTCAATCCTGTTGTATGCTTTTCAAAGGTTCGACATATTTCTTAGGTTTAATGAGCTATTAGATCGCTTTTCATTTCCACAGACTTTTTATATAATCGCATACAAACCCATTTCTCAATTTTTGGATATTCAACCACCAAGGGTTTGCATATGTTTTCACAAATTTTGCCATCCCTTAGTTCTGATGAGATATAAAATTGGTTATTACGGCATTTGATGTAATGACCTAAAAACTTATTTCACGATTTTTCGAATTTCAAGAACCAAGGGAGTGTGAAGAGTTTGCTTACGTTTTCACAAATTTTTCAAAATCCCTCGTGTCTCATGAGATGTGAAGTTGGTTCTTATGAAATCGTTTTCGAAATTCAAACCCCAAGTGGAAGTAATGGGTTTGTATACGTTTTAACAATTCGTCATATCTCTTAAGTCTGATAAGGCAACAAATTCTTTTTTACTTCTATGGGCTTTTAGTGTACATAATATACCGAAATTCGTATAGTCTACAGGGGCTTTTTCAATGTTTAATTGGCTAAAAATCTTTATTTTAAATATTTTTATTTTAAGAACAAAATTAACTTTCCAAGAAACTTCATAATCTCGAAACAACTGATGATACACTCCGACTTTGACCGCTCCCGAATTTTGACCCGAAAAATAATAAAGTTTCGCCCAGACCATTGGCAGATTTTTTTCTTTTGTTTTCGTGAATTGAACTAATCGAATTTTTCCTAGAAAGAAAAGAATTTTGACACTTCCATTACTGTTTGCATTACTTTGACATATTTTCGTAATGCATTCATATTTTGACAAATTTCATTCATGCATTCATGCAATTCAATTTGAATCGATGCGAAATGTCCGACTGGGATTAACCTGGGGTTATAACTAGCTAGAAGTCGATATGTTAAATTCATTCATATGTAGTCTTTTAACTTAAAGAATTTATTTCTCTATATTTGTAAAATTATTACGATTATACTTGACATTTTTTCACTCTAGGTGCAAATAAATACTTTAGAACAGGCACTCAAAGAATGGAGAGAACTTGCTGCTGACTATTGTCCACCTAATAGTCCACAGAATGCCATGTTTTTACGCAACCGCATCGAACAACTGCTCCAAAAAGATGTCGTTATGGCTTCTGAGAAAGGAAGTAGTAGAAATGAAAAGGATTCCATTCCATACCAAGTTGAAGAGTTAAAGACGGTAATTGTTGCGAAAATTCGAGAATTTATTTTGTAAATTGAATTTGTTCTAGCAAAATTATGCTCTTAATCCTGACAATCAGCTACGAGTTCGGCAAGACCTGCTGGAGGAAACTTTGCCAGGATACAAGGAAATGTGCGTAACTTTAGAGGCGGAGGTGCCTAGACTTTTGCCTGATATTCCGCTCGAATTGCCAACCAATACCGAGAGTTATGGCCGACTTAAAAAGGAAATTGAGGTGTTGCGATTAGAGAATGATCGATTAAAGAGAAGAATGGAGTTGGAACTGGAGATGGAACATGGCGATTTCAATGTAGACAAGGACATGGTAAATTGACAAAGCTAATGAAATTTTCGCACATAGTGCTATCAACAAAAACTTACGAATTTTTCGAGGTCGTACATATGGCAATGAATCCTGCTGCCGAGGCATATGAGAATTCAAAGAATGAAATCGAAAAGCTTCAAGTTGAAATCGAACATCTGAAGGGAATATATCGTAGATTGCGAGATGTGGTTAACATGGCGTTTGGCTATCATATCCTTCGCGCGGGCAACTTGGATTATCGGTAAGCTAATTAAGCTGTTATATTGCAATTGGAATAATCTCTTATGTCTCTACAGAATATGGAGCATCTTTTCAGAAGGCGAAGATGATTTTTTATACTTTCGTCTAAACGAGTCTGGCGTTCTGGACATGTTGGAAACTGACTATTCCAAATCGCTGGGTGAAATGATGAGAACTCATCTGACAGAACGCAATTCATTGCCGTCATTCTTGAGTGCGCTCACGCTTAAGCTGTTCAATCGCACAACAATGATGGTGTAATGAGTTGAGCGGTCCCACAGATTTAAAAGAATCTTACATGTTTACTTTTTAACGAAGCCGATGAGTTCTTAGCTCTAAATGGTATTAGACAATTTAACACCGTATTTCTGAACTACGATCATCTATATTTTCAAATTACATAAAATAAAACTAGCAAACCTAACTTCTTCATCGCGTTTTATTATTTGCTAAGCAGTTTCCATTAGATATTTTTAAGCGAAAGGCGTAAAAGCGACAAAAACTTTCATCGATTTAGCCTAGTACTGTGTTCCGAGCGAAACGAAATGTATTGCACGGAAAGAAAAACCTTGGTAAAATCAAACAAAATTGTTGTTTGGATTTGCCTCAAACAACGAAATAAGTAATATTGAACAAGTATAAATTGTATAATGACTACGAGAAAATAGTTACAATGGCTCTGAACAATAGTGTGCTAACATTATTAATGGTCACATTACTATACTATTGTACGGACACTTCGACGGAATATTTGACTTACTACTAATACTAATGATATGGCAACAATCTTAGTAGTTTTTTTTTTATTTATTTTTATTTATTTATTTACGGGTGCAAGACCCTCAAAGAAAAATACAGCTTATATATATAAATGTAAAGGAGAATGAAATGAAGAATGTGTAAAAAAAGAAGAAGAAAAAAAGAAAAAAAAAAATAAGACTAAAATTAAATGGAAGTAATTTAAAAACTAAAAACTAAATAAGAAAGGAAAACAATTCATAATTCTATAGCCTTTAGGCATTCAATATTAAATATGTCCAACATTGCTGAATGCATGTTAGCAGTTCTCATTAAGCGAGTGGCCGGACTATTGTTAGCATAACTAGTTTCATGATGAGCGATATAAAAAATATCGGTTGAGCGAGATGCATGGTTTGGAACCCGGAAATTTAAAGATTCGAGAAATTCCGGGCAATCCAACCTATCATTAACAATTTTGAATAAGGCTATTAGCTCATATCGCTCACGCCGTTTAAACAGTGGCTCCAGATTCAAAGTAGTGAGCAAATAGTCATAATCTATTGCTTCAACAGGTATGCGAAGTTTAAAGGCAATGTACCGCAGGAATTTGTGTTGAACAGTTTCAATATGGGCAGAGTGAATATGAAAACAAGGGTTCCAGATGACAGATAAATATTCCAGATGTGGACGCACCAATGAGCAATAAAGAATTTTTAGGGAATATATATTATTGAAGTCTTGACTATTGCGTATAGCAAAACCCAGCATTCTCCGAGCTGAACTACATATTCTGTTATAGTGAGGTACGAATGTCAATTTAGAGTCAAGTAATAGACCCAAGTCTTTAACAACATCAACCTCTGGTAACAGACAAGTATTAAGATAATAATTAATATTGACGCGCTCACGACGTCTGCTGAAGGCAATGTAATTACACTTGGAGATGTTCAGTGGAAGACGATTTGTGATGCACCAATCATACAAGCAATTAAGATTATTTTGAATAATTCTACAATCGTGTACAGTGTTTATAATTTTATAAATCTTTAGATCATCTGCGAATAACAAAAAATTTACGTTGACGAATATATTAGATACATCATTAATAAAAACAAGAAAGAGCAGAGGCCCTAAATGCGATCCTTGTGGTACTCCTGATGTTACGAGAAAAGGTTCCGATTGAGAAGATTTTATATTTACAATACTAGTGCGATCATGGAGGTAATCACGTATCCAATTCAGAAGATCGCCAGAGATGCCTAATGCGTGAAGCTTCGAAACGAGTAGGCAGTGATCAACTTTGTCGAAGGCTTTAGAGAAGTCGGTGTAGATTGCGTGGACCTGGGAATTAGTTCCCATTGCATGTATAATAGTCTCAACATAGGGCAAGAGATTAGTCATTGTAGACTTCCGTTTCTGGAAACCATGTTGATGAGGGGTGATGTAGTTTCTCAGCAATGGTGTTAATTTGTTCGTGACGATTGCATCAAAAATTTTAGAAAGGGCCGATTGGATTGAAATGGGCCTGTAATTGTGAACATTGCATTTATCATTAGACTTATGAATTGGTATAATAAATGAAGTCTTCCACAATTCAGGAAAAAGACCCGAACGTAAAGATAAATTTAAGAGAATAGTAATGGGTAACGCCAAAAACTGACGACAGTTAAACAGAAACAATGGTGGGACACCATCGGGTCCCATACCTTTAGATGTATCAAGAGTATCAAGCATCGAAGTGACATCTGAGATGACAATATTTAACGACGACAAACTTAGGTTATAGCTGCCCAGTGAGGATAAATTCGGCGCGGCAGATGGAAGAGTGCTATTATCAGAGTACACACTGGAGAAATACTTAGCAAAGAGGTTTGCAATGCTAGAAGGATCAGATGCAGTAATATCATTCGCATACATACAGGATGGAAGAACATAATCTGACCTAAGTGAATTAACGTAGTTCCAGAATGCCTTAATGTTATTGGAAGAGATATTAGCTTCAATGTTGCTAGTGTATTCAATATAACAGGATGCCTTTTTAGCTTTACAGAGACTGCGTAAGCGTGAGAATTCCAGGTAGTCAGTTTGGGAAAGTGATACCTTATATTTAGCATGTGCTATTTTTTGTCCTTGATAAGTTGACGCAATTGAGCGTCGTACCAACGAGGATATAACGAACTAGAAATAATTTGAGAAGGGACTAAATCATCGATAATATTATAAAGAACGCCATAAAATCTAGAAACGGCTTCATTAATATCTACCATATCGAGTAAGAGCGGCCAGTCGATTAATGAGAGCTGTTCACAGATAAAATTATAGTTAGCAATTTTAAAATTATAGGAAGCAAAGTGATGAATGTGAGCAATATTAGGGATTGAATTTAATTTTATGTTTATGTTGAGGGCTGGATGGTACATTTTATCAAGCGGCAGCAATTCGTCGTGCGATGAAACCACTTCAGGCTGCGGTGAAAGATTGGAAAATAACAGATCCAGTAGCTTCCCTTTGGCGTTGAGAATACGGTTGCTTTGGGTAAAATTAAGATCGCAGAAATGATCAATGAGAGCACTGGCCGTGCTATTAACACTGGATTCATACCAGTTGAGGGAGGCCCAATCAACTTCTGGCTGGTTGTAGTCTCCAATGATCAGGGTATCCGCAAATGGAAAGCTGTTAATTATGCCTTCGATAAACTGGCAATGGCTGGTGTAAGACTCGGCTGGTGATGATGGTGGCATGTAGACACATCCAATAAATAATTTGCGTTGGCTAAGGCTGAGTTCAACGAAGATATCTTCCACATCGTTCGAGGTCTTTAACAAAAGTTTGGAAGAGTAACAATTTTTCACAGCTAGTAGGCAACCTCCACCTCTGGACTTCGTACTCCGAGTATGGCACCGATCCAAGCGAAATACATTGTAGTTTGAAAATCCAAGTTCACTGGTTAGGATATCGTCATCCAACCAAGTTTCTGTGAGAATGATAGCATCGAATTCTCTGTTTAATAAGCTCAAGCGAAGGAGGGGTAGCTTGGTTTTCATGCCCCTGACGTTTTGATAATAAATCAGGAACACCTTATCCGCTTGCTGCAAAGGGGTTGAGTATGTATCATGAGCTACGTGGAGTCGGTGATCGCTCCTGGTAACCCGTTTTTTGGTTGGTGCTTGAAGGGTCGAATGAGTAATCCTTCAGGCCAGAATTCCGCAGCGAAACACTTATCGTAGAAGTTGATGAAACGCAGGCTAGCAATGTCTGCATCTCTTTTCACCAGTTTCAAACATCGTATGTCATCATCGCAAATATTAAGTTTATTGGCAACGTACTTAATAATCGACTTTTCATCAGTGGCCGAGTTGAGTCGCGATAAGTGGAGCCATTTATGACCAGTAACAACAACTGCAATCACTTTTAATTATAACAATAATAGTATAGTAGTAGCGCAAATAATGGTCATGTTTTTTTTCTTCCAAGCGAATTGCTTCTTAAGGCCATTACCTCATATCTTGTAATCTTATTGAAAAAACAGTCATTTAATTCAATTCAATTTTAATTATAATAATAAATTCAATCACAATTATTTTATAAATACAAACTTATGTCTAGTAATTTTTATTCAAAATAATTCTTATGTATATTTAAAAATACTTTGGACGTATCAATGTCTTTTTTTTTGATGGCAGTTCATACGTAATAACGGGAGGTCCATCAAATCTTTCAATTTGATAAATGAAATATAGAAGTTTGGAGCTATTAATGACATAAGACTGATAATGTTGACTGAAAGTACTTATATTAAACTCTTCGCAAATAAAAAAATCTGCCAATGGTCTGGGCGAAACTTTATTATTTTTCGGGTAAAAGTTCGGGAGCGGTCAAAGTCGGAGTGTATCATGAGTTGCTTCGAGATTATTAGATTTCTTGGAAAATTATTTTTGATCTTAATATAAAAATATTTAAAATAGAGATTTTTACCCGATTAAACATTGAAAAAGTCCGTGTAGACTATTCGAATTTCAGTATATTATGTACACTAAAAGCCCATAGAAGCAAAAACGAATTTGTTGCCTTATCAGAATTAAGAGATATGACGAATTGTTAAAACGTATACAAACCTATTACTTCCACTTGGGGTTTGAATTTCGAAATAATTGTGAAAAAGGTTTTTAGACGATTTCATAAGAAGCAACTTGATATCTCATGAGACACGAGGGATTTTGAAAAATTTGTGAAAACGTAAGCAAACCCTTCACACCTCCTTGGGTCTGGAAATTCGAAAAATCGTGCATTGGTTGGCCGTAATAATCAATTTTATATCTCATCAGAACTAAGGGATGGCAAAAATTGTGAAAACATATACAAACCCTTGGGGTTGAATATCGAAAAATTGAGAAATGGGTTTGTAGGCGATTATATAAAAAGTCTGTGGAAATGAAAAGCGATCTAATATCTCATCGAACCTAAGAAATATGTCGAAACTTTGAAAAGCATACAACCCCCTTACACCCATTAGGATTGAATATCTAAAATACTGAAATTGACTTTTGGCTTTTTTATATAGGAAACCTTAGGAAGTAAAAGTGAATTCGATATATCACCAGTTATGCAACCTCCTTACACCCACTTGGGGGTTCAATATCCAAAAATCCTGAAAGGAGTTAATAAATAAATATGTAGACAGCGCGAGAAAGTAGAAACCAATTCAATTTCTTATCACTTCTAAAAGAAATGACGGAACTCGTGAAAACATGTTCAACCCGTTTATACCCTCTTAGGGGCTGAAAAAGGAAAAAACTTAAAAACAAGTTTTAGGCGATTATTACGCAAGCACGTGAAAGTGAAAAGATATTTGATATCTGATAAGACCTGGGGATATAGTAGAATTCGTGAAAAAGTTTACAACCCCCTTTGCATCCCCTTAGGGGTCGAATTTTAAAAAATCCTGAAAACACTTTCTAGGTATTTATATGAAGAAGCCGTAGAATAAAAATCAATTAAATATTTGGGAAGACCTAATAGATATGACGAAAATCGTGAAAATATATGCATTCCATTTTCACTGATATATTTTTTCGCCCCCCCCCCCTTCCGAACGCCGATGGATATTTGAAATTTTTTTTTATCTAAATTAGTTTTCTAGTTGATTTACGTATACATAACAAGTTTCAACTTTGTAGCATAAGCCGTTCTATAGATAGGAAAAACATCCCCCACCCCCGTACCATACTACCCTTATAAAAAATCATATTTTTCCAAGATGCTACTACTATAGTTCTATCTAAATACAAAGTTTTAGCTTTATATCATTATAGGTTTTCGAGATATAAAAATCGGAAACTTTTCTTTTTTACCCTCCCCCACCCTCACCCACTACACCCTCACCCCCAAAATTTTTTTCTGATAGGGGTCTTTTAGACCTACTTACGGTAAAAATTTTAAGCATCTACCTTACACCGTTCTTGAGATATGAGACGTGATTTTTTAGAAAAATTCGCATCCCCTCCACTTTCATGATCTACCGCCCCCTAAAAAAATTTTACTATCATTAAACTTTATTTGTCAACCTTTATACACAAACCGAATTTTATTTGTCTAGTGTAATTGGTTCGTGAGAAGTTTTTTACCCCCCACCCTCGTACCCCACTGCCTCCACTCAAAAATTGCGATCTATTCTCCTAGTATACCTACAGATATTCATTAAGTTTCAATTTTGTAACCTTAACCGTTTAGGAGATATGGATTTTAGAATGTGTCGATCTCGGCTTTTTTGCGTTTCGGACGCACTATTTTCCCCCCACTCCCACACCCCTTCACCCATATTAACAATTTTTATGCAAATGGGTCCATTACCAAAGTTCTATATAAATTCCAAATTTCAGCCTCCTAGCATAAGCGGTTGCTGAGATATAAAAACCAAAATTTTCCGTCTAAAACGCTTCCCCCTCCTCCCCCCTCACACCCCCGCCCCAAAAAATTTGGTCACTTCAAGCGGCCTATCTACTCTATTCATAAAAAAAAATTCAATTTAATATGTCGAACCGTTTGGGAGCTACGAGCCTTCAAACGATTTTGCGTACGGCGGACGGCGTACGGCGTACGGCGGATAGACGGACTGACATTTTTTTTTGCTTTTTTCGTGTCTACGAGTCATGAAACGCCAAAAAAAAATTGTTGAAGGTAGCAAATTTTTTTTTTTTAAAAATCGATAACAGTACTGTATTAGTAGAAAATAATAAAGTAAAACGGTTTATGTTCCTTTTAAATAATTTTAAAATTATTCCATATTTCTGTTTACCGGAATATAAAACATTTGTGAAGTTATTTCGAAGTTTATACCGCCCGTTCATAGGGAAAAATGGTCTATTTTCTGACTTCGTTGTGCGGGTTTGAGTCTAACATTTTCGGAATGTAGAACCGGAAAGGAATACCTTACTATCAACCGCACCGATCGTCATCAATTTTTATTCTGTCTTTCATAATGAAATTAAGAGAGAATCGAAAACTTCCCGAGCTCCAAATCACAAACTTACACACGAACCGCCATATAACAATCAGCTGACAAAAATTTGTCTATCTTAAAGGGTTGTTTTTTTTGCCACCAGGTGGAGATTTCCAACTTTACCATTCGTCCCCAGTTGGTAAAATCTGCGAGAATCTCGCAGATTTCTCGGAGACATGTCGCTCGTCTGCGAGATTCTCCGAGACGTTGTATGAAAAAAATACCCGTATCGGGACAAATGCGCACCGATTCTCGGAGACATTTCAGCGAAAGTCGCGATAGCTAAAAAATTTATTGTTCAGCGCCATCTGTTGTAATAGATTTTTAGCTATCGCGACTTTCGCCGAAATGTCTCCGAGAATCAGTGCGCATTTGTCTCGATACCAGTGCTGCCAGTCGTACGATTTTCATCGTACATGTACGATTTTCCCGCCTTTTGTACGATGTACGATGCGAACCCTTGATCGTACTCAAAATGTACGATTTTTCAACTATTATGTCGAAATTAAAAATGATAACGAAAATAAATTCACTTCATAATTTTTTAGTTCTCAATAATAATAAAACAACAAGAAAAAATTTCCCAAGTTTCCTAAAAAACAGATTAAGTTTCGTGTAAAAGTATGTTTATGACCGTATCGTTTGTAAAAATATTTACGGCAATTCTACGTATAATATTTTAGTTACTTATACGTAACATAAGTACGATCTTTGTACGTACAAAATTGTGTTAGTTCTAAGAGTGGTGCAATGTGTTTGTCCTCTCTTCATCTTTACTCTAGCCTACTATCTACAGTGAAAATAAATAAAAATTATTATTATTATTATTTTTGGTGTTTTCAATGTAAATTTCATACACTACTCTGAACTGGATAAATGCGCAAAAAAAACCTAATGTAGACAGTTAGACACTAAACCAGCCTTCGAACTTCGAATTCTTCTATTCTAAATAATGTAGATAGATAGATTGGAAATAGGGGTTGGTATGGTTAACCTCTGTCACTGTAGCCACAGTTGGGCTTATTGTGACGTCCCCCCGGATTGTCTATGATTCCTCTTCAATCCCTGCACTTTCAATGAAGCCTAGTATTTTGCGAAGAGGAATGGTCAGGAATTCCGATGGGTCCATGAAACCTTGACCGAAGTGACGAAGTCTTTTGCGAGTTAAACCCTGACATTCACAGAGGATATGCTCTGGTGTTTCGTCTTCGTCATTGCATATTCTGCAAATTTTAGTCTCAGAGAGACCAATCCTATTGAGATGCTTCCTCATGTGACAATGTCCAGTCAAAACTCCAACTAGGGTTCGGGTCTGATATCTGCTTAATTTTAGATAATCAGATGTTCTTTTTTTTCCGAATGCTTTTGCCTGTTGCCCGGTGCCAAGTTCCAGTGAATGGCAGTTTTGCGATTTTTGCCACATTCGGATGTTCATTCTGGCTGTGCTTAATGGTATCCCACAGAATTAAATAATGTAAGACAGAAGTAGAAAAAAAAAGCTGCCCTTGGTCTGGGCGAAACTTTATTATTTTTCGGGTCAAAGCTCGGGAGCGGTCAAAGTCGGAGTGTATCATGAGTTGCTTCGAGATTATTACATTTCTTGGAAAACTAATTTTGTTCTTAAAATAAAAATATTTAAAATAGCGATTTTTAGCCGATTAAACATTGGAAAATTTCTTTCTTCTTATCATTTATACTCTCTTAGGAGCTGAAAAAGGAAAAAAATTAAAAACAAGTTTTAGGCGATTATTACGCAAGCACGTGAAAGTGAAAAGATATCTGATAAGACCTGGGGATATAGTAGAATTCGTGAAAAAGTTTTCAACTCCCTTTGCACCCCCTTAGGGGTCGAATTTTAAAAAATCCTGAAAACATTTTCTAGGTATTTCTATGAAGAAGATGTACAATAAAAATGAATTCAATATTTGGGAAAACCTAATAGATATGACGAAAACCGTGAAAATATATGCATTCCATTTTCACTGATAATTTTTTTTACCCCCGCTCCGAACGCCAATGGATATTTGAAATTTTTTTTTATCTAAATTAGTTTTCTAGTTGATCTACATAAACATACCGAGTTTCAACTTTGTAGCATGAGCCGTTCTATAGATATGAAAAACACCCCCCACCCCCGTACCATACTGCCCCTATAAAAAATTATATTTTTCCAACATGCTACTAATATAGATCTATCTAAATACCAAGTTTCAGTTTAATATCATTACAGGTTCTCTAGATATAAAAATCGGAACTTTTTCCTTTTCACCCTCCCCCACCCTCACCCTCTACACCCAAACTTCCAAAATTTTGTTTTCTGCTAGGGGTTAATTAGGCCCACTTCAGGTAAAAATTTTAAGCATATATCTTACACCGTTCTTGAGATATGAGACGTGATTTTTTAAAAAAATTCTTATCCCCTCCACTTTCATGATCCACCGCCCCCTTAAAAAATTTTACTTTCAGCAAACTTCATTTGTCAACCTTTATACAGAAACCAAATTTTATTTGTCTAGTGCAATCGGTTCGTGAGATATCGTAATCTAAAGTTTTTCACCCCCCACCCCCGTACGCCACTGCCCCCACTCAAAAATTTGTTTCCGATCTATTCTCCTAGTATACCTACAGATATTCATTAAGTTTCAATTTTGTGACATTAACCGTTTAGGAGATATAGAATTTAGAATGTGTCAATCTCGCCTTTTTTGCGTTTCGGACGCATTATTTTTCACCCCACTCCCGAACCCCTTCACCTATATCGGCAATTTTTTTGCAAATGGGTCCACTATCGTAGCTCTATATAATTTCCAAATTTCAGCCTCCTAGCATAAGCGGTTGCTGAGATCTAGAAACCAAAATTTTCCGTCTAAAACACTTCCCCCTCCTCCCCCCTAACACCCCTACCACTCCAAATTTGGTCACTAGAGGGGGCCTACCCACTCTATCCACGAAAAAAAATTCAACTAAATAGCTCAAAGGGTTTGGGTGCTACGAGCCTTCAAACAATTTTGCGTACACCGGTAGACGTACGGCGTACGGCGGACAGACGGACTGAAATTTTTTTTTGATTTTTTCGTGTCTACTCGTTATGAAACGTAAAAAAAAAATTTTGAGGATAGCAAATTTTTTTTTTTTAAAAATCGAATACAATACTGTATTATTGATATTATTGAAATAATAAAGTAAAATGAGAATGTGAAATATTGTTCTTGAAAAATTTTTAAAAAAAAATAAAATCCTAACTCTAAACCTTCGACGAATTATTGGCTCGGGCTCTGAGGGTGAAAAAAAAATTAATATGTGTAGCTCGATAAGTTTTAGGACATCCTGAAACTTCCTAAAAATACATAAACAGAAAGCCGTGATCTGGTGAGAATTTTAGGGGATGGAAGTCACGTAATGGAGGAAGGAACAGTTGAATTGACTGAACTGAGGACAACTAATCCAATCGCGGAATGCGTCGCAATCAAAATTTCATTTGAATTGACGCTATTACGGATCTGTGCATAGTTTCATTTCATGCTTCTTGCATGTGTGGCTCAGAGCTGCCACCATACTACAATTGTAGTACATCTACTACAATTTTGAACTCAAAATTGTCTACTCCGCACTAAACGAATTCTACTACATTTCTTGGAGCACTCTAATCAACAACACTAACAATATTGTCACGTTTTCATATCACACTTTGGGTTAGAGATGTTCGATTTCGATTCGATTAATCGATTAATTTTTTTAAAAAAAAATCTATCTTATCAATTAATATGAGTGATGTTGATTAATCGACATAATCGATTAGTTAACGTTAATTAATCGAACAAATTTCAACAGTAAAACGATTCAATGTTCGACCGTTTTGGCAACATTTTACTACGAATTTTCTGCAACAGAAAAAAGTTATGCATTCATGAAGAGATAGGTAGATCCAGCAACACACGTTTGGTACTAGCAACCCAGCAATCAAAATTTTGTTGAGAAAACTGCTTCTTATGTCAAATTATTGGAATTATTTTACTCCTGCTGTTGTTTCGGCCTCAAATTCTGAACTGAATCGCCATAGAGATGTACTGGAGATGACGAGCAGCGACTGTTTTGAAGCCGGACGATTCCTCGCAAAGAACCGGCGATAAACACTATGCTACTATTAGCATCTTACTCACATTTATGTTATACTCCTGTCTTGAACACAAAAAACGCCAAACATGTGAATACTAGGCTACCATTTGTATTTCACTGCCACCTGGCACCAAACGCTCCATACAAAAAAGTTCAATTTTGCTTCAAAATGCTTCAAAGTGCTTCATGCAAAAACGGCGATTTGTCGTCTCCGTTATTTATATCTCTGTGTGAATCGCCAACTCTAGCTAGAAGTAAGTACATCTACTTACTTTTATGATTATAGTAGGTAAGGAGTACTTAGTAGACACCTATTTCTACTTGCTTTATAAAAAATTCTAAATGGTGTCAATTATAGACACTAAAGAAAAACATTTTAGTGAGAACTATACATTGAAAGGACATAATTGTTGAAGACCATAAATTACAAAAATTCGATGATGAATTTAGACTGTTATTTAATTAATAATTATGTATTTGCAAACAACAATTCTAATGTAGAAGAAGATATAGAAGTGTTTTAGCAAGATCTTTTCTATGTCCAGATAGGAGATCTGATGGCTATTGTAACCGTATGTAATTTTGTATTTAATATCTTTACCTTTCCACATTCATCTGCAAATGTCGAAAATGGTTTTTCATAAATTATAAAAAGATGGATAGATGGGGAAGATGCATATTGGAGTTATTATTTCAGGTTTTTATGATCTACTCCATTATCTTTCAATCTACTCCACTACTCTACTCTTTTTTTTTTTTCATTTTCTACTCCGGTAAAAACGATCTTGGTGGCAGCCCTGGTGTGGCTACGTTCGGTGAATTCACTTCCTTACACATTGCGAAAGATGAGTATAGAATTTTCCTAACTTTTATACAGAGACTTTCTTAATACGTAGTATATGCCATCTCTATCGACCTAAATGTCCGTTGAAAATTTGATGACTGCATATACGAATAGAAATATTTATTTTATTTTTTATTTAAAATTTGAATTTAAACATGACAAAATTAAATATTGCAGTGAATTGTACGATGAAATCTGACTCGGTACGATTTTTTAATTTTGGGAAATGTTATGAAACGCGATAGAACCGGTATTTTTCATAACGAATCAGTTGTTAATTTCGTTTACTAGATGCCGCTAGCGATTTCTATCGGAATTCTCTTTCTTTTAATGTTGTTCGCCTTGTCGCACGATAGATTATTCCTGCGCTTTTTTTAAGCTTGAAAAATAACCAGTGTCATAACAGCATTATGTTTTACTCAACCGAATTTTGAAGTGACCGTTACAATGAATTGTTGTTCCCGGAAACCTTCCAGTTCAATCATTTCGCCACGATGGAACCCACACAATTTCTGTAGCTGCATATTGCATCGCTATTCCAAAAAAAAAAACACATTACAATTAATTTCGAATTTTCAAAGTTTATTTTTTAAAATAAAATTTTAAATTTAAAATTTTCAACAGCCGATGACGTCAGTCGCCATATTCAGCGGTCAGCAGTCAGCACATGTACGCGCCAAGTCAGCTGCCCGCAGATCAACAACTGTCAATCGCCATCAGTGACAGATGACAGTACGCTGATTGAATCCGCCAAAACCGAAGTTGGTATGCATCGTGTGCATGAAATCGCGCTGTCTTGCCTACTCGTTCGTCTTCTCGCAATCGGCAGTCTTCCAGAAACAGTCGCAACGCTTCCAGCAACACGAAAAGTATCTGTCGATCCCGCTACGCCCACTTGACCGCCCCCCCCCCCAGGTCGTGCCATTTCCATTTTCAATCGTTCGTCGACGAAAGACTCGGCGGCACCGCAAGTGTGCCTTTGTTTTTTTTTTTTTTGTTTGGCTTGTTTTCATTTCGGGTTTTTGTCCGAAAACCAAACCCGCCGTACCCTCCGTCGTCTTCCCCGCGGCCTAAACAAACAACAAGTGTCTAGTGGAATGCCAATTGAAAAAAAAACGGGACCAGAAACAGGTGAAAATCGTCGCGACAGTTGCGCCGTCGTCGTGTGTTAGTTCGGCTCGTTCGTTCTCGTCATCTAAAAGTGGCTCGGTGTTCGGCAGTAGCACAGAAGCAACCGAAGCGAAGCATTCGAAATAAATCGTGTCTTGCGAAAACTTGGTAAAATCGTGATTCGCTTTCCCGTTTGCGGGAATTTCGTTGGGCAGATCACTCGGTCCCGTTGCGCGCCTCAATCTTCCAGTGTTCAAACGCGGCTCTGTCTTCTTTTTGCGGTTTCGTCGAAACGAACTCTCGGGCTCCGCATGTACATTTTGTGAAACTTCCGAAGAATTTTTTTCCGTCACATCGTCTTCCGCGCTCAGCCGCTCAGACTTGCGTACGATCGCGCATTTCTGTTTATTTTTGTCGTCGGGACTTTTCGAACGGATTCGCGCGCGGTATTTTAGTTGTTCGGTTGCGCGGCTTTTCGAGCGAGTGAGTGTGTCTTGTGTGCCTGTACGCGCGCGGTTGATTTTATAAATCTTGAGAAACTTCCGACACGGAAAATTGCAAAAACAACAAACCGTTAAAGGTAAGTTTTTGTTGTTTCTTTTTATTTTGTTCAAATTTCATGATTTTTCTCCCCAAAGCATGAAAAATTGTTGGTCTGTTGGGAAAATTCGAATTTAGTATCGGTCCCACTCACACACGTGGAAAATTTGTTGCCAAAAATCGGAACTCCACCGGATGGCGCATCGATAAATAAACAACGAAAGTTTTCAGTGACCCCGGAACACCTTGAACAATCTCCGGGTCATTTTAGGCTCAGCCCGCGCCCGTAGATTATGAAAATTTTCCTGTAATTTTGTACCCAAATAAAGCGAAACATTTTCCAAAAGTACACTGAGTTAGCTTGAGGAAAAGGTTAGCTTTACACGCCCGCCCCGCGAGCTATAACAAAAGTTTGGTTAGGTTGAGAAGGGCGAACTGTAGCGTTGGAGCACAGCCCGTCACGAGCGACTGCTGTGGTCCGCTCGTACAAACCGGGCTCTTTACTATTGATTCCAAATATTGCTCAATAGAGCAGTTCTCCTTAAAGGTAGTATCGCAAGTTCTGATAGATCGGTCAAGACGAATTTCCCGCAAGCACCGCATATCTGGTACGGGCCATACTTTCACATTCCCGTCCCCACTGCGACAGAGATCAGCCACGGGAATTCCCAGTCTGTCTCCCAAATGGACAACGTCCCGTTAAGACCCATGTAATTTATCTGCACATGTTCCTGCCCCCAGACAATATGAAGCAAGAGTTCCTCTGATCAAGTTTCGATGACCCGAGAGATTCATCCACATTCCCTTTGCACGTTCACAACATAGGAATGTCCAAAACTGCAAGACGGCGTCCTGTAGTCAGTGCGCTCCGGAATGCAGCACGGGGAAATTGACAAGATTTGTTTTTTTTAAATTCAATTTATATTAATAGTTCATTCTGTAATAAAGGTATTTATTGAAACGACCCGACTCTGGTTGTGTCTAGATGACGAGTGATCTATTTCATAACTTCTCTTATATACTATTTATAATGGACTTATATATAAAGCTTATGACTTATTAGTTACAATGCGACACATTCTATCTACCACATTTCATACAAATAGTAATAGTTCGTAGTTAGATTAGTTGTGCAAATAAGTTCCCGGCGTTTTTTTTGTCAAACTTTGAGCCTTTATTGTGGGAAATTGGTTGCATTATTTTTTTTCAAAATATTGTCCATCGCTAGCCACAACCTCTTACCATCTCTTTGGCAGCATACGAATTCCGCGTTCAAAAAACTCCACGTCCTTTGAGGCGATCCACGAGTCGAACCTAAGGCTGCCAGATTGGGCTATTTCCCGCGATTTGGGCTATTTTATTTTCCAATTCGCGGGTTCGAATTTCAAAACGCTACTTATAGCTTTTTGGGCTATTCGACAAACGCAAATTGTACTATTTCTCTAGTTTACAACAGAGACGTTTTACAAGAAAAAAATAATAATGGAAAACTGAAATATCGGCCGTTTTTATTATTATTATTTTCTTCAGTACACTAAATACTATACATGTGGCAATGCTTAAATTTCACCGTCTACTTCGATATTATTGTAAACCTTTAAAAAAAATCTGCCAATGGTCTGGGCGAAACTTTATTATTTTTCGGGTCAAAGTTCGGGAGTGGTCAAAGTCGGAGTGTATCATGAGTTGCTTCGAGATTATTAGATTTCTTGGAAAATTATTTTTGTTCTTAATATAAAAATATTTAAAATAGAGATTTTTAGCTGATTAAACATTGAAAAAGTCCGTGTAGACTATTCGAATTTCAGTATATTATGTACACTAAAAGCCCATAGAAGTAAAGACGAATTTGTTGCCTTATCAGAACTAAGAGATATTACGAATTGTTAAAACGTATACAAACCCATTACTTCCACTTGGGGTTTGAATTTCGAAAAAATTGTGAAACAGGTTTTTGGACGATTTCATAAGAAGCAACTTGATATCTCATGAGACATGACGGATTTTAAAAAATTTGTGAAAACGTAAGCAAACCGTTCACACCCCCTTGGTTCTGGAAATTCGGAAAATCGTGAATTGGTTGGCCGTAATAATCAATTTTATATCTCATCAGAACTAAGGAATGGCAAAAATTGTGAAAACATATACAAACCCTTGGGAGTTGAATATCGAAAAATTGAGAAATGGATTTGTAGGCGATTATATAAAAAGTCTGTGGAAATGAAAAGCGATCTAATATCTCATCGAACCTAAGAAATATGTCGAAGCTTTGAAAAGCATATAACCCCCTTACAACCATTAGGATTGAATATCTAAAATACTGAAATTGGCTTTTTGGCTTTTTTATATAGGAAACCTTAGGAAGTAAAAATGAATTCGATATATCATCAGATATGCAACCTCCTTACACCCACTTGGGGGTTCAATATCCAAAAGTCCTGAAAGGAGTTAATAAATAAATATGAAGACAGCACGAGAAAGTAGGAACCAATTGAATTTCTTATCACTTCTAAAGGAAATGACGGAACTCGTGAAAACGTGTTCAACCCTTTTATACCCTCTTAGGGGCTGAAAAAGGAAAAAACTTAAAAACAAGTTTTAGGCGATTATTACGCAAGCACGTGAAAGTGAAAAGATATTCGATATCTGATAAGACCTGGGGATATAGTAGAATTCGTGAAAAAGTTTACAACCCCCTTTTGCACCCTCTTAGGGGTCGAATTTTAAAAATCCTGAAAACACTTTCTAGGTATTTATATGAAGAAGTCGTACAATAAAAATGAATTCAATATTTGGGAAAACCTAATAGATATGCCGAAAACCGTGAAAATATATGCATTTCATTTTCACTGATCATTTTTTTTGCCCCCCCTCCGAACGCCAATGGATATTTAAAATTTTTTTTTATCTAAATTAGTTTTCTAGTTGATTTACATAAACGTACCGAGTTTCAACTTTGTAGCATAAGCCGTTCTATAGATAGAAAGAAAACACCCCCCACCCCCGTACCATACTACCCTTATAAAAAATTATATTTTTCCAACATGCTACTAATATAGCTCTATCCAAATATCAAGTTTCAGCTTTATATCATTATAGCTTGTTGAGATATTAAAATCGGAACTTTTTCCTTTTCACCCTCCCCCACCCTCACCCTCTACACCCACACTTCCTAAATTTTGTTTTCCGCTAGGGGTCTACTAGGCCTACTTTTGGTAAAAATTTTAATCATCTATCTTACACTGTTCTTGAGATATGAGACGTGATTTTTTAGAAAAATTCTTATCCCCTCCACTTTCATGCTCCACCGCCCCCTTAAAAAATTTTGCTTTCAGCAAACTTCATTTGTCAACCTTTATACACAAGCCAGATTTTATATATCTAGTACAATTGGTTCATGAGATATCGTAATCTAAAGTTTTTCACCCCCCACACCCGTACGCCACTGCCCCCACTCAAATTTTTGTTTCCGATCTATTCTCCTAGTATACCTACAGATATTCATTAAGTTTCAATTTTGTGACATTAACCGTTTAGGAGATATGGATTTTAGAATGTGTCGATCTCGCCTTTTTTGCGTTTTGGACGCATTATTTCCCCCCCCACTCCCAAACCCCTTCACCTATATCGGCAATTTTTTTGCAAATGGGTCCACTATCGATGCTCTATATAAGTTCCAAATTTCAGCCTCCTAGCATAAGCGGTTGCTGAGATCTAGAAACCAAAATTTTTCGTCTAAAACGCTTTCCCCTCCTCCCCCCTAACACCCCTACCCCTCCAAATTTGGTCACTTTAGGGGGCCTACCCACTCTACCCACGAAAAAAAATTCAATTAAATAGCTCATAGGGTTTGGGTGCTACGAGCCTTCAAACAATTTTGCGTACACCGGTAGACGTACGGCGGACAGACGGACTGAAATTTTTTTTTGCTTTTTTCGTGTCTACTAGTCATGAAACGTGAAAAAAAAAATGTTCAGGGTAGCAAATTTTTTTTTTTTTAAAAATCGAAAACAATACTGTATTATTAAAATAATAAAGTAAAACCGAAACTCCCACATACCACCCCTTATTGGTGAAAATGGCAAAACGATATACACCGACAATGAAAAAGCCGAGCTGATTGCAAATAACTTCCATGCAGCGCATAGAACTACCGATCAGATGGGTAATGCAATCACCGATATAATTGTCAAACGCGCAGTCGAAACTATACCAGACTCGCATGAACTACCTGCCAACTGTCTCTGCAAACCTACTGAAATCTGCAGTATACTTAAAAGACTAAAAACAAACAAAGCTCCAGGTGTGGATGGTCTCCCAAATGTCCTTCTCAAACATCTTCCCAAAAAACCCATCATCTTACTAAATTTTATTTTCAATTGCTGTTTGAAACTAAGCTATTTCCCAAAAACTTGGAAGCACGCAAACGTCATACCAATTCCTAAATCTGGTAAGGACCCTAGCTGCCCTAAAAACTTCCGACCTATTAGCCTATTACCCTCACTCAGCAAAGTCTTTGAGCGAATTATCTTAAATAGAATAAACACTTTTCTCGAGATCAAAAAAATTATACCCAACTTCCAGTTCGGATTCAGACTAGGACATTCGACTACACACCAACTATATAGAGTCATGCAGGACATAAAAAAATCGCTTAACGCCAAGGAATCTGTTGGAATGGTCGTCCTAGACATCGAAAAAGCTTTTGACTCTGTCTGGCACCAAGGTCTATTATGTAAACTATTGAAGTTCTCATTTCCAATATACATTGTGAAAATCATATGTTCATTTCTATACAATAGATCCTTCGCAGTAAAAATTAAATCAAGCAAATCCAACCATTATTCGATACCCGCAGGTGTTCCACAGGGGTCATGCTTAAGTCCAACACTCTATAATATTTATACTGCAGACGTACCTACCAGCGCTAATTGTGAACTAGCAATCTTTGCGGATGACACCAGCATATACACTCACTCAAAATACCCTGCCTCAATAATAACTGAACTAGAGCTATATCTGGACAGGTTATACCAATATTACAATAGATGGAAGATCAAAATTAATCCCACGAAAACTCAGGCGATATACTTCACCAAAAAACGGAAAAGCCACAATCTTCCGAACAGGCCTATCAATTTCTTAGGACAACCCATCGAATGGGCTAACCATATCAACTACCTTGGGCTTACTCTTGACAAGAAGCTGATACTAAAAGACCATATCGAGAAGATATGCTCCAAGGTATCCAAATCCATTCATGCCCTGTACCCATTAATAAACGGGAAATCTAAGCTTTCAACGGACAACAAGCTCCTTATTTTTAAACAGGTGATTCAGCCCATAATTTCCTATGCCGCTCCTGTATGGAATCAGACTTCAAATATCCACAAAAAGACGCTACAAATAGTTCAAAACAAATGCTTGAAAATCATACTTGACCTACCATTTTATTTTTCAACTAAGCGTTTACACAAAACAGCTAATGTGCTTGAAATCGCGGCTCTTGCTGAAACTAGACTTAGCTCCTTCTTGAGGAAATCAATTCATCTAGACAACTCTCTTGTAGCATCCTTCCTATAATCTGACATACTCTTGCGTCAACGAATCTAGCCAACATGTTTACCTGCATTCCTTTATATTATTATTTGCTACAAACACTTCAGTGGATTTATCTGTTTTAGTAGTAAGATCGATTAAATAGTTTAAGTTTAAATAGTCAAGGTTTTTTTGCAATTTTCCTTGTATAAACTCACAATAAATTTTTTTAAATTACTATCCTACAGTCATGCACTAAAAATATAACGTAGTTGTACAGATATTTGTCTAATCTCTAAAATAAGTCATACATGTAATCCATAAAAATTATTCCTGGCAATAAAGAAATTTGAATTTGAATTTGAATAAATCGTAAGGGGTTAACTGTATAAGCTGAATTTCATCCGAATCCAATAAGGAGTCAGTAAGTCAAGCCCTCTCATGCTATTAAAAAATGAGTTGACCCCTTATTACACCAAGGGCTTCATATTGTATTATTGTTCCAAATATTTTCTTCAAATAAGAGTTTTGAAATGGTGATAAATACAAATTTATGTATCCACACATCCACAGCCAACTATCTGGCAACCTTAGTCGAACCAATTTTTGGCATCTTTGTAAGAACGGAAGTGCTGTAGTCGGAAGGGGCGATGTCTGGTGAATACAGCGGGTTGGGTAGGACGTCCCATTTCAGTGTTTCCAGATAGGTTTTCACAACCTGAGCAACATGTGGCCGAGCGTTGTCGTGTAGTAAAATCACTTTGTCGTGTCTCTGCTCATATTGCGGCCGTTTTTCTTTCAATGCTCGGCTCAAACGCATTAGTTGTCTTCGATAAAGAGGTCCTGTGATGGTTTCATTCGGTTGCAGCAACTCATAGTACACCACGCCGAGCTGGTTCCACCAAATGCATGGCATGACTTTGGGACCATGGATATTCGGCTTTGCGGTCGATGTTGATGCATGGCCAGGGTATCCCCACGATTTTTTTGACGTTTCGGGTTATCGTAGTGTATCCACTTTTCATCACCAGTCACGATACGATGCAAAAATCCTTTCCTGTTCTGCCGTTGAAGCAGCTGTTCGCACGTGAAAAAACGCCGTTCGACGTCTCTTGGTTTCAATTCGTACGGCACCCAATTTCCTTGCTTTTGCATCATTGCCAAGGCTTTCAGACGATGTGCAATGGCTTGTTGAGTTACATCCAATGAATCCGCTAGACTTTGTTGTGTTTGGCATCAATCTTCGTCCAGTAGTGCCTCCAATTCTGCGTCTTCGAAATTTTTTGGCCGGCCGGAACGCTCCTTGTCTTCCACGCCGAAATCACCCATTTTGAAGCGATGAAACCATTCGCGACACCTTGATTCGCTAATAGAAGACTCTATAAGTTTCTGTAATCATCTGACAAGCCTCAGCCGCAGATTTCTTTGAATTAAAACAAAAAAGCAAAACTTTCCGCAAATGGCGCTTATTTGGCTCGAACTCCGACATGTTTAAGGACTCACAAGTAACTGACGCCGATAAAATTTTACAAATGTAATGATGGGGAATAGTTGCAATATGTCTGATCTTGCCATATTACGAGCTTGATCCGCCATTTTTTCCCAGTATTTCGTGTTAGCGCCATCTATACGAGAACGCCGGGAACTTATTTGCACACCTAATATAAGATTACTCCTCCTCACTTAATCATGTCCATATTCAGTCTCATGTTGGTCCTACCTGTCCAGTTAGCATTCACCCAGATTGTGTCGCTGGAGTTAACCCAGCTATGCTGAGTGTCCAACAGACTCTACCTGAATGTCAGCCACGTCAGGATTACTCTTTAAGTAGCTTTTCAGCATCTTAGTAAACTTCGTGATGGTTTCCGCAGTTTTGATTAAATCCGGGAGTGCGTTATAAAATAAAACTGCTCCATATATTGGGTCTTTTCGTACCCGGTTTGTTCTTGGGCAGTGGAAATTTCTTAGGTTCCCGGCATTTCTAGTTGGATTAGTGATGTATTTCGCTATTAAGCCTTATCGTAAGTGATGTTTTTTGTATTGCAGTGTAGGGAGTTATAGATAAATTTGGCTCTTTCAATGGCTATTAATTGCTTGATGTTGTGCAGACCCGTAAATTCATATAGCTCTCTACTGACGGAGTCAGATGAGGTAAATCGAAGACAGCTTTAATGCTCTTATTGAGTAACCTGGCGATAATGTCAATCTTGCTCAATGATGCTTGAGACCATACAATTAAACCATATGTTAGTACTGACATTATGTAAGCATTGAATATCTTTTTTTTTACCGTCAATTCTCAAGCCTTTCAGCCTTCGTAGTATGCCTATTATGGGAGCAATCTTTTTTCTTACTTGACGAATGTGGGCACTCCAGTTCAATTTTCCATCAATAGTAATTCCCAGATATTTAGCTTTAGTCACTCTGGATAAAGTTTGACCATTAATTTTTAAATTTAGTTGTACGTCCGGTTTATTTTTTTGTTTGAATAGCATAGAATTTGTCTTTTTAATGTTTATTGTTAGTTTGTTGCCATATATCCAGGTCATGTAGTTGTCTAGATCAATATTTATCGTATTTTCCAACGTATCAAGGGTCTTGCCGCTATATAGTAATACTGTGTCATCCACGAATATCACGTACCTTCCCGTTAGTCCAGCAAATTGCAAATTATGAAAGTATAACAAGTAGAGTGTCGGTCCTAGGATCGAGCCTTGCGGAATTCCAGTATTGACTGTCAGTTTATTATTTAGGAGCTTGTTATTTTTGGTTATATATATTCTGTCTTTCGAGATAACTTGAAATTATTGAGTTGGTTGTATCTCTTATACCTAACTCCTCCAAGCCCCTGGAGTAACACTTCGTGGTCAACTGTGTCAAAAGCTTTCCTCAAGTCAATGAAAACTGCAACAGCATAATTAGCTTCATCCAGTTCCTTATTAATATACTGCATTACGTCAATGATTGCCCCTGTTGTATTGCTTTTTTGCTGGAAACCGTATTGGTGCTTGTCAAATCCTCCTATTGATTTCACAAATTTAACAATCCTCGTATTCAGTACCTTCTCAAAAATTTTGCTTAACGAATTTATGACTGCAATTGGTGTGTAATTATCTGGGTTTTTGGTGTTTCCACTTTTTAAAACTGGAATTAGTTCTGTCGTTTTTAGTATATCTGGAAAGGTAGGTGTGAGTTTATAACTTCAGCAAGTGGACCAGATATAATATTGCTTAGTATTTTTAGGTCATTTGGTGTTATATCGTCAAGTCCTGGTGATGTGTTCGACTTTAATGTTGTGATAATACTGCTGACTTCCACTTCGTCAGTTGGATATAAATACATAGTCTTAGTTACACGGTTGTTCATTTGTCGTTTTATGTTACAATCCGGTAATTCATTAGCTAAGTTTTTACCTACATTTGCAAAGTGGGAATTCATGAGGTTTACTATTTGACCCTCGTTCGTTATTGTTGTGTAATTCCGGCAGACGATGGCGAGTTAGTGTTTTTACCCATAGCTTCTCCGACCACTTTCCATAGTTTTCTTGTATTCCCATCAGCGTCTGTTAGTCGTTTGTTGAAATGCATGTCCCTTGCCAATCTGGCTTTGTTTTTAATCCTCTTATATTCAACCAGCAAGGCGCCATTAGTGCTATCTTTTCGTAATTTGTTGTAAATGTTTCTTTTTTGTGTCATTAGAGACAAAATTTCATGCGTTATCCACTTGTTGTTACGAGTCCTCAAGGTTTTTTCCTTTATGACTGATTTCATTGCTGTTGTGATGGCGTCAATTATACCCTCAAAGGAAAGGTTTTGAAGTTTTGATAAGTTTGTGTTTGTGTTTATTTATATACATATAGTACTACAAGATTGTACATCTTATATAATAGTACAAATAAAATCAAAATAGAATCCAATAAATCCAAAAAAGTAATAATAACACTATCAACAATCAAAGCAAGAAGAAAGAAAAGAAAAGATAGTTAAAGAGCAAGAAATAACAGTAATGAAAAAATCTACCAATGGTCTGGGCGAAACTTTATTATTTTTCGGGTCAAAGCTCGGGAGCGGTCAAAGTCGGAGTGTATCATGAGTTGCTTCGAGATTATTCGATTTCTTGGAAATTTAATTTTGTTCTTAAAACAAAAATATTTAAAATAGCGATTTTTAGCCGATTAAACATTGGAAAATTTCTTTCTTCTTATCATTTATACTCTCTTAGGAGCTGAAAAAGGAAAAAAACTTAAAAACAAGTTTTAGGCGATTATTACGCAAGCACGTGAAAGTGAAAAGATATTTGATATCTGATAAGACCTGGGGATATAGTAGAATTCGTGAAAAAGTTTACAACACCCTTTGCACTCCTTAGGGGTCGAATTTTAAAAAATCCTGAAAACACTTTCGAGGTATTTATATGAAGAAACCATAGAATAAAAATGAATTCAATATTTGGAAAGACCTAATAGATATGACGTAAACCGTGAAAATATATGCATTCCATTTTCATTGATCATTTATTTTGCTCCCCCTCTGAACGCCAATGGAAATTTGAAATTTTTTTTTATTTGAATTAGTTTTCTAGTTGATTTACATAAACATACCGAGTTTCAACTTTGTAGCATAAGCCGTTCTATAGATAAGAAAAACACCCCCCACCCCCGTACCATATTACCCCTATAAAAAATTATATTTTTCCAAGATGCTACTAGTATAGCTCTATTCAAATACCAAGTTTCAGCTTTATATCATTATAGGTTGTCGAGATATTAAAATCGGAACTTTTTCCTTTTCACCCTCCCCCACCCTCACCATCTGCACCCACACTTCCTAAATTTTGTTTCCTGCTAGGAGTCTATTAGGCCTACTTTTGATAAAAATTTTAAGCATCTATCTTACACCGTTCTTGAGATATGAGATGTGATTTTTTAGAAAAATTCTTATCCCCTCCACTTTCATGCTCCACCGCCCCCTGGAAAAATTTGGCTTTCAGCAAACTTCATTTGTCAACCTTTATACACAAACCAAATTTTATTTGTCTAGTTCAATTGGTTCATGAGATATCGTAATCTAAAGTTTTTCACCCCCCACCCCCGTACGCCACTGCCCCCACTCAAATTTTTCGATCTATTCTCCTAGTATACCTACAGATCTTCATTAAGTTTCAATTTTGTGACATTAACCGTTTAGGAGATATGGATTTTAGAATGTGTCGATCTCACCTTTTTTGCGTTTCGGACGCATTATTTCCCCCCCCCCCCACTCCCCAACCCCTTCACCTATATCAGCAAATGGGTCCACTACCAAAGCTCTATATAAATTCTAAATTTCAGCCTCCTAGCATAAGCGGTTGCTGAGATCTAGAAACCAAAATTTTTCGTCTAAAACACTTCCCCCTCCTCCCCCCTCACACCCCCACCACTAAAAATTTGGTCACTTCAGGGGGCCTACTTACTCTACCCACGAAAAAAAATTCAAATAAATAGCTTGTAGGGTTTGGGTGCTACGACCCTTCAAACGGTAGACGTACGGCGTACGGCGGACAGACGGACTGACATTTTTTTTTGCTTTTTTCGTGTCTACTCGTCATGAAACGTGAAAAAAAAAATGTTGAGGGTAGCAAATTTTTTTTTTTTAAAAATCGATAACAATACTGTATTATTGAAATAATAAAGTAATATTTAAAATATTTCCGGACAACAACTTTACTTTTTCGCTTGCAAAACGAAACTGTGCTAATTAATTGCTGCAGGTATTCTGATTGACATTTAATTTTACCGTTTGGGTTTTCCATTGAAAAAATTTTTATTTGGGATTTTTCGGTGTTACCGTCTTTTATGAACTTAGGGGATTCTTTTAACGCACTTTGTTGCCCAGAAAAAGTTCTATGACTGACAGAAACCTCATTGCAATAATTGTCTTGAAAGTGTGCTAATTAGTTGCATGCCACTGTATATGTCAAATCATTTTATTCAATACTTACGGCTAGCGACATCTGTTAGAAAAAACCGGTAAAGACTCTCCGGTACACCTGGTATATGATTTCATCTAGAGTATAAAAATGTGTTGCGTTTTACATTAAATAAATTTTGAAATATGAAATTTATGATATGGGAAAAATATTACTTTATTTTATTATACTCTGGTTTTATTTCGTCCTTCGAAGTTGCGATGTCAGGTTGGTGTACTGCAACTGTTGCTCGGCGGAGGAGAACAAAATAAATTAATTTAGCAGCGATGCACTCTGAATCCGAAAACGTCGTTACGTATACTCGATGCAATTAATTTATAACATAATTGTGTTTGTTGCGATGTTGAGGCCATGCGGCGTAGCTCCAAGATATAATCTTGTGCTCTACGATTTAATTTTATTAAATGACTGATGCTATTACTCGAAGAAGCTTTATTCGATGCGATGAGGAGACTGTATGGTATAGTTTCGCAAAGACTTGATTGAGTAAATTTTCAAGAAACTTCGAGAGGAAAAAAAAATAATGTGCGGCGTGTTCTTGGTGTCTGGGGTCACCAGTACGGCAATCTGTACCACTACGTGAAACTAAATAAAAGAGTCCCGAGTCGGACAATGGTTCGATTTCAACTAACCCTATATTTCATGGTTATATAAAATTAAACTTAAAACTTAATACTAAATAATGTACAATGAGTTTCGGATGGAATTTGATATTCGCGAGCTCGTGCTGCGACATTGTTTCGTGTTTATTATCGAAGTGTATTTCGTGGAAGCAGAGCGTAGTCTTTCGGTTGCTACAATGAGGTCATAGCCTAACGCCTTTTTGGTGCTGAGGTTGGTCTTACACATACTTATTCCCTTAAAGCGATAAATGCAGTGTTGCCAATTTAGCCGATTTCATCAAGATCTAGCCGAAGAAATTTAAGTTAAGACGATAGCCGGATATATAGCCGATTCGTGTAGTAGGGGATGAAAAAGGTATCATCTGAAAATCCTACGGAGCAAATTTGGTTCTTGCATTTCAGTTCAATGCTTAGATTAGATTTGGAAATCGGGGTTGGTATGGTTACCCTCTGTCACCGCAGCCTCAATTGGGCTTATTGTGACGTCCCCCCGGTTTGATTATGATTCCTCTTCGATCCCTGCGCTTTCAATGAAGCCTAGTATTTTGCGAAGAGGAATGGTCAGGAATTCCGATGGGTCCATGAAACCCTGACCGAAGTGACGAAGCCTTTTGCGAGTTAAACCCTCACATTCACAGAGGATATGCTCTGGTGTTTCGTCTTCGTCATTGCATATTCTGCAAATTTTAGTCTCAGAGAGACCAATCCTATTGAGATGCTTCCTCATGTGACAATGTCCAGTCAGAGCTCCCACTAAGGTTCGGGTCTGATATCCGCTTAATTTTAGATAATCAGATGTTCTTTTTTCCGAGTGTTTTGGCATAAAAAGCTTTGAGTGCCTGTTGCCCGGTACCAAGTCCCAGTGAATGGCACTTTGCGATTTTTGCCACATTCGGATGTTCATTCTGGCTGTGCTTAATGGTATCCCACAGAATGGATATGGTCCCATGAAGTCATCTTCTGAACCTTTCCTGGCCATTAAGTCGGCCATTTCATTACCTACATAGCCGCTGTGTCCCGGAATCCAAATGAGACTAACTCTGTTCTTATTTCCGAGTTCAATCAGGCATTGGAGGCAATTCCAAACAAGTTTGGAGTAGATTTAACGGACTGAAGTGCCATTATTGCTGCCTTGCTGTCCGAGAGAATATATATTTGTTGGTTTTTTGTAGCCTCGTCTGATATTTTCTCTAATGCATAGTTCAATAGCATGAGTCTCCGCCTGAAAAACAGTGGATGTTATGTGCATGCTACAGTAGAATTTCACATTTGGGCGCACTCCATAAACTCCTGCTCCTACACCTTGATCCGTTT
The DNA here is from genome assembly GCA_951812415.1 of Beris morrisii. Lineage (NCBI taxonomy): Eukaryota > Metazoa > Arthropoda > Insecta > Diptera > Stratiomyidae > Beris > Beris morrisii. The sequence goes on along the minus strand of OX638314.1, from coordinate 7,676,820 downwards.
TAGAACCGTCTGTGTACCAGATTATGGATCCTGGTTTTGGAGTGGGTTTGTTTGTGGCCCAATCCTCCCTTTCAGGTAGGACAACTTTGAATGGCTTTGTGAAATTAAATTTCGGTACCATTGAATCAGAAAGAGGTATCGCTAGTATTGGGTCCTTGTTGAGTTCCGCGGAGAGAGTTGGGCAAGCTATTTTGCGCTCTGACTCGTCCTCGGAGCTCAAAAGTTTGTATTTGGTGAATCTAGCTTCTTTCTGTATTTCTAAGTGTAGGGGTGCTAGGTTGAGAAGCACCTCTAAGGCAGCTGTGGGAGTGGTGCGCATCGCCCCAGTAATACCCAGGCATGCCAGTCATTGTAATTTAGTCAGCTTGAGCTGAGCAGTTTTCTGATTTGTTTTCTTCCACCAGACGGATGCCGCGTAAGTTATAATGGGCCTAGCAACGACGGTATACATCCAGTAGGTTAGTTTTGGACTCAGTCCCCAGTTTTTACCGAGAAGGCTCCTGCAGGTCCAGAGTGAGATTCTGGCCCTTTCAAGAACTTTGTCCAAATGAGCATTCCAGGTGAGCTTTTCATCCAGGATAATACCCAGGAATTTTACCTCACTAGAATACTCTATGGATTCTCCAAAAAGAGTAGGCTTAGCTAGCTTGTTCTTACACCTCCTTTTGGTGAATGCAACAATTGTGCTTTTCTTTGGGTTGATACCCAATCCTGCTTTAGTGCACCAGGTTGCTACCTGGTTTAGGGTATTCTGAACTAGATCAGTCACCGTCGCTTCAAATTTACCTCTAACAAGGATGGCAAGGTCGTCAGCGTAACCCTGTACCGTGACTCCGGAATTAGTTAGGTCTTGAAGAAGGTCGTCCACTACTAAGCACCAGAGGATGGGTGATAGTACCCCACCCTGCGGACAGCCTTTCGCAGCTGTGACTGTGACTGTTGAGTCGGCTAGTGTCGAAGTTATTTTCCTGCGTTCTAGCATGGCCTTGATCCAACTGCAGGTTTTTGGATCAATACCACGCTTTTGTGCAGCAGAGTAGATACTTTCGTAGGCAGTGTTGTCAAAGGCCCCTTCGATATCTAAGAAGCAACCCACAGCTATTTCCTTGTCCGTAATCGATTTCTCGATTTTAGTGACTAGGTTTTGTAAGGCGTGGGTTGTAGACTTCCCCGGTTGATATGCATATAGATTGGAGTGTAAGGGTTGAGATTTCAAAGCCCCATCTCTGATATGCCTATCAAAAATCTTTTCCATAGTTTTTAAGAGAAATGACGTTAAGCTGATAGGACGATACGACTTAGGATTATTGCTCGAGCGGCGCCCTGTTTTCGGTATGTATATCACCTTAACGTTACGCCAGGAAATGGGTATGTAACCCCATGCGTGGCTTGCTCAAAATATGGATAACAGTGTTTGTAGAAGATGGTCCATTCCTCTTTGTAGTAAAGCGGGAAATATTCTGTCTTCTCCAGGAGATTTAAATGGTTTAAAACTACGTATAGACCATTTAACCTTGTTGGCAGTGAAGATCTTAGCTGAGTTTTTCCAGTCCAATATGGTTGGTCTGCTCGGCTTTGGGACGGTGTACTGTTCTTCATTGCTTGGTTCTATGGTTGAGGATCCTGGGAAATGAGTTTGTGCTAAAAGTTCTAACGTCTGTTTCCCATTTTCGTTAATCGAGCCATCGGGTTTCTCTAATAAGCCCATTTTATTAGTGTGTGCTTTAGAAAGTATTTTGTGTACTCTTGCGCTGCTGGGTAAATCGTTTATACCCTGGCAGAACGATTTCCACGAATTTCTCTTTGCACGTCTAATTTCGTGGTTGTACTCTGTTAGTGCCCTTTTGTACGATTCCCACTCACCAGTTTTTTTAGCCCTATTGAAGAGCTTTCTTGTTTGAGATCTGAGCTTAGTTAGTGCTGGGTTCCACCAAGCTACTTTCCTGTTACTTGCTCTGGACCTTTCCGGGCAGGATGATTTGAAAGCAGTTTCAATAGCATTGCGTATTTGTTCTGATGCTATTTCCATGCTGTCAATGTCCTTAATATTACGTATGGTGCCGGCCATGAGTTCCGACAATTTCTGGTCGTATAGTTCCCAGTTCGTCGTTTGTGGCTTCCTGTACGTTTCGGACAAAATGGTATTTGATTCTATGTTGAATAGGATATGCCTATGATCTGACATAGAAGTCTCATTTGAGACGTGCCAGTTGCAGATTTTTGTGCTCAGGAATTGAGTACAAATGGTAATATCCAGGACCTCCTGCCTGACTCTGTTTATGAAAGTGGGCTTGTTACCTCTATTGAGAATATTTAGGTTGTTAGTGTAAATAAAATCTAGCAGCAACTCACCCCGTTCATTGATGTTAGAACTTGACCACATAGTGTGATGTGCATTGGCATCACAGCCAAGTACCAGCTGCTTGTTAGTCCTCCGGCATAGGTCGACGATGTCCCTGATGACGGGTGACGCTGGTTCAGTGCAGTCCCCGGGAAGGTAGGCTGAGCATATGATGATCTCTGTCCTGCCCTCCGGGAACGGCAGCTCTACAAAGGCCGCTACAACGTCCTTCGTACAGTAACCTGGAATTGGAACATATTTAGTATTCTTTTTAAAAAGTAAACATGCTCTGGGTCTTCCGGTATTGGTAGAGTCATACAAGAGCTCACCCTCGGTCAACCCTCTTACCTGGTCCTCCATTAGGTATGGCTCCTGGATAAGAGCGACGTCGAGGTGAGCTTCAGTGAATCTGCGAGAGAGGACTGCTGACGATGCTTTCGCATGTTGCAGGTTCACTTGAAGGCACCTGAAGGCGGTCATTGTTAGGCAGTCGGGTTGGCCCTGTCAGAGTTAGCTGCCTGAGCAGCATCTCTGATGCGCTGAATCCTTCTCTGCAATGCTTGTGTAGCACTACTTTCTGTTACCATTCAGCACTAGAATTCGACTATCTTCCATCGTATGGTACATAATCAGTGAAAAAGTCAATTTTCTGAACACTATATATCATCATACAAAACAATGGTAGCTTCTTGTGCCGTTTGCCATTCGAAAATATCAAGAAGTCGGTCTGGAACGGAGTGTTTTGGGTGTAAAAAGGTGTTTCACGCGACGTGTGCCGACATAACCCCAGAAATTTTTTAATGCATCAAGAGTAAGCAGCTTGCATGGAGTTGCACCGGCTGTCGCGTCAACTTGGACTCCTCTATACGTGTTGGCGATTCTCCAGATGACAGGGATGACATCTGATTTTGCATCATCGCTTAGAGTCCTAACTAGTGAAATAGCAGCTCTGCAGCATAATAACACGATTTTCGGAAACTCACTTCAGTCTATCGCATCTAAACTGTCAGATTTGGGTAAGCTAAGGGAGCATGTTGTTTCCAATACACAACGCATCGACGCCCTTGAGAAGGAAAATGCAGTATTAAAAATATCTGCCAATGGTCTGGGCGAAACTTTATTATTTTTCGGATCAAAGTTCGGGAGCGGTCAAAGTCGGAGTGTATCATGAGTTGCTTCGAGATTTGATCTTAATATAAAAATATTTAAAATAGAGATTTTTACCCGATTAAACATTGAAAAAATCCGTGTAGACTATTCGAATTTCAGTATATTATGGACACTAAAAGCCCATAGAAGCAAAAACGAATTTGTTGCCTTATCAGAATTAAGAGATATGACGAATTGTTAAAACGTATACAAACCCATTACTTCCACTTGGGGTTTGAATTTCAAAAAAATTGTGAAACAGGTTTTTAGACGATTTCATAAGAAGCAACTTGATATCACATGAGACAAGACGGATTTTGAAAAATTTGTGAAAACGTAAGCAAACCCTTCACAACCCCTTGGTTTTTGAAATTCGAAAAATCGTGAATTGTTGGTTGCCGTAATAATCAATTTTATATCTCATCAGAACTAAGGGATGGCAAAAATTGTGAAAACATATACAAACCTTTGGGGGTTGAATATCGAAAAATTGAGAAATGGATTTGTAGGCGATTATATAAAAAGTCTGTGGAAATGAAAAGCGATCTAATATCTCATCGAACCTAAGAAATATGTCGAAGCTTTGAAAAGCATATAACCCCCTTACAACCATTAAGATCTATCTATAGGAATATCTAAAATACTGAAATTGGCTTTTTGGCTTTTTTATATAGGAAACCTTAGGAAGTAAAAATGAATTCGATATATCATCAGATATGCAACCTCCTTACACCCACTTGGGGGTTGAATATCCAAAAATCCTGAAAGGAGTTAATAAGTAAATATTAAGACAGTACGAGAAAGTAGGAACCAATTCAATTTCTTATCACTTCTAAAATAAATGACGGAACTCATGGAAACGTGTTCAACCCGTTTATACCCTCTTAGGGGCTGAAAAAGGAAAAAACTTGAAAATCGGTTTTAGGCGATTATTACGCAAGCACGTGAAAGTGAAAAGATATTTGATATCTGATAAGACCTGGGGATATAGTAGAATTCGTGAAAAAGTTTACAACCCCCTTTGCACCCCCTTAGGGGTCGAATTTTAAAAAATCCTGAAAACACTTTCTAGGCATTTATACGAAGAAGTCGCACAATAAAAATGAATTAAATATTTGGGAACACCTAATAGATATGACGAAAACCGTGAAAATATATGCCTTCCATTTTCACTGATCATTTTTTTTGCCCCCCCTCCGAACACCAATGGATATTTTAAATTTTTTTTTATTTAAATTACTTTCCTAGTTGATTTACATAAGCATACCGAGTTTCAACTTTGTAGCATAAGCCGTTCTATAGATAGGAAAAACACCCCCCACCACCGTACCATACTACCCCTATAAAAAATTATATTTTTCCAAGATGCTACTAATATAGCTCTATCTAAGTACCAAGTTTCAGCTTTATATCATTATAGGTTGTCGAGATATTAAAATCGGAACTTTTCCTTTTCACCCTCCCCCACCCACACTTCCAAAATTTTGTTTTCTGCTAGCGGTCTATTAGGCCTACTTCTGGTAAAAATTTTAAGCATCTACCTTATACCGTTCTTGAGATATGAGACGTGATTTTTTAGAAAAATTCTTATCCCCTCCACTTTCATGCTCCATCGCCCCCTTGAAAAATTTTACTTTCCGCAAACTTTATCTGTCAACCTTTATACACAAACCAAATTTTATTTGTCTAGTGCAATCGGTTCGTGAGATATCGTAATCTAAAGTTTTTCACCCCCAACCCCCGTACGCTACTGCCCCCACTCAAAAATTTGTTTCCAATCTATTCTCCTAGTATACCTACAGATATTCATAAAGTTTCAATTTTGTGACATTAACCGTTTAGGAGATACGGATTTTAGAATGTGTCAATCTCGCCTTTTTTGCGTTTCGGACGCATTATTTTTCCCCCCACTCCCAAACCCCTTCACCTATATCGGCAAATGGGTCCCCTACCAAAGCTCTATCTAAATTCCAAATTTCAGCGTCCTAGCATAAGCGGTTGCTGAGATCTAGAAACCAAAATTTTCCGTCTAAAAAGCTTCCCCCTCCTCCCCCCTCACACCCCCACCCCTCCAAATTTGGTCACTTCAGGGGGCCTACCCACTCTATCCACGAAAAAAAATTCAATTAAATAGCTCATAGGGTTTGGGTGCTACGAGCCTTCAAACAATTTTGCGTATACCGGTAGGCGTACGGCGGACAGACGGACTGAAATTTTTTTTTGCTTTTTTCGTGTCTACTCGTTATGAAACGTAAAAAAAAAAATTTTGAGGGTAGCAAATTTTTTTTTTTTAAAAATCGATAACAATACTGTATTATTGAAATAATAAAGTAAAACGAATGTTTATAACGTATTATAATTTAATTGAATAAATTCTAAAGCTTTATTCGGCTAAGATGTTAATAATAAAAAGTTAATAAAAGTGTATCAATTTAATTTTTAAGCTCTTAGTAATAAGAGATATTAATTTATCAAATTCATCCATGATTCATATAAAGGAGAATGAAAATAATATAAGACTTGATATTGAATGTATCTAATTCATTTGTTGTTGTTGTTGTTGTTGTTGTTTGAAGTGGGGGAAGATACGCAGCAAAGCCGCGTATCTTGAGCACTCAGACAATTATTGCCCATTGCACTCGAGTCCCCCAGTCTCTACCCGAACTTCTTCGTCCTCCTCACGAATTTCAAGAGCTCAGGTAGGGATCGAGAACGGAGTTCTTCCATCCTCATAATATCGACGCCGTATACGTGCACTCTCGCAAAAGAGTAAGCTGGACACTCAAGAAGGAAATGTTCCGTTGTGTCGTCGCTCTCGTCGCAAGCAGTGCACATGGGGTCGTCAATGATTCTCAATCTGACCATGTGTAAGCCACACGAGTTATGCCCTGTGAGGACACCAACCATACTACTACATTCTTTCCTGCTCAATTTGAGAAGAAAAGATGCGGTTCGTCCACTTGGTCCGTCAACAAGGTTTCTGGTCTGCCGCATACCCGGGAAAAGCCGCCATCTCTCAATGTGTGATTTACTCACCCACTCAGCAGTGGCAGCCCTAACAGAGGCTACAGGCACACCGAAAACTGGTTCTGGTCCGACCATGGCTGACTCCGATCCTGCCTTTGCTAATGCATCAGCTATTTCATTGCCAGTTATACCCTGGTGACCTGGAACCCATATGAGCTTTAAGTCATTGAATCTGCCAACAGAATTCAACCGTTCTTTACACTCACGTACCATCTTCGAAAAGACTATTGGATTATCTAGGGATTGTAGAGCGGCCTGACTGTCGCTGCAAATGCAGATCATCCTGCCTCTCCATCTTCCCTCTATAATCCATTCTACTGCCTTAAGGATCGCATAAACTTCGGCTTGAAATACCGAAGAATGCTTTCCTAGGGCGAAAGAGTACCTGAGATCTTCAGTCTGCAGATACATTCCAGCTCCCGACCCGTCTTCAGTCATTGAGCCGTCCGTGTAGAATATATCAGTGAATCCGCTAAGCAATGCGGACTGGTTTTCCCACTCCGCCCTACTCGGGATCTCCACCTGATATCTTCTATTGAGCATACAGACCGGAGTCATAGCATCCGAAGGCATATCGAAGATAGGGTTCTCAGACAACCTTCGAGCCATTTCTCCATGACCCGTGCAATGCTCTTTCCTCCACAAGCCTAATCTCATTATCCTGTGCGTAGCTCTCATTGCTTCCGCCTGAACAACAATGTCAAGCGGTGGCAGATTGAGCAGTGCATCGAGTGCCGCACCCGGTGTGGTGCGCAAGGCACCTGTTACACCGATGCAGACTGTCCTCTGTAGTTTAGCGAGACTAGCTCTAATGTATGCACATTCGGACTTAGTCCACCAAACCACTGATGCATAGATTAGGATGGGTCTTATAATGGCCGTATATAGCCAATATACCATTGAAGGCCTAAGACCCCATGTTCTTCCAAAAGCTCTCCGGCACTGCCAGAATGTTACTAGCGCACGGTTTGCCTTTGTATCTACATGTTCCTTCCAGAGAAGCTTGCTATCCAGGATAATCCCCAGATACTTAACTTTCTCCGAGAGCTGAATAGTTTCACCCTTCAGCATAGGCAACACTAAACCTTCTGTTTTTCTTTTCCTAGTAAACAAAACTAGTGCGGTTTTGCTAGGACTCACAGAAAGTCCGTGTCTTTCACACCAGCTATCTATAACCCATAGGACTCTCTGCATTTTGTCGCAGACATCCCTGAGCGATAGCCCAACAGCTAGTGCAGCCACGTCATCAGCATAAGCTTGTACGTGAATATTCAGATCCTGCAGTTCGAGAAGCAGAGAGTCGATGAGCATACTCCACAACAATGGCGAAAGGACCCCGCCTTGAGCACAGCCCTTACTGACCCCCGTTGTAGCATATTGCCCATCCCCCGCCTCCGTGAATAGCATTCTCTGTGTGAGCATGGAGTGAATCCACTTGACTAAAATGTCATCCACCCCATGTCTTTTGGCAGCATCACACAGTGATTCGAAGGGCGCACTATCAAAAGCACCCTCAATGTCCACAAAAAGGCCCAGCACGTACTTTTTCCGGTCCAGCGCCCCTTCTATTCTGGATACCAGAGAGTGAAGCGCTGAATCACAAGACTTTCCGCTCTGATACGCATGTTGTTCCGAACAAAGAGGATGCGCTCTGAGAGCCACTTCCTTAATGTGCTTCTCTACCAGTCGTTCCAGACTTTTCAGAACAAACGATGTTATGCTGATTGGCCTAAAACTTTTGGGCAAAGTATAGTCGTCTCTCCCTGGCTTCGGGATGAACGCTACTCTGACCGGTTGCCATGAAGATGGTACGTATCCATGCGCCAAGCATGCAGAAAATATCTTTCTGAGGATCGGCACTAGAACAACTGCTCCCTCTTTTAGCATTATCGGATAGACACCGTCCACTCCTGGTGACTTGTAGCTGTCAAACGATGAATTTGCAAATTTCACCCTCTCAGCAGTCACTACAGCGGACGCCGTATACCAACTGCGCCTGGGCGCTCTGTCCTTGGTCGGACAGAGTGTCTGAACCACGCATTGATCGCTTTCGATCACCTGATTTCCTGGAAAATGGGTCTCAAAGAGGGTTCTTAGTGACTCCGCTTTCGAAGTGGTATATGTACCATCAGGTTTCAACAGGGAGTCAAGCCTGGCCGTGTTGTCTTTCTGAAAGACTTTGTGCAACCTAGCTGTTTCCCTGGTTCCTTCCAGACTCTCGCAGTAGTTCCTAAAAGAGGCTAGTTTTGATGTCTTAACCAGCTTCTTGTATTCCCTCTGCGCTGTCCGGTAGTAATCCCAGTCGGTCTCTGAACCACTCTTAAGTGCGCGATTTAGAAGCCTTCTGGTGGTTTTTCTGAGCTTCTGCAGGTCCCTAGTCCAGTAGTCTAATTCATTTACTATTTATGTAAAGAAGAATAGTTGTAAGGAGGAGACTTTACAATTGGTGACCCCGAAAAAAGAAGAAAATATAAAAGGCGTGTAACGCCGAAAAAAGAAGAAATGACGTATAACGCCGAAAAAAAAATTTAAAAAAACAATGAAGAAAATAACCTTCTTCAATAAAGGAGTAAACAGACGCAACAAAGGAAGCAAGTAACTGCTAGTTAAAGCATTTTATTAAGATTATTTAGTCCTAAGATTTTTTTTTAACCATTTTAATGAGGTTTATGACAAAAGTATTTCTAGTTTACTAAGTTTGTCATTTAGATTGTGTGGTTTAGCAAATCATAAAATTTTGAGCACATCAAATTAAATAGACGTTATTATAAAATGATAGGCGACACCGTCGATAACGTACCTGCACAATCCTCCCTCAGGACAGGCGATGTGATTAATTCAGGAAGTTCTAATATGGCAGCTGTAGCCATACAGAAAATTCAATTTTGGATTTATAACCCGGCTGATTGGTTTAGGGTGTTAGATAGCCAGTTTGCATCGGCCAACATCACGGTTGAAGCAACAAAATTCAACCATGCGATCAGTATGCTTAGTGCGGCGGAATGTTCTCAAGCTATGGATATTGCAGACCCATATTTTTCCTTGTTTAAATAAAACAACCTGAACCTTTCGTGTTCCAAATTCAACTAATTTATTTTATACAATTTAGTTTCCTACTTAACCTATTTTCCTAAATACTAATGCAATGGATTTTACATAATTCTATATACAGGGTGGGCCATCTAGTGGTTTCTTTTTAAATCATAGGTTATTTTGACACTGAAAGCTGTTTCTCGCTCGAAATCTTGACAGAAAGTCAGTATCATACCTCCGCGGAACGAAATGAGTCGTTTTACGCTTGAACAACGTTGGGAAATATTGAAAACTTATTTCCAAAGTGAGTGCTGTGTAGTCCAAACAGTGCGTTTTTTTTTGAAAAGAAGTTTTGGCCGAAATGAAGCACCCACCGCGCCTGCTGTATGCAGGTTTGTGCAAAAAGTTCATGAGACTGGCATGCTAGTGGACAACACTCATGGCCCCCGTCGTCGCACAGTGCGCACAGACGAGAATGTGGCTGCTGTAGCCGAGAGTGTGAGACTCACTCCACGAACATCAACTCGCCGTCGATCTCAACCGCTCAACATTTCACGCACTAGCCTGAGGAGAATTCTGCACAAAGATCTCGGATTATTCGCTTACAAGGTCCAATTGAATCAGCAATTGAAGGCGCACGACCATCCGCTTCGCAATTTGAGCCATAGAGCAGCTTGAATTGGACAACGATTTTGGGCGAAAAATCATCTTTTCTGACGAGGCGCATTTTCTTCTCGGCGGCTACGTTAACAAACAAAATTGCCGCATCTGGGGCTCGGAAAACCGGTCGAGAAGCCAATGCATCCACAGAGAGTGACAGTTTGGTGCGGGTGGCATCACTGGACCAGTTTTCTTCGAAAATGAGGCTGGGAACAACGTTTCGGTCAACGGTGAACGTTAAAGAGCCATGTTATCCGACTTTTTTTTACTGAAATTGAAGACATGGATTTGGACGACCTCTGGTTCGTGCAGGATGGCGCGCCATGCCACACAGCCCATGCCACAATCGATCTTTAACGCACCAAATTCCCAAATCGTGTTATCAGCCGTCTTGGCGATGTCAATTGGCCGCCTCGGAGCTGCGATTTGACCCGTTTGGATTTTTTTTTTGTGGGGAACCGTGAAGGACCGATGTTATGCCAACAATCCAGAAACGATTCAAGCACTTAAGGCCAATATCATCTAAGCAATCCGTGAGCTACAGCCCGAAACCATCAACAAGGTCTTGGAAAATTGAAGTGACAGAATGCGCTACTGCGCAGCCAGCCGAGGCAGCCACTTGAACGAAGTTGTGTTTCATCGTTAATGGAAATGTTTACTCTTACTAATAAAGCCATAATACATGGAAAAAAATTGAATTTTGTTCATTTTATTGCATTTTTAAAAAGAAACTTGTATTTGGCCCACCCTGTATATGAGACATTTTTTTTCTTCGTCTATTGTTATTATATCACCCGGTTAATGTTATTGTTTTTGGCTGGTCCCAAAGTGATTACAATAAGCGGCAACCACTGTACCTTGATTCGATTAGTAGCCCCATGACAAGCCAGAATAACACCCTCTGCAAAAAAACACCCTCCAAACGAGAGACAACAGGCGGCACAAAGTCGCCGCAATTATCGAATATCAACAGGCTGAAATTGGCTCTAAGTGGGGCTTCGACAAAAAGCAATTCCATCGCTAGGTTTCACTAATCAAATTTTGTCGCGATAATCTTATCGTGTCTAATCAACACTCCGCCTTCCTCCGAGAAAAAAGGTGACTAACGAACTTAAGACAAGGTAGGCTCACACCTTCATGCCCTACATCCAAAGTCCGGCTCTGATCGGACCTTTTTCGGGCGACAGTTCCACCCATCTCATCCTCCACAACTCGCGGCCCAACACCCCATCCTGAAGGACTTCAGTCTAATCGAAATCCGATTGCATGTGTCTTTCAAGTGAGGCTCGTATGAGGATTTTGGGCCCGGTGCGTCGTTAATGAATAGCGCAGACTAGGCAAAAAGCACACAAGAATGGTGATGAAGGGAAGCGATGATGGGGATGAGAAAGCCAACCAGCCCCTACCCAGAAAAAAAAACAGGAAGAATCGGTGAACTTTGGACTCGCAATTAATACCGGGCGTGGGGTGGTTCAAACCATACGTTCGTTTGCTTTCTTAGGACAAAGTCATGCGCATTATCAATCATTGGCGTTCATCAGTAGCAGCAGCATCTTAGACTGCCATCCCCCCCCCCCCCCTCATTATTCCAACCCATGACCGCCACCACCCTAACAGCTCCAACCGCACTCCTTCATTCAGTCGACTTCTTGCCCTGGATTCCTGGGACGGCAAGTATTCATCGAACTTTTTCGGGTACCAGAACGAGCGCTACGTTTATCGCGCGTCCGAACGAGAGGTCGATGAAAATGAGAAGGGTCTAAGGCGCTAAAAGGGTGGTTTGGCATCACTTCGATATTGAATTGTGTTAATTATCTCTCTCCTGACCAGTATATAACTCGGCCTCGACTACGCAAATGAGGCTGCCATGGCGGCAAGTGCAAGGAACGTAATTCGGGAGGGAAGGATGGCAGAACCAAACAGTGTCTAGGCAGCACAAGACATGCTCTAAGGACTCGGCTTTAGTGGCTGCTGCAGTGACTCTATTTATTGGCCAAGGTGGTGATGCTGTCATCCTCCTTCGAATCAATCCCGTTTGAGTATTACTCGTGGAACCTAAAACTATTTTGTGGATTTTTTAAAACTTGCTGTTACATAGCTTCCCCTTATCGATATCATCAAGGTCACCGAGGAAATATGCGCTGAGGTTCCGTCTTCTCGTTCCGGACGACTGACTCTTCCACTTCCGGGTCACCGCAGCTACGACGAGGATCATTTGCTTCGGCACTCAGTCGTCTAGCGTGTCTACCGATCAGGCAGTGCCCCCTGTAAGCGCTCCAATTAGTGCGCTAGCATCTTTCCTGCCCAGTCCACAAAGACAAACTTTCTTTTCCCCGTGATCATATTCAGTTAGAGAAGAAAAAGATGAAATGAACAGTTCAATTGAAGACTTTTAAGTTCCTTCCTTTTTAGTTCCTTCCTTTCCAATTTCTTCCTTTTTAGTTCCTTACTAAGATTCTTGAACAGACTGAAATGTTGCCAAGGAAAATATGCAGCTCGTTTCCGTGCGCCAATTATTGAGAAAGCACTCAGTATTTGGACTGAAGATTGTTGTACAAAAAGGACTCCATTGGCCGGTGATGTCATTAGAAAAAAGGCTCTCAAAATTTACAAACACCTTAAAGAAAGTGGAGAATCTGCTGCAAACCCAGACTTTTTGGGAAACAAGGTTTGGTTTGAGAAATTAAAAAAAAAACGTTTGGTAATTCATAGCGTAAGAATTTCAAGGAGAATCCACTTCGGCTGACCGTATCCAAAAAAAAATCAAGAGGAAGGACACGCATCACATCAAGTTTTTATGGCCGAACTGGGCCTTGGCGGGAAAAAATGCCCAAGAGGACCTTTGTATCAAAAGAAGAAAAAAGTGAACAGCGGGTCTTAAGGCATCTAAAGATCGCATAGCGTTGCTTTTGTGCAGTAATGCGTCGGGGGAATGGGTGACGAAGCCCTTGCTAATTTATAGACCTTTAAATCCCCGTGCGCTTAAAGGCGCAATACCAATAGATTGGAGAGCAAACTCAAAAGCTTGGGTAACAGGAGATTCATTTAATTCATTCATTTATGTAACATAGCAAACTTTATAAAATCTATTAAATGGTTTTAGGTTCCAGGAGTTATCATACTCAAACGGGGAGCACAATGGACGAACACTAACGTCTAAGTGAGAGACATAATGGGAAATGAGCGGGCTGATGAACTGGCCAGGGAGGGCTCCGCTCTTCCCGGCTCTCTTGCGGAACTAGTCCATGTTCCTTTAGGAGTCGTAAAGAGGGCCATACTCTCACACTTCCAGACAGTGGCTAATTCCAGATGGAAAAGCCTAACTACCTGCGCCATATCTAGGAAGATGTGGCCATCTTACAACCGAGCCAAGTCAGACGAACTTCTATACAAGACCCGGGCAGACGTCTCCAGAATCACGGCGATCAGTACAGGTCACTGGCCGATTGGGAATCATGCGGCCAAACTGGGCATTCCATTCAATGTACACTGCCGCAGCTGCCAGGACACTAATGAGCGAGAGTCGCTTGTTCATTTCCTTTGCAAGTGTCCGGCTCTAGCTAGAGCCCGAGAGCGAGCACTAGGCAAGCCCTTCTACGGGGACCTGATGGAGATTTCGGGGAAGAGGATTGGAGAGTTATTACTTTTCCTGAACAGCACAGGGTGGCTATAGCGATCCAATTCAATCAAACTTTCTCACATTCATCTTCTGTATTCCCCAGTATCAACAACCCTTAACAGCCGAGTTTAACACGAGTTTGTGGTTTCAAAACGGCCTCTGAGCTAATTGAGCCCTGTCTGGGTGACGGGGCTGCCACTTAAACCAACCAACCAACCAACCAACCTTCAGCTGCGACTATTATAAAATCAACGTATACAAAATTTCAAAGTCGTAACTTAAAGCGTTCTAAAGTTATCGTTCAATATTGGTGAACACGTGTTTTAAGGACTTTTGTATGACAGCTACCCGAAGGAGTTGATGGATTGCGCTAATTAATGAAATCAGTCTTGCTTTTGATATAAAACTAATTCCCGTAAAATTTTGAATCCCTGCTTTAACCCATACTAGAGTTATAGTGGATTCTGTAACTTGCATCAATTTTTGAAGGACTTTTGTAGGCTGCTACATGAAGGACTCATTCGATTTGCATCATACTCGGAACTTTCGCTTCAAAAATTGTTAACTTTAAATATGCTGACTTGAAGCATTCGAGCAATAATTGTGAATAATTTAAGGACTCTTGTATGGGAGGTACAAGAAGGAGTGGAAGGATATCGCCCATTAACGAACTTAGCCTTACTTTTTCCATTTTACAGGTGGTGACAAAATTTCAACTTCCAAGGCCAACGCGTTCTTTAGTTATCGTGCAAACGGACGGACGGACGGACAGCAAACGGATTTGGGGTTTTTGGCCACAACTGAACACAAAATAATATATAACTTTTTTTTCGTCCGAGGCTCGGTTCTATGCGTTACAAACTTTTCGGGCTGGATTAAACTTATAATACTCTATCTATCTACTCTATCTCTATCTATCTACTCTATCTCTATCTATCTACTCTATCTCTATCTATCTACTCTATCTCTATCTATCTACTCTATCTCTATCTATCTACTCTATCTCTATCTATCTACTCTAACAGGTGGGCTGAAAAGTTCGTAGGCTAACATAGTAAAACAAATTTTTTTGATAAAATTCGATTTTATTATTCAACATAGTTGCCTTCGAGGGCGATACAACGATTATAGCGGTCAGGCAATTTTGCGATACCATGTTTATAGTACGATTTCTCTTTAGTCTCAAAATAGGCCTCAGTCTCAGCGCTTACTTCTTCATTAGTCCTGAATTTCTTTCCAGCGAGCACTCTTTTGAGGTCTGCAAACAGGAAAAAGTCGCTGGGGGCCAGATCTGGAGAATACGGTAGTTGGGGAAGCAATTCGTACCCTAATTCGTGAAATTTTGCCATCGTTTGCATTGACTTGTGACACGGTGCATTGTCTTGATGAAACAGCACTTTTTTCTTCTTCAAATGGGGCCGTTTTTTCGTGATTTCATCCTTCAAACGCTCCAACAACACTATCTAATAATCGCTGTTGATGGTCGGGCCCTTTGCAAGGTAATCAATGAATATTATACCTCGCGCATCCCAGAATACTGATGCCATAACCTTGCCAGCCGACTGTTGTGTCTTTCCACGTTTTTGATTCGGTTCATCGCGTGCAGTCCACTCGGCTGACTGTCGATTCGACTCTGGAGTGTAGTGATGAAGCCAGGTTTCATCCATTGTCACATATCGACGGTAAAATTCGTTCTTATTACGGTTGAATATCGCTAAACATTGCTCCGAGTCAACGACACGTTGAAACTTTTGCTCGATTGTGAGCTCGCGCGGCAGCCACTTTGCACACAGCTTTTGCATGTCCAAATATTCAGCCACGATATGTCCAACACGCTCTTTTGATATCTTTAGAGTCTTAGCTATCTCGATCAACTTCACTTTACGGTCATTCATAATTATTTTCTGCACTTTTTTATGTTTTCGTCCGTTACAGCCTCTTTCGGGCGTCCATTGCGTGTACCGTCTTCGGTGCTCATTTCGCCCCGTTTAAATTTAGCAAACCACTTCTCAACGGTTGATTTTCCTGGTGCAGAGTCCGAATAATATTTATCAAGCCAAGCTTTGGTTTCCACAGTATTTTTTTTCATAATAAAGCACACGAAATTCTTTTTTATCCATTTTTTTTTACAACACCAAAAGTTGATTCACTCACAACGCTATATCTCACGAACCAATTGTCCGACAAATGTCAAATTTATACACGTGTCGTTTTAAGGTTAGTTCTAACTAAAAATCATATGAATTTAATTCTAGTTACGCTATCTACGAGGGCGGATTGATAATGACGTGGAAAAATTGAGAAAACATAATTTTATCCGGAAAAATTTATTTTATTTTTCGACGTAGTCTCCTTTTAGCTCGATCCACTTAGTCTAGCGTTTTTCCAATTTTTTGATCCCTTCCAAATAATATGATTTGTCCAACCCTTCAAAATAGACGTTGGTTTCACTTATGACGTCAGTATTCGTGGTAAATCTCTTTCCAGCAAGCCATTTTTTCAAGTCTGGAAATAATAAAAAGTCCCAGGTTGCCAAATCTAGAGAATACGGTGGGTGAGGGAGCACTTCGTATCGTAATTCAAACAGTTTTGCCGTTGCAACAGCGGACTTGTGAGCCAGAGCGTTGTCGTGATGAAACAACACTTTTTTCTTCGCCAAATGAGGCCGTTTTTCCTTGATTTCAGCATCCAATCGAACCAATAACTTAGAATAATATGCTCCCGTCATTGTTTTTCCTTTCTCCAAGTAGTCGGTGAATATTATTCCATTGGAATCCCAAAAAACTGTCGCATAACCTTCCCAGCCGATAGAACGGTTTTCCCTCCTTGAACCGACATCCATCCATTGTTTTGACTGTTCTTTGGTTTCTGGAGTGTAGTGGTGGATCCATGTTTCATCAACAGTTACGAATCAACGAAAAAATTCATTTGTATTACGTTAAAACAGTTGCAAACCGTGCTGCGAAGTTGTCTCACGATTGCGTTTTTAGTCGATTGTGAGCAAACGCGGCAGCCATCTTGCGGATAGCTTTCTCATGTCCAAATGGTTTTTCAAAATATTCCAAACACGTTCAAATGAGATGCTTACTACGTTAACTATCTCACGCACTTTTACTCGACGATCTTCTATCACGATATCATGGATTTTATCGATCATTTCTGGCGTGGTGACCTCATTTGGACGACCTGGACTTGGTATGGTTTGTGTGCTCGTACGACCACACTTGAATTCAGAAAACCATTTGTAAATCATTTGGATCGATGGTGCAGAGTCCCCATAATGCTTATCTAATTTTTGTTTGGTTACTTTAGCTGTTTTCCCTTTTAAAAAATTGTGTTTAATCAACACACGAAATTCACTTTTATCCATTTTCAACAATTTTTGTAAGTCGACTTGCTTAGACGGCTGCTTCTCGAAAACTAAACGAGGTATCAGGCTTAAACTTTGCAGGTAATCTATTTAAGGATGGTCCAGGTAAAAAAAAATAGCAAATTCCTTACCTGCCCACTCCTTCTTGATTTTTTCACGTCATTATCAATCCGCCCTCGTATGTTTCAGCCTACGAACTTTTTAGCCCACTTGTTATCTCTATCTATCTACTCTATATCTAATATACTCTAATCTTCATCTAGAGTATAAACAATAAATACACGGAACCAAAACATTGCACATTAGTTAAAGACATTATAATAGGTGTGTTTTTTGCCCTCTTATCCAGAAAAGAGTAGGTTAGAAAATGTATATACAAAATAACAACAACATTGCTGTTTTTATGATTCTTTATAACTTTTTTTCCTTCCCTAGATAGTAGGCTAGATTAGAGAATTTATCGCAAATAGCTGCCCCATAGAGCTTACTGTGGAAGCTATTCCAGTTCTAGCCGACTATCTACAGAGAAAAGCAATAAAAAATAACAAAAACAGCAATATTCATGGCGTTTTCAATGTAAATTTTAATCACCACTCTGATCTGGATAAATGCGCATAAAAACACACCCCTAATGTATGAAATTAATAGTTTTCAGCAGGACAAACAGCCACCTCAATTTACGTGTTTTTACTTTATTATTTTCTAATTATACAGTATTGTGATCGATTTTTTTAAAAAAAAGAATTTGCTGCCCTGAAAGTTTTTTTTTCACGTTTCATGACTAGTAGACACGAAAAAAGCAAAAAAAAATTTCAGTCCGTCTGTCCGCCGTACGCCGTCCGCCGTACGCAAAATCGTTTGAAGGCTCGTAGCTCCCAAACGGTTTGAGATATTAAATTGAAATTTTTTTTATGAATAGACTGGGTAGGCCCCCTTAAAGTGACCAAATTCTGAGGGATGGGGGGAGGAGGGCGGTGCGTTTTAGACGAAAAATTTTGGTTTCTAAATTTCAGCAACCGCTTATGCTAGGACGCTGAAACTTGAAATTTATATAGAGCTTTGATAGTTGACCCATTTGCATAAGAATCATCAATAAGGGTGAAGGGGTGTGGGAGTGGGGGAAAAAAATAATGCGTCCGAAATGCAAAAAAGCCGATATCGACACATTCTAAAATCCATATCTCCTAAATGGTTACCATCACAAAATTGAAACTTAATGAATATCTGTAGGTATACTAGGCGAATAGATCGGAAACAAATTTTTGAGTGGGGGCAGTGGCGTACGGGGGTGGGGGATGAAAAACTTTAGATTACGATATCTCACGAACCAATTGTACTAGATAAATAAAATTCGGTTTGTGTACGAAGTTTGGCAAATGAAGTTTGATGAAAGTAAAATTTTTTAAGGGGCGGTGGAGCATGAAAGTGGACAGGATACGAATTTTTCTAAAAAATCACGTCTCATATGTCAAGAACAGTGTAAGATAGATGTTAAAAATTTTTACCAGAAGTAGGCCTAATAGACTCCTGGCAGAATACAAAATGTTGGTGGTGAGGGTGTAGAGGGTAAAGATGGCGGAGGTTGAGAAGGAAAAGGTTTTTATTTTTATATCTCGAGAACCTATAATGAGCCTATAATAACCCGAAACTTGGTACTTAGATAGAGCTATATTAGTAGCATGTTGGAAAAATATAATTTTTTATAGCGGTAGTATGGTACGGGGGTGGGGGGTGTTTTTCCTATCTATAGAACGGCTTATGCTACAAAGTTGAAACTCGGTACGTTTATGTAGATCAACCAGAGAAGTAGTTAAGATAAATTTCAAATATTCCTTGGCGTTCGGAAGGGGGCAAACAAAATGGTCAGTGAAAATGAAATGCATATATTTTCACGGTTTTCGTCATATCTATTAGGTCTTTTCAAATATTAAATTCATATTTATTCCACGGATTCTTCATATAAATACCTAGAAAGTGTTTTCAGGATTTTTTGAAATTCGAACCCTAAGGGGGTGGAAAGGGGGTTGTATACTTTTCACGAATTCCGCCATATCCCTCAGGTCTGATTAGAATCGAATATCTTTTCACTTTCAAGGGCTTGCGTAATAATCTCCTAAAACTTGTTTTTAAGTTTTTTTCCTTTTTCAGCCCCTAAGAGGGTATAAAAGGGTTGAACACGTTTTACGAAATCCCTCATATCTTTTAGAAGTGATAAGTAATTGAATTGGTTTTTATTTTCTCGTGTTGTCTTCATATTTATCTATTAACTACTTTCAGGTTTTTTGGATATACATACAACCCCCAAGTGGGTGTAAGGAGGGTGCATATGTTTTCACAGATTCTTACATAGTGCTTAGATCTGATGATATATCGAATTCATTTTTACTTCCTAAGGTTTCCTATATAAGCGCCAAAAAGTCAATTTCAGTACTTTTAGATATTCAAGGAGGCTGTATGTTTTTTGATTTTGGGGGTTATACAGTGGCATGCAACTAATTAGCACAGTTATTATTTTACACCAAAAAATTAAACACAATGTATAACATATCACCATTTAATACTTTTTATATTTTTCAATTATTGTATTCATTACAGCAAACTTAAATACTACAAAACAAAAATTGATAACTATTCATAAAATCCATTTAAAAAAATAATTGTAATAAACTTGAAAATTTACATATGCAACTAATTAGCACACTTCCAATTTTAACGGAATTTTGTTAATGAAACGTCGAATTTTGTTTTGAGCTTTCAATATTTTGTTGGATATCCTTTATTTTTAATTACTACAGAACATCTTGCTGGCATACTTTGTATTAACCGTTCACACATCTGTGCTTTGGAATTGATTTCCTAGCATCATAGACGAATTCGTATAATAACGATAAATTAGTAGGTTTCTTCTTTTTTATTACTTTATCCATATCGTTCCACAAATGTTCTATAGGGTTCAGATCAAGGCTTTGCGGTGGCCAACCCAAAACTTTTAGTTTCTGGCCAGTAATCCAATTCTTCACTGATCTGGCTGTATGTTTTGGATCATTATCATGCATGAAAGTCCATGTTATTGGCAGATTTTCATCTGTATATGGCTCCATTGTATTTTTAAGGATGTCTAAATATACACACTGGTCCATTATGCCGTCAATTTTCTTTATTGGACCCACGCCATGCCATGACATGCATCCCCAGACTTTAACATTTCCACCACCATGTTTTACTGTTTTAATTGTGTACTTGGGATTGAATGATTGATTGATAGGACGCCATACATGTTGCTTTCCGTCAGATCCCAGCCTGTTGAACTTGCTTTCATCTGACCATAAAACGTTCTTCCAAAAAGATAGGGGTTTATCGATGTGCTCCTTTGCAAACTTCATTCTTAGTTGGTAACGTGTGGTTTTCTTTTCGCGATGCAACGTTTTAGTCCAGAACTGTGTAGACGTCTCCTAATAGTATCTACGCTTCAATACAATGGAACTCGGAAATGTTGCTTTGAATCTGCCTTGCACTCACAAAAGCATCAACCTTCACTTGATTTACAATAATTCGATCTTCTTTTATTGTCGTTTTTTTAGGTCGCAGCTTCCTCTTCTTTTATTGTCGTTTTTTTAGGTCGCAGCTTCCTAGGATGGTTTTCAAAGGTGTTTTTCTTCTTTACGTGCTGAATGGCATTATAAATCATTTTCCTAGAACACTTTATACTTTTAGAAACGCGTGAAATTGAATAATTTTCACGAAATTGAATAATCAATTTTGTTTTTCTGGGGTGCAACTTTTAGCTTTTCCCATTTTGAATTATTCAAATATTACTCTTACGGAAGGGTTTAATAACCACAATAAATATTTAAAATATTTCCGGACAACAACTTTACTTTTTCGCTTGCAAAACGAAACTGTGCTAATTAATTGCTGCAGATATTCTGATTGACATTTAATTTTACCGTTTGGTTTCCCATTGAAAAAATTTTTGTTTGGGATTTTTCGGTGTTACCGTCTTTTATGAACTTAGGAGATTCTTTTAACGCACTTTGTTGCCCAGAAAAAGTTCTATGACTGACAGAAACCTCATTGCAATAATTGTCTTGAAAGTGTGCTAATTAGTTGCATGCCACTGTATGTAAAGGGGCTGTATGCTTTTTAAAGCTTCGACATATTTCTTAGGTTTGATGAGATATTAGATCGCTTTTCATTTCCACAGACTTTTTATATAATCGCCTACAAACCCATTTCTTAATTTTTGGATATTAAACTCTCAAGGGTTTGCATATGTTTTCACAATTTTTGCCATCCCTTAGTTCTGATGATATATAAAATTCATTATTACGGCCAACCAATTCACAATTTTTCGAATTTTACGATTTCACAAATTTTCCAAAATCCCTCGTGTCTCATGGGATATCAAGTTGCTTCTTATGAAATCGTCTAAAAACCTGTTTCACAATTTTTTCGAAATTCAAACCCCAAGTGGAAGTAATGGGTTTGTATACGTTTTAACAATTCTTCATATCTCTTAAGTCTGATAAGGCAACAAATTCGTTTTTACTTCTATGGGCTTTTAGTGTACATAATATACCAAAATTCGAATAGTCTACACGGGCTTTTCCAAGGTTTAATCGGCCAAAAATCTCTATTTTAAAGATTTTTTAGATTAGAATAAATGGAATTCAGAATAGAATAGAATTAAAAAATTACTATAGTTCACATACAGTCAGTAAATCAATATCAGCGCTACGAAGCGATTCGCTAGTTACATGGAAGCGTACTAAAATTTTGTTCCAAAAAATAACCATGACACCAGTATCGAGTTCTTTAATTTTATTCAGAATGCCATTTGCTTCATTTTTGGTTATCTGATTTTGGATGCTATCACACGCCAAATTGCTAAGAGTTGTCATAATCTCAAAAACCCACGCCAGCTTCTATCACCTAACGGTCCTCCCGCGTCCGGTGTTAGATTTGCGGCAGTTGCGGGTGCACTCAAATGTCAGCGAGGTGCTGACTTCTGAACGTACTCGCAACGCCCAGCAGGGAATAAAAATCTCGCCCAGTGGCAATTCAACAGGATTTAATTCTATTGTATTGAATATATGAAAATTTCGCGTCCCCGTGAAATTTGTTTGGGGGGCCCTGTGCTACAGAACCTTTTAGTCCTATGGGAAATCCGGCTCTGACCACCGAACATCTCAAAATCCAGCTTTCAACGAAGCTCTGGAAATGCTTGCACATTTCCTTTCCGAAGATTTAAAGATGGTGTTAGATCGAGCGGTACGACTGGTACTATGCCATGGAAGGAGCAGCTCATCGTGAGACAACGGAATTCTGTTTTGGCGGAGACTGACTTTCAGCCGGTCCTTCAGAGAGTATGGAGAGAAAGAGGCGAGAAAATTCTGTCGAGGTCTTTTTTTCCAGACCAGCAGTTTATTAATCACTAAATTCCAAAGAAATAACCAGTAAATTCTCAAGAAATAACCAGTGAATTCGAAAGAAATAACCAGATAAATACCAAGGAAGAGGGAAGACTAAACGGGGGACTCCAGGATTAGTGCAGTATTCACCTGTAAACTGGAAGCATGTAGTTGCTGGGTTGGTATTGAGAGGACCTGGGATGCCCAAGAAGATTTTTACCTCTTTCAAAGAGCCCTGAGTTTTGCATTCAGCCGAGCGGGTTTTAGTTCGTCTTTCGACGAGTAAGACGCTACTTTCCATTGCAACTCCTTCGTAGAAAGTCCGCAATCTTTTGGATAAATCAGCTACGAATCGTCTGGCTCTTTCGCTCTACAGACAATATTCCGTTTTTAACTTTCACAGTGTACAAAGCACTTTTCATCCCCAGACACGATGACCTTTCGCTTAAAATGCTGTTTTATTCGCGTAGTTTTGCATAATTTTTTAAGTTTATCAGCGTTTGGGTTTCTTGCTGCGAAGAGCGACGGCGTGATCTTTCGGCAGCTCGCTGTACATAATCTTGGGCCAGATCAACCGGTTATCACATGACAGCAGCATGACATTCCAGCGTAAACATGGCTAGGGACGTAGGGTACTTACCAGTACCTGGCATGGTAACGCCACTGCATTCATGCCAAACGCTATCAAACACATTTGTTAAATTGCAACGACTTTTCGGATAGAAAGTAGCGCGCTGCCTCTTTGTATCCTATTCCAAATTATTCGGTAGAATTCTTACGAAAAGCGCAGAACAAACAAATTTTGGGTCATTTTGGTAATTTCGGTCTATTGCAAGTAGCACGGCCATGAAGCGTGGTTTCAGGTTTCCGTTCCGTGTCCTTGCGAACTTGTTAACGGCATAAGGAGCGATACAAGCTTATCTTTAATCGAAAAAAAATTTAATTTCGAAAAATCGAAAATCCATTTTCGAAATTTCGACAAAACAACACGACACGAGAACGAGCGAGGGGAAAAAGGAAAATTTAATTTAATTTGTAAATAAAACGAAGTTTCGAGTATACTCGAGATCCAACTCCCCTCGCCCCCTTCTCACTCCCCCTTCGCACAACCCCCTTCATTCTGGATGACCTGCTTTTGCATAGTGAATGAACTTGCACAAAAGACAAACACACACCACGTTACACTTAGCGCGTGCCCTCAATGTCAGTTTGTTACACGCTTTTCGAACCTCCCACCCACCAAAAATAAAATAGCCCCAATCCAGTAGACGGTCGAGGCTCCCTGCTGCTAATGTCTCCCGGGGATGTACGACGGGCGGGAGCGGGCTGTGTGCTACAGCATACAACTCTAGTGCGCATGAAATTGACTGCTGTGTGAAAAGTACATGAGCCAAATCGTCCGATTCTCACTCAAACCACCAGCCAAACTACCCCCGACTCCGTCTGCTTCCGCTTGTACGCCCTCTTCCTCCTTTTCGCACCCACCCTGGGATATATACGGGGCACGTGTGCACGTATGAGAAATCCCACTGCTGCCATGAATGGCTTCGAACGGACTATCGCATCTCGCTCTCGCTCAACACCCCCCACACTTCAGACCCACTCCCTAACAATCACCTCTTTCCCCAATCATCCCGGCCTCCTTCGTACCAAAAAATTTTTGGGGACTTGGGAGACATTAACACGAGTGGGTGACCACCCATCAATTTTGTACGCATGCGTTCCTTTTCAAATCGCGCACACACACACACACACACCCACTACCTGCAGTACTTGGGGTGGCTATGAGCTTTTACTGTTGAACGAAACACTTCCATCGCCACCCACTACTCACCCTATTCGCAATACTCACCAAAACGCAAGAACAATTGTATGGAAACCACCCGTTGGATTTTCCGGAGAAAAATTTTCTTTTTTTTTTTTCGTACAGACCCCCCGGTGCTCTCGAGCTTCTTGTTGATCCTGGCTGAAGTGTAGGGTGATTTTGTCCGCGCGAACCAAATTGATTGGGGGTGTGACGCGTAATTCTTGTCCTTGTCATCTGCTACTAGAAAGCTCATGGCAAGTATTCTACAGCCGAAAACAACGAGAGCAAAAATCTGGAACATGACAAGTCCGTAGCCAGGCAAGGCCAAATGATTTTATTCCTAACGATTAATAAATTATATTTCAAAAAAAAAAGAGTGGGGGGGCGGGAGGGTAAGATGTTTGTGATATTCTCTGAAAATCTTTTCCAAAAAAAAAACCACCTTTACCCGGTTCGTTGTTGTCTTCAACTTGGCGGCAGTGCCATTCAGCCATTCTCCACAGAATTCCCGAACGGTAACGATAAAATTCCGTGGAATTCGATTCTCGAACGCTGAAGACGTTTCGACGACGTGCCGACTAATTTGCAACCTCTTTCCGACTGGTTAAGCCGACTATTGGTTAGTAATAGGGTAGATGCACCAATAGTCGGCCGTGCTCCTATAGTCGGCCATTTCTTCAGAAATTTAAAATTATTAAATGTCGTGAAGACGGATTCCAGGAAACATGTTTTTTTCTTCTATCTATTATTTCTTTTGAACTCGACATGCATAAAATGAAGTCAGTCAGTGTTTTTGTTGTAACGTTATAATAGGTTCATTGTGACAAAGTCCGTAAAACTGAGTGTTGGTAAAATAATTTATAAGATCGAAGGGTTTTTTTTATTACCAATACTCCATAGTTTTAAGAATTACGACTAGGCTGTGCGGTGCTTGTGATTCAAAAGTATTTAAATTTTCATACTTAATCATAAAATTGTTAAAAAAGGTTAATATTAGTATACTTTTGGACGTGGCCAACTTTAGGAATCACAATTCTGATAAGTTCCTAAGCTCGGCCAGCTCTTTCTGAATTTAGCAGAACACATGTTGATCCGTCTGTCGCCGGAACGCCGCGCCTTTCCAATAATATTAATTGCCCAAGGTGTGAATTCGGTTTTACTTTATTATTTCAATAATACAGTATTGTTATCGATTTTTAAAAAAAAAAAATTTGCTACCCTCAAAATTTTTTTTTTCACGTTTCATGACGAGTAGACACGAAAAAAGCAAAAAAAAATTTCAGTCCGTCTGTCCGCCGTACGCCGTACGTCTACCGGTGTACGCAAAATTGTTTGAAGGCTCGTAGCACCCAAACCCTATGAGCTATTTAATTGAATTTTTTTTCGTGGGTAGAGTGGGTAGGCCCCCTAAAGTGACCAAATTTGGAGGGGTAGGGATGTTAGGGGGGAGGAGGGGAAAGCGTTTTAGACGAAAAATTTTGGTTTCTAGATCTCAGCAACCGCTTATGCTAGGAGGCTGAAATTTGGAATTTATATAGAACTTCGATAGTGGACCCATTTGCAAAAAAATTGCCGATATAGGTGAAGGGGTTCGGGAGTGGGGGGAAAAATAATGCGTCCGAAACGCAAAAAAGGTGAGATCGACACATTCTAAAATCCATATCTCCTAAACGGTCAATGTTACAAAATTGAAACTTAATGAATATCTGTAGGTATACTAGAAGAATAGATCGGAACCAAAAATTTGAGTGGGGGAAGTTGCGTACGGTGGTGGGGGGTAAAAAACTTTAGATTACGATATCTCATGAACCAATTGTACTAGATAAATAAAATTTGGTTTGTGTATAAAAGTTGATAAATAAAGTTTGCTGAAAGTAAAATTTTTTTAAGGGGGAGGTATATTATGAAAGTGGAGAGGATACGAATTATTCTAAAATAACGTTTCATATCTCAAGAACAGTGTAAGATAGATGCTTAAAATTTTTACCAGAAGTAGGCCTAATAGACCCCTAGCGGAAAACAAAATTTAGGAGGTGAGGGTGTCGAGGGTGAGGGTGGGGGAGGGTGAAAAGGAAAAAGTTTCGATTTTAATATCTCAACAACCTATAATGATATAAAGCTGAAACTTGGTACTTAGATAGAGCTATGGTAGAGGCATATTGGAAAAATATAATTTTTTATAGGGGTAGTATGGTACGGGGGTGGGGGGTGTTTTTCCTATCTATAGAACGGCTTATGCTACAAAGTTGAAATGCGGTACGTATATGTAAATCAACTAGAAAACTAAATTAAATAAAAATTTCAAATTTCCATTGGCGTTCAGAGGGGGGGGCAAAAAAAATGATCAGTGAAAATGGTATGCATATATTTTCACGGGTTTCGTCATATCTATTAGGTCTTCCCAAATATTGAATTCATTTTTATTCTACGTCTTCTTCATATAAATACCTAGAAAGCGTTTTAAGGATTTTTTTAAATTCGACTCCTAAGGGGTTGCGAAGGGGGTTGTAAACTTGTTCACGAATTCTACAATATCCCCACGTCTTATCAGATATCGAATATCTTTTCAGTTTCACGTGGCCATGTCTCATGAGATATCAAGTTGCTTCTTATGAAATCGACTAAAAACCTGTTTCACATTTTTTTTCGAAATTCAAACCCCAAGTGGAAGTAATGGGGTTGCAGTCGTTTTAACAATTCGTCATATCTTTTAATTCTGATAAGGCAACAAATTCGTTTTTACTTCTATGGGCTTTTAGTGTACATGATACACCGAAATTCGAATAGTCTATATTAAATATTTTTATTTTAAGAAGAAAACTAACTTTCCAAGAAACGTCATAATCACGAAACAACTGATGATATACTCCGACTTTGACCGCTCCCGAACTTTGACCCGAAAAATAATAAAGGTTCGCCCAGACCATTGGCAGATTTTTTATTTATTCAGGCACGTCAACATTTGCATTGGACGTAGAAAATTTCATAGGGTTTAAATCAAGTGCCGATTTCGAAATAGGTGAAGAGATTTTCGTAGATTTTTTGTTTTGTTATAATTTGCTTTATTACTAGATTTTATATAACTTTGATGCATCGATTCTATCTCGTTAAATACGCTGAAATGTGTGTGGGCAAATGCATACAAACGGTTAAATTTTAAACAAACTATTTATTATCATTAACTTAAAAGTAAACATTTTTATTTCTTTCACAATCATATAAGGATTATTATGAACCATAAGTAAATGGATCGAAACACTGCTAAGAATCAGGTCTATATCGTCGGAATGGGGTTGTGCTCATTCCTGCAAAATTACTAATAAAGGTACTCCACAAGGAGGGGTATTATCACCACTTTTGTGGATACTTACTCTGAATGGGGCACTGAAAGATCTTAACGACTCGGGGGTGGAGGTTGTAGCCTATGCCGATGACGGGTCTCAATGTTAACCCTTTAAAAACGGAACTGGTTCTTTTTACTAGAAGAACAAAGACTCAACAGTTTAAGCTGCCTAAGATGGGTAACACTGAGCTAACCCTGAATGGACATGCCCGATATCTAGGAGTAATTCTAGACAGCAAGCTGTCATGGAAACTCAATACGGAAGAACGCGTATCTAAGGCAACCATCGCTTTCTACGCGTGCAAAAGAATGTTCGGTAGGAGGTGGGGTTTAGAGCCAAAAATCACTCACTGGATCTACACGGCTGTAGTTAGGCCAATCCTATTATACGGTCTGCTAATATGGTGGCCAGTACTCGACAAAGTAACCTACAGGAAAAAGTTGGAAAAGGTGCAGAGACAGGCGTGTCTGGAGATAACAGGCGCCTTTTGTACCACCTCTTCAGTCTCGCTCAACGGCCTTCTTTCTCTGCCACAAATTGACCTGTTCGCAATATACGTAGCATGCAAATGTGCCCTAAGACTCAGAGAGTCCAACTAGTTCAAAGCATGTACATACGGTCACAGTAACATCAGCCTACCTACAACAGGGACTACGGACTATGCAGATCCTTAGCTCTGGTTTGACAGGAAGTTCGCCATAAATGTACCAAGCAGAGAGTACTGGGAGGTAAGAACCGGTGACACTGCGGGGTCGATTAACATCTATACTGACGGTTCTAAGACGGAGGACGGAGTGGGCGCAGCCGTGCACTCACTTGATCTTCCAGCAAACTCTTGCTACAGACTGCCGAATAATAGCAGTATTTTCCAAGCGGAGGCACTGGCAATTCAGAAGGCGGCGGAGATAGCTCACAAATCGCGAAAAAGGGATAAGGCGGTTTTTATCTATACGGATAGCCAAGCAGCCTTAATGGCTTTGAAATCCTGCACTATCAAATCCAAGGCAGTACTTAACTGTCGACGCGCTTTACAGAAACTGTGCTCAAATAGGAAAGTGGAACTCTGCTGGGTTCCAGGGCACCAGTGGTATTTTAGGAAACGAACTCGCGGATGATCTTGCTAAAAAAAGGTGCAAACCTTGGGCAAGAAACAGCGGTTTCGGTACCACCGCCTCTTAACGTCGTTCACAACTCCCTAGAGCAGAAGATGGTAAGCCTGTCCTTCATCAACCTCCAGAACCACGAAACAAATGTGGAACACTCAAAATGAAAAAAAAAACTAAACTCCTGTTAGCACTACCAAGAGCGCAATGCGCAACTTTAGTCGGAATTATTACCGCAGTCATTGTTTGATTGGGGCGCATGCGTACAGAATGGCGCTAGTTACTAATGATCTCTGCAGGAACTGTAAACTACCCGGGGAACGGGAAACGCTAGAACACCTCCTGTGCAACAGGCCAGGTCTTGCTAGGCCACAGGTGAAGGCTGTTGGTGCACCGACCTTCACAAAAATCTTTAAGAAGTCTCGTTTAACAGCATGCAGAGCCTGCTAAACTTTGCTACGGTAACAGGGACCTTTGCATTAAACGAGGAGCTCTCAGTACAGATCGAAACGCAAGCGCAACTATCATAGGTACATTCAGTGATGCCAACTCGTGGGGAATTTCCCCGTTTCGTGGGGAATTTCAGTCGAAATTTTATTGAAAGAGGAAAAGGGGAATCAGCACTATATTAGAGCAATTATGGGGAAAACCAAAACTCTCTGAAATTCCTTACCGCAAGCACAACATCGACTGGAAAAACAAAACAGACATTCTTATTTCGTTGCGCCGAATACTTATTGCGTCTCATTGTTTACAAGGGATCTTATTTAGGTTTAGGAGTCACATATAAGTCCAACTGGCCACCACGTAACTCATTATCCAGTCACAGTCATCTGACGAATCAATAACAGGATAAGCCCTGGCTACTGCCATTGAGGACATGCCAGTTGAAAAACCTTCAGTGGCGAAGCCAGTTTAAGAGAGTGTTGGACTAGGACCGATAAAGCTTTTTCGTCATCGGATGGTACTCGCTCATCAGAGAGTGTATCATGCTGGTATTACTGAGGATTTTTCTATATATGCGATATAGAAACAAACTCGTTTCCACGAATTATGTACTAGTGAAATTTGCCATAGCCTAATTTTGGTGGATTTTGATTCACACACTATGTGCGCGACATCAAATCCCGCCAACAGTAATTTTATTTTTTCTAATATTAATGAGAATGGGACTATCATGTCCTCAATGGCAGTATCCAAGACGGCGATTGGTCCCAGTCGAACTTTCGTGTTGGTGTTTCCCACTAGAAACTCCTATGACGTCAAAAACAAACAAAAAATTCTTAAAATCAGGTTCTATGGTAGCATTAACCATGAAAAAATTCCATTCTCATATAGTGATTTATCTTTATTTAATTAAATAAGTGCTTTACTCCATCTTTGTTGTTTTATACATATATATAATTGACCGTATTGTGAATGTCACGTCACGTCACTTCGATGCCGATTCAACGTGTCACGTCGATCGAAAAGAACCGATTGTGTAACCGCATCGACGTGACTCATTAGCATTTCCATATTGATATGTATGTGTCAGCTGTAAATTGTGAATTTAAGCTCATGTGAATGCGTTCATTTACAATCATTTCATTTTTGCATCGACGTTAATTTTTTTCAGACGTCACGGACTGAAATCTCATCGACGGAAAATGACGATCAAAGTGACAACTGTCGATGACAATCGACATTCACAATCGCTTTTTTAGGCGTCGATGTCGAATCGGCATCGAAGTGACGTGACGTGACATTCACAATACGGTCAAATACAATAGTTTTTTTTTGTAATACAAGAAATAGGTTTTTCGCTTTATGATTAATAAAACCTTTTACTCCAGTGAAATTATTCTTTATGGGGAAACTGTGGGGAATTCCATTAAAAATAATGGGGAAAAAGAGGAATTTTACACATTACTCACATAGTATTTCGGAAAACTAAAATTATTTCCGTCCTCCAATTTCGGTTTACCGTGATTTAACTCACTCGGTTTTGCTAGACCGTGCCTCATAGTGACCCAATTTCCGGTGCATTATTTTAGGCGTAGTAAAGCGTACTAATTCTACCCTTTGACTTCCGTTTTAGGCCGCCCGGCCTTTTTACGAGGAGGTACGCGACTCTCCGGATATCACGACTATAATGATTGATTCTAGTACTTCGGTTCTGTTCTTCCTGGGCGTTAGTAATTGCTTACTTCCCCGTTCCCTTGATTTGTTTCCTCTTTAGGTAACACTATGGAAAACCGTAATAGTCTCCTGTGTTTAGTGGTATCACTATGGACCCTCGTGGGTCTACTATGCATCACAAAATTATTTGTACCGTGGAAAAAAAATCCAATCTTCAAGTAAAGCCATGTTTAAAGTGCGCTTAATAGCTTTTGGGAAAAATATGTTTGGAGGGAAAGGAAGCGACTAATGTCCTTAAAATACCCAATAACAAAGTTAACGCAATTTATTTAAAGCAAAGGAATTAAAAGCAAAAAACATTTTAACAAAATTATTTGTACCATTGAAATTTATTCACAAAATTATTTGTACTTCATATAATAATACTGGAAAATACCAGAAATAAAAAGAAAAATCTGCCAATGGTCTGGGCGAAACTTTATTATTTTTCGGGTCAAAGTTCGGGAGCGGTCAAAGTCGGAGTGTATCATGAGTTGCTTCGAGATTATTAGATTTCTTGGAAAATTATTTTTGTTCTTAATATAAAAATATTTAAAATAGAGAATTTTAGAACAAGATTTTAAACATTGAAAAAGTCCGTGTAGACTATTCGAATTTCAGTATATTATGTACACTATAAGCCCATAGAAGTAAAGACGAATTTGTTGCCTTATCTGAATTAGATAGTCGAATTGTTAAAACGTATACAAACCCATTACTTCCACTTGGGGTTTGAATTTCAAAAAAATTGTGAAACAGGTTTTTAGACGATTTCATAAGAAGCAACTTGATATCTCATGAGACAAGACGGATATTGAAAAATTTGTGAAAACGTAAGCAAACTTTTCACACCCCCTTGGTTTTTGAAATTCGAAAAATGGTGAAATTGGTTTTAAGGTCATTACATCAAATGCCGTAATAACCAATTTTATATCTCATCAGAACTAAGGGATGGCAAAATTTGTGAAAACATATGCAAACCCTTGGGGGCTGAATATCCAAAAATCGAGAAATGGGTTTGTAGGCGATTATATAAAAAGTCTGTGGAAATGAAAAGCGATTTAATATCTCATCAAACCTAAGAAATATGTCGAAACTTTGAAAAGCATACTACCCCCTTACACCCATTAGGATTGAATATCTAAAATACTGAAATTGACTTTTTGGCTTTTTTATGTAGGAAACCTTGGAAAGTAAAAATGAATTCGATATATCATCAGATATGCAACCTCCTTACACTCACTTGGGGGTTGAATATCCAAAAATCCTGAAAGGAGTTAATAAATAAATATGAAGACAGCACGAGAAAGTAGGAACCAATTCAATTTCTTATCACTTCTAAAAGAAATGACGAAACTCGTGAAAACGTGTTCAACCCGTTTATACCCTCTTAGGGGCTGAAAAAACTTAAAAACAAGTTTTAGGCGATTATTACGCAAGCACGTGAAAGTGAAAAGATATTCCATATCTGATAAGACGTGGGGATATAGTAGAATTCGTGAAAATTTTACAACCCCCTTTGCACCCCCTTAGGGGTCGAATTTTAAAAAATCCTGAAAACCGTTTCTAGGTACTTATATGAAGAAGCCGTAGAATAAAAATGAATTCAATATTTGGAAAGACCTAATAGATATGACGAAACCCGTGAAAATATATGCATACCATTTTCACTGATCATTTTTTTTGCCCCCCCCCCTCCTCTGAACGCCATTGGAAATTTGAAATTTTTTTTTATTTAAATTAGTTTTCTAGTTGATTTACATAAACGTACCAAGTTTCAACTTTGTAGCATAAGCCGTTCTATAGATAGGAAAAACACCCCCCACCCCTGTACCATACTACCCCTATAAACAATTATATTTTTCCAACATGCTACTAATATAGCTCTATCCAAATACCAAGTTTCAGCTTTATATCATTATAGGTTGTCGAGATATTAAAATCGGAACTTTTTCCTTTTCACCCTCCCCCACCCTCACCCTCTACACCCAGACCTCCTAAATTTTGTTTTCCGCTAGGGGTCTATTAGGCCTACTTCTGGTAAAAATTTTAAGCATCTATCTTAAACTGTTCTTGAGATATGATACGTGATTTTTTTGAAAAATTCTTATCCCCTCCACTTTCATGCTCCACCGCCCCCTTAAAAAATTTTACTTTCATCAAACTTCATTTGTTAACCTTTATACACAAACCAAATTTTATTTATCTAGTACAATTGTTTCATGAGATATCGTAATCTAAAGCTTTTCACTCCCCACCCCCGTACGCCACTTCCCCCACTCAAATTTTTGGTTTCGATCTATTCTCCTAGTATACCTACAGATATTCATTAAGTTTCAATTTTGTGACATTGACCGTTTAGGAGATATGGATCTTAGAATGTGTCGATCTCACCTTTTTTGCGTTTCGGACGCATTATTTTCCCCCCCACTCCCGAACCCCTTCACCTATATCAGCAATTTTCTTGCAAATGGGTCCACTACCGAAGTTCTATATAAATTCCAAATTTCAGTCTCCTAGCATAAGCGGTTGCTGAGATCTAGAAACCAAAATTTTCCGTCTAAAACGCTTCCCCCTCCTCCCCCCTTACACCCCCACCCCTCCAAATTTGGTCACTTTAGGGGGCCAACCCACTCTACCCACAAAAAAAAATTCAATTAAATAGCTCATAGGGTTTGGGTGCTACGAGCCTTCAAACAATTTTGCGTACACCGGTAGACGTACGGCGTACGGCGGACAGACGTACTGAAATTTTTTTTTGCTTTTTTCGTGTCTACTCGTCATGAAACGTGAAAAAAAAAATTTTGAGGGTAGCAAATTTTTTTTTTTTAAAAATCGATAACAATACTGTATTATTGAAATAATAAAGTAAAAGTCATTCTTTTTCGACATTTAATATGAAGTGCATTTATTACTGCTTGCAGTCGCCTTGGAACTGATTCCACTAAATTCATCGTTATTTCCTTGGGAATATTATTCCAAATTTCAATTATTTCATTCCTGGCAGCTCGTTGCGATTTTCCGATTTCATGTTTGATTTGTTGGTTTACGTAATGCCAATGGTTCTCAATTACATTCAAATCCGGGCTCTGAGGGGGCCAAGCTAGAAGCTCTTGTTGAATTTTGTTAAAAAATAAAGTAATTTGATGAACTTTGTGGATAGAAGCATTATCTTGCTGCAGTATGAAGTCCTCCCCAATCAAGGCCTTTGCTGACTGGAAAGCGTTATCATTAATAGTTGCCAAATAAACGAACTGGGTAACTTTTCCTTTTAGTTCAACCAGTTTTCCTATACCGTTGTATGCCATACAGCCCCAAACCATTATTTTTCCGCCATTGTGCAGGCGAAACGGAATGGTTCGCTGTTGTTTTTTTTCTTAAGGCAGGAGCGGTACGATAATATTCTTTGTCATATGATCCTCCATCTAACGAAAATGCTGATCCATCTGTCCACAGAATGGTTTTCCAGAAGTCTAAGGGCTTATCAATATATTCTTTTGCAAATTACAGTCTGCGAACTTTTTTTTGCTCCGAATTAAAGTGTACCTTCCTTTTTACATAACATTTTTTATTCGCTTCCCCCAACCTCCGTCGAAATGTCATATGACTTATTTTGTGTTCATGGTGCAAGTTAATATTTTGAAGCAATATTTTAATTGGAATTGAGTCATCTTTAGTCGCCGCTCCAACGATTTCCCGATCTTCTCTATTGGATGTAACACGCTTTCTGCCCCCACCGGGTGCCGTTTTCAAAGTTTTTGTATTATTTAATTTCCGAACTTGATACAAAACGGTATTTCTATGACACTTAAATTGTTTTGCTATATTAGATAGATAGATAAATTTATTGAAATTCATTAGGTTGTATAATAACAAGTTAAAATTTGTTCAGTGATTAGATCTTAATCTTTACAGCTGTAATTCATAAATTTGCATTCAAATTGCAGAAACTTACGTTAATATCTGTTACAGTAATATGTTCAAGGAAAAAATTTGTAAGAGAAAAAACCTTGCTTGAATGAACCTTAATGACTAACTTAAACACTATTTAAACCTAAACAAAAACGCTAGTTGTAGCAGTAACTAGCCAAGGAAGAGACTAGAGGATTGTCTATCATTTCGGACATCGTAAGAAGTTTTGTGAGCCTGGTTGCAGCAAGTTCCTGGACGTTGAGCAATCCACTGTCGCGGTGTAATGCAATTTCTTTTGGTGGAACAGAGCACATTTAGCCCAGACAGGAGCACCGTACGTCAACGTGGGCTGCATGATAACCTTGAAAATCAGTATTTTGTTTGCTAATGATAGAGATGATTTCCTGTTTATTAGTGGATAGAGCGCATGAATACACTTGGAAATCTTGAAGCATGCATTTTCAAATTCAAATTCAAATTTATTATCGAACCATATGATTACATGTACAATTTAGTGGTAATAATTTGTGATCAGGCTTGTGCCTCTACAACAATGGTGTGAAACTTAAACTAACTATGGCTGTTTTGAAATAATATTGATTAGATTGGCTTGAAGGAAAAATGGTTAAGAAAAACCTTCGGAGAACTAAACAAGGAATAAACAGCACAAAATAAAATGGTAAAAAAATAATTAAACTAAAAACTAAAGTTAAACTAATATTAATATTACATGATAGGTCTGAATAAAAATGTAGGTTAGATAGAGATAATTAGGGGGTTATTTATAAATTGAAGTTTGTGAATAAAATTCTTGTATAAGTTTTCAAAGAAGTTAGCAGTTAAAGGTATATTAGATAATTCATGTAGTAAGCTAGTGGAGAAGTGCCATGGTTTGTCCATAATGATTTTTAAGCATTTATTTTGAATTATTTGCAGCTTTCGTATATGAGTTTTAGCACAACTAAACCATATAGGCGCACCATATGAAAATATGGGACGCATGACGGACTTAAAGAGAAGCAGCTTATTTTCCAGGCTGAGTTTGGATTTTCTATTAATAAAAGGGTATAGGATACGAATGGACTTTAGTGTTTTTGAGGCTATTTGATCGGTGTGCTCTTGAAATGTAAGTTTTTTGTCCAAATAGATCCCTAGGTACTTAATAAAAGCTGACCATTTGATGGGTTCGCTGAAAATAATTAAGTTGGGGCTCGGTAAGTACTTACGAGCTCTTCTCTGGGAAAAAAATATTGCTTTGGTTTTGCTAGTGTTAATTTTTATTTTCCAATCACGAAAGAATTCGTCTAAGGCCAGAAGTTGAACTTGCAGGTCTTTAATTATAGTGGATGGATCAGAGGATGTTGCATAGATAGCTGTGTCATCGGCAAATGCTGCGATTTTGCAGTCTGTGGATTGGGGTATGTCAGAAGTATAAATATTGTATAGACATGGGCTTAGGCAAGAGCCTTGTGGGACGCCTGCTGGTAATGATTTACTGGAAGATAGGCAGCCTTTAATTTTTACATGAAAGGTACGATTAGAGAGGAAGGATTGAATTAGTTTGGTAAGGTAAACTGGACAGTTTAGTTTGTTGAATTTGAAAATGATGCCATTATGCCACACAGAGTCGAAAGCTTTCTCGAAATCAAGTATAACCATACCCACTGATTTTTTGTTACGAGCGCTATTTTTAATATCGTTAGTTACTCTGTAAAGTTGGTGGATTGTTGAATGTTTTTGGCGGAAACCAAACTGAAAATTAGGTAAGACTTTTTTCTCTTCCACGAACGCTTGAAGCCGCTTCAGTATAACTTTTTCGAGTATTTTCCCAAGGCTAGGCAATAGACTTATAGGCCTATAGCTGGTCGGATCTGAGTTATTCTTTCCAGGTTTTAGTAATGGAATGATGGTTGCTTCTTTCCATTTGGAGGGGAAATAGCAAATATACAGACAGCTATTGATTATGGCATTTAGTAGTACTAAAGCTTTTTTAGGTAAGTTTTTAAGAAGGCAATTTGGGATGCTATCCATGCCCGAAGACTTACTATTTTTTAAAGTTTTTAGAATGGACCTTATTTCAGAAGGCGTACACAGGTTTTTCGCTTCAGTTAATGCGGAGATAGAAGAGAAAGAATAAATTGAATCATTCACTATTGTTTCCATATTAGAGGAAAGGTTTGTGGTTAAATTATGAGATGAATAGAAGTTATCAGCAAGAACTTCAGTTTTCTCCTTGTCTGAATGAAGATGTTTGTTATTGTATGTTAAGTATGGAATGTATTGACCCTTTCTTCTTAAGATTTTGTTCATTCTCCACAACTTATATGAATTCTTATCAAAACTTTGAAGAAGATTGTTCCAGGAATGATTTTTCGAGAGCCACATTTCATGATTAATGAGTTTCTGCAGTTTATTTACTTCTGATTTGATGTCGGCTCTCTTAGTTCGTTGCCAGATTCGATGTAGCCGGTTACGTTCTGAGATCATTGATTTAACGGAGTCCGATAGCTTGCGAGACAACTCAATGGATTTTATTTTTGGGGATGATTTCCTGGCAGCCAGCAAGATTTTATTTGATAGGGACTCAATCATTATATCAATGTCCTCAGTGCTAGTATTTGAGATATTAAATTTGACGAGTTCAATAGAATTGGCTAGAGAAGTTTTATATTTAAACCAATTGGTTTTAGACAAATTTATATCAATGGGCTCAGCACTGCTTCTGGGAACTTGATATAATAGGAAGAATTCAACAGGTAAGTGAGTAGAAGAAAGCTCGTTAACTGTGATAGGCTGTGAGATGTTGATAGATCCCTTTGATATCATCAAATCAAGGGTAGAAGCATGCCCACGAGTCGGATAAAATGTGGGCTCAGTAGGCGGGTGTACAAGTAAGTTGTGATGGAGGGCTACATTGAATAGGATCTTACCGGCCGTGTTCGCTCGGACACAGTTCCAATGTCGGTGTCGCGCATTAAAATCACCGCAGAGTAAATGCTTCTGGGAAAGTTTTGAAAATAGTTTAATGTCGTCACTAAAGGCGTTTAGTTTAGAATTGTTTAACTTGGAGCCTGGAAAATAAGCTGCTGTAATAATAGTATTAATATCATTTAGTTGTACCGAGATATTCTCGATTACTTTTGTTTGTAAACGAGGAAAAGGAGTATGATTAATGTTTTTATTGATTATTATGGCCACACCACCACCGGTTTGGAAAGCATGCATTTTCTATGTGGTTAGCAAAAGTCATTTTCCTGTCTAGCGTAAGACCAA
The DNA here is from genome assembly GCA_951812415.1 of Beris morrisii. Classification (NCBI taxonomy): domain Eukaryota; kingdom Metazoa; phylum Arthropoda; class Insecta; order Diptera; family Stratiomyidae; genus Beris; species Beris morrisii. The sequence goes on along the minus strand of OX638314.1, from coordinate 7,638,611 downwards.
GGTAGGTTATAGTGTCGGACCAAGGAACAGTTTGTCCAGCGAAGTTGACTTCACGATTCGGAAGATTAGAACGCTTTTTTTTTTCTGCTGAAAAATATAGCTTTGGTTTTTGTACGGTTGACTTTTATTTTCCATCTATAGTAGAATTGATAGAGACGGTCTAGGAATGTTTCCAAAGCTACAATGATTTCGTCGGCGTCATCTCCGTGAGTATAGAGACAAGTGTCGTCTGCAAAAACTGCCATTTCACAGTTCGGGTAGGTGGGAACGTCTGCAGTGAAAATACTATATAGTGTCGGGCTTAAACAAGAGCCTTGAGGGACACCCGCAGTGATGTTTCGAGTGCTTGAGGTGGTTGCCTTGACTCTCACCGAAAAGGTTCGGTCCGACAGGAAAGAATTGACTATTGTTACTAAATAGTTTGGGAACGCGAAATTTAGCAGCTTGTAAAGGGTTTTCCAATAGGGACTTGACAACTTTGAATTCAATTTGTGAACGCACCCTTTCACTAATCATCGAACTGTCACTGTCAATTTATTCAGTAAACTTAACATTTTTATCATGGTAAAGTACACGAAGGAACAACGTCTGCAAATTATAAAAATTTACTACAGAAATTCGGAGTCGGTGACCGCTACTTTAAGAGCGTTAACTCCGATTTTCGGTCGTAATTCTCGCCCTAGTAGACAGGCAGTAACAAGTTTAGTGCAAAAATTTGAGTCTACATATTCGTTGTGTGATGTTGCCGTGCCAGTGAGACAACGGGTTGGTCGAAGTGTCGAAAATATCGCTGCCGTTGAAACGTCCGTAGCAAATGATCCAAATCAGTCAATTCCACGGCGTTCTCAAGTGTTGGGCATCGCCCAGACCACGTTATGGCGAATTTTGCGTAAGGATCTTGGTTTACACCCATACAAGATCCAGCTGACTCAAGAATTGAAGCCGATGGACCATTTGAAGCGACGTACGTTCTCCGATTGGGCTCTGGAAAAGATGCGCCAAGATGATCAATTTCATCGCAAAATCATCTTCAGTGACGAAGCTCATTTTTGGCTCAGTGGGTTCGTCAATAAGCAAAATATGCGTTATTGGTCCGGTGAAAATCCACATGTGCTTCATGAAAGACCACTTCATCCACAAAAAATAACTGTTTGGTGCGGTTTGCATGCTGGCGGCGTCATAGGGCCATATTTTTTCGTCGACGATAATGATCGTCACGTTACTGTGAATGGTAATCGTTATCGCGCCATGATTACCGATTATTTTTGGCCCGAATTGGAAGATATGGACTTGGACAACATGTGGTTTCAACAGGACGGTGCCACAAGCCACACAGCACACGTTACAATCGATTTATTGAAGAGTAAGTTTGATGAGCGTGTTATCTCAAGAAATGGACCAGTCGATTGGCCGCCTCGTTCGTGCGATTTAACGCCTCTGGACTTTTTTCTTTGGGGCCACGTCAAGTCGTTGGTCTATGCCAACAAGCCGACGACGTTGGAAGAGCTCAGAGCCAACATTGAACACGAAATAGCAGCCATTTCGGCCGAAATGTGTGGCCGAGTCATCGAAAATTGGGTCCAACGAATCGACCGCTGCAAACGTGCCCGCGGTGGCCATATGAACGAAGTCGAGTTCCATTCATAAATGTTTTGATTGTACTTCAACCCGATAATAAAGTTTTTGAAATATCTCAAATGGTTTGCATTTTATTTTGAAAAAAAGTTGTCAAGTCCTTATTGGAAAACCCTTTATATCAGTCCTTCGTGCCATACGGAGTCGAAAGCCTTTTCAATGTCGAGGGATACCAGCCCTACTGATTTTTTCGCACGTAGAGAATCTTTTATGTAACCGGTTACTCTGAGTAATTGGTGATTTGTAGAGTGTCCTCGTCTAAAGCCAAATTGGAAGTCAGGTATGATTCGGTTATTTTCTGCACATTTTTGAATACGATTTAGTAGGATCTTTTCAAAGACTTTACTTAGCGTAGTGAGCAAGCTTATAGGCCTGTAGTTGTTGGGGTAACTGGCATCTTTGCCCGGTTTTGGAATTGGAGTGACGATTGCATGTTTCCATGTGGTGGGAAAATAACCTAGCTTGAGGCAAGAATTGAAAATGAAGTTTAATAAAACGATCGATTTCTTTGTCAGGTTCTTAAGAAGAATATTTGGCAATTTGTCTATACCTGGTGATTTTTTGGTCTTCAATCTTTTAAGTATGCTTATAATTTCTCGAGGCTTACAAAAATCATTAGCGCGTAAGTCCGTATTCTGGGGAATAAGTTTTGCACGACTGTTTACGATCATATCAACAACTGTGCTTCCCATTCCGACAGTAGTATGGTAAGCTGCTTCGAAGTGATCTGCTATCAATTCAGATTTATCCGAGTCCGTGTATATATACTTGCTGTTGCTATCAAGAAGAGGGGGTATTAAATTCTCACGCCGTTTTTTGAAAATTCGGTTTAGCTTCCAAACCTTTTGGGAGCCCTTTTCCAATGAAGATAGCATCAAATTCCAGTTGGAGTTCTTAAGCTTCCTAATGCAGTCCTGAATTTTATTGGTTAGGTAGTTAACACGAGATTTTATGACCGGATCTCTAGTTCTCTGCCATTGTCGCCTGAGAGAGTTCCTTTGTTGGATGATATCTTTGGTCTCGTTATCAATCTTAAGAACCTGAGAGGTATTACTAACCTTCTTGGGAGTGTAGAGCTCTACTGCGTTCCATATATTGGCGTTAAAGTCAAGTAGCATTCTGTCTATTTGTGATATGTTAGTGATGTTGGTAAGGTTCAAGTTATCAGTGATCATAGATCTGTTTAAAAATTTTCTAAACATAACCCAGTTAGTTTCACTGTATGAGAGAAACTCCTTGCACGGTACTGTAATTTCGATATCGTGGTCAATTGTAAAGGACACTGGGAGGTGAGGGGAAGATAAGTCGTGGGTAGTAATGGGTTGTGATACATGCACTGCCCCATTAGAAATGACAAGATCCAATGTAGAGTCTCTGCCTTTTGGGGGGTAGTACGTGGGTTCCGATGGGGTATGAATACAGAATTGTTTTTTATACATCATTTCAAATAAAATTTTACCTGCTTTATTCGCTTTTGCACAGTTCCACAACCTATGCCTAGCGTTAAAATCTCCGCTTAGTATGTACTTCTGTTTTAGGTCTGTAAGCAGTTCAAGATCGCTTTTAAAGAACTGCAGTTTTTGGGGAGATAGCTTGGTGCCAGGAAAGTATGCAACCAGTATTGAAGTGTTAATACCAGTAATGTGAAGTCCGATTGTTTCTATGACATTTGTTTTAAATACGGGTAATAGAGTATGTTTAATAGCTTTGCTTATACATATGGCTACACCTCCGCCGGTCCCTTCCTTCCTATCATTTCTGTATATAAAATAATTCGGGTGATATAATTTGTTACGTTGGTTAAGCCATGTTTCAGTTAACAGAAATAAATCTATGTTTTTGGAAACCGCAAAGTCAAATGATTCAGTAATTTTGTTTCGTATACTTTGCGAGTTCCAAAGTACAGCATTAATACAATTGATTTTAAAATTAGCCATATAAGAATTTAATTGCTAGGTTAACTAAAACGTTATATTGATCTTGCTTCGTTTTGCATTTTGCAAGGTTTTTGATTAGTTCTCCAGACATTTGCATTAACTCCTGTGGTGATAATAGGTCCTGGTTAGAGTCTGGACTAGGCGTTGCGGTGTTGATAGCATTTGGAATGTTTCTAGCAATGCTAGAGAAAAGTGGTTGATGCACGCGATGATTTTGAATCGAAAAATTTTCAGCCGAACGAGATGGTAAAGCAGGAAAGTTTTTGTTGTTATTTGCAAGTGATAAGCCAGCAGCTTTACCAAATTTTTTGTTTTGTGGTGAAAGTTTTGCTTTGATCGCAATGTAATTTAAACGCTTTCTGCAGCTCAGATCATTTGATAGATGGGAGAGGCCGCATCCAGCGCATTTAATCAAACTAGTTTGATCTTCTTTTAGAGGACATAGCGCATGATTGTGCGCCTCGCTGCAAATCATGCATTTCTCCGGCAAGTGGCAATGAGACGATCCATGCCCATACATTTGGCAATTGCGACACTGTGTAGGACCGATTTTCTTCCGCGAATAAAAGTTCCACGTCACGATAGTGTTCATAATTGTTTTATGTGCACGGAGGTCACTCAGCTTGGTGCCTCGTTCGAAGTACAGCAAATAGTTAGATGAACGGCTATGTGAAGTGTTGTTGTTGCTTACATTAAATGTTTTGATGTCGACACATTTCAAATTGTGCGTTTTATTTAAGTAGGATAATAATTTTTCTGGTGGTATTTCGTGTAGACCGGAGAGTACTATTTTTAAAGGCCTTATATCTGCTCTTTGATGGGTAAAAAATTTTACCTTTTTAGCGATTAGGTTCAGCTTTTCGTATTCGGCAATTGTATACAGGAGAACGCCAATACCAATTGACATATTTTTAAAATTGTATTTAATCGCGAGTTCTTTCATAATTGTATCGATTGATTCGTGCTTTAATTCCGTGAAGGTTATGGGTGGAAGTTTTACCTTTTTTAGTGGTGTTGGTGTTGACACCGTTGGTTGTTCCTCGTCGGTGCGCATCTCGTTGTTCGGCTCCGGATCTGGGATAGCCAGGGAACGAAACCGATTGTGGTAGTTCGGTGCTGTTGTTTTTTCATTGCGGGGTAGTTTAAGTTTGTCCCGAATAAACATCTCAGCCGGGGAGGACTCCCGGCACCTCTTTATCGGAAGTGTAGGTGAAGACACTGTTTTTAGCTACTATTACTGTGAACTTGACTGTTAGATTTGAGCACTCTTTAGGTAGAACGAACTAGTTTGGACACTTCTGCACTTGACTAAATCACTTGCGCGACTGTTTTGGTATATTAGTTCAAAGTAACCTCGGCTCTGTACAGACTAATGATATATACCTTATCCTCGAATGACAGCTCTCGCATTTTCGGCATTTTCACACAATATTTAATCGTCACACTTGTATTAAGCACGAAAAACAATTAAGAACTTAATACCTTACTGATTTCAGTTGAAATAACTAACGGTTGTCTCATATTTTCTCAGAAATAATAGTGCTACCATGGGGTTCAAATAATTTTGTGAATAAATTTCAATGGTACAAATAATTTTGTTAAAATGTTTTTTGATTGATTGATTGATTGATTTTATTTCCAAAATATGTACATATGTTTAGCTTAATCTAGTTTAAATTCAACAGTGATCAGATTTTCTTATGGTCTTTACAACTTCAATATTATTTTTTTCGCATATAGCTTTTTAGTTTTTTACTGTCATTTTATAATTTTACGATACAAGGAAAACGGAGTAAAAAAACCTTATATTTAACTTAAACTAAATTAACCTAACCTTAAGCTACTTTTAAATTACGACAATGATAGTGAATGGTGACTAGGAAAGATAGATAGAATGAGGGGGTTTACTGAGTTTTCACAGTTGGTTATAAACTTTGTAGTCTGTTTATCAATAAAATCGATTATTCGCGGCAAATTAGTCAATGCATGAAGTTCTTGTGTAGCGAAATGCCATGGCTTATTCAAGATGATCTTAAGGCACTTGTTTTGTATGATTTGCATCCTCTTCTTGTGCACAGCCGCACAGAAGTTCCAGACTGGTGCTGCGTACACGAGGATAGGACGCATTACGGACGTGTATATGAGTAATTTGTTTTCATTAGAGAGTTCGGATTTTCTATTAATGAGTGGATAGAGAATTCTAATACTTTTAATGGTTCTTGAACAAGCCTCCGTAGTATGGAATTGGAATGTAAGTCTCTTGTCTAAGTATACCCCGAGATATTTAATGTTTTGAGACCATGTGATGCTCTGCCCTAAAATATTAATAGTGGGATTAGGTAAATGTCTACGTAGGCTGCCTTTTATGTTTCGGGATTTGGCAACCCTGGTGGTGCAATCTGGTAACTGACAGCTCTATCGTAAAGTTGGACATTTTTGAGGTTATACGTACTCAGAACGTTTTGACATACGAGCGCTATTTGTGTTGTTTGCAGTAAGTTAAAAGATTTATCTCAGCTCAAAAATGGAATTAAATCGTGAACATTTTCGTGCGATTATTTTTTACAACTTTCGACGTGGATTAACTCAGCAACAGTGTATAGATGAACTTAATTCAATTTTGGGCGATGAAGCTCCATCAAGGACCAGTGTTTATCGATGGTATGGTGAATTCAATCGTGGTCGTAGTTCACTTCAAGACGAATTTCGTGAAGGTCGTCCAAAATCAGTTGTTGTTCCGGAAACCATTGATGCTGTGCGCAAACTGATATTGGAAGATCGTCATGTGACCTATCGTGAGATTGAGACAACCTTAGGCATTAGTGGGACCAGCATACATTCAATATTGCATGATCATTTGATTGTCAAAAAAATTTGTTCGCGTTGGATCCCGCATAATTTGACAAAAGCTCAAAAAGATGCTCGTGTCAATGGGTCCAAAGAAATGCTCAAAAAATACGATCGCGGTGCTTCCAAACACGTCTATGACATCGTGACAGGCGATGAATCGTGGATTTACGCGTATGAGCCCGAAAGTGAACAGCAGTCGACTGTATGGGTGGTTCAAGATGAGCCGAATCCAACAAAAATTGTTCGCGCACGAAGCACTTCCAAGCAAATGGTCGCCTGTTTTTTCGGAAAAATGGGACATGTTGCAACCATACCACTAGAACAACGCAGAACAGTCAATTCTGAGTGGTACACAACCATTTGTTTGCCAGTTGTCTTCGAAGAAATCAGGAAAACCAACCGCCGAAGACGGATCACTCTTCACCACGACAATGCGAGCTCTCACACATCGGCTGAAACAACTGCATTTTTGAGCACTCGAAACATCGATTTGATGAGTCATCCACCGTATAGTCCTGACTTGGCACCGAATGACTTCTTTTTATTCCCGTACGTAAAAAACAAACTGAGAGGTCAACGTTTTTCGACACCTGAAGAAGCGGTTGCCGCATTCAGAATGCATGTTTTGGAGATACCTCAATCAGAGTGGCAAAAGTGCTTCGACAATTGGTTCAAACGCATGCAAAAGTGTCTAGATTTTCATGGGGAATATTTTGAAAAACAATAAAGTGGTTTTCGATGATTAATATTTGTTTTTCTTCTCTAATCCCGAAATATAAAAGGCAACCTACGTATGAGCCCGTCTTCTAGTGAAAAATATGGCATTTGTTTTCGATCTGTTGATTTTGATTTTCCATCTAAAGAAGTAATCTTCGATGGCATCCAAATGCTGCTGGAGGTTGTTTATAATCTCGTTGTGATCATGACTCATGGTAAGAATCGCTACATCGTCAGCAAAGGTTGCAAGTTCACACTGTGTATTTTCCGGTAAGTCAGAGGTAAAAATATTGTATAGTATTGGACTCAAGGCTGATCCCTGGGGAACGCCCGCCGGAATAATACGACTGGTTGAAAGAGTTGAATGGATTCGGATTTGAAATGATCTGTCAAGTAGAAATGATTTTATTATTTTGATAATAGGTGGAGGAAAGGACAATTGAATAAGTTTGTATAATAAGCCGTTCTGCCATACCGAGTCAAACGCTTTTTCCACATCTAGGGTAACCAACGCAGCTGATTTTTTATCATTCATTGCATTTTTGATGTAGTTGGTAACTCGTAGTAACTGGTGGCTAGTAGAGTGACCTTGTCGGAAACCGAACTGATAATTTGGTATTATACACTTTTCATGGATGTGGTTTTGTAAGCGGGTAATTAAAATTTTTTCGAAGATCTTTCCTATTGATGATAGTAGGCTTATAGGTCGGTAATTATTTGGATCTGAAGAATCTTTGCCAGGCTTTGGGAGTGGAACTATTTCCGCTACCTTCCACTTGTTGGGAAAATACCCAAGCTTTAAACAGGAGTTAAAGATAGCATTCAGATAGACAATGGCTTTTTTAGGTAGGTTTTTGAGAAGAATGTTGGGGACTTTATCTTTCCCAGGGCTTTTCCTATTTTTCAGTCTTCTGATGATTAATATTATTTCTTTGGGCTTGCACAATAGATTATTTGCTAAGTGCGATGGTAGCATTTCAAAGTTACGAACGGCGTTGTCAACCGAGGTAGTTGTTTGAGGGTCGCTATAGTTTTCGGTTAACTTGTGTGCGGATATAAATTTATCCGCTAAGAGTTCGACCTTTGCTTCATTGGTTTGTATTTTACCGCCTCCTGACTGAAGCTCGGGGATAATTAATTTTTTCTTCCGGAATACTTTATTCAATTTCCATAGTTTCCCCGATCCTTTTCCAAGTTCGGAGAGCATTAAATTCCAACTTGAATTTCTGATTTCGGAAATTGCTTTATTAATTCTTTTTTGCAGCCTATTGACTTCTGCTTTTAGTAATAGATCATGCCCTCTCTGCCACTGACGCCTTTTATTGTTGCGTAGAGTTATAAGTTCTCTTATTCGGGGGCTCAGTGAAACCGTGTTACTATTACTATGGACAAGTATTTTAGGGGCGCAATTATTACCTACAGCCTTAATTGAGTCTGTGAAGTGGTCAATCATTCTATCGACGATTGCTGGATTAGTTTTAGACAAATCGTGTCCTTCGAGATTAAGTGATTGACTAAGAAGATAGCGAAATTTTATCCAATTTGTTTTGAAAAAGTTTGGAATTTGCATAGATGAGATGTGTTCCAAGTATTGAGAAGGCTACTGGTAGGTGCGGTGAGGAAAGCTTGTGTAGCGTTGTTGGTTGAGAAATAGCTACCATAGAGTGTATAACGAGGTCTAGAGTGGAACCCCGACCATTTGGTGAGTGAAAAGTGTGTTCGGTAGGCGGATCGATTACGCAATTATTTTGGGCAATGAAATCGAAAAGAATTTTCCCCGCTTTATTTGATCTGCTGCAGTTCCAATGGCTATGCTTAGCATTGAAATCGCCGCATAAGATATAGTTTGATCGATTTCGAATAAGGAGCTTAAGATCATCTTGAAAGTCCTTCAGAACACTCGCAGTCAATTTAGTTCCTGGAAAGTAGATTGCAATAATGTGTAAATTACTGTCGTTCAGTTTAATTGACATATTTTCTATGACTTTAGTGGGAGAAGAAGGAAGAAGTGTAATATTTTTAATTTGTTTATTGACCATAAGTGCAATTCCACCACCCGTGATATTCTCTCTATCTTTCCTAAACAGTTTATATTTTGGAGCGTACAATTTATCGTTAGGTTTAAGCCAAGTTTCGGTTATTATTACAATGTCTATATTATTTTGATCTACAAAGTCAAAAGCTTCAATATGCTTGTTCCTGATGCTTTGCGCATTCCACAGTATACACTTTATGTTACTACTACTACCCATAAAGAAACTTACTTGCTAATTCCACCAATACCTGGTATTGTTGTTGTTTATTACGACAGGTTGCAAGTCTGCTTATAAGTTCGGACGATAACTGGATCAGCTGGTCAGTTGTAAACAAATCGTCGGTCCTGTTGTAGTTGCTCGCGTAGTTTGCATAGTTTTGCCGCACTGCAGTACTGTACGGGATATTAACATTAGTGTTTGTTGTCAAATTATGGGACGCTGTATTTCTCTGACGGTGTGGGAGTGCCGGAAAATCTTCTGCTGAGCTCAGGTTTACATTATTTGTACGTGGAGGAGTTTGATGGATACGGTGTGCTGAAGCGGTTTTTGGGTTTCGGTTCCTCTGGTTAATGTTGCTTTTTATCAGCAAGTATTCCTGGCGTTTGGGACAAGAAGATACATCGGAGGAGATATGTTTCCCGGTGCAGTTCGCACATTTGATGTCCTCATCTTCAGTCTTCGGGCAGTCTGTGTGTTGATGGCCCTCGCCGCAGAGCATGCATTTAGCTGGCAGATGACAGTTAATAGAACCGTGTCCAAACATTTGGCAGTTACGGCATTGTGTAGGTCCGAGGCGTTTGTGCGTGTAGAATTTCCATTGGACTACAGTATTCATCACAGCTTTTGTTTTCCGTAAATCGGAGATTTTGACAGAGCCAGGGTCGAAGTAAAGAATGTAGAAGGTTTGATCATCGTACCTTTTGTTTTTCGTGAAGAACTGTTTTACAGTTTTACAAGGTATTTCCATTTCATTAAGATGATCTTTAAGTACTTCAGAAGACATTTTGTGAAGCCCGGATAGGACAATTTTTATTTGACGTTTGTCATTTCGGCTGTGAGTGTGGAAGTTTACTTTCTTCGATATCAAATGTTTTTCGGTTTTTTCGAAGTTCTCTATCGTTGTTAGAAGTAATTTTATACCGGTGGATGTGTTGTGGATGTTGAACTCGGATACAGTTATTCCGAGGTTTTCCATAATAGCATAAATGGTTTCACGAGGCAATGAAATGAATTTAATTGGCGGTACCTTTATTTTTGGCGGTTTTCTGGGTTCGGGAGCACTTTGATCCTCATTGTCGTCAGTAAGGTCACTTAGTGGCTGAAATTTATTTGTTGTTTTGCTTGCCATGGCTGATGATGAAGATGAAAATGTTGTTTTATATTTTTTAATTCGTTCTCTTAAGAGAATCTCGGAGGGGTCATTTCGACCCCTTTTAGCACTAACTTTAATGTTTGATATTGTTTATTATTTTCTAATTCGACACTTGAAAAAAAAAAGAAAAAAAACTTTTAATTTAAATTCCGAAATAAATTAACCGGTTTTAATTTATTGTCACGTATACTATGAGGTCTGATCGGTTCAGGGCTCGATAGACGAATCTAAAATGTTTTTTGCTTTTAATTCCTTTGCTTTAAATAAATTGCGTTAACTTTATTATTGGGTATTTTAAGGACATTAGTCGCTTCCTTTCCCTCCAAACAGATTTTTCCCAAAAGCTATTAAGCGCAGTTTAAACATGGCTAAACTTGAAGATAGAGATTTTTTTCCATGGTACAAATAATTTTGTGATGAATAGTATGTGAGGCTTTGGCCGCCACTGTAACCTAACCTATATAAGGATTATGTAATATTAATAGATTATTATTATTTATTTAAATGGTGGTTTTCAATTTTAAGTTTAAAGTTCCGAAAGTGATATAATTAAATCATTTGATGGCTCACTCCAATATTGCAAATCATTAAAATATTTTTCGACAAAAAACCGTATTAGTGTACATTCTACTAAGTATTCAAGATTTAAGACCTGATGCAGTTGAAATAAAATTGACAGAGATTTTAAAAAGGCATCTACATTATACTTGTATGTTATGTCAATAAAAAAATACATATATAGTACTTTACTATTGATGTAACAGTTGGACCAATTGCAATAGTGAAAGGTTAAAACTTTCGATTATTGTTTAAGCACTGTTCCCTTTTTACTTTATTATTTTCTAATAATACAGTATTGTTATCGATTTCTAAAAAAAAAAAATTTGCTACCCTGAACATTTTTTTTCACGTTTCATGACTCGTAGACACGAAAAAAGCAATAAAAAATTTCAGTCCGTCTGTCCGCTGTACGCAAAATCGTTTGAAGGCTCGTAGCTCTCAAACGGTTTGAGATATTAAATTGAATTTTTTTTTATGAATAGAGTGGGTAGGCCCCTTGAAGTGACCAAATTCTGATGGGTGGGGCTGTGAGGGGGGAGGAGGGGGAAGCGTTTTAGACGAAAAATTTTGGTTTTTAGATCTCATCAACCGCTTATGCTAGGAGGCTGAAATTTGGAATTTATATAGAACTTTGGTAATGGACTCATTTGCATAAAAATTGTCAATATGGGAGAAGGGGTGTGGGAGTGGGGGGGAAAAATAGTGCGTCCGAAACGCAAAAAAGGTGAGATCGGCACATTCTAAAATCCATATCTCCTAAACGGTTAAGGTTACAAAATTGAAACTTAATGAATATCTATAGGTATACTAGGAGAATAGATCGCAAACAAATTTTTGAGTGGGGGCAGTGGCGTACGAGAGTGGGGGGTAAAAAACTTTAGATTACGATATCTCACGAACTAATTGCACTAGACAAATAAAATTCGGTTTGTGTATAAAGGTTGACAAATGAAGTTTGATGAAAGTAAAATTTTTTTAGGGGGCGTTGGATCATGAAAGTGGGGGGGATGCGAATTTTTCTAAAAAATCACGTCTCATATCTCAAGAACAGTGTGAGGTAGATGCTTAAAATTTTTACCGTAAAATTTTTACAGTGTTGTCAAAAGCCCCTTCGATATCTAAGAAGCAACCCACAGCTATTTCCTTGTCCGTAATCGATTTCTCGATTTTCGTGACTAGGTTTTGTAAGGCGTGGGTTGTAGACACTTTGGAAATAAGTTTTCAATATTTCCCAACGTTGTTCAAGCGTAAAGCGACTCATTTCGTTCCGCGGAGGTATGATACTGACTTTCTGTCAAGATTTCGAGCGGGAAACAGCTTTCAGTGTCAAAATAACCTATGATTTAAAAAGAAACCACTAGATGGCCCACCCAGTATAAGGAAATGAATTCGAGGGACGAAATTTACAGAACCACATGAGTATCTATCTGTAAATGTGTGTGTTTTTTTTTTAATAATGACCTTTGTTTGGTAGCTACCGGAAGCCGAGTCGATTCGCGTCAGTGGTTCGACCGTACTTTTTACTCGGAAAAAAAACGAACCCCAATTAAAGAGGGAGTGTGTGATGCTGTTACCTGCTGGGCGCTTTGGTGGTGCATCTACCTGGAAAGCTATTTAAAGAAACATTCTTTTTGTAAGAGTCATTCAACTTATCGATGTACGTCATGAAGTCTCCGTGCATAGTTTATTCTTTGGATACGGTGCCACGTGACCTGTTCCGTCACTCTCACCAGGGGCTCGTGAACGAGAAACGGCTCAATTTACCTGGAATAGCACATTGTGCCGGTGACAGCTCTGATTGGCGATGTGCGTCATGCCTGTTGTCCACGTGACCTGAATCACATTGTTTCACCGTCTCTCGACATTTCTATCATTTATTTTCGTCGATGTTGTGCACAGGATCTTTTTGATTGGACAGTTCAGTCGAGACTTCCGGGACGGTTATTCGAGTTCACGTGGCTCTTAGACACCCGACATAATTTCATGTGTTCAATGAGAGGTCCTTGGTATGGTGATTGTTCAGATCTATTCTATTGGAGGAATATCAGATGCTGGCTTGGAAGTACTGCGAGGATGCAATGGAGCGAGGAAGACGTGTACGCTACAGGAAAGTCTTAAAGAATATGGGCTTAACTCCTACCTGATGGCTCTAGGACGCTCTGTCGTCCGTCAAAAGGTAGCGCGAGTGACTAGTAAGTACATTTGCTGCTTCTGGCTACTCGGCGTCTCGCGTAGGATCCCATTCATTTGCTCAGAATGGGATCCATATCCTTCTGGACTTCCCGGCACTTTTTCTTAGAATGCGTACGATGCGAATCTTATCGAAAGTGGAAGAACCTTGTATCAGAATGCGAGAATGAGGTCCTTGTTTGAACTGACCATGGACCTGGTGGGACCAAGGTCTGATTTTAGGCTGTAGTGCCCGCATTCACGAACGCTTCCCAAATGCCTTCGTTCACATTCCGAAAATAGTTAGGAGATTTGTTGGGCCTTTCTCGTTTGCAGTTACGTTCCTGAATCTGGAATGAATCGTCTATGTCAGCGCCTCAACGGAGTTATTGGGTGTAGAGGGCCTTTGGACTTCCCTTGCCGCTTTCTCAAGAAATGAACAACGGACCTTAATCACGAAACCTAATCACGAAATTTAATAACGAAATTATTGAACGTCTCGATTAAGGCGCGATTGCTGCTTACGGCCTCAACGCACCGTTTGCCCTGTTTTTCTGTAAAGAAACCGACGATTCCTATCATTGACCAGAAATCTCTACACCTTCCTGTTCTTGTCCTTAAGTCCTTTGAATGGAAATTTTTCCTCGCATATTCTCTTAGGTGTCGTACTTCCTGAATTAATTTTTTTTCCATCTTTTCCTGAGGACAGCTATTACAAAGGATCCCCGTCCTCGCGGTTCTTAAGACGCCTGGATGGTAGTCGACAGACAGATTACCTTTCATAAATGTATCGATAAATAGCAAATATGTACTTGTCCTGTTCTCAGTACTCCCCGTCGTCCCTTCCTGGTGACTATCGTGACCGTAATCCCGCAGTGTATTAGCCGTCCAACCCCAACTCACACCGCGATTGTTTCTGTTGTCGATGCCCAACCACTTAAACCACTCAAAGTGGTTGTTCTTTGATAGCGTGAAAAATTGTCGCATTGTCTCCGTTTTAGAAACGATTAAGCGATGGACCTGAATGACGTTAGCAGGTGTTAATTACTTTTACTTTATTATTTCAATAAAACAGTATTGTTATCGATTTTAAAAAAAAAAAATTTGCTACCCTCAACATTTTTTTTCCACGTTTCATGACGAGTAGACACGAAAAAAGCAAAAAAAAATTTCAGTCCGTCTGTCCGCCGTACGCCGTACGTCGACCGCTGTACGCAAAATCGTTTGAAGGCTCGTAGCTCCTAAACCCTATGAGCTAATAAATTGAAATTTTTTTTATGAATAGAGTGGGTAGGTCCCTTGAAGTGGCCAAATTTAGAGGGGTGGGGGTGTGAGGGAGGAGGAGGGGGAAGTGTTTTAGACGGAGAATTTTGGTTTCTAGATCTCAGCAACCGCTTATTCTAGGATGCTGAAATTTGGAATTTATATAGAGCTTCAGTAGTGGACCCATTTGCAAAAAAATTGCAGATATAGGTGAAGGGGTTTGGGAGTGGGGGGAAAAATAATGCGTCCGAAACGCAAAAAAGGTGAGATCGACACTTTCTAAAATCCATATCTCCTAAACGATTAAAGCCACAAAATTGAAACTTAATGAATATCTGTAGGTATACTAGGAGAATAGATCGGAAACAAAAATTTGAGTGGGGTCAGTGGCGTACGGTGGTGGGGGGTAAAAAACTTTAGATTACGATATCTCACGAACCAATTGCACTAGACAAATAAAATTCGGTTTGTGTATAAAGGTTGACAAATGAAGTTTGCTGAAAGCAAAATTTTTTAAGGGGGCGGTGGAGCATGAGAGTGGAGAGGATAAGAATTTTTCTAAAAAGTCACCTCTCATATCTCAAGAACAGTGTAAGATAGATGCTTAAAATTTTTACCAGAAGTAGGCCTAATAGACCCCTAGCAGAAAACAAAATTTTGGAAGTGTGGGTGTAGAGGGTGAGGGTGGGGGAGGGTGAAAAGGAAAAAGTTCCGATTTTAATATCTCGACAACCTATAATGATATTAAGCTGAAACTTGGTATTTAGATAGAGCTATATTAGTAGCTTGTTGGAAAAATATAATTTTTTATAGGGGTAGTATGGTACGGGGGTGGGGGGTGTTTTTCCTATCTATAGAACGGCTTATGCTACAAAGTTGAAACTTAGTATGTATATGTAGGTAGGTAGGTACGCGTGGCTGCCCGTGAGAACACGGACACATTTAGGCCTAAAAGGTCCATTGTGTTACCACAGGATCATCGAACTCCTACTCGTCGAACCATTTAGAGCTTGCGATGAAGCGTTGGATTCTCGCGACCTCCATTGAGGCAAGGTCACCGAGACAGTTGAAGAAGTAAGCTCCAAGATGAGCTTTCCTTCTGGCTGATAGAGCTGGACAGGTACAGAGAAGGTGAAGGACTGTCTCCTCCTCCTCCTCATCCAGGCGGCTTCTACAGAAGTCGTTTGAGAAGAGACCGAGTCTTTTAGCATGTCGACCTTTAAGACAGTGTCCGGTCAGGACACCGACTGTGGTGCTGATATTCGCCCTTTTGAGCAAAGTCAGCTTTTTAGAGCGTTTTAGATCCAGCTCCGGCCAGATCTGTCTCGCAGTGTGACATGTAACACCGTCCGCCCATCTTGAGTTGGTTTTCTCAATTGAGTCCAATCCCAGTAGCAGTTTACATGTAGAGAGAGGCACACCCAGATTCCGATGTTCCGGCATAATCTGAAGGGTAGTACCGCGTCAGCCATGCAGTTCCCTGGAGTATCCCTGTGTCCTGGCACCCAGCACAGAAGAATATTGAACTGTTCAGCCATCTCCTTAAGAGATGATCGACATTCTGCGGCGACCTTTGATGTTGTCGAGGCCGATTCCAAGGATTTTATTGCCGCTTTTCTGTCTGTGAAAATGCTAATATCCCTAGTAGATATTACATTACACCTCAGCCAGGACAAGGCCTCCTTGATCGCCATAAGCTCCGCCTGAAAGACACTACAGTGGTCCGGAAGGCGGAAGGAGCTGCTAATGATAAGCATATCAGAGAAAACACCTCCACCTACCCCGCCTTCAGTTTTGGAGCCGTCCGTATATATGTGGGCGGACTCTTCCGTCCGTACCGAATCCCTTTCCCATTCTAGACGGGTTGGGATGGCTGTTAGGAAATTTTTCTCAAAATCATAACTGGGAGGGGTGTAGTCGGTGTTTTCAGGAATGTTATTGAAGTGATTCAAGATTGTTGAGTGACCTGCATATATGCCAGTCCACTGTGTAGAGGCCCTAAGTCGAATGGCTGCATTGGCTGCCATTTGCTTGCCAAAAATGTCTAGAGGTGGCAGACTGAATAGCATGTCTAGTGCTGCAGAGGGAGTTGTTCTCAGGGCTCCACTGATGCATATGCATGCTGATCTCTGTACCTTCCCTAGGGTGGTGCAGTTAACTGCTTTGTTTAAGGCCAGACAATAACACCATACATAAGTATCGGTCTGATGACGGACACGTAGAGCCAATGAACTATCCGGGGTTAGGTTAGGTTAGGTTGGGAAGGGTGGACTAAAGCGATGTGCCCCAGTCCATCACGAGAGATCACTGTGGATCCATTGTGGTCCCCTCGTATAAAACCGGGCTCTAGACTACTGATTCCAAATATTGCTCTTCCTTATGAAGAGAGTAGTTCTCCATAAAGGAATCATCGCAAGTTCTGATAGATCGGTTAAGGAGAATTTCCCCAAGTACCGATGCCTGGTACGTGCCAGACTTTCACATTCACACAATAGATGCTCCAGTGTTGGCTCAACATTCTCATCACCACAGCGACACAGGTCAGCCATGGGTATTCCCAGCCTTTCTCCATGCCTCCCAAAGGGACAGTGCCCCGTTAGGACCCCTATAAGTTGTCGCCCACTCACTGTTTTTCGGTTACTGCCTCCTACTCCGTTCTTCTCACTCTCGCTTCTTGCCCGAACGCACGATGACTCGAGAATGTTCTATGGCCGGCGCTACACACCGGCCCTCTATAAGGGGGACAAAATTTGGAGGCTTCTTCACCTACTATTTCTTGATTGCTGTTCATCCACCGCATTCCACTTGCTTTCGCTCTCTGTCCGAACGCACAATAACTCGCGAATGTTCTGTGGGCGGCGCTACTGGCTAAATCGGGCCGTGTGACCTTCATATAAGAGTAGAACAGACGAATTATATTTGTCCTTCTGGACTCTCACTGAGTGGATGATGATAGTAATTCCCAACCAACAACGTTGCTGTTATGAAACTGGCTAGTTTTGGAGCAGGAAAGCCGCTGGAAAATGCGAATGAATAGAGATAGCGAGTTTCACATTGATAGACATATTTCCTCGGAGACGGGGAGCACCTGACCGGAGGTTCTCCTAGATCTTTCTCCAGTTTCAACTTAGAGATCTTTGTTCAAACTTATTTCTCTCAGGAATCTCTCTAGTTGGTGTAGGTTGGTTTTGCGTCCTAAACGTATTCTTTCAGAGACATCTGTCGCCCTAAATTGCAATTGCTTCGCAGCAACACCGAATTTGCTCCAGAGGTTTTGGCCTCCATTTGGTAGAACCTGCATTGGTTTTCAGTTATGACGCCTATTCTTTTAAGATGATCCGTCAGGCGCGAGCGGCCCGTATGAATTCCAGTTCGTGTCCGCATTTCGTATCTATCTAACTGCAGAAGCAGCTTGCTTTTAATGGACTGATTTGGAATGAATTTCTTGGTCTGTTGGAATCTGGACATTGTGGTTGTTCTTGATGGAGTAGGGTGAGACTCAACAGAAAGGCTCTGAGTCAGTTGGACCGACAGCGAACCAACATCTGAAACGTCAGTTATTCTAGCTCGATGTCCGCATATCCCAGGTCCAGTACCACCAGCCGTCTTAGATCCATCGGTATACCATCTTTTGGTTGGTTGATTTGAGTGGTAGCCCCGTCCATCCAGGGCCCAATTTGTTCAAGGCCACAAAGTTATTTCACCCGTTAGTTAGAGATTCTTGGCACTAGGTGGGTGTTTCTTGACGATATAGGAAAGTTGGTCAGTTGTATGTTGGAAGAGATCTTCTTCAGTTCGCCAAAGAAGGGTCAGCCTACAGGTCGTTCACGGGTTTCGTAACTGATACAATGATTCTCGCTGGTTAACGACCTGGTAACTACAGCTTGGCCATGAAATGGAATGCCCAATTTGGCTGCGTTATAGCCATTTGGCCAGTGGTCTGTACTGATCGCCCTTTAAAAGTTCGTAGGTCTTAAATAGATTACGAAATGGGGTTGATCTGGTTACCTCTGTCCCTGAAACCTCAATTGGGCCTATTGTTACGTCCCACTGGATTATCTATGATTCCTCGTCAATCCCTGCACTTTCAATGAAGCTTAGTATTTTACGAAGAGGAATAGTCAGGAATTCCGATGGTTTCATGAAACCCTGACCGAAGTGTACTCTGAGGATGTACTCTGGTGTTTCGTCTTCGTCATCGCAAATTCTGCAAATTTTGATCTCGGAGAGACCAATCCTATGGAGATGCTTCCTCATGTAAGACCAGTCTGAGCTTCCACTAGGATTTGGGACTGATGTCTGCTTAATTTCAGATCAGATGTTCTTTTCTCCGAATGCTTCGGCATAAAATGCTTTGAGTGTCTGTTGCCGAGGAAGGTCTTGGTTCGGCTTTAAGAAGGTAACATCTTCCTAGATATTGTGTTCCATCTGGACTTAATATCTGATAGAAAGTCCCCTTCCCTTAGCGGAATGTAAACGGTTTCCACGAGAGAGCTGAGAAGGGTGGCTCTTGCCTACAACATCGCAATGACCACGGATTTACTTTGAAGGCTGAGCAGTATTTGGCCCGTATAAATTCCAAGATGCTATCATAAACGGTTCTTGAGATACGAGACGTGATTTTTTGGAAAAATGCTTATGCTCCTCCCCCCTGCCTTCCATGCTCCACCACACCCTCAATGTATGCACCCTTATGCACTTATTTACCATATGTCATCTTCTCTGCCATAAGTGGTTCGCAAGACACGGTACGTCCAAAGTTTTTCAATCCTCATCACGGCATATTCCTCCACGAAACTAATCTTCCCACAAACAATCAAAAATTCTCTACTTTGAAATTTTAAACTTTATTTTGTAATTTTACACCATATTCTACAATTTTGCATTATATTTTGTAATTTTACTTTGCATTTTGCCATTTTACTTTATACTTTGTAGTTTTACACTGTATTTTGGAGTTTTAGACGGAAATTAAACTTTTTAGACCGTCCTCCATCATATTTAATCTAATCTAGTTAGTTTTAGTTTTTAGTTTTAAGAAGGGGCGAAGCGCTCCGCCACCGCGCACACTAGGCACCAAATGGGCCCATAGCGATCCCTTCAGAACCTCGTAGGTCACTAAACATCCCCTAAACAACCCAGATCCCTAACGAACTTGACTAGCTTATCATGCCCTATTGACCTCAGGTCTTCCAAGTTCTCAAAGAAAAGACTGCCCAGCCACCTCAGTCGCCTCCTTGCAACCGCCTGACACTCACACAAAATGTGGGTGATGTCCTCAGCATATAGGTCAAGGCAGTACCTGCACACGTCAGAGTCAGCGATCCCCATACGCATAGCATGCTTCCCTAGCAGGCAATGCCCTGTCAGTATTCCAACAAGTAGCCGCAGACTTCCCCTACTCCATGTCAATATCTCCCTAGTCTTTCGCCTGTCCAACCTTGGCCAGAGTGCCCTAGAAGTCCTGCAGCTCGTTAGCGCCTCCCTTCTAGAGTTCACTGCGTCCGCTGCACAATCCCTGATACGTGCTTTAATTCCGTTTAATGGCGGATTAACCACCTCCTATTCCATCCCTTCCGACGCCGATCCTAGTCTCGCCAGCTCATCGGCCTGTTCGTTGCCTGGTACGTCACTATGCCCTAGTACCCAGCATAGTCGTACTCTATTCTGACTACAAAGTACCTTAAGCACTTCTCGACAGCGCTTTACTAGCTGGGATTTAATATTCGCCGATTCCAATGCATTCAAAGCCGCCTGGCTGTCAATGTAAAGTGAAATATCCTGACCAGATACCCCCTCCATCAACATGATGTTACCTGCCTGAAGCACTGCCAGAATCTCCGCTTGGAATACACTACAAGCATCCGGCAGCTTAAAAGACTCCCTCGCACTCAACTGCTCAGAGAAGACTCCAGCGCCAGTGCCGCATTCCATTTTGGAACCGTCCGTATACACGGAGAGTTCTCCCTCATTTACTACCCTGTTGCTTTCCCAGTCCGCTCTGCTTGGATATACAACCCTGAACGATGATATAAAATCATTCACCGGGATCATATAATCCGTGCAGAAGTTGACCGGACCCTCAAGAAATTCCCTAAGAATGGAGCTGTGTCCTATGGATCTCTCCCTAAAGAGACAACAGCTCAATAGTTTTACCGCTGTGTTTGACGCAACCTGCTTAATGAAAATATCAAGCGGTAAAAGGTGCATGCAGACTTCCAGGGCCCCTGTGATCATTACACAAGCACTCCGCTCAGTTCCCTTTGGATATACTTTTTGTCTGTGGCTTTCCACCGTACCAGTGCCCCGTACGTCAGAATGGGTCTTACAACCGCCGTATACAGCCAATGTACCATATTCGGTTTCAAACCCCAGCTCTTTCCAATGGCCTGTCTACACGCAAAAAGCGCGTTGTTTGCCTTTTTAATACGCTCTCCAACATTTTCTTTCCAATTCAGCTTCCTATCCAAGATCAGGCCCAGATATTTCGCTTTTTCCGAGAGTTGCAGCTCGACCCCTTCAAGCCTTGGCAGCCTGAATTCCGGGATCTTGTGCTTCCTAGTAAATAAAACCAACTCAGTTTTTGAGGCGTTAACCCCCAAGCCACATCTTTTGGCCCACCTGCTCTGTGTACGGAGTGCCGACTCCAAGATGTCAGTGATAGTATCCAAAAATTTTCCCTGAACTAGTATGACTATGTCATCCGCGTAGGCCACAACCTTGATTCCTTTCCTTTCGATTTCCATCAGAACCTCGTTCACTACAAGGAGCCACAGAAGGGGCGATATCACCCCACCCTGTGGAGTACCCCTCGAGGCTTGCCTTGTTACCTTTTCTTGCCCCCTCTCCGAACTCACAATCCTGGTTTCCAACAAGGTCGTCAACCAGCCCGTCAGTCCCTCCTCTAAGCCTATGCCATTTAAAGCCTCCCTAATTGCTTCCACTGTTACGTTGTTGAAAGCCCCCTCAACGTCAAGAAATGCCGCCAGCATGAATTCCTTACTTTCCAAACTTAACTCTATAGACCCCACTACTTCATGTAGGGCTGTGTCTACGGCTTTCCCTCTGATGTACGCGTGCTGAGCGTTAGACAGCAGCCTGTTATCGCAAAATCTCCGAATGTATGTTTCTATAAGCCTCTCCAGCACCTTAAGAACGAATGACGATAGACTGATAGGTCGAAAGTCCTTCGTTATCGTGTGACTGGGTCTTCCCGCCTTTGGAATGAAAACTACACGTGCCTCTCGCCAGGCCCGTGGAACATACCCTGTCCGTAAGCAGCTCCTGAAAACAACCAGCTGAGGATTGACCCGGAGGCTCTCTGCAGCATGATTGGCCTAATGCCGTCTGGTCCCGGTGATTTGAAGGGAGCAAAAGAGCTTATGGCCCATTTGATCGTGTCTTCAGCCAGGAGCTCTTCCATTCCATTTGGTATAACCAAATCGGTTCCAGAAAAGCCCCTATTATCCATAGAATAGGGGTCCACCAGTGTACTACCAGGGAAGTGAGTGGACATCAAGAGCTCCAGAGCCTCCTGACTAGTCTCCACCCACGACCCGTCACTCCTCTTTATGTAGCTAGGTGAGCACGGCTCCTGCGAAAGTACTTTCCGGAGCCTGGACGCCTCACTACATTCACCTATTGATGCGCAGAAGTTCTTCCACGACTCCATTTTGAACTTTCTGATCTTGTATTTGAAGACCCTGACACTGGCTTTATAATTGTCCCAGTCTTCCGTTTTCCTATCACGCTTCGCCCTATTAAAAAGCTTCCTCGAAGATTCCCTGAGTTCCCTTAGTTCGCTATTCCACCAAGGTGGATTAACTTTCTTTGGAGCCCTAGGTAGCGGGCAGGATTTCTCGAAGGCCGTTACCAGAAAGGTATTTAAAGTCCCCACACTTGCTTCAATCGCATCCCTACTTGCCAGATCCCGCGGGATCGTTGGGAATTGCCGCTCTGTGATTCTATTGAACCTATCCCAATCCGCCCTTCTGGGGTTCCGTAGGAACTGTAATCTAATCTAACTTTACACTATTTTTCGTAATTTTACATAATTTCTTGTATTTCTTGTACCATATTTATATTATTTTTTTTGCAATATATATGTGCTATATTTTCTAATTTATACTATTAAATATTTTGTAATTTCTGTGGTCACAGTGAATAAGTTGGTAAGTCGAAAAACGAAACTTTTCAGGGCAGCACTTTGTAAATCCAGTTTTTTGAAAAAATTGATTTTGTTGACATCAATGTGATCAAATAACGTTCGAAATCTAGTGGTTTGAAAATTATTAATTTGCTGATATTATTTTTAGGATTTACGTTTAGTTACCTGATTTTGCACCAGATCATCCCAACCTTTTCACCACACTTACCTGATTATTCCCCATACTTGTTATATTAATAATATTAAGTTTCTTTGCTGCAATTTCTCATTTATTTTGTCAATTAGGTGTACTTTCCTTTAGTTAATAAAAATACGTAAACATAATAGAAAAATATAAGCTACAAATAGAAAAAAATCTGCCAATGGTCTGGGCGAAACTTTATTATTTTTCGGGTTAAAGTTCGGGAGCGGTCAAAGTCGGAGTGTATCATGAGTTGCTTCGAGATTATTACATTTCTTGGAAAATTATTTTTGTTCTTAATATAAAAATATTTAAAATAGAGATTTTTAGCCGATTAAACATTGAAAAAGTCCGTGTAGACTATTCGAATTTCAGTATATTATGTACACTATAAGCCCATAGAAGTAAAGACGAATTTGTTGCCTTATCTGAATTAGATAGTCGAATTGTTAAAACGTATACAAACCCATTACTTCCACTTGGGGTTTGAATTTCAAAAAAATTGTGAAACAGGTTTTTAGACGATTTCATAAGAAGCAACTTGATATCTCATGAGACAAGACGGATATTGAAAAATTTGTGAAAACGTAAGCAAACTCTTCACACCCCCTTGGTTCTTGAAATTCGAAAAATGGTGAAATTGGTTTTAAGGTCATTACATCAAATGCCGTAATAACCAATTTTATATCTCATCAGAACTAAGGGATGGCAAAATTTGTGAAAACATATGCAAACCCTTGGGGGTTGAATATCGAAAAATTGAGAAATGGGTTTGTAGGCGATTATATAAAAAGTCTGTGGAAATGAAAAGCGATCTAATAGCTCATTAAACCTAAGAAATATGTCGAAACTTTGAAAAGCATACCACCCCCTTACACCCATTAGGATTGAATATCTAAAATACTGAAATTGACTTTTTGGCCTTTTTATATAGGAAACCTTGGGAAGTAAAAATGAATTCGATATATTATCAGATATGCAACCTCCTTACACTCACTTGGGGGTTGAATATCCAAAAATCCTGAAAGGAGTTAATAAATAAATATGGAGACAGCACGAGAAAGTAGGAACCAATTCAATTTCTTATCACTTCTAAAAGAAATGACGGAACTCGTGAAAACGTGTTCAACCCCTTTATTCTCTCTTAGGGGCTGAAAAAAAAAACGTAAAAACAAGTTTTAGGTGATTATTACGCAAGCACGTGAAAGTGAAAAGATATTCCATATATGATAAGACGTGGGGATATAGGAGAATTCGTGAAAAAGTTTACAGCCCCCTTTGCACCCCTTAGGGGTTCCTTTTCACCCTCCCCCACCCTTACCCTCTACACGCTCATCCATGAAATTTTTTTTCCTGCTGGGGGTCTATTAGGCCTACGTCTGGTAAAAATTTTAATCATCTATCTTACACTGTTCTTGAGATATGAGAGGTGATTTTTTTGAAAAATTCTTATCCCCTCCACTTTCATGCTCCACTGCCCTCTTAAAAAATTTTACTTTCAGCAAACTTCATTTGTCAACCTTTATACACAAACCAAATTTTATTTCTCTAGTGCAATTGGTTCGTGAGATATCGTAATCTAAAGTTTTTCACACCTCACCGCCGTACGCCACTGCCCCCTCTCAAAAATTTGTTTCCGATCTATTCTCCTAGTATACCTACAGATACTCATTAAGTTTCAATTTTGTGACATTAACCGTTTAGGAGATATGGATTTTAGAATGGGTCGATCTCACTTTTTTTCCGTTTCGGACGCATTATTTTTCCCCCCACTCCCAAACCCCTTCACCTATATCGGCTATATGGGTCCACTACTGAAGTTCTATATAAATTCCAAATTTCAGCCTCCTAGCATAAGCGGTTGCTGAGATCTGGAAACCATAATTTTCCGTCTCAAACACTTACCCCTCCGCCCCCCTCACACCCCCACCCCTCCAAATTTGGCCACTTCAAGTGGCCTACCCAGTCTATTCATAAAAAAAATTTCAATTTATTAGCTCAAAGGGTTTGGGAGCTACGAGCCTTCAAACGATTTTGCGTACAGCGGTCGACGTACGGCGGACAGACGGACTGAAATTTTTTTTTGCTTTTTTCGTGTCTACAAGGCATGAAACGCCAAAAAAAAAATTTTCAGGGCAGCAAATTTTTTTTTTTTAAAAATCGATAACAATACTGTATTATTGAAATAATAAAGTTGCGTCCAGACTGTTGGCAGATTTTTGATACACGTAACTGCCTAATTATTTTCTCGACTTAAGCTGTTATCGCTTTATACCACGGAATTTTTTTAGTAATTTTACACCATATTTGGTAACTTTACATTATATTTTGTAATTTTACACTATGTTCCGTAATTTTACACCATATTTTGTAATTTTACACCGTATTTTGGAATTTTACATGCTCCTTTTTAATTTTACATAAGTTCTCAAGCTGATTAAATGTTGGTTGTTTTCCGGCGTCAGTAGGGTTTCTGGTGTGAAACCCCAACACGAAATCCCCGACTGTTGATTAATCGCTGTCCTTAAGGACATGACAGTTGGAAAACCTTCACTGGATACGCCAGTTTCATAAGATTGTGTTGGACTAGGTCCGAAGGAGCTGTTTCCTCATCGGAGGGCATAGACTCGTCAGAGGGTGTATCAAGCTGGTTAGATTACAGTGGACGTAACGGATAGTTCCGAAACAATTCTGTGGTAAAAAGCGATAACAGCTTATGTTGAGATAAGAAAAAATCACTTTTAAAGTTTTCAATTGCATTTTTTTAAAAAAAATTGCCATTGTTTGATAGATTTTTATCTCATATAATATATTATTATTGTGTTGTATTATTAAATTCAATAAAATAAGAGCTCCTAATATATTTTTTATTACTTTATTTATCAATTTTGATACACTCAACTGCCTAATTATTTTCTCGACTTTCTCGACGTTATCGCTTTTTACCACAGAATTGTTAAATTTAATTTCAAGTTTCGTTAGGTTTCTGCAACAATTTTTCTTTTGTCTTCAGAATGGGTTTACGCAGTTGACGAAAATTGTGTCGACCACGCGAACTTTGAATGAAAATCAGAAAAAACTGGGTTAATTTTCTTTCGTCGACACCGACTAGCGTCGAACGCGTAAACTTATCGTTACGGCACATATTTCAAGGCAGAACAACTTCAATGTCGTGCCGATGCCTCCACGGAACGGTTTTCAGCGAAACGAAAGCAAAAAAAATTCGAAATCGAAAACCATGAAAATTGCACTCGGGGGGGGGGGGGGGGGGGGGAAAGCCAACAAAAAATTTCGAGCTTAAAGAGTTACGCCCTGCCCGACACTCACCACCGCAACCACGCCTGACTACGGCCCTGGTCGCTACGCGAGCCAGATGAAAAGCGTAAGCCGCCAACTTTGAGCCAGAGCAGTGCTGCGTCCGTCGGAACGAATTCAAGGGAGAAACGGACGGGCAAGACGAGGACAGCACTAACAAATTTTCATCTTCGCACATCGGGGCTAAGAAAATTTTCTACGTTGCGGCGACGTACGGATTTTCCCTGTTATGTGCACACTGTGTGTGCCGTCCTACTACGTTGCTTTTCGACAACTGGCGCCCTCCCCCACATCACCCTCCCCCCACCCCGCCACCATCAACACCACCGCTCCCCCTTCATCGGACCCCAGGTTCACCCCTCACCAATGAACTTTATGGAGGGGTGTCGCTGTACTAGAGCTGCTGGGGCAGAGCGCGCAGCAAGACGCGACGCGATAAGACGAAAACGGGAAAACACACGAAAAACCACAACGCCACCAGGGAAAATTTTCCCGCTGTGTTTCCCATGCGGGTCGGAAGCTTGTAAGGTCTCGAGTCGAGTCAGTGCTACTAAGAAAGTCATCAAAGTCGCGTGGGAGAGCAGCGCTGTGTGTTAAAGTGTGTTGGTGCGGCGACTTCTTAAATTCCTTCCCAGTGCCAGAGCATCATAAAAAGAAAATCGTAGGGAAAATTCGATCGGAAAAATTCGCCCCGAAAAAACGAAATCAAAAAAAAAAAAAAAACAGAAACAACAACCCCACGCCGCGCAAACTACGGAAAAATTCACGTCAAAAAAAAACAACCGCTCCTCCCACCCCCGCCCGACAGTATTTTAGTACGCGATATTTTTCTTCTCCTTAGTTTTGTTTTTAAAGAAACCAAAAAAAAAAAAAAAATCCGCACAGTTCTAGTTCGTTTGTGAGAATTAAATTTAATAAAAAAAAAAAAAACAATAACCGGGTAACTAACCGGATAACGTCACCAAGGAAAAAACACCAACCTACCACTCGTGAAAAAAAAAAAAGTTCGGGTCAGTGGTTGGTCGCACAGAATCAGCTGCAAAAAAAAAAAAAATCCGGTTGCTTCGTGGAAATTTCTCGCGGAATTTTCACGGATTTTCCGGAACCGAGCCGCACTCCTTGGGTGGAAATGTCGTCACTGCCACCTCCTCTTTAGCTTTTCTGGATGCAACACTAACGCGCGCGGGGGGGGGGGGGAACCCGCAAAATTGCTTTCCATTTCCCCAAAAACTCCAAGTGAATTTTCCGCAAAAGAATTGGGGGAAAAAAAGAATCCAAAAAAAAAAAAAAAACAACAATCGTTCCGTGCGTGAATGACCTTCACTCACATACAGCATGCAACCATCGCATCCGTTGACTCGAAACGTAGGGAGTGGCGGGAAGGGGGCCACAAGTCGTCGTCGTCGTTGCGGACCACACGCAGAATTTACCCGCGCGACTGATTTTCTAGGTTTTTCCTCTTTTTTTTTTTTTTTTTATTTAAATTTTTCCGTTGGCGCGTTTCCGAGAGCATTGTTTACTTTTCAAAGAGTTTTAGAGGGTGCAGCCGCCCTTCCCGCCTGCACCCTCACCTTATCGCTTGCTCGAAAAAGCAGTTTTCTAATGTCCTTGGGAATTTTTTAATTTTTTTTTTTTGTTTCGTCCACAACTTAACCCTTTTTTTGCCCGGGAAAAAAAAACGGGAAAATCTATCGGGCATTTATCAAAAAGAAAAAAAAAAAAACCCATAGGGACACCGAGCGAGTGTTACGGACGGGGGGAGTCAACTTCATCAACCCTTCCTTACGGCAGCACCACCCGCGCCCTCGTGCGACCACCCGCTCGTCCTTAACCCCTATATCGTCACATTTTTCGTCGCAATGTAGCAGCACTCCATCTCGGCACCCTCTTCAACCCCTATCCCTCCCCCACCCCATCGTGGTGCGGTTGAGACCAAAACGTGTCTTGTATATTTAATTTTTTTTTTTTATTTTTGTAAAATTTTAGCAAAAACAAAATTGATAAAATCAGTGCGCGGTGGTGTGTGGGTGGGTTTGAAAAATGCACAGGGGTTGCAAGTTGTCCAGGCTGAAATTAACCCTATATTCGTGAAGTGATGTTGGTGGGAGGGGGGGGGGGGAAGGGGGTGAAGGTGCAGACAAAACACAACCGAAACCTGACAACGACGGGTAATAAAAGTGCGCGTTAATTTGGTTAATAGAAAAGCAGGGAAGAGATTTCTGGAAAATACCTTTTCGGAACTTAACCTGGCCCCGAACTTACTGAAAAATTTACACGCGTCTTTTTTACGTAAAATTTGCACGCATTTTATGAAAAGTTGCACCAGTTTTGTGTAGAATTACAGTTTTGTGGAAAATTACGCACGTTTTATGTGAAATTATCATTTTACGTAAAATTCAACACAACTGTGTAAAACTACACTAATTTTATCGGAAGTTTTATGTAAATTTTTGGTGAAAAATTGCACGCATTTTGTTTGAACTTCAAACATAAATTCCACCTTATACGAGCCGGACTGTAGGACAACTGCGACAGCATTGACTGTAGGACTGGAAGAGTCAACGGCAGTAAAAGCTTCACGGCCCTATAAAGGCAGGCGTCCACTAGGGCGGACGGGCCGCATCGCAAAAATCCGCCTGCCCATACATTGTTATGGAAGTGCGTCCACTGAACGACACTCGCAACGGAACGAACTACGTAGAAAAAAAAATGCTCGCCGCACCGTTGCGATGCGGCCCGCCTCTAGTGGACGCCTGCCTTAAAGGCTCGGCCCGCCTTGACTCGACCTTCTAGTTAGCAAGTTACGTTCTAGGCGACTTATCAAGCAGCGATTTCGCTCCCGGCTGATTTCAGCGTTAAGTCGTCATACAAATTACGGTAACTATATCTCAAGCGGAAACCTTTGAGATCAGTCTCTACGCTGTACCAGCTGGGGACTCCTCACAAAAGTAGCACGCTCAGCAGAAATTTTATTTTCTATCAACTTCTATCAACCTCTATCATACCTCTATCCTCCTCACTCACATATCACTTCTCACCATTTTTCATCTTCGGCAAACTCGCCAACATACCATACTCTCTCGCAAGTCTCAATCTTGCATTCGATCATCTGATCGTTTTCACGTTTCGTGTAAAATTAATATTTTACGTAAAATTACACACATTTTGCGTAAAATTACAAGAATTTCACACGTTTTGTGTAGAGTGAAGGGAATTTTGTGTAGAGTGAAGGGAATTTTGTGTAGAGTGAAGGGAATTTTGTGTAGAGTGAAGGGAATTTTGTGTAGAGTGAAGGGAATGATGAAAAAGCTAATTGAAACTGAAATGACGCGATGTCCGAAGGGATTGAGAAATTATCGGGGGATGTAATGAGCTGGATGTCACCTAAGGACACATTCCGCTTTTTCGGATACCGTCAAATTTATTCACCTGGTTGGTTGGTTGGTTTACGTGGTGGCCCGTCTACCGAAAGACAGGGCCCAATTAGCACATGAAGCGCCGTTTTGATACCACAACTCGTTTAACCTGGTCGTTAAGGGCCGATTAAGTATATGTATAGTTTTACAGAGACCTGGGGCTTGAATGGATTATCATATCCATCCGGAGCTGTTCAAGAAGGTAATCAGTTCTCCTATCTTGTTTTTCGAGATCTCATCGAGGTTAGGTTCACCTAATTGCACACGTATCACCCTCCCTGGAACCCTGGTAAGGACACTTCCAATTGCTACCATCGTCTGGAGAACAGGATTGAATTGATTCAAACACAGATTTATTAAGGGGGGTTACCCCCACTTGTAGCGCAAAAAAATAGACAATTTTCATGAATTTTTTTTAACAAAACTACGAAACTTTTTTAAACGACTATTATATTATCTTAAAGTACATACATTGAACACCTTTCAGTAATTTTTTTATTGAAAAATATTACATTGTTAAATTACAAATGGCCGTCAAAACAATGGTATTTTAATTTTCACTTTTTGCGGTGACCAACATTGTGTCGAACTGGATCATCTTAAACCAAAAATGGCGATGGATTTAGTTAAATAACAGTATAAACTAGTGTTTGATCGAAGGATTTAAACAATATCCATTTTTCACAAGGTAAGCGACCCTTTTCATAGAACAATAGATAGAAACCGGAGAGAGAGGGTCGAGCGTGTCAGACGGCAGATTAGCCGGTTGTATAAGTAACGGTTTCTTCTCTTTCAACGCTCATATCTCGGTCAATTTTGTTCGGATCGACTTGAAATTTAAAGGACGTATTCTCAGATAGTTATACTTAAAAAAAAAATGCAACAAAAAAAACAGAAAAATTTCAAAGTTACAAGTGGGGGTAACCCCTTAAGACGGTAACCTTAACAACTCCTTGTCTTTTGCTATGGGTCGTTATCGCGGCTCGTGTCCGCATATCGCTTTGAACTCGCCTCCTCCTGTCCACAACGTCTTTGGGTCACTAAGAAGCTGTAGGAGATTGCGCTGTGTATCCTGGCCGGAAGGGTCTATGCCCCTAATTACCGCAAAACCACAAGGTTGTACTGTACCCTGTAGCGGGAATGCGGCAGACTAGAAACCTTGTTGACGAAACCAACTGGACGAACTGCTTCTTTTCTTCTCAAATTGAGCAGAAACGAATGTGGTAGTATGGTTGGTGTCCTCATACAGGGCATAGGTGGTTGGTTGGTTTACGTGGAAAAAACAGGGCCCAATTAGCACATGAAGCGCCGTTTTGATACCACAACTCGTTTAACCTGGTCGTTAAGGGCTGATGAAGTATATGTATAGTTTTACAGAGACCTGGGGCTTGAATGGATTATCATATCCATCCGGAGCTGTTCAAGAAGGTAATCAGTTCTCCTATCTTGTTTTTCGAGATCTCATCGAGGTTATTGAAGAAGGGTTTGCCTAGTGCGCGAAGTCTGGCTCTAGCTAGGGCGGGACACTCGCAAAGAGGGTGAATAACAGTTTCCCTCTTATTTGCATCCCCACAACTGCGGCAATTGACGTTAAAGGGGATACCCAGTCTGGCCGCGTGGTCGCCGATCGGCCAGTGACCCGTGTTGACTGCCGTGACTCTGGAGACGTCCACACGGCTCCTGCTCAGGAGTTCGTCTGTTCTGCTCCGGGAGTAGGATGGCCATATCTTCCTAGATATGACGCAGTTGGTCAGTCCTCTCCATCTGGAGTTTGCGTTTGTGAGAAAGTGGGTGGATATTTGGCGCTTAACAGTCCCTAGTGGGACCTGAACGGATTCTTCGAGAGAGCCCTGAAGAGCAGAACCTTGCCTAGCTAATTCGTCTGCTCGCTCGTTACCCTCTATCTTGCTGTGGCCTGGGACCCAAAGCAGAGTAAGTTTGACTTCACTTCCTAAGTGGGCTAGCTCTTCTAGACACTGTTCGACGAGTTTAGAGGAGGTGGTAGCCGAATCTCAGGCCTTGATTGCGGCTTGGCTGTCAGAGAGGATTACAACATTTCGCTTTGGCGTAGCGTCTTGCTGCAAAGTCCGACAGGCCTCCCGGATCCCCAGTATCTCCGCCTGGAAAACGCTGGCGTAGTCCGGTAAGGGCATAACTCGTGTGGTCTACACCTGGTCGAGTGAGAATCATTGACGACCCCATGTGCACTGCTTGCGAGGAGAGCGACGACACAACGGAACATTTCCTTCTCGAGTGTCTCGAGCTTACTCTTTTGCGAGAGTGCACGTATACGGCGTCGATGTTATGAGGATGGAAGAACTCTTGTCTCGTCCCCTACCTGAGCTCTTGAAATTCGTGAGGAGGACGAAAAAGTTCGAGTAGAGACTGGGGGACTCGAGTGCAATGGGCAATAATTGTCTGAGTGCTCTAGATGCGCTGCCTTGCTGCGTATCTTCCACCGCCGCTTCAAACAACAACCCTGTACCGCGCTGCCTTCATTGAAGCACTTCGGTTCCCCGTCCTGGCAGTAGCTTTCTGGCACAATTAGCTCAAGCCGTCCCGCACACACGAGGTAGGTTATCGCTGCTCTTAAATCAAACTGGTTACAAGTTAACCGGTTAGTTCCCGTGTTAGTTGAGCGGTAGTAATCACGGTTATAATCGTTTCAAGTTGAATACACTTCGTATTTTGTGTAGATTTGCGGATGTTTCGTTCGAAATTGTCCGTCTTCTCCTCGCGGTCGTTATAACCGGGTAGTTGACCAGTTAATTAACCGTGTTGTAAGGTACCGACCCCGATTACTTTTCAATTTTGCCTAGACTTTCACATCTCCGCTTAATGAACTTTCTTTAATCCTACTACACAGTTTATTCGAAGGAGTTCGCTTCGCGTGGGTATTTATGCTGTGATTTGACCGGGTAGTTAACTGGAAAAAAAGAATTTTTAATTGATTCCCAGAATATGAAACGAGAAGGGATGTCTCCTCCTTCGATTTCCCTTCTGAAACTCCCCCCCCGCTACGTTTTATTATTGTTTTTGTTTCCTCTGAAAGACTGTGTGTATTTTTAAACAATAGACTGCTCTATCGAGAGAAATTCGATGAGGGACGGGACGGGGTGTAAGGAAGTGGCTGTTGCTGTCTAAGCCAAGACTGAGAAGAGATTTGTTTTTCTCTCTCTCTCTCTCTCTCTGCCAAAATTGTTCTAGCTAGTGTGTACACATCCCAGGAGAATGTGTTGGGGGCGGTATAAGGGGCTGTTATAAACAGACAAAATGAGCGGGGAAAACAAAATAGGTTGAACGTAACTAAAAATAATCTTCTCGTGAAAAAGACGAGAAAATCGAGTATATGAAATCAAAGATAAAGTGGACATTCCCCTCCACGCCCCCGCGACACTCCTGTCTCGATTTTCATCGAAGCTTGCCAAGAGAAAATCGAAAACAATTTTTAATAAATATTTTAATGAAAATGAAATAGGGGAAGTGTTGCGGCAAGCGGTGAGACAGGAAGGGGTTTTTAATTATCATCCAACTAAAAAAAATTTTTTTTCGTTTTTTTTTCAAGTTTTTTAGAAGCTAAAAATAAACACCCACATAAAAATATGGCGCTTTTTTTCTTGCTGTCCTCTGGGTTATGATCACATGTCGGTCCCATTTATACGCCGCTCTTGTCGGAGTCAAAGGGTAGCAAAGGGGTTAAAATTACTAGTCTCGATACTGTCTCTTTCTCTTTCTCTCAGCTTAGACTTATCATCGGATCTTTGCGCGGAAAATTAACCTTTCCGGACCCTTTGTATGTTTACAGACTCTTGAGCTTAAAATCTTAAGCCGAAATCAAGCAATTTCGAAATCACGCTGACCTGTTCGAATTGTTTATTATGTAGATTTCATTTGACAGCTACAATTTAATGTATTTTTTTTTTTTTAGGAAATGTGAAGTGTCATTCCATCTCTTTGTTCTTGTCTAAATAGCGCGTGAACTCCAAAACACTTCTGTCAAAAAAAAAAAAATGTTCTGAATGCAGCTGACAATCCTTTGCTGACATGACCATTAAGCCTGGCCGCACACTGAAAGAGCAAAAACAGTTTTAGTCAAAAACGTTTTTAACTAAACATGACTATGTCGCTGTTTCAATAGCAATTCAATGATCAGAGCACACTGATTAGTCGCGTGCCTTGAAGCGAGCTCGACTAAGCCTAACAATTGAAGGGAGTTTTCTCGATATCTCATGACCGATTGGGAATCTTATCCCAATTTTATCACCCGGGTAAGTCGGCGTGAAATTTTTGTTGTACAGGCCATGGGTTTTATGGCCCACAGCCGCAGCAAGCCCGGAAGCCAGCAAGCACGTCGCTCCAGTTTGTATTTCAGCCACCAATTCGGACGTAGGCGGAATTGGATCCCTGTTTCCCGAACCCCAACCTTCCCTTCGGTTATTTTGACTTTTTGAAGTCAAAATAACCACTCCAAGGCCTCCGTTCACAACACAATGGTTCGTGATTGGTTCACAATTGAAATTAAATCGATTTTCTTCTTGACGTGATTTCGATATCACGCATAAATCTGACTAACTGAAATCGTGAGATTTGGGCTCATTGTGAATGTGACGTAATTATGAGAGGCATTCAAATATAAATGAGACTTTTGTTCAGACAGTGCTGACTAATGAAAGGGGACGGGGGGGAGTGGGAGCGTGAGTAGGCCGTGGTGGGGATGTGATGTGAGCCTCTCTAGACCTCCGTTCATTCAGCCGGGTCCTGCCAAAGACCAGTAGCACACAATGAGTGAGGCTGCGGTCCAACCGCCTGTTGCGCAACGCATCATAATTGAGTTTCTTGTGAATCGAGGGCATCAAACCTAGTGAACGACGATCAAGGCCTCAAGTGTTTGATTGGGCCAAACAATTTGCAGATGGGCGTGGAAGAGTCGCCAATAAGCCCCATGATCGACTGTCGGCAGAGAAAGTGATTGCAAACAGTTTTAATCCGCCGGCCTTTTGTTGGTTGATTTTTTTGCACGAACGAAGATCAGTCAATGCTGCAGCCAGCTTTTGGAGCAAGTTAAAGCCGTCTACCGCATCCGTGACGTCATTTTTCTGTCTGATTCTGATAACGCCCGTCCACACATAGCTGCACTAACGACAGACAAACTAACAAAAATCCACTTGGATACCCTTGGATTATGTCCTGATTTGTCACCTTGTGACTACCATTTGTTTGGTCCGCTCAACAACGTACTTGGGGGTCAACAAGATGATTCAGAGGTTGAAAATTTCATGCGCAACTGGTCACGTTTACGTTTAAATGCCGCCCGTAAAATCAATTGCAGTTGGACGGCAGGGAGCTGAAGTTTTCTGGCACCTACAAAATCTCTTTCGTTCGTACAGTGTAGGCTTGCGCATTTTAGTTCACCGAAAGGAGCGATCATTTCTAGTTCGTTCTTTTAGTTCACTAGTTCACGGGAGTTCAGCCGCGAACTAGAGAGAACTAAAAAACAAAGTAGTTCGCGAACTTATTGAACTAAAAGAACGAACTTCAAGTTCAGTGATGAGGTCCTTAGGTACAATGTGATGATCTAAAAAAAAAAAAAAATAGAGGTCCTCAGGTACGATGTGATGACCTAAAAAAAAAGGTCATTCGCGTATAAGTATATTCTACCACTGACTTACAAACGGCAATGAATGAATACAAACGAACTAGGAGCGGGACTGACTGCGAACTAGTTCGTTCATTTCTCTTCTCGGAACGCTCTTCTGAACTAGTTCGTTCGCGAACTACACAACCCTATAGCACAGTGAAATATCGCTTCTGAATGCGGCCTCTTAAGCGAAATGTCAATCGTTTGTTATACCTCTGAATTCGGTTTTATGATTTAACTTTATTATTTTTAATAATAAACGTTTTTCTTGTCTGGTGTGATTTTGAGAGCGATTTACTTTAAACAAAAGCCAAAACCTGAAAAATTAAACTCAATCTTTTCTCCATTCTTTTTTCCTTGAAGCAAACGCGCGGTTTCGGTGAGCCAGACAAGTCAGGATGGTAATAAAATAAAAGGAGAAAATACGGAAACAACAACTAAGAAAGCAGAAAAAGAAACATTCAAAACTAAAGAAAAACTAATAAAAGAACATAAGAAAAACGTTAATTTATAAATTTTAGAGTAACTCTATCGAACGATTTTAATTTATATTTTAGTGTTGTTGTTATATGTTTAACATAAATTCGATTGTGATCTCTTCTGAGTGTAATTTATCACATATTACTAAAATAAATCAACGATAAATCCGAGCGCGCTGTGTTCATATGTGCCGCGTGTGTAAAATTAAATAAACGTGTAAAAAATTCATAAAAAAAGATCGGTTAATTTTAAATTGTTTAAATCTATAAATTGAAAGAAAATAAACTGTTAAAAACTAAAAGCAAAATATAATAATAATTTTTAAAGTTGAATTCAATTAAATTTTTTTGGTAAAAAAAGAGAAAATTAATTGTAAAAAATGTCGTCAAATAATCAAACGACTCAGCCACAATCTCAAACCACCACTCAACCGTCACAAAATCAAGAATCCAATCAGCAACAGCCACAGGTGAATCAACAAAAGAAATCGTCAACAACAGATCGAGTTATAGACAGTGAGTAAACGATTTTTTTCTTATCTTCTTAATTTGATTTAATTAATTTTTACTTTATTATTTCAATAATACAGTATTGTTATCGATTTTTAAAAAAAAAAAATTTGCTACCCTCAAAATTTTTTTTTTACGTTTCATAACGAGTAGACACGAAAAAAGCAAAAAAAAATTTCAGTCCGTCTGTCCGCCGTACGCCGTACGCCGTACGTCTACCGGTGTACGCAAAATTGTTTGAAGGCTCGTAGCACCCAAACCCTTTGAGCTATTTAGTTGAATTTTTTTTCGTGGGTAGAGTGGGCAGTCCCCTTAAAGTGGCCAAATTTGGAGGGGTGGGGGTGTGAGGGGGGAGGAGGGGGAAGTGTTTTAGACGGAAAATTTTGGTTTCTAGATCTCAGCAACCGCTTATGCTAGAAAGCTGAAATTTGGAATTTATATAGAGCTTCAGTAGTGGACCCATTTGCAAAAAAATTGCCGATATACGTGAAGAGGTTTGGGAGTGGGGGGAAAAATAATGCGTCCGAAACGCAAAAAAGGTGAGATCGACACTTTCTAAAATCCATATCTCCTAAACGATTAATGTCACATAATTGAAACTTAATAAATATCTGTAGGTATACTAGGAGAATAGATCGGAAACAAAAATTTGAGTGGAAGCAGTGGCGTGCGGGGGTGGGGGGTGAAAAACTTTAGATTACGATATCTCACGAACCAATTGCACTAGACAAATAAAATTTGGTTTGTGTATAAAGGTTTACAAATGAAGTTTGTTGAAGGCAAAATTTTTCAAGGGGGCGGTGGAGCATGAAAGTGGAGGGGATAAGAATTTTTCTAAAAAATCACGTCTCATATCTCAAGAACGGTGTAAGATAAAAGCTTAAAATTTTTACCAGAAGTAGGCCTAATAGACCCCTAGCAGAAAACAAAATTTTGGAAGTGTGGGTGTAGTGGGTGAGGGTGGGGGAGGGTGAAAAGGAAAAAGTTCCGATTTTAATATCTCAACAACCTATAATGATATAAAGCTGAAACTTGATATTTAGATAGAGCTATATTAGTAGCATCTTGGAAAAATATAATTTTTTATAGGGGTAGTATGGTACGGGGGTGGGGGGTGTTTTTCCTATCTTTAGAACGGCTTATGCTGCAAAGTTGAAACTCGGTACGTTTATGTAAATCAACTAGAAAACTAATTTAGATAAAAAAAAATTCAAATATCCATTGGCGTTCGGAGGGGGGGCAAAAAAAATGATCAGTGGAAATGGAATGCATATATTTTCACGGTTTTCGTCATATCTATTAGGTCTTCCCAAATATTGAATTCATTTTTATTCTACGGTTTCTTCATATAAATACCTAGAAAGTGTTTTCAGGATTTTTTAAAATTCGACCCCTAAGGGGATGCAAAGTGGGTTGTAAACTTTTTCACGAATTCTACTATATCCCCAGGTCTTATCAGATATCGAATATCTTTTCACTTTCACGTGCTTGCGTAATAATCGCCTAAAACTAGTTTTTAAGTTTTTTCAGCCCCTAAGAGGGTATAAACGGGTTGAATACGTTTTCACGAGTTCCGTCATTTCTTTTAGAAGTAATAAGAAATTGAATTGGTTCCTACTTTCTCGTGCTGTCTTCATATTTATTTATTAACTCCTTTCATGATTTTTGGATATTCAACCCCCAAGTGGGTGTAAGGAGGGGTTGCACATCTGGTGATATATCGAATTCATTTTTACTTCCTAAGGTTTCCTATATAAAAAGCCAAAAAGTCAATTTCAGTATTTTAGATATTCAATCCTAAGAGGTGTAAGGAGGTTGTATGCTTTTCAAAGTTTCGACATATTTCTTATGTTCGATGAAATATTAGATCGCTTTTCATTTCCACAGACTTTTTATATAATCGCCTACAAACCCATTTCTCAATTTTTTTATATTCAACCCCCAAGGGATTGTACATGGTTTCAAAATTTTTGCCATTCCTTAGTTCTGATGAGATATAAAATTGATTATTACGGCCAACCAATTCACGATTTTTCGAATTTCCAGAACCAAGGAGGTGTGAAGGGTTTGCTTAAGTTTTCACAAATTTTTCAAAATCCGTCTTGTCTCATGAGATATCAAGTTACTTTTTATGAAATCGTCTAAAAACCTGTTTCACAATTTTTTCGAAATTCTATCTCTTAATTCTGATAAGGCAGCAAATTCGTTTTTACTTCTGGCTTTTAGTGTACATAATATACTGAAATTCGAATAGTATACGGGGACGAAATACGAGGTTTGTTAGAAATATGAAAAGCCATTTTTCCCAAGGGTCCCCCCCCCTTGGGAAAATACGAGGTTTGTTAAAAATATGAAAAGCCATTTTTCGCAAGGGTCCCCCTTTGAAATTTGTAAAAAATATGAAAAGCCATTTTTCCCAAGGGTCCCCCCTTGAAATTTGTAAAAATATGAAAAGCCATTTTTCCCAGGGGTCCCCCCTTGGGAAAATACGAGGTTTGTTAAAAATATGAAAAGCCATTTTTCCCAAGGGTCCCCCCTTGAAATTTGTAAAAAATATGAAAAGCCATTTTTCGCAAGGGTCCCCCCTTGAAATTTGTAAAAAATATGAAAAGCCATTTTTCCCAAGGGTCCCCCCTTGAAATTTGTAAAAAATATGAAGAGCCATTTTTCCCAAGGGTCCCCCCTTGAAATTTGTAAAAAATATGAAAAGCCATTTTCCCAAGGGTCCCCCCTTGAAATTTGTAAAAAATATGAAAAGCCATTTTTCCCAGGGGTCCCCCCTTGGGAAAATACGAGGTTTGTTAAAAATATGAAAAGCCATTTTTCCCAAGGGTCCCCCCTTAAAATTTGTAAAAAATATGAAAAGCCATTTTTCCCAAGGGTCCCCCCTTGAAATTTGTAAAAAATATGAAGAGCCATTTTTCCCAAGGGTCCCCCCTTGAAATTTGTAAAAAATATGAAAAGCCATTTTCCCAAGGGTCCCCCCTACACAACAACCTAAAAAATAACGTTCCAAATAGCCTCCTGGTTATTTCTTAGGTTGACAGTCGCATAGTAACCTACACCGCATCTCATCATTAAACACGTTTCGGACTTCTACCCATAAAATAATAAAGTTGCGCCCAGACTGTTGGCAGATTTTTTAATTTAAATAATCACGTAAAGTTGTGACCGACTTAAAAACAAAATTTGCCGCCCTGCAAACATTTTGTTTTTCACGTTTTAGGACTGAAAGAGCTCAAGAAATGGAAACAAAATTTTTGTCCGTCTGACCGCCGTATATGGCGTACGCGTTTATAGGATCGTAGCTCGTAAACCCTTTGAAGTTTAATTTGTTTTCAGTTGGTATGTGGGTGGACCCATTTCAGTGGCTGCGTCAGACCTCAAAATTGCACAATGCAGGGTCCAGGTTTGAAGTGGGGCCTATGGGAAGAACAAGGTTAGCGGCCGGACACATACTCGTAGACCGCCAATAGGTTCGTTGTGATCCCACGTGTACGGGAAAGAAATACCCAAGACCATCTCAGGTAAACCAGCCTGACAAACCATCTCAGGTAAACCAGCCTGACAAACTGCAGTCTAGCTTTATGTTTGCGAAGTCCATGACGAAGCGCGTACCCAGCGAACGTACCCGCCTTAGAGCTCAGATCACGGAATTCGCATGTGGAAAATACTTTCCTCGGCATCGGGGTCACTATAGCTGCGGCACAGATCTGCAACGTCCGCAAAACCTAGTCTTCTGGCGTGCCGCGGTCGATCAGGCACCAATGAGGATACGTAGAGAGTGTTCCTATCTCCGAATAGGACAAACTTTGCTCTGCTCCGCACTCAGGGCCGGCCAGAGCTACCTAGTAACCAGATAGCCTTCGATATGGCCGTCACGTCAATTGACCGCCTCACAGAAATAGCTAGCGCTTGATTCAGGGCCGAACCTCTCCTTGCTAGTTCATCCGTAGCCTTGTTGCCCGCTGTGACCCGGAACCCAACAATGTGTGCATAACGCTCTGCTCTTATCTCTGCACAGCCTAACGAGGCGGGATTTGATCAAGTATGAGTCGAGCGCCTTATTCGCCGCCTGACTATCTTCTAGCAGTTTGCAAGCCTGAACTATCCCGACCATTCGCTACACCAATACGGTATTCTGAATGCCTCGCTATGGTTCAGGTCAGCACCCGTAGCGGAGTCTGTCTTCGAACCGTCCGTGTAGATATGAAGGTCCCCTTCATGGGAGTGATCCACATTCCACTCCTCTCTGCTAGGGGTCCTCGTTGAGAATCTTCTAAAGAATTCGTGCTGCGGAATTAAGTAGACTGTTTCCTCTAACGGGTTACATTCACTAAACCGTCCCGAGTATGCAGCTGTGCCCTCCCAGGTTTGGATACCCAGTTGCCTGGCTCTCTCAGTCTCACGGCTCTTTTTTTCCTGCTACACTCTTCCCATAAATATCCATAGGAGATGAAGAATCATCTCTAGCGCCGCTGAAGGCGTGGTGCCCAGTACGCCTGTTGCTCCTGTGGAAGCCAGACGTTTTTGTGTAAGTGTTTTTTGAGGAAAGCGCTCCCAACCACACTAAACTTCCGTTGGTTAGGATGGCCCTGACTATGGC
The DNA here is from genome assembly GCA_951812415.1 of Beris morrisii. NCBI lineage: Eukaryota > Metazoa > Arthropoda > Insecta > Diptera > Stratiomyidae > Beris > Beris morrisii. The sequence continues at coordinate 7,597,759 of OX638314.1, read as the reverse complement.
CGTGTACATCCAGTGAGCCATCCCTGGTTGAATTCCCCACTTTTTTCCGAACATCTTCTTACAAGCGGAGGGGGCTCCTAAAGCCTTCCTTAGTCGCTCGTCGATATTCCAGGTTAGTTTCCGATCCAGGACTACACCCAAGTATTTAGGGTTATTTCTAAGCTGTAGGATGAGACCCGCCCAGTTTAGGAAGTGTGAGCTCTGGGATTTAGGATGAGGACCAACTCTGTCTTGAGGCATTGCCCCCAGTCCATAGTTGCATGCCCACGAGCTGTGTGCCCTTTCGTGCAGGTCACTTACAGTGGCTAGGAACCTAACCACTGCTAGCTTAAGGGTTGATCCTTTCACTTAGCCTTTTCTTGCCGCTTAGTTTGACCAGTCACGACCGCTTTTGTCCTTTTTGTCCTTGATTGGTGAAAGAGACACACGCTGTGTTGTATCCAAGGACATCTGGTGATCCTTTCAAATCTTGTAGGTACAGCATTCCCTTATTGTTTACATGTTGCTCTTCGTCTTGACCATCAGTATGGGATCTTCAAAGTGCTGCTGAACATCGTATCTTGATCATCATGAAGATTCATGAACCGTATGGTGTGTAGACTGAACACTTTCAACTCCAGACCGGTTCGACCTCATACTCCTTATGGAGTTAGCGGCGACAGTAGTCTAGTTCCGCTCGACCAAAGATTACACACTGGGAGAACTTGCGATTCTTATCCTCCAAAGATGCTTGACCTGGCGGACCACAGGGAGACGCCTTACCAAGGAACGAACAAAAGATGATCCCAAGGATCCCCAAATACTTATGCGTTTCTTTAAGCTTCTGGTCACTTTACCACGTTATATCGGTCTGTTTAAGCTACACGCGCCGCACTCGGGCGTATATTTTGTTGATTTTTCTTTCGATTATGAAAATCTGAGCAAAGTTTTCCCGAAGGCCACCCTAAACACTTCTGTCTCCGTCATTCCTACAAACAAATTGAATGAAATCGTCGCCGCCTTATCTTTTACGTATAGCACCTACGGATTATTTTGCTTATTCGATCGCCTTACAGTTTGTTTGTTTCCGCTCTTTACTGTCTCCAATCCGCCTTTAACTCGTCTCGACCACCACTGCCTCCGTCCCTTATCCAATTCGCGTATGTGTGTGTATGGGCCAGGCATATTGATGAGATAATCGTTGTGTTTTGTACAGGCGAACTCACCATACCGTTTTGATATCATAAATTGAAAGTAAACACAAACTATAAAATCCCGATCTTCAGCTACTCCCTTACTCCCTGCTGAGTTGTGGCACTCCCTCCTGCGCGTTATGTTTACTGATTATTATTATTTTTTTATCAATGAGAATTATGAGGAGCTTTAGTTCGATATCGTGGAATTAGAAGAACTTATCTTGGAATTTAGGCGGTACAGAGCTTATCACGCTATCGCTCATCAAACAAATAATCGAAAATAAAAAAATTAAACCAAACAAATACAGTAACTTTGTGTGTACAGAAAAGAGTTGGTTTGCTTCATTTTGCAAACATGTTAAATTTAAGTCGTGACCAGGACTTTTTCTGTTCTGTGGATGTTTTTTGACCGATCGCGTGATCGCCAAAGAGTCTGAACTAGAGAACTATGTGGGTCCAAAGTTAAGATAGAATAGAACCTTGAGTGACACCAGAATTAATCGGATTTCTGTACTAAAGATGGGCAGAACAGTTCATTTGAGTGAGTTCACAACTAGTGATTCACTTTAAAGAGTTATTTCAGTGAAGTACTTCATTGCATCTTTTCCCTTCTCTAACTAGCCGTTCAGTGGTCACTCACAAGTCACTACTCCTTCAATTGCAGTTTGTTCATTTTATTCTCTTTTCTAACCTGCCGTTCAGTAGTCACTCACTAGTCAGTCAGTCGTCCAATTGTGCTGGTTTGGGTGGGTTGGCTTCTCCAAACAGTCGTTCACTAGTCAGTCAATTGTGCTTGTGGGTTGGGAAATAGGACGAAATAAGGATAAACCACTGAGAGAGAAAAGCTATTACTTTGTGAAGAATTAAGTCGTGTCTTCACTCTGTGTATTTTTGAGGGATACGGAGATGGACGAAACGAGAAGATTGGTTTGTTGTCTATCTCTCTTCCCAACGTCTTCATACAGTTCATTCCGTTAGTCTTCGTTCTTCCTTTCTTCTTCTTATGTTTTTTTTCTTCACTTTTCGAATTGAACTACAGTTCACTAAAATGACTGAGTTGCTTTATTTACTCACTTCAATGAAGTGTTCTTTTTGAGTAGTTCAACGGCCCATCTCTTATTCTGTACATTTGGTTAACAAATCTAAACGCTTAAAGGATGAGGGAAGGAGGGGGGGGGGAAGGGATTAGGCAAACATACTTTTATTTCGCTGTATAATCTCATAATCGGTTTCTATTCTTCTTTAAGGGGTTATACGCAGTCAGGAGGCCGAAAAAAACGATTTTTCATGAATTTTTCCTGGAAAGACACTTTAATTTATTAGCGTAAAAATGTATATATACGAGGGCGGTCCGACAAGTACCTAGCCTCACCGTCCGATGGCGCCACTATCGCAAGAGAAATTTACTATAGTGTAGTACTCTCGTAGACGGCTACTGTCAAAATTTCAGCCGAATCGGACTCGTAGTTTTGTTTTGACCGCGTGTGGAAGCGGGCGTGTCCGCGGATTTTAGAAAAATGGAAAAAGAGCAATATCGGTCGGTGATTCGATTCTTGTTTTTGGAAGGGAAATCGCGCAGCGAAATCAAAGAGCGCTTGGATGCTGTGTACGGTGGCTCTTCTCCTTCGATGGCGACCGTCAAAAATTGGTTTAACGAGTTTCAACGTGGTCGCACGTCGGTTTTTGATGAGCCACGCCCAGGTGCCCCGAAAACGGCTACCACGGAGGATAACGTGACAAAAATCCACGATCTCGTATTGGCAGACCGCCGATTGAAGGTGCGCGAGATAGCTGAGACAGTAGGCATCTCAAAAGACCGCGTGGGTCATATCCTGAGGGCATGAGAAAGCTGTCGGCGCGATGGGTGCCGCGTTTGCTCGCTCCGGACAACAAGCGCAACCGTGAGACCACTTCAGAGCAGTGTTTGACGATGCTTAAGCGCTATCCGAAGGAGCTTCTGCGTCGTTTCGTGACCGTCGACGAAACATGGATCCACTGGTACACACCAGAGACCAAGGAACAGTCGAAACAGTGGACTTCACCCGGCGAACGTGCGCTCCGAAGATGGCGAAGACTGTCCTATCGGCCGGAAAGGTGATGGCCACCGTTTTCTGGGATTCACAAGGTGTGATCTACATCGACTACCTGGAGAAGGGGGCAAAACGGTCGCAGGGCTCTACTATGCCGAATTATTGGGCCGATTCGACGCCGGATTGCAGAAAAAACGGCCCCATTTGGCGAAGGAAAAAGTGCTCTTCCACCATGACAACGCACCGCCTCACACCTCCGCCAAATTGGTCGAATCGGGCTGCTGCCCCATCCACCGTATTCTCCAGATTTGGCCCCGTGCGACTTCTTTTTGTTTCCAAACTTGAAAAAGGTCACTCGCCGGACAGAATTTGAGTCGAATGAGGAGGTCATCGCTGCCACGGAGGCCTACTTTGCAAACCTCGAGAAAACGTATTTTTCAGACGGGTTAAAGAAGTTGGAGCATCGCTGGGTCAAGTGTATCGAGCTAAAAGGAGACGTATCTTGAGAAATAAATCGCCACTTTTGCAAAATTTTCGTTTTTCTTTTGTAGGCTATGTACTTGTCGGACCGCCCTCGTACATTGAGAATAGTCGTTCCGTTGTGTGGACATCGTCGAAAATATCGTGGCCAACAGGCACCGTCTGACAACACTATTCGTCGTTTAGTGTCGAATTTTTTTGAGCACGGGACAGTGGGAGATCGTCCACATGCCGTTCATCGACGACCAAGACGTTCCAATGAACTGGTTAAAGCGGTCAGAGAGAGCGTTGCCGAGAACCCAGAAATCTCGTATCGTCACCGCGCTCAGCATTTTGGCGTCAGTGGAACCACTTTGCGGCGCATTTTGAAGGATGATTTTCATTTGTTTCCGTATAAAGTGCAATTAACACAAAAAAATATTGCCGACAGACCGTCCACGTCGCTTGGAATACGGCCAAACAGTCGCTCGAATGATTGACACTGAACCTGATTTTTGGAAGCAAATTTTTGATGACCGACCTGGCCCATTTCACACTCTTTGGCGGCGTTAATAAGCAAAATTGCCGCATTTGGGGAACGGAGAATCCACACGAGATCCACGAAACGCCATTGCATGATCAAAAAGTGACTGTCTGGGCCGGCGTTTGCCCGAAAATCATCATTGGGCCATTTTTTTTCCCGACAAAATGAAACAGTCGATGGAAAGCGATATCGGTGGATGTTAGCTCATTATGTCTGCCCGCAAATGCGTGAAAAAGGTCTGGATGGTTACTGGTTGCAACAAGACGGTGCGCCATGCCACACTGTGAAATGAAATGAAACAATTCAGTTTCTGCAACGAAAATTCCCAGGACGTCTGATGTCGAAAAGAGGCGACATTGACTGGCCACCGAGATCTCCAGATTTGACTCCTCCGGACTTCGCAAAGTAGACGCCAGCAAGCCTCAGACCATTGACGAGCTCAAAGCAAACATTCGTGCCGAAATCATCACTATACCGCCCGAGATGCTCGAAACAGTAATGAAAAACGCAGCAAAAAGGGCACATTTTGCTGTGGCCAATAGAGGCAGCCACTTGATTGATGTTGTATTCAAAAACTAATCCAAATAAATTCTAAAGGACCAAATTGAATAAAAATACCTCACATATAAAAATCAGTTATTTTTTTTCAAAGTTATTCAATGTTTACATACCGAAATAAAAGATGGCGCACCCTGTACATTACAAAAATGAATTAAAAAAAATTTTTTTTTTAAATTCTGACTGCGGGGTTATCCCCTGAACAAAAACAAGGCAAATTATATTTTCGGCCAATCAAAAATGAAGTAGATTCGGTAAAATCGTAACTGTACCACAGCCTTCATTAAGGTGTCACGGGTGTGGTCAGGGCCGGATTTCCCATAGGACTAAAAAGTTCTGCAGCACAAGGCCCCCAAATTTTAAGGGGCCCCCAACAAATTTCACTGGGGCCTCAAATTTTCATATATTCAATAAAAGGCAAGATTTGTATTCCCTGCTGGGCGTTGCGAGTGCGTTCAGAAGTCAGCACTTCGCTGTCATTTGGGAGCACCCGCAACTGCCGCCAACCTAACACCGGACGCAGCAGGACAGTAAGGTGATAGAAGCCGGCGTGGGTTTTTGAATTCAACACGTTTACTTGTTTAATTGCCGTCGTCGTTGCCATTGTTGCCGTTGTCGGTGCATCTTTTGTTTTTTTTCCTTTGCCGACATATTTTCCGCCGAGTGGAAATCCTCGCGACAGTAAAACTAAAATTTCCGAATTCGATTGAAAAAACAAATCTGTCCGCGACTAAAGAAAAATTGTGTTCTCGCGCATTCTTTTTTTTTTTGATCTTTTCCCACTTTTTCGTACATTACGATTTTCGTAGCAGACTGCTATTAAAGGTAAATGCAAAATATGTAAAATTCCCTTCATCATTTTTTTCACTTAGTTGCTACACAGAATTCTTACCGATGTTATAGTAACATAATAATTCTAATGCATATAATATATTTCATTTCTCACTTTATTAATGGTAACAATTGTAATGCATACAAAACATGAAAATAGAGTCTTCACATACCTTTAAATATCCGTTTTTTAAGACATCAAAAATTGCACTGCAGACCTCTGGTATTATAGTTGAAATTCTGTTGTTTTTCGTACACGGCACGGTGGAAGCAATACGCTATTTGCTTCCACACATTCCTGGCTGCAGCGGTGAAGCTTTCAGCAAGCAGAGATCTGATAAGAAATAAGTGCTACCAGAGTAGGATAGGAATTGAATTCTGATCGAAGTTTGAAATGAATTGTGGTAAATAGTTGAATTATATTTAATTTGATTTTTAGATCTCAGGAACCACTTATGCTAGGATGCTGAAACTTGGAACTTATGTAGAACCTATTTGCAAAAAAATTGGCGATAAAGGTTGAGGAGTGTGGGAGTAGAGGGGAAAGCAATGTGTTCGAAGTGCTTGAAAGCTGGGGTTGAAACATTCTAAAATACGTATCTTCTGAACGGTTGATGTCAGACGATTGAAACTTTGTAGTTGTCTTAAGGGATAATAGGAGATTAGTCAAAAGCTAAAATATAGCCATTTTTCATAAAATTTCACTTGTATATCTCAAGAACCGTATCATATAAATAATCTTCGAAATTTTACAGGAGTTAGGCTCAGTAGACTTCTAACAGGGAAAATTTTTTGGAGGTACTGGTGAAGGGGCTGATGTTGGGAGGGCTTGGAAAGAAAATAACATCGATTTTTATTTTTCAAAAACCACAAACCATAGAAAGCTAAAATTGACTACATACGGCCAATAAAGAGATATCCTAAAAAAAATTTTTTAATATGGGCAGCAAGGTGGTTTTTTATATCTCAGAAACGGCTTATGAAGAAGAAAGTTGGAACTTAGTACGTGTATGTACGTATGCTACTGAAGTAATTAAAGGAAAGAAAATTCCGATTTTTATTGGCATAGAGGTTGAGTAAAACAAATGTCCGTGAAAGAGAATTTTTCCACATTTTCACGATTTCGTTATATACGGATGACTACTCTACGGCAACCACGATCCGAGGCATCCTTTGAAACCTAAAGGATAAAATCCCATTGGAAATGGAGGGTATTTATAAAGTTCCTTGCGGGTCTTGCAACAAAGTCTACATAGGAGAAACGGGACGGACCATCAGAACAAGGATTCGTGAACATCAGCGCTGTACACAAAAAAACCAGGTCCATTCATCGGCAATTGCGGAACATGCAGCGGTAGAAAACCACTCAATCGATTTTAACAACGTTAAAATATTGGCCAAGACAAAACACTACCATCAAAGAATCGTAAGGGAAGCGATTGAGATTGCCAAACACCCACAAAACTTCAACCGAGACGCTGGATACAACCTATCTTCACTTTGGCTACCTGCTCTACGTTTTGGAAAAAACACTGTTCAAAAATCATCGATCCCAAAGACCAATTAAGCTTAGATTTCATAAATATCCCCTTTTAATTAACTCCGCTCCTTTTAATAGTTTTATGACTACCCTTGTTAACGTAATTTCCTCCTCTGTTTTTAATTGGCTCGTTTCTTTAAATATTCTAACCTTTTTTCTACCTGTTTTCATATAAAAACAGTTTGTAAAAATATTGTCGATCAGTTTGATAAAGGACTCAGTCGAGTCCGAAACGTCACGCAAAAATAAACAAGAACAGTATTGAACCCGGAAAACTTGTATTTTCATTTCAACATGTACTGTGAAAACATTCACCAAAAAATTCGTTATATACAGTGGTGGCCACGAATTTAGCACACTTGGTATTTGTAACTTTTAAAGGCAAATAATTTTTGTTGTTTTATGATTTTCACTCCACTTTTGTTTCTTGAGTGTTGCCTATGATGCGTTGATCATGTTCCGTTAATTTAGTCTGGTTCCTTTGTTCCCTTTCTACTGTATTCTCATTTAATTGCAAGTAGTACGTGATCTAAGCTGGCCACGAGTTTAGCACAACTTTAAAATCTTCCAAATTTTCGGCCTTTTGTTTGTGTTAAATCGAATTGATTGGTAACATTTGTTTTATTTTAAGTTCATTTATGATTGTTGTTTAAAAAATGGGTGTTTAGAAATGACGAAAGGTACGTGGTGCACAGAGGCTCAGCGGCAGGTAGTTCAGCAAATGAAGGGCAGTGGAAGCTCCGTTACGAAAATTGCTAGTGCTTTAAGGTGTTCCAGAAAGATGGTGTACAACGCATTAAGCCAGATGCAACAATATGGGAGCTCCAAAAATGTTCAACAGCGACCAAGAGCACGAAAGACAACATTTAAAGAGGACTCTTTGATTTATAGAGCCTCAATCAAGAATCCTTTTAATAGCTCAACCGTTATAAAAAGGGACGTTTCGTCGGAATTTGGCATTGACGTATCCTCAAGGACAATAAGACGACGGCTCAATGAAAAAAAATTGCGTGGATGTATTACACAGAAGAAGCCACTGGTGTCAAAAAGGAATTTAAAATGTCGAATTACGTTTGCCCGTGAGCACTTGCAAAAACCTTTGATTTTTTGGAAAAATGTGCTTCGGAGTGACGAATCAAAGTTTTGTCGGTTTGGATCTGACGGTAAGAGGTACGTATGGCATCCACCAAACATGCAGCACCTTCCAAAGTACACTTACAAGACTGTTAAGCACGGTGGTGGGAGTTGGATGGTGTGGGCTGCGTTCACTTGGTACGGCGTTGGCCCCATTCATAAAATAGACACAAGAATCGATCAGCACGTTTACAAAAACATAATTGTAAATACAATGATGCCATTTGCTGATGACAACATGCCCCTTAGATGGCGTTTTATGTATGACAACGATCCAAAACACACTTCGCGCACAGTGAAGAGTTGCTTGGAAGAGAACAAAATTGATGTTCTAAGGTGGCCAGCCCAATCACCGGATCTCAATCCCATTGAGAATTTGTGGAATGATGTCGAGGAGCATATTCACGAAGTCAAACCAAAAAATATGGCAGATTTTTGGACCGAAATTAAGAAAGCTTAGTACGCAACTCCGAGGGAACGTTGTATGACCCTGGTAGGGAGCCTACCGAGGAGATGCGCTGCTGTCATTAAAAATAAAAGATATCCGACAAAATACTATATTCATGCCTTTAAATTTGTTATTTGTTAGTTTGTTTTCGCTTATAATAAACAGTTTTTCATTTTGTTTTGCTTGTTTTCATCGTATTCACAATTGAACTGAAATAGAAAAGAATAGGAAGAAAATAACCAAATGAAAAAAAACGGGATATAATCATCACATCATGGGCAAAACTCAAAAAAAAATTTGGATTGAAAAACATAAAACAGTAGAAAATATTTGCACTTGAAAGTTACAGATACCGAGTGTGCTAAATTCCACTGTATATTGGACATGACGAAATAAATTTTATTTATGCGGGTTCTTTATGTAAGCGCCTAGAAATGTTTTTTTTTTTTCAATTTTTCGATATCCAAACCCACAGCGGGTGTAAAGTGGTTGTGTAAATTTTCACGAATTTCCATATATTGGGTCTAATGAGATATTCAATTCACTTTTATTTCTAAAGGCTTTAAATTTAATCGAAGAAAAATCTAATGATTTTTCAAGAATTCCGAAAAACTTTTAGGATTAATGAGATCGAATTCGGTTTTACTTCTACGAGGGCGGATTGATAATGACGTGGAAAAATTAAGAAAACATAATTTTATCCGGAAAAATTTATTTTATTTTTCAACGTAGTCTCCTTTTAGCTCGATACACTTAGTCCAGCGTTTTTCCAATTTTTTGATACCTTCCAAATAATATGATTTGTCCAACCCTTCAAAATAGGCGATGATTTCACTTATGACGTCAGTATTCGTGGTAAATATCTTTCCAGCAAGCCATTTTTTTCAAGTCTGGAAATAATAAAAAGTCGCAGGGTGCCAAATCTAGAGAATACGGTGGATGAGGGAGCACTTCGTATCGTAATTCAAACGGTTTTGCCGTTGCAACAGCGGACTTGTGAGCCAGAGCGTTGTCGTGATGAAACAACACTTTTTTCTTCGCCAAATGAGGCCGTTTTTCCTTGATTTCAGCATCCAATCGAACCAATAACTCAGAAAAATATGCTCCCGTCATTGTTTTTCCTTTCTCCAAGTAGTCGGTGAATATTATTCCATTGGAATCCCAAAAAACTGTCGCCATAACCTCTCCAGCCGATAGAACGGTTTTCCCTCCTTGAACCGACATCCATCCATTGTTTTGACTGTTCTTTGGTTTCTGGAGTGTAGTGATGGATCCATGTTTCATCAACAGTTACAAATCGACGAAGAAATTCATTCGGATTACGTTGAAACAGTTGCAAGCTGTGCTGTGAAGTTGTCACACGAGTGCGTTTTTGGTCGATTGTGAGCAAACGCGGCAGCCATCTTGCGGATAGCTTTCTCATGTCCAAATGGTTTTTCAAAATATTCCAAACACGTTCAAATTAGATGCTTACTACGTTAACTAACGTTAACTATCATAATGAATAATAACATTAAAATATTATACGCAAATATTCGGAGTATGAGGCACAAAATCCCATCCATCGAGGCATATCTCCAAGTTAATCCGGACATACATATTATAATATTCAATAAAACTTGGCTTTACGACACTGAAACTCAATATTTTGCCCTTAAGGGATTCTGTTCGGTACACAACTGTCGTAATTCAGGGCGAGGAGGAGGGACAGCGATATTTCTAAAGAGTGATATGCATTTCAATCAGATATTGATGGACGATGTATATAACACAATAATAGTAGAGGTAATGATCAATGATGCTCCAACAAAAATAGCAACATTCTATAAGCCCCCAAATGAATCAGTAGACCGTTTTATAAATTACCTCGACTTAGTCTACGAGAAGTATCCTAGAATTTTAACAATAGCCGACACAAATATTAACATCCTTCATGAAAATATCTCAACTCGTAACTATAAAGAAATGTTAGCCATCAACAACGTCGAGATACTAAACGAATTTAAAGCTACTAGAATTAACGGACAGGCATCATCATTAATTGATCACGTTACAACAAACATACATTTGGATGAGAAAGAGTTTTGTATTGAATTAGATGACTGGCCAGATCTAGATCATAAAGTATTAACGCTTACGATTGATAATGCCAGAGTCAAAACTACAAAAATGCTAAAAAATAAGGTCCAATTTTTCGACAGAGAGATCTTAATAAAAGAAGCAAAGGCAAGGATAAGAGGTCAAGAAATTCAAACAATTGAACCTTTAATTGATATAATAAAATCCGCCAAATTAGTAGCGACAACATCTAAAATGAGACGAACAAGAAATAATACTTGGATTTCATATGGTATATTAAAACAAATTGATAATAAAAAAAAAAGCTACAAAAAAATGTTGATGAATCCCGATGACCAGAAACTACGTGAAGATTATAAGCGGATAAAAAACCAGACAACAAATATGATCCGAATGGCTAAGGAGCAGTACTATAATTACCGATTCGCTACGACGGATGGAAATCCGAGGAAGCTATGGACAGTAATTACAGAATCTATTGGTAAAAGCAATAATTACGAAGTTAAAAAAAAGGGAATTGATGAGTTAGATTCCCGAGATGGTCTGATTAAAGATCATGCGTTAATCGCCAACGATTTAAATGAACACTTCGGAACGATTGGCTCCACTCTTGCGGAGAATCTAATAAACCATAGTAATGCGAAGAATTTTCAAAGATTCTGCTGTCCTTCGGTAACAGAGGCTATGTTTCTTTTTCCAACAGATTATATTGAAATTGAAAATATTATAGAGGAACTCAAATCCAACATAGCCCCCGGTATTGATGGCATCTCAACAAATGATTTGAAGATACTTAAGACAATCATCTCTTCACCACTAAGCACTGCCATAAATAACCATCTAAACTGTGGTACATTTCCCCCTTGTTTGAAAACAGTACTGATTTCTCCCATTCATAAAGGAGGCTCAATAAAAGATCCTAATAACTATAGACCAATAGCTTTAACCAGCGCAGTTAGCAAAATATTCGAAAAAGTAATAAACAGGAGGTTACTGAATTTTATAAAGAAACATATTGGTTTTGATAAACAACAATACGGATTTCAGGAAGGCAGCAATACGACATCAGCCTTATTAGATGCAATGAAATTTATAAATGAAAGCCTCGATAAGAGTTATTATGTCGCTGCGATTTTTGTGGACTTAAAAAAAGCTTTTGACACAGTAAACCATATATTGTTGCTCGATCAATTGAAGGAAATTGGAATTAGGGGAAAGGCCAATGACTTAATAAAAAACTTTTTAGTTGACCGACAGTACATTACCAAAAATTTCGACGAACTAAGCTCTCCTAAGATAGTCAATATAGGCGTCCCTCAGGGTTCGATTCTCGGACCTACTTTGTATCTGCTATATATACATAACCTACAGTTCGCGGGCCTTAAAGCAAAATATATTACCTTTGCTGACGACACGTTACTTCTTTATAAAGGTAAATATCCTGATCAACTGGAGCTGTTGATTAATTCTGATCTGAAACTATTTCAACATTGGCTCTTAGGTAATATGTTGACATTAAATACATTGAAGACAAATTATATGATCTTTAGACAAATTAACAAACTGGATATTGACTTGAAACTAGAAATAGATGGAATTCAACTAACGAGAGCACACAAAACAAAATATTTAGGGCTGATAATTGACGATAGACTTACTTGGACTCCTCACATTACTAAACTTAGAAACAAAATTGCCCCCATTATTGGAGTAATAAGGCGTAAATACACAACTTTAACACAAGAAGTGCAGATTTTATTAGACAACAAGGTTGTCCTAGGACTGGCCGACTTAAAAAGATCCTGTATTTGAGGCAATTTGTGAATATAACTCTTTACCTTCAATAATACAAATGGCAAGGAATGTCTTTCAGCTAAAGCACCTTGCAAAGAAGCATCTTCTTTGTCGAAGCTACGAATGTGATTTTTGAATTGTTGCAATTATAGACGACCTGAATCAGATAATTTTAGTCAGGCGGCTTCACCTACTTATCGAAGACCTGGTCCTCGAGCCATCAGACGAGACTGACGCCTAAACGTATAGTTGTGGTTTGAGTTGTTGTTGCATGTTTTGCGAATTGCTTATTTTTACTTTTTATTTTTATTACTATTAGTTTTACTATATATATAACTATAATTAATTATTTTTATTTTGGTTAATCTTTTAATTTTAATTTTTTTCCCTTTCATTTCCACACTTATTTCTTTGCATTTTGCAAATCAGGTTCTTTTTGATTAAATGTTGGTTGTTTTCCGGCGTCAGTAGGATTTCTGGTGTGAAACCCCAACACGAAATCCCCGACTGTTGATTAATCGCTGTCCTTGAGGACATGACAGTTGGAAAACACTTCACTGGATACGCCAGTCTTTATAAGATTATGTTGGACTAGGTCCGAAGGAGCTGTTTCGTCATCGGAGGGCATAGACTCGTCAGAGGGTGTATCATGCCTACTATCCGAAACACCCTTACAGCTGGTGGAATTGCTGAGCATAATTTCTATATAGCGCACTCGAAATCAAATTTACGATCACGAATTATAAATTTTAGCTAATTTCCCGCCATCGCAACCCTATACTAAAGGAGGTGGCGCTGAAGATCATCTAATATTTCAACCAATTTGGTGGAATTTTTGGTTGTAAGCCAGGATATATAGAGCTGAACGCTAAGAGCGTGACATCGAAACCCGCCAGGTTCTTTTTATTTTATTTTATTTTTATTTCTCTGATAACTTAGTTTTTGTTTATTTGTTTATTTTTTGTTTCTTATTTTTTATATATTTTTTTTTAAATTTATTTCTACTACCCCTTATACCAGTGCGATGTACTGACTGGGGAGTACTCTTGGGCTTAAGGTATACAAATTTTTAGACATTGAGCCCAATGTCGACATACATGCATGAGTATGTTGATACGGTGAAAATTTTTCCAGCTCATTGAGCTGTGTGACAATATTGTCTCCAGTTCTTTAAGCTGCGAAAGTGTGCCCAAATGGGGAGTTCTTCTCCGACTTTTTGAGTTGGAGGGAGTTGCCCATTTTGCATGAAGAGATTAAATCTATTATTAATTTAAAAAAAAAAAAAAAAAAACTATCTCACGCACTTTTACTCGACGATCTTCTATCACGATATCATGGATTTTATCGATCATTTCTGGCGTGGTGGCCTCATTTGGACGACCTGGACTTGGTATGGTTTCAGTGCTTGTAGGTCCACACTTGAATTCAGAAAATCATTTGTAAATCATTTGGATCGGTGGTGCAGAGTCCCCATAATGCTTATCTAATTTTTCTTTGGTTACTTTAGCTGTTTTCCCTTTTAAAAAATTGTGTTTAATCAACACACGAAATTCACTTTTATCCATTTTCAACAATTTTTGTAAGTCGACTTGCTTAGACGGCTGCTTCTCGAAAACTAAACGAGGTATCAGGCTTAATCTTTGCAGGTAATCTATTTAAGGATGGTCCAGGTAAAGAAAAATAACAAATTCCTTACCTGCCCACTCCTTCTTGATTTTTCCACGTCATTATCAATCCGCCCTCGTATTGACTCTTTAGTTTATAATTTTTTGATAGAAGTCCGGATCGCGTTAAATGATGAGATGCGATGTAGGTGACTGCGACTGACAACCTAAAAAATAACGTTCCAAATAGCGTACTGGTTCCCGTTCGTGATTGCTGGGTGCTTTTATATTAGTAATGTTAAAAGTAGCTAATGGAATAGGTTCATTTAATACTTGGTAAATTTGTAGGTAGAATAATAATAATAAATGGTTGAATTATCACGCCACGTCACTGTGTAATTGCTTTTCGCATCTGGGTATCTCTTCGTTTTATTAAAGGTGTTACTTTTTCCAATAAGTAATCGAAATCCGGTGCTGACATTCGCAAAAAGTTTTTGTAAAAACTTGCAAAGTTTTTGCTGTTGTGGTATTGGCATGCAATGGAAGAAAGCTGATATCTTTGGTAAAGAATTATGTGATACAAACACAGACATTTTTTTTCAAATATTTTTCTGATTAGAAAGAAAATTAGGGGGCCCCCAAAAGTGAAATAGCACAGGGCCCCTTCAAAAGTAAATCCGGCCCTGGGTGTGGTGTCACAATGAACCAACCGAATGGTCTTAGTGAGTCGATCCATAGGCTGACACCATAACCTAACTTAACCCCTATATCACAGCCATATAAATCAGACCGCGAAGGAGCTACATTAAGTCGTTAAATTAAAAATTCACCACGTTGCATCCAAAAGCAAACAAGCCAAAGAACGTAACGAGAATCGAATTGATTTCGTTCAATTATTCAAGCGGCCTGTAATTGCTGCACATTTTCCTTTTATCGCGTTTTCTTCCTCGGGTTAAGTCGCTAATTCGATTTTCTCGTGGTTTATTTATTGCACGAAAAGTGCAAAAAGTGGATCAAGCACGCAACAATTTAACGATAGCGCTTAACTCCTCCTTAAACCACTATTATACCGCGCCCCCCTCCCCTCGCACCCAACACTGTTTTCTCTCCCCCTCCCTCCCTCCTTCCTTTCCCCTTCGATAGACATCCTCGTGCATTTTCCTATCGGTTCACGAATAATCGAACTATTCGAGTGGAATGGGTGGGGGGAGCGGGTGGGCTTTGATGGTGGTAGGACAAAGACAGTGACTATGACCGAGTATTATGCGCGCGAAAGGGCGATGATAAGGGCGCACGGTTCTGGGTTAATATCTCACTAAGAATCCTTCGAAACGTGTTCAGAAATTTTTTTTAATGAAGTAAAAGCCATTCAGTGCGCCGTGTTGGTGAATCGAAAAAAAAAAAAAAATAATCAGCGAAAGGTGTGTGGTGGTGGTCACCCCCTCCTACCACCGTTCGATTCTATGGAGAGAGAGGGTAGGCGGAATGTTTATGGGGTTAATGATAGGTGGATGGTTTGCATTGCCCTTTTTTTTTATAGTGTGTACTGCTTCTCCTCGCCCGACATTGTAGATTATGACCAATGCAAGCAAGGCGTTGCGGACGGGGACAGTGGCGGCGGGGGTGGGTGTTGGCTAGGGCGGAGAAGGGTTGATAATTTCATAAGAATGGTGCACTTAGTCTGAGTAATTGCATGGTCTCAATTATTTAGCTACTCGACATCGTGGCGAGCGGAACGCAAAGCTATAATTTTGGTCGTAGACGCCATCACTCGGAACTGCTTGGATTTAATGTCAACGTAGGTGGAGGGGTATGGGAGTGGGTGGGCGGTTGGGGTAGGGTCGAACAATGCATTTTCTTTGTATAAAGTTTAAACTAGGTGACTGTGGGCATACTGTACGGGAATATATTCGAAATAGAATTAATGTGCCGTTCGGCGGTAGGGGGAGGGGTTGTTGGAGGATGGAAGGGGTGTGGGGTAAAAACTTGGGATCACGATATTTGGTTTGTGTACATTGGTTACCAAGTTAGGGCTCAAAAAACCGATTAAAACACCCATATGAACGTGTACCCGTTTTCGTACCGTCTTCGAAATATTTCGCTTTACCGTGTCTTCTACCGCCTAACTCAATAAATTCCGAACCGGTTACGCCGCTTTCATATTTATTGTTTCTTTCACATTTTAATAATTCACTAAACTATCAACAGAAAGCTTTTATCGAGATTTTTTAGTTTCACTTCATTGAAAAAAAAGAATTGGTAAAACGATTGAAGGCAAATAACTTCGAAAGTGCTAAAGATTGAGCAATAAATTCACTCTCGTTTGAATGGTGCTGAAATAGGCTTTGTAAATCTAGGAAAAAAATTGTGTCAAACTTTGAAACTTTACAAAAAAAACCGCCTGTAAATCGACAGAAAACAAAGTCTTTTTTTTGAAAGTTAGTTGTACAAGTGAAGTAAAGGGTGTTTTTTTAGGTGCATGAGAACTATCGATATCGATAACTGTGGTTTGACAGCTGAGAATGTCAAACTGTGTTGACATTTCTGTTCAGTAAGGTTTGGCAAGTCATCATGACAACAACGCTTCCAAATTGTGGAAATTTACGTTGAAAAAAATAAATCTGTTCGCGAAGTTCATAGAGCACTTCGTCCATTTTACGGTCAACATAATCGGCCTAGTGAGCAAGCAATTCGTGCAGTTATTGATCGATTTTGCACTAATTTTACTCTTCTCGATTCAAAACCATCAACAAGACAAAGAAATGTGCGGTTTACACGCTGGCGGCATCATCGGTCCTTATTTCTTTCGAAATGAGGAAGGAGCTGCCGTTACGGTGAATGGCCAGCGCTATCGAGCCATGCTGACTGAATTTTTGTTTTCAAAAATTAATCGCCGACATTTGGTTCCAACAAGACGGGCGCAACTTGCCATACAGCGCGCTTAACAATCGATTTATTGGAAAATCAATTTGGTGACAACTTGATTTCCAGAAGTGGTTCTGTTAACTGGCCCCCTCGTTCGTGCGATTTAACGCCTCTGGATTACTTTTCATGGGGGCTATATTAAGTCATGCGTTTATACCGACAAACCAGCAACTCTTGAAGCATTGGAAGCCAATATTCAAGCCACTATTGACGCCATACGGCCAGATTTATTGGAAAAAGTAGCCAAAAATTGGACTGATCGAATGGACCATGTAACTCGTAGCCGCGGCGGATATATGACGGAAATCATGCCATGAAATTATCTACCAGAATATAATAAAAAAATTTCATTCCAACAATATTTCTGTCTTGTATTATAATTACTTTATTATTTTTTAATAATATAGTATTGTGATCGACCTGAAATTTCAAAAAAATTTGCTATCCTGAAATTTTGTATTTACACGTTTTAGGACTAGTAAGCACCAAAAAATAAAAAAATGTCCGTCTGTCCGCCGTATACGCCGTACGCAAAATCGTTTGAAGGCGCGTAGCTCCCAAACCCGTTGAGGTATTCAGTTGAAATTTTTATGGTGGGTAGATTGGGTGAACCCCTACGGGTGGTATTTTTTAAGGGGGTGGGGGTGTAAGGGGGGAAGAGGGGGAGCGTTTTAGACGAAAAATTTTGGTTTCCAGATCTCAGGAACTACTTATGCTAGGAGGCTGAAACTTGAAAATTATGTAGTACTATGATAGTGGACTCATTTGCCAAAAAATTATCGATAAGGGTTGAGGGGTATGGAAGTGGGGGGGGGGGGAAACAATGAGTCCAAAACGCTTGAAAGCCAGGATTGAAACATTCTAAAATCCATATCTCCTGAACGATTGATGTCAGAAGATTGAAACTTTGTGGTTGCCCTTAGGGATACTTGAAAATTAGAGAAGGGCTAAAATTTTTAAGGGGGGTGGTGGGGTGTGGGGTTGGAGGGTGAAAAACTTTGGATTACAATATCTTCCGAACCAATTGCACCAGGAAGATAAAAAATTGTTTTTGTATATAGGATCACAAGAGGAGTCTAATGAACGTAAATTTTTTTTTAGGGGGGAGGTGGAGCACGAAAATGGGGGGGATAGCAATTTCTCAAAAAATGTCATTTTTATATCTCAGAAACCCGTATCAGATATGATCTTGAAAATTTTACAGGAGTTGGGATCGGTGGACCCTCTAGTAGGGAAAAAAAATTTAGTGGTGGAGGTGTAGGGGGTGATGATGAAAAGGGGTAGAAAGGAAAAAAATTCTGATTTTTATTTCTCGAAAACCGAAATGAGTGGAAAGCTAAAAATTTAGGATTATATAGAGCCACTATAGAGACATCCTAGAACAATAAAATTTTTCATAGGGGTAGCAAGGTACGGGGGTAAGGGGTGGTTGAAAATTTTACAGGAGTTGGGGTCGGTAAACTTCTAGTAGGGAAAAAAATGTTGTTGGTGTGGGTGTTGGGGGTGATGGTGAAAGGGGGTAGAAAGGAAAACATTCTGATTTTTATTTCTCGAAAACCGAAATGAGTGGAAAGCTAAAAATTTAGGATTATATAGAGCCACTATAGAGATAGGGGTATCAAGGTACGGGGGAGAGGGGTGGTTTTTTATATCTCAGAAACGGATTATGCTAGAAAGTTGAAACTTAGTACGTACCGTGGTGGCCAAATAAAAGTTAACACCTATAAATATGTGGTGATATTGCCTCTACATAATGATATCTGATTATAAATAAATCGAACTGGTGTTAATTTATTTAATTTTAGTGTTATACTTAAAATGTATAAAATACATAAACAAAACATTTATTTATTTTGAAGGTACAGCCACTTTTATGTTTTATCAGCAAAATGAGCATTTTCGCAACAAAAGTTGTTGAATTGAAAATTAACAACTATTTTGGATTCTGAACAGGGAATTCGTATGGAAAGTTACTAGTAGGTAGGTAGGAGCAATATTCTTTAATTAATAGCTAAAACTAATACTTCGTGTATCCTCCGCGAGCCTTGATGACAGCGTCAATCCATAGATTTTATCAATGTCTGACAGTATTCGATGATGTCGTCCTTCCAAGCGTCTTTGATGGTGTTTTTGAACTCCTCCCTGGTCCTTGGTCTCCGACTTGCCACTTTTCGTTTCAGTTCGGCCCAACAATTCTCGATTGGGTTCAAATCGGGGCTGTTTCCTGGCCACTCAAGTGTGCAAATTCCCCTTTCTGCGACGAATTCTTTAACCTGTTTAAAAACGAAACAATTATTTTAGGCTTTTATTTTTTTTTTATGTTTGTATTGAACTGTTTTTTGTAAAAAAACCCACAACTTACCATACGAGCGCGATAAAATGGCGCAGAGTCATCTTGAAAAATCGGGTCGTAAATGACTGGAAAGAGCCTATCCATCGACGGGATTAAATGGTTGTCAATCACGCTGATGTAACTGATCGCATTCATTGATCCTTCTACAAAAGCCAAATCTCCGGTGCCAAAATAGGAAATGCAACCCCAAACCATGTAACTCGGAGGGAACTTGTTTCGAGTCACTACACAGTCTTCGTGAAGTTCCTCTCCGATTCTGCGACGTACATACTGCAATCCATGCGGTTGGTTCAGGTTACATTTTGATTCGTCGGTGAAGAGTACTCTCTTCCACTCATTTTCCTACCAATTTCGATGAGATCGGGCGAAGTTCAGCCTCGCTGTCCTCATTTTAGCCGTTAAAGTTCGTTTTTTTCGGGGTCGCCGAGCTAAAAGTCCACATAACTGTAGCCTTCTTCTAACAGTTCTGTCGCTAATAATTATTCCAGTCGCTTCCTGGAAGTGCATGTTGACTTCCCTAGCGGTTCTTTTTCGGTCCCTTGGGCTTAGGTTCTTAAGATGTCGGTCATCTCTCGCGGTTGTCTTTTTGTTCCCAAGTCCTGTTCCTGGCTTCCGCAGGAGAGATCCTTTCGCGTTTTTTTTTCAAAATTTTAGACACAGTCACATGGCTACAACCAACTCTTCTATAAATAACCAGGAGGCTATTTGGAACGTTATTTTTTAGGTTGTCAGTCGCATAGTAACCTACACAGCATCTCATCATTAAACACGTTTCGGACTTCTACCCATAAAATAATAAAGTTGCGCCCAGACTGTTGGCAGATTTTTTAAGTTCTCATGCACCTATAAAAACACCCTATACAAGTGAAGTATTATGAATATAAACTTTTGGATGGGGCACTGGAGCAGACAAGTGATGTGCGGGGGGATAAGAGTTTGAAAAAATAACCAATTAACTTTCAATCCTCAAGGCAAGTCTCGAGGGGTACTCCACAGGGTGGGGTGATATCGCCCCTTCTGTGGCTCCTTGTAGTGAACGAGGTTCTGATGGAAATCGAAAGGAACGGAATCAAGGTTGTGGCCTACGCGGATGACATAGTCATACTAGTTCAGGGAAAATTTTTGGATACTATTACTGACATGTTGGAGTCGGCACTCCGTACACTGAGCAGGTGGGCCAAAAGATGTGGATGTGGGGGTTAACGCCTCAAAAACTGAGTTGGTTTTATTTACTAGGAAGCAGAAGATGCCGGAATTCAGGCTGCCAATGCTTGAAGGGATCGAGCTGCAACTATCGGAAAAAGCGAAATAGCTGGGCCTGATCTTGGATAGGAAGCTGAATTGGAAAGAAAATGTTGGAGAGCGTGTTAAAAAGGCTAACAACGCGCTTTTTGCGTTGGAGCTGGAGTATGAAACCAAATATGGTACATTGGCTGTATACGGCGGTTGCAAGACCCATTTTGACGTACGGGGCGCTGGTATGGTGGAAAGGCACAGACAAAAAGTATGTCCAAAGGGAGTGGAGTGCTTGTGTAATGATCACCGGGGCCCTGCGCACAACGCCAACAGCAGCACTGGAAGTTTGCATGCACCTTTTACCGCTCGATATTTTCATTAAGCAGGTTGTGTCAAACACAGCGGTAAAACTATTGAGCTGTAGTCTCTTTAGGGAGATATCCATAGGACACGGCTTCATTCTTAGGGAATTTCTTAAGGGTCCGGTCAACTTTTGCACGGATTATATGATGACGAATATTATCGTTCAGGGTTGTATACCCAAGCAGAGCGGACTGGGAAAGCAATAGGGTAGTAAATGAGGGAGAACTCTCCATGTATACGGCCGGTTCCAAAATGGAATGCGGCACTGGCGCTGGAGTCTTCTCTGAGCAGTTGAGTGCAAGGGAGTATTTTAAGCTGCCGGATGCCTGTAGTGTATTCCAAGCGGAGATTCTGGCAGTGCTCCAGGCAGGTAACATAATGTTGATGGAGGGGATATTCGGTCGGGATATCTCACTCTACATTGACAGCCAGGCGGCTTTGAATGCATTAGAATCGGCGACTATTAAATCCCAGCTAGTAAAGCGCTGTCGAGAAGTGCTCAAGGTACTTTGTAGTCAGAATAGAGTACGACTATGCTGGGTACCAGGGCATACTGACGTACTAGGCAACGAACGGGCCGGCCGATGAGCTGGCGAGGGTGGGATCGGCGTCAGACGGGATGGTAGAGGAGGTAGTTAACGGAATTAAAGCACGTATCAGGGATTGTGCCGCGGACGCAGCGAACTCTAGATGGGAGGCGCTAACGCGCTGTAGGACTTCTAGGGCACTCTGGCCAAGGTTTGACAGACGGAAGACTAGGAAGATATTGACATGAAGTAGGGGAGGGAAGTCTGCGGCTACTTGGAGTGAAGCATGCTATGCGTATGGGGATCGCTGACTCTGGCGTGTGCAGGTATTACCTTGACCTATATGCTGAGGAGGACATCACCCAGATTTTGTGTGAGTGTCAGGCGGTTGCAAGGAGGCGACTGAGGTGGCTGGGCAGTCTTTTCTTTGACAATTTGGAGGACCTGAGGTCAATATGATAAGCTAGTCAAGTTCGTTAGGGATCTGGGTTGTTCAGGGGATGTTTAGTGACCTACGACGTTTCGATCGCTATGGGCCCTTTTGGTGCCTAGTGTGCGCGGTGGCTCAGCGCTTCGCCCATTCTTAAAACTAAAGCCCCGAACACAATGCTCCCGTTCCGTTCAGCTGTCAAAGTAGACCTTATGGGTTGACCATGTAAATGCACACAATGGTCGTAACGGAACGGATCGGAAAAATTGACCAAAATTCAACTTTTACGGATCACATAACCTCACTTGTCGTGACGGAACGGAATGGAACGGGAGCATTGTGTTTCGGGCTTAAAACTAAAAAACTTTCGATCAGGCTTAAGATCGTTACTTTTTGATAAGAGGTTCAAAGGCTACCGGACAAAATTTGCTGCAAAAAACGACGAAAATCCTTCGTTTTTAGAGCAAAGTGTTCTTTAAACTTGGCGCGCAACTCGGAATGTACGAGGCATGTTCAGAAAGAAAGTGTACTACATTTTTTTTTTAGGACAAAATTTACAGGATATTGTTGATACACTGGTTGACTATTTTCCCACATAATCGCCATACCGTTCAATTCATGTGGTTTAAAACATCCCAACCAAATGAATCCAAGAGCGCCTTGGTGGCTAAGGCTGTGTGAGGACCGGCGTTGTCGTGCAACAAGCACATTCCTCTCGTCAGCATTCCCCTCCTTTTGTTTTTAATGCACCTTTTGAGTTTTTTTAGGGTCTCGCAATATCGTTGTGCATTGATGGTCTCCGCCTAAAGCAGAAATTCGACCAAAATGATGCCTTTTCGGTCCCAAAACACTGAGGTCATGATTTTTTTTGGCCCGAATTGTGGTTTTGAATGGCAGATGGGGAATTGGTGTGGCGACTGTTTTTTTTTACTCAGGCGTGCAATGAGCCACCCACTTTCATCTCCGGTCACAATAGAGCTCAGAAAATCCTCACCTTCCAATTCGAGTCGCTCAAGAAACTCGCGGGCGCTATTAACCCGATTTTTCTTGTGCTGCTCTCTGTCAGCTGTTTTGGAACCCATCTTGCGCACAATTTCCGGTATCCCAGCGTTTCTGTGAGAGTCTCGTATAAGAGAGTTCTGGAGAGTTGTGGAAACATCGCAGAAGTTTCATTCACTGTCAAACGGCGGTCTCCACGAACAGTTTCCTCGATTTTTTGCACCAACTCATCAGTCAAAATGGAAAGTCTTCCACTCCTCTGTTCGTCATGAACATTTGCTCTGCCTCCACTAAACTCCCTACACTCCTTAAACACACTCGTTCTGTTCATAAAACCGTCGCCGTAAAGCGTCTTGATTCGCGTAAAAAATTCGGTAGCTGTTATTCCTTCCGCGAGTAGGAAGCGGATCTCAGCACGTGGCTCGCACTTGGCGGGATTTCTTACCGACATCTTTCACGCAACTGGACACTGCAACGTGAGTTGACGTACTACCGTGTTCCTGCGATGCTCGCTCTGTCAGGAGATCCTCCTCTACCACTCAGTGTTGTCAACCCTCAAAAATTAAAAAACCACAGCCCGTTATGGTCACAGTACACTTACTTTCTGAACATGCTTCCTACTTTTAAGTTGTGCCACTAAGCGGCAAATACCTTGACTGAAAATGTTAGTTTTGGGTTTTAATTCATTCGCACTCAGAAAGGACGTAGCTTAGGTTAGGTTAGGTTGAGAAGGGTGGACTGTAGCGTTGGACCACAGCCCGTCACGAGCGACTACTGTAGTCCGCTCGTACAAACCGGCCTCTTTACTATTGATTCCAAATACTGCTGAAGAGAGCAGTTCTCCATAAAGGTAGCATCGCAAGTTCTGATAGATCGGTCAAGAAGAATTTCCCTCAAGTACCGATATCTGGTACGGGCCATACTTTCACATTCACACACATTTCACATTCCCGTCCGCACTGCGACAGAGATCAGCCATGGGAATTCTCAGTCTGTCTACCGAAAGGACAACGTCCCGTTAAGACACATAGAAGTTGTCTGCATATGTTCCTGTCCACAGACAATATGAAGCTAGAGTTCCGCTTAGCCCAGATCCCACTCCATTCTGGTGGAAATGTTCACAACATAGGAATGTCCAATACTGAAAGACGGCGTCCTGTAGTCGGTGCGTTCCGGAATGCAGCACGGGGAAATTGACAATATCCTAGTATGACCTTCCAATATCCCGCCTAACGCAGACGCAAAGCACTCTTAGCCGGGATTGATTTTGCCGCTAAGTCCAATGGGATTATGTGGAGCATTATCTCCAGAGCCGGGCAGGCTGTGGTAAAGCACATTCTCCCCATGGCGACCCAGTTAGTATCGACATGCAGCGCATGCCACCACACCGGGTCACTGGTGGCGTTACGCTAGAACAGGTCTAATTAGCGTGAAGTACAGCCAATCACTATCTTCTTCGGGTTAAGGCCCCAGCTTTTTCCTGCCATTTTCTGACAAGCGTAGTAAGCATTCGATGCCTTCTTGATCCTGTCATCGATCGTGAGTTTCCAGTTCAACCAAGGATGAAGGTGGATTCCTAAGTACTTAGTACTAAGTAACGCCATTCAGACGTGGGAGTCTGAATTCTCGGTCTTCTTTCCTCGTGAACATGATGGGGTTGGTTTTATCCGAATTGATGTTGAGACCGCAGTTACCAACCCACTTGCTCAAGGATTTGAGCCCAACTTCTAGTAAATCGCTCAAGATGTCCAGGAACTTACCTCTCACCATCTAGACGATATCATCTGCGTAGACGCCCTTCAAAGATAGAGCCTGTATAATTTCGTTAACCAATGTGACCCATGATAGGGGAGATAACACTTCACCCTGCGGGGTTCCTCGGGTTGCTTTCATTCTGCAAAATAGGTAGATAGATCTTCCCCCTAGTATCGACACGGCCCACCACATAATTAATGAGTCGACACCCATTCTATTCAATGCCTTCTCGATCGCAGTCGTCTCTACAACATGAAATGGTCTAAAATCTACAAGACGACTTGTAGCCCAAATACCGCCCCGTGCCTGGTAAATGGCGTCAAAAGCGGCAACTTGATAGTCTCACTAAAATGCGTTGAACATAGTTGCGACTATTACCACGAACTGTGTTCCAGAATTCCTAAAATTTTTTTTTAATAGCCCGAATCGAGCCTTGGTCTTCAGAATACATTGCATCCAGTCATCTCGCTCATCTGCCCAATTGCTTTCCTGGTGGTCGATTGGTTTGCACCTTTTAAAACGCGTTTGGGAATTGTTCTGTCGTCGGTCGAGCTTTTAACTCCAGAATACATTGCCTCCAGTCATCTCGATCCTGCAACCGCGTCCTCCAGTTTGAATCCTCCCATCGTTTACCTCGCTTTCGTGGTTCTCGACTGCCATTTGCTTCACCTTCCAAAATGCGTATGGGAACTCTTCTGCCTCTTCTCGACGTGGCCTGCCCATTGCAATTTTAGCAGCTATACGAGAAGAGGTTTAACTGCTCGCCATAGTCCAGAGCCTTCTTTTACTGGTGCTAGGTTTCGTCGGTCAGAATCTTTCAGTGAATCTTAGCAAAGCGAAGATTCACCAGAAGTAGAACAGTGTCTCAAGTGAGATAGCTAAAATTCTATGACACGTAGCTGCAGCTATAGTTGAAGAGGGCTGAACAAATTGGAGGGAGGTAACAAGGTGTCTGTAGCCTGGGAACACTCCCAGATGCCAGTAAACGAGGAGTCTCCAGTCCAGAGCCTTCTCTTACTGGTGCTAGGATTCGTCGGTTAGAATTTTTCAGTGAATCCTAGCGAAACGGAGATTCACCAGAAGTGGAACAGTGTCTCAAGTGAGATAGCTAAAATTCTATGGTACGCAGCTGCAGCCATAGTTGAAGAGGGCACCAGGAGGCTGAACAAATTGGAGGGAAGTTACAAGGTGTCTGTAGCCTGAGAACACTCCCAGATACCAGTAAACGAGGCGTCATTAAAAATGATTTTCAAGAATACTCCTCCGGTTGATTCCTTGCAAGCCAGACTCCTCTCTATGGTACGAAGCTGTATCCATCGACTTTCCCTTCGGATTTGCTTTTGTTCAGACTGCCGAGTTGTAGGTCTATTTCGATCATTTAAGCAGGAACGAAGTTAGACCCTTCATTGCTGACAAGTCCTTCTGTGGTTTATTTCTTGCCAGCTTCGTGTGATATAACCCCCAGTACAAGAAGGTCCTGCACCAGTTCAACAGGTACAGAAGAATAACCCATCCTTCTCCGGTACCTTGCATGGATCAAATGATTCAATCGCCCACATGACCAATTTATTGAACAAAATAATGGACGCTCTCTCCCTGTTTCCAAGGAAACGTAAGGGACCACTGAACTGAGAACAAATTGAACTAATTACCAATACCTTGCCTCGCATCATTTTGAATGACCTGAAAAATGAGCGTAACATGAAAAATCCATCATCCATTCTTCAGTGATGACGACTCCTCGTCCTTCTGCTGCTCATCATCTCAGTCCCAACGAGGAGTCGGAACCGAAATAAACTAGCCTCCGAATCATCCGATACTTTAAGGACTTAAATCTCCAGTTTCGGGTTATAACAACGCCATTATAACCACCAGAAATACTTGAAATAATGCAGGGAACCGAACGACAGCTTATCGGGTTTTATTCTGCTCGGCTTGTTACTGTTGTTCCCAGAATCGAGAGCCATCCAGGAACGTAGAAGAAGCTCTTGTTCAGCATTGTCCAGGATAAGGATATTTCGATTGGATTCCCACCCTCCTACCAGCCACCCACATCCCGTCGTCGTATCGTTTTCAGTGGAAATAATTGAGCCGTAAAGAAATCGTTGGTCCCAAGGAATGTGCCATGGAAGGACGGAGGCTCCCGGGTTCTATAAACAAACGAAAATCCTTCAGGCGGACAAAAAGATGTTGATCGTGGAGTGTGGGGTGTGGTGTGCGCGGTGGGGTGGCTTATGAATCTTGTCGGTAAACATAAAGATGATGATGTTGATATTCGAAAAGAATCCGCACTCGATAAGGGGTACTTTTCCTTTTAAGGCGTAGCTGGGTGGGGGCTGAAAGTAGGAAGGGCAGGATAGGTCGATTGTGTGTAGCAAGGACTACTTAAGATAATTTTCCGTTCACTTGCCTTGTCTTCGATACCGTTGCCGAGGTAATGACCCGCGGGGGAAGCCCACGTCCTTCTCATCCTCTTGTGCAACAATTCTGTTGGGTGATTTGTTAGCGTGGCTATCGGTTCGTGGAGGCTTTGTCTGTTTTCCGGGCCTTTCCCGGGAATCTTTCTGGGGATTTTTTTGCATTTGGTCATGCCAGCGATAAAACGACTGCAGGAATCGAGACATGGAGCACGGCGGAACACGGAGATTACGGAGCGGTGAAATTTAGATAAGGATTTCCCCACTCCATCAGGCACTTCCTGAAGGCATGGTGTCCGTCATATACGCGTGGTTGTTGGGGATGGCGGTGCGTAATCTTGTGTATTGAATCCTAAATTCATTCTTACTTTGACACAACAGATGTCGCTCGCCGTTTTTAAGTAGCTTTTGATTTGTGCGACTGACAACCTAAAAAATAAGTAAGCTTGAGAAAAATCCATCACTGACAAATGATGCGTTTCTTAAAGTGCAACGAAAGTCCCTAAACTCAGGAAAGTCAGGCATACAAAATCATTACCAATTTCAATAGACCTGCCACAGATGCGGCCGAAAAGGACACAAGAAGACAGACTGTAAAGTGCGTTACATAACCTCGATTTGACAGATGATAATTGCGTTTGTAACGAAAATATTGCTGATGGGTTTGTAGTTCCTATTGTTCCTATACACGGTGGGCCAGATACAAGTTTCTTTTTAAAAATGCAATAAAATGAACAAAATTAAATTTTTTTCCATGTATTATGGCTTTATTAGTAAGAGTAAACATTCCCATTAATGATGGAACACAACTTCGTTCTAGTGGCTGCCTCGGCTGGCTGCGCAGTAGCGCATTCTGTCACTCCAATTTTCCAAGACCTTGTTGATGGTTTCGGGCTGTAGCTCACGGATTGCTTGGATGATATTGGCCTTAAGTGCTTGAATCGTTTCTGGATTGTTGGCATAACATCGGTCCTTCACGGTTCCCCACAAAAAAAAATCCAAAGGGGTCAAATCGCAGCTCCGAGGCGGCCAATTGACATCGCCAAGACGGCTGATAACACAATTTGGGAATTTGGTGCGTAAAAGATCGATTGTGGCATGGGCTATGTGGCATGGCGCGCCATCCTGCATGAACCAGAGGTCGTCCAAATCCATGTCTTCAATTTCAGTAAAAAAAAAAAGTCGGATAACATGGCTCTGTAACGTTCACCGTTACACCGACGTTGTTCCCAGCCTCATTTTCGAAGAAAAATGGTCCAATGATGCCACCACTCCACAATCCGCACCAAACTGTCACTCTCTGTAGATGCATTGGCTTCTCGACAATAACGTGCGGGTTTTCCGAGCCCCAGATGCGGCAATTTTGTTTGCTAACGTAGCCGCCGAGATGAAAATGTGCCTCGTCAGAAAAGATGATTTTTCGCCCAAAATCGTTGCCCAATTCAAGCTGCTCTAAGGCCCAAATTGCGAAGCGATAACGAAGCGGATGGTCGTGCGCCGTCAATTGGACCTTGTAAGCGATTAATCCGAATTGCAGAATTCTCCTCAGCTAGTGCGTGAAATGTTGAGCTGTTGAGATCGACGGCGAGTTGATGTTCGTGGAGTGAGTCTCACACTCTCGGCTACAGCAGCCACATTCTCGTCTGTGCGCACCGTACGACAACGGGGGCCATGAGTGTTGTCCACTAGCATGCCAGTCTCACGAATTTTTTGCTCAAACTTGCGTACATCAGGCGCGGTGGGTGCTTCATTTCGGCCAAAACTTTTTTTCAGAAAACGCACTGTTTGGGCTACACAGCACTCACTTTGGAAATAAGTTTTCAATATTTGCCAACGTTGTTCAAGCGTAAAGCGACTCATTTCGTTCCGCGGAGGTATGATACTGACTTTCTGTCAAGATTTCGAGCGGGAAACAGCTTTCAGTGTCAAAATAACCTATGATTTAAAAAGAAACCACTAGATGGCCCACCCTGTATAAGTCTCATCTTTGCCCACTTTCGCGTTCAAGTGATCTAACTATTTTTATACCGTTCGACGGAAAGGAGTCGAATGTTGATTCTAAGGTGCTGTAGAAATCATCTTTAACTTCATCGTCTTTGTTTTCCGTTGGGGCGTGGTCAGTATTAAGCCAAACATTGCTTATCTTGATGCGTTCATTGGCGAGTTTCAAGTTGGTGTTTAAGCTTGTTGTCGACGATAAACGCAACTCCAAACTCCCGGCTTCCCGAAGATTTCTCACTTTTGAAAGTTGTGTGCCATCTAATGTCAATTAACTATTTATGTTGACAGCCAAGCTGCCATTAAGGCTGTTGAGGCGCACATTACTAAATCCAGGCTTGTGGGACAATGTAAAAGAATATTGCAGATGGTGGGTATGAATAACAACCTTAAGATTAGCTGGATTCCTGGTCACAGTGACTTTCCTGGAAATGAAAAGGCAGACGAGCTCGCCAGAAGGGGGTCGGAGATGAGCATAGAGCTGGCCGACGAGTCGGTTCTATGTCCCATTGAATGTGTAAAGGGAATGATTGATATTGAAGCGTTCAGACAGATGGAGGGGGCCTGGGTGAATCTCTCGGGATGCCGTCAAGCAAGAATCTGCCGGCCGAAACTTGATAGGAGGAACTCTAGCTCTGGGCAGGGACATTTGCAGACAACGTATAGGGGTCCTAACGGGGCACTGTCCCTTTGGGAGGCATGGAGAAAGGCTGGGAATACCCATGGCTGACCTGTGTCGCTGTGGTGATGAGAATGTTGAGCCAACACTGGAGCATCTAGTGTGTGAATGTGAAAGTCTGGCACGCACCAGGCATCGGTACTTGGGGAAATTCTCCTTAACCGATCTATCAGAACTTGCGATGATTCCTTTATGGAGAACTACTCTCTTCATAAGGAAGAGCAATATTTGGAATCAGTAGTGTAGAGCCCGGTTTTATACGAGGGGACCACAATGGATCCACAGTGATCTCTCGTGATGGACTGGGGCACATTGCTTTAGTCCACCCTTCTCAACCTAACCTAACCTAATGTCAATTAGGGTTATTGTATACGCACTCACACCATCTAGTGACCCTAATATCAGCAAGTTCGCAGCCTAACAATTTAGTTTCTTGGAATGCAATGATGTCCCTGAAGCGTTCTCACTGCTCCTGCCCTATACATGGATCGCACGTTCCAAGATTCGAAGGAATAATTCATTTTTCGTTTGCGCGGTCAGTCCGAGATGATGATTTATGTTTCGAAACTAGGTTGGTTTTCCCCATCGCCCAAGCCCCAGGTCCGCTGCAGGTTCAGTCCTACTTCTTTATTACACCCTGTATTGCATAAGTGTCAGTCGTTTCTCGACAGATGGTGTTATCTTAGCCTCTTTGCATCGGGCAACACTGCGATCAACTTCATCTCGATGCTCCACCGTTAAGCTTGATTCGTCGAAGTGCAAACAACATAGTTTTTCGTAGCGTTAAACATGTCGGGCTTCGTGCCAAAAAAAGAGTATTTGCGGGGAATTTTACTGCATTATTTTTTTCAAACAAAATCTGCAGCTTCTTGTGGAGGTTTACGGCGACCAAGATGCAGAGATTTGTTTCGACGCTTTAAAAATTTTGATGTTGAAAATAAAGAACACTCTGGAAGCATGAAGGTTGTCCGATCCAAAATGAACTTGCAGAATCATTAGGAGTTCATCACAGTTGCCAAACATTTAAAAGGATTAGGAATGATTTAAAAGCAAGGAAATTGGATGCCGAGAGACGTCGAACGGCGTGTGAACAGCTCTGCGACGGCCGAAAAGGAAAGGTGTTTTACATCGTATCGTTACTGGCGATGAAAAGTGGATACACTTCGATAACCCGAAGCGTAGAAAATCGTGGCGGAAACCCGGCCATGCATCACATCCATGGTTCCAAACTCATGCTCTGTATTTGGTGGGATCAGCTGGGTGTAGTGTATTATGAGCTCCTCGAACCCAACGAAACCATCACCGGGGATTGCTATTGACTACATTATCATTTTCGCGAAAGAACGGCTGGAACTTGTTGAAGTCCCCAATAGAAGGACATGAAATCATCCCCTTGAGGCAGGTATTCACGTTAAATCACTGAAGGATAATCGGCGTCCTGTAAGAAGTTTGTGTTTGAGTCACTCCCTTTTGTAAATAAAAAATGTGTTTCTCGTTAAATACACTTTTGTTCGAGTTACACATGTTGATCCCCAGGATAATACAGTCGCGAATATTTAAAAAAAGGGTGTCCTGAAAATTCGGTCTCGGCGTTCGTGAGAATGCCACAACTTGAGACCTTAGCGGTAATTGCCACCTAAAAGGAGACTGATTTACCCTAAGTGAAATGTACGTGAAACGAACGTTGTTGTTGTTTGGTGTGGGGGAAGACACGCAGCAGAGCAGCGCATCTTGAGCATTCAGGCCAACATGGCCCATTATACTTAAATCCCCCAGTCTCTACTCGAACTTTTCGGTCCTCCTCACGAATTTCAAGAGCTCAGCTAGGGATCGAGAACGGAGTTCTTCCATCCTCATAGCATCAACGCCGTATACGTGCATTCTCGCAAAAGAGTAAGCTGGACATTCGAGAAGGAAATGTTCCGTTGTGTCGTCGCTCTCGTCGCAAGCAGTGCACATGGGGTCGTCAATGATTCTCAATCTGACCAGGTGTAGACCACACGAGTTATGCCCTGTGAGGACACCACATTCCTTTCTGCTCAATTTGAGAAGAAAAGCAGCTGTTCGTCCACTTGGTCCCTCAACAAGGTTTCTGGTCTGCCGCATTCCCGGAAGAAGCCGCCATTTCTCAATGTGTTATTTACTCACCCACTCAGCCCTAGCAGAGGCAATTGGCACACCGAAAACTGGTTCTGGTCCGACCATGGCTGACTCCGATCCAACCTTTGCTAATGCATCAGCTATTTTATTGTCATTTACACCCTGGTGGCCTGCAACCCATATGAGCTGCCAACAGAATTCAACCGTTCTTTACACTCACGTACCATCTTCGGAAAGACGATTCGATTATCTAGGGATTGTAGAGCGGCCTGACTGTCGCTGCAAATGCAGATCATCCTGCCTCTCCATCTTCCCTCTATAATCCATTCTACTGCCTTAAGAATTGCATAAACTTTAGCTTGAAATACCGAAGAATGTTTTCATAGGGCGAAAGAGTACCTGAAATCTTCAGTCTGCAGATACATTCCAGCTCCCGACACGTCTTCAGTTATTGAGCCGTCCGTATAGAATATATCAGTGAATCCGCTAAGCAGTGCGGACTGGTTTTCCCACTCCTCCCTACTCGGGATCTCCACCTGATATTTCCTTTTGAGCATACAGGTCGAAGTCATAGCATCCCGAAGGCATATCGAAGATGGGGCTCCCAGGCAATCTTCGAGCCATTTCTCCATGACCCGTGCAATGCTCTGTTCTCCACAGGCCTAATCTCATTAGTCTGTGTGTAGCTCTCATTGCTTCTGCCTGAACAACAATGTCAAGCGGTGGCAGATTGAGCAGTGCATCGAGTGCCGCACCCGGTGTGGTACGCAAGGCACCTGTTACACCGATGCAGACTGTCCTCTGTAGTTTAGCGAGACTAGCTCTAATGTATGCAGATGCATAGATTAGGATGGGTCTTATAATGGCTGTATATAGCCAATATACCATTAAAGGCCTAAGACCCCATATTCTTCCAAAAGCTCTCCGGCACTGCCAGAATGTTACTAGCGCACGGTTCGCCTTTGTATCTACATGTTCCCTCCAGAGAAGCTTGCTATCCAGGATAACTCCAAGATACTTAACTTTCTCCGAGAGCTGAATAGTTTCACCCTTCAGCATAGGTAACACTAAACCTTCAGTTTTTCTTTTCCTAGTAAACAAAACTAGAGCGGTTCTGCTAGGACTCACAGAAAGTCCGTGTCTTTCGCACCAGCTATCGATAACCCATAGGACTCTCTGCATTTTGTCGCATACATCCCTGAGCGATAGCCCGACAGCTAGTGCAGCCACGTCATCAGCGTAAGCTTGTACGTGAATATTCAGATCCTGCAGTTCGAGAAGCAGAGAGTCAATGAGCATACTCCACAACAATGGCGAAAGGACCCCGCCTTGAGCACAGCCCCTACTGACCCCCGTTGTAGCATATTGCCCATCCCCCGTCTCCGCGAATAGCATTCTCTGTGTGAGCATAGAGTGAATCCACTTAACTAAAATGTCATCGACCCCATATCTTTTGTCAGCATCACACAGTGATTCAAAGGGCGCACTATCAAAAGCACCCTCAATGTCCACAAAAAGGCCCAGCGCGTACTTTTTCCGGTCCAGCGCCCTTTCTATTCTGGATACCAGAGAGTGGAGCGCTGAATCACAAGACTTTCCGCTCTGATACGCATGTTGTTCCGAACAAAGAGGATGCGCTTTGAGAGCCACTTCCCTAATGTGCTTCTCTACCAGTCGTTCCAAACTTTTCAGAACAAACGATGTTATGCTGATTGGCCTGAAACTTTTGGGCAGAGTAAAGTCGTCTCGCTTTGGCTTCGGGATAAACGCTACTCTAACCGGTTGCCATGAAGATGGGACGTATCCATGCGCCAAGCATGCAGAAAATATCTTTCTGAGGATCGGCACTAGAACATCTGCCTCCTCTTTTAGCATTACGGGATAGACGCCGTCTACTCCTGGTTCCTGCCAAACTCTCGCAGTAGTTCCTAAAAGAGGCTAGTTTTGATGTTTTAACCAGCTTCTTATATTCCCTCTGCGCTGTTCGGTAGTGATCCCAGTCGATCTCTGAACCACTCTTAAGTACGCGATTCAGAAGCCTTCTGGTGGTTTTTCTGAGCTTCTGCAGGTCCCCAGTCCACCAGGGGACTGTGGTTCCGCATCGACTCTTGCTGACAGGACACGATTCCGCAAAACACTGACTTAAGGTTAGACTTAGACAAGAAGTCACTTCCTCTATCATATCTGGCGTCCTCATCTTACGTGGTATTTGAGACCTCTCCTGTAAGAGAGATCTGAACAAAGTCCAGTCTGCATTCCTGGGATTTCGTATAGCCGGTATGACAGGTTTGTCAGCCGCCAGTCGAAATTCCAGATATCTGTGATCCGACAGAGTTTCCTCTTCCGAAACGAACGTTACTTGTTAACTTTATGGAGCGAGTTTTACCTGTCTGCGTTGACTCGTTTAATCCGACTCGTTTAATACGTTTTAATGAATCCAATTGATTGTCGTCTTACACAAAAAAAAACAGGCTTAAAAGTAGCGTAACGAAAACTTATGTAATAAAAAAAAGTGCCGGCTGACTCAAAATTCGAGTGTCACCTAGACTCGCGCTCCATTTGGGGTTCACGCATTGAACCGGCAAGTCACCTTGCGTCACTGGGCAAAAGTGTTATCTACCTTAGGTCGAAAAACTTACAATGCCAACTTAATGGCTAAATTGTGTCGTACTGTGTGAACATTCTCAGTAGGTCAGTAAGCAAATCGAGTTGTTTGCATTTTCTTGTGGTTGAATTATTGTAGCTAGAATTGTTTATGTTTTTTGCCGGTTGCAAATTGTTAATTACCGATTATTGCGGTGTTTATTCACATAATTATCGGATTCTGTTTGGGTGCTGGGCACAACACGCGGAACGACGGTTCAAGCGCAAGTGCCGACTTCTAAAGTGACGTTTTGTTGAGTGGTTACATTAAGTGTTGCCAAGTTTCAATAATTAAAGCGGGAAATTCAAACAGTTGACTTAAGCGTCGAACCTGATTGCTTTATAAGGTCATCTCAGCTTCGTTCTTGTCCTCAATTTTTACTTTATTATTTCAATAATACAGTATTGTTATCGATTTTAAAAAAAAAAAGCATTATCTGTTCTCTAAATTATAAGATGGTAAACATAAGTGAAAAAACGAATAAATATTGTTGCGAGCTAGGGGTTCGCCGGGATTTCAAGTAAAACACAATTCGGTTAAAATAAAAATAAGCGATAATTTATTCAATCGCACTTTAAATTCTATTCGCACAATAATTCGCACTGTATGGCAATACCGCCCGCTTATTCCATATATCGCTTGACTCGATCACTTTCGCTCTCTACCAACACGGTCGCGTATACACGCTGGCTGTCGCAGCCGACGTAATCAAAATTACTGTGTCTTCACTGAACGCTTCACCTGCTTATATATTAGCCGGTTGCAGTCTAGGTTGTACTTGAATGATCGTTCAGTTGTGGAATCTTCTCGAAAGCTTTAGAGCTTTCGATTTTGATCTTCGTTCAGTGGTGTGTGCAGAGGATTCTAGTATATTGGAGAGCATTCGATAAGAAGAGAGATACAACCGTGCTGTTTCGCCTTATTTCTAATTGGGTTATTTTGCAACTAGGTATTCGGTTGTTGTTGTTTTCATTATGTGTAACGATCGAGTTGTACGGTTGCGCGGTTGCCAGGCTTACACGTAACAATATTGATTGAATTGATTTTTAAAAAAAAAAAATTTGCTACCCTCAACATTTTTTTTTTCACGTTTCATGACTAGTAGACACGAAAAAAGCAAAAAAAAATTTCAGTCCGTCTGTCCGCCGTACGCCGTACGTCGACCGCTGTACGCAAAATCGTTTAAATGCTCGTAGCTCCCAAACCCTTTGAACTATTAAATTGAAATTTTTTTTATGAATAGATAAGGTAGGCTCCTTGAAGTGACCAAATTCGGAGGGGTGGGAGTGTGGGGGGGAGGAGGGGGAAGCGTTTTAGACGGAAAATTTTGGTTTCTAGATCTCAGCAACCGCTTATGCTAGGAGGCTGAAATTTGGAATTTATATAGAGCTTTGATAGTGGACCCATTTGCAAAAAAAATTGCCGATATAGGTGAAGGGGTTTGGGAGTGGGGGGAAAAATAATGCATCCGAAACGCAAAAAAGCCGAGATCGACACATTCTAAAATCCATATCTCCTAAACGGTTAATGTCACAAAATTGAAACATAATGAATATTTGTAGGTATACTAGGAGAATAGATCGAAAACAAATTTTTGAGTGGTGGCAGTGGCGTACGGCAGTGGGGGGTGAAAAACCTTAGATTACGATATCTCACGAACCGATTGCACTAGAGAAATAAAATTTGTTTTCTGCATAAAGGTTGACAAATAAAGTTTGACGAAAGTAAAATTTTTTTAAGGGGGCGGTGTAGCATGAAAGTGGAGGGGATAAGAATTTTTCTAATAAATCACGTCTCATATCTCAAGAACGGTGTAAGATAGATGCTTAAAATTTTTACCGGAAGTAGGCCTAATAGACCCCTAGCAGAAAACAAAATTTTGGAAGTGTGGGTGTAGAGGGTGAGGGTGGGGGAGGGTGAAAAGGAAAAAGTTCCGTTTTTTATATCTCGACAACCTATAATGATATAAAGCTGAAACTTGGTATTTAAATAGATCTATAGTAGTAGCATCTTGGAAAAATATATTTTTTTATAACGGTAGTATGGTAAGGGGGTGGGGGGTGTTTTTCCTATCTATAGAACGGCTTATGCTACAAAGTTGAAACTCGGTATGTTTATTTAAATCAACTAGAAAACTAATTTAGATGAAAAAAATTTCAAATATCCATTGGCGTTCAGAGGGGGGGGGGGCAAAAAAATTATCAGTGAAAATGGAATGCATATATTTTCACGATTTTCGTCATATCTATTAGGTCTTCCCAAATATTGAATTCATTTTTATTGTACGACTTCTTCATATAAATACATAGAAAGTGTTTTCAGGATTTTTTTTAAATTCGACCCCTAAGAAGGTGCAAAGGGGGTTGTAAACTTTTTCACGAATTCTACCATATCCCCAGGTCTTATCAGATATCGAATATCTTTTCACTTTCACGTGCTTGCGAAATAATCGCTTAAAACTTGTTTTTAAGTTTTTTCCTTTTTCAGCCCCTAAGAGGGTATAAACGGGTTGAACACGTTTTCACGAATTCCGTCATTTCTTTTAGAAGTGATAAGAAATTGAATTGGTTTTTACTTTCTCGTGCTGTCTTCATATTTATTTATTAACTCCTTTCAGGATTTTTTGATATTCCACCCCCAAGTGGGTGTAAGGAGGTTGCATATCTGATGATATATCGAATTCATTTTTACTTCCTAAGGTTTCCTATATAAAAAAGCCAATTTTAGTATTTTCGATATTCAATCCTAATGGGTGTAAGGGGATTGTATGCTTTTCAAAGCTTCGACATATTTCTTAGGTTCGATGAGATATTAGATCGCTTTTCACTTCCACAGACTTTTTATATAATCGCCTACAAACCCATTTCTCAATTTTTCGATATTCAACCCCTAATTGTTTGTACCAGGTGTGTGAATATGAAATTGCCATTCACGCATAGATGGCTCTAGAGGTAACGTTTATTGTGTATGAGTTATACCCATTTTTTTTTTTAATTGGTTCAACATCTGTCAGGAATATTCAGTATACCACATTTCAAGTTTTATGCAAGAACATAGTGTTTTACCTCATTAAAAATGGAAAATTTTGTAGCAGAAAGTTGTGATTTGCGGATTTCATTACGTTCTTGTTTTTTTCTAAAGAAAAGTGTTGCTGAAGCGCATCAAATGCTTGTAGAAGCTTATGGCGAACATGCTTTAAGTGAAAGACAATGAAGAAATTGGTTTCAACGATTCAGAAGTAACGATTTTGTTGTGAGAAATCAAGAACGTGGAAGACATCAGAAGAAGTTTGAAGACTCCGATTTGCAAGAAATATTGGATGAAGATGAGACAGT
Source organism: Beris morrisii (assembly GCA_951812415.1). Taxonomy (NCBI): domain Eukaryota; kingdom Metazoa; phylum Arthropoda; class Insecta; order Diptera; family Stratiomyidae; genus Beris; species Beris morrisii. Next base: position 7,559,802 of record OX638314.1, on the reverse strand, counting down.
AACTCAAATACAAATAGCAGATGCATTAAATGTTGACCGATCAACAATTTCTTTACGTTTGAAAGCTATGGGAGATTCAAAAGTGTGGAAAATGGGTGCCACATGAATTGACTGAAAGGCACATGGAAAATCGAAAAACAATCAGTGAAATGTTGCTTCAACGACACGGAAGAAAGTTATTTCTGCATCGAATTGTGACTGGTGATGAAAAGTGGATGTATTTTGAAAATCCTAAATGCAGAAAATCATGGGTTACAGCAGGCCAACCATCAACATCGACTGCAAGACCAAATCGATTTGGAAAGAAGAGCAATGCTCTGTGTTTGCTGGGATCAAAAAGGTGCGGTATATTATGAACTTTTAAAACCTGGTGAAACTGTCAATACTGATCGCTACCGACAACAAATGATCAATTTGAACCAAGCATTGATCGAAAAACGACCAGAATGGTCGACAAGACATGGTAAAGTTATTTGGCTTCATGACAACGCACCGGCACACAAAGCAAAACCGGTTCAGGATACGTTGAAGTCACTTTGCTGGGATTTGCTACCTCACCCGCCTTATTCACCAGACTTGACTCCTTCTGATTATTATTTGTTTTCATCGATGGTACACGCACTTAAAGAGCAGCACTTCAAAACATCTGAAGAAGTCGAAAAATGGGTCTCTGAATGGTTTTCATCGAAAGAAGAGCAATTTTTTTGGCGTGGTATCCATAAATTGCCTGAAAGGTGGACAAAATGTGTAGCTAGCGATGGGAAATACTTTGAATGAAATATTATGTACCATTCTTTCAAAATAAACGTTCTATTTTTAAAAAAAACAACGGAAATTTCATATTCACACATCTGGTATATGTTTTCACAATTGTTGCCATCCCTTAGTTCTGATGAGATATAAAATTTATTATTACGGCCAACCAATTCACGATTTTTCGAATTTCCAGAACCAAGGAGGTGTGAAGGTTTGCTTACGTTTTCACAAATTTTTCAAAATCCGTCTTGTCTCATGAGATATCATTGGAGAAGACAGAATATTTCCCGCTTTACTACAAAGAGGAACGGACCATCTTCTACCAACACTGTTATCCATATTTAGAGCAAGCCACGCATGGGGTTACATACCCATATCCTGGCGTAACGTTAAGGTGATATACATACCGAAAACAGGGCGCCGCTCGAGCAATAATCCTAAGTCGTATCGTCCTATCAGCTTAACGCCATTTCTCTTAAAAACTATGGAAAAGATTATTGATGGGCATATCAGAGATGGGGCTTTGAAATCTCAACCCTTACACTCCAATCAATATGCATATCAACCAGGGAAGTCTACAACCCACGCCTTACAAAACCTGGTCACGAAAATCGAGAAATCGATTACGGACAAGGAAATAGCTGTGGGTTGCTTCTTAGATATCGAAGGGGCTTTTGACAACACTGCCTACGAAAGTATCTACTCTGCTGCACAAAAGCGTGGTATTGATCCAAAAACCTGCAGTTGGATCAAGGCCATGCTAGAGCGCAGGAAAATAACTTCGACACTAGCCGACTCAACAGTCACAGTCACAGCTGCGAAAGGCTGTCCGCAGGGTGGGGTACTATCACCCATCCTCTGGTGCTTAGTAGTGGACGACCTTCTTCAAGACCTAACTAATTCCGGAGTCACGGTACAGGGTTACGCTGACGACCTTGCCATCCTTGTTAGAGGTAAATTTGAAGCGACGGTGACTGATCTAGTTCAGAATACCCTAAACCAGGTAGCAACCTGGTGCACTAAAGCAGGATTGGGTATCAACCCAAAGAAAAGCACAATTGTTGCATTCACCAAAAGGAGGTGTAAGGACAAGCTAGCTAAGCCTACTCTTTTTGGAGAATCCATAGAGTATTCTAGTGAGGTAAAATTCCTGGGTATTATCCTGGATGAAAAGCTCACCTGGAATGCTCATTTGGACAAAGTTCTTGAAAGGGCCAGAATCTCTCTCTGGACCTGCAGGAGCCTTCTCGGTAAAAACTGGGGACTGAGTCCAAAACTAACCTACTGGGTGTATACCGTCGTTGCTAGGCCCATTATAACTTACGCGGCATCCGTCTGGTGGAAGAAAACAAAGCAGAAAACTGCTCAGCTCAAGCTGACTAAATTACAAAGACTGGTATGCCTGGGTATTACTGGGGCGATGCGCACCACTCCCACAGCTGCCTTAGAGGTGCTTCTCAACCTAGCACCTCTACACTTAGAAATACAGAAAGAAGCTAGATTTATCACATACAAACTTTTGAACTCGGAGGACGAGTCAGAGCGCAAAATAGCTTGCCCAACTCTCTCCGCGGAACTCAACAAGGACCCGATACTAGCGATACCTCTTTCTGATTCAATGGTACCGAAATTTAATTTCACAAAGCCATTCAAAGTTGTCCTACCTGAAAGGGAGGATTGGGCCACAAACAAACCCACTACAAAACCAGGATCCATAATCTGGTACACAGACGGATCTAAAACGGATCAAGATGTAGGAGCAGGAGTTTATGGAGTGCGCCCAAATGTGGAATTCTACTGTAGCATGCACATAACATTTACTGTTTTTCAGGCGGAGACTCATGCTATTGAACTATGCATTAGAGACAATATCAGACGGGGCTACAAAAACCAACAAATATATATTCTCTCGGACAGCAAGGCAGCAATAATGGCACTTCAGTCCGTTCAAATCTACTCCAAACTTGTTTGGAATTGCCTCCAATGCCTGATTGAACTCGGAAATAAGAACAGAGTTAGTCTCATTTGGATTCCGGGACACAGCGGCTATGAAGGTAATGAAATGGCCGACTTAATGGCTAGGAAAGGTTCAGAAGCTGACTTCATGGGACCATATTCATTCTGTGGGATACCATTAAGCACAGCCAGAATGAACATCCGAATGTGGCAAAAATCGCAAAGTGACATTCACTGGGACTTGGTACCGGGCAACAGGCCCTCAAAGCTTTTTATGCCAAAACACTCGGAAAAAAGAACATCTGATTATCTAAAATTAAGCAGATATCAGACCCGAACCTTAGTGGGAGCTCTGACTGGACATTGAAGCATCTCAATAGGATTGGTCTCTCTGAGACTAAAATTTGCAGAATATGCAATGACGAAGACGAAACACCAGAGCATATCCTCTGTGAATGTCAGGGTTTAACTCGCAAAAGACTTCGTCACTTCGGTCAGGGTTTCATGGACCCATCGGAATTCCTGACCATTCCTCTTCGCAAAATACTAGGCTTCATTGAAAGCGCAGGGATCGAAGAGGAATCATAATCAAACCGGGGGGACGTCACAATAAGCCCAAATGTGGCTGCAGTGACAGAGGTTAACCACACCAACCCCTACTTCCAAATCTATCTATCTATCTATGAGATATCAAGTTGCTTCTTATGAAATCGTCTAAAAGCCTGTTTCACATTTTTTTCGAAATTCAAACCCCAAGTGGAAGTAATGGGTTTGTATACGTTTTAACAATTCGTCATATCTCTTAATTCTGATAAGGCAACAAATTCTTTTTTACTTCTATGGGCTTTTAGTGTACATAATATACCGAAATTCGAATAGTCTACACTGGCTTTTCCAATGTTTAATCGGCTAAAAATCTCTATTTGAAATATTTTTATTTTAAGAACAAAATTCATTTTCCAAGAAATCTAATCTCGAAACAACTCATGACATACTCCGACTTTGACCCGAAAAATAATAAAGTTTCGCCCAGACCATTGGCAGATTTTTTTCTCTTTCATTTTTATTAAAAACTTTTCCCTTCCGATTTTCTTTCCAGGTGTCCTCTTTCCACCCAGTCATAAACTTACAGTGTCCGAAGTGTTCGATTCGCGAACTGGAAAACCACATCCTGATGTACTTAAACAACATTTCATACTCGAAGGTCGAATCGAAGAGGCTGCTGCTCTACGAATTATCCAAGAGGGTGCATCATTGCTTAAGGCTGAAAAAACTATGATTGATATTGAAGCTCCAGTTACAGGTAAAAACACACAAAAATTAACTGAATGACGAATTTTAGGTTAAGAAAAATTACAAAAAAAAAAATAGTCCTGATTTTTTTCCCGTCCTTTTCGATTTGAATTTTTTGCAGTGTGTGGTGACATTCACGGGCAATTTTATGACTTAATGAAATTGTTTGAAGTTGGTGGACCGCCCTCGACTACAAAATATCTTTTTCTCGGCGACTACGTAGATCGAGGTTATTTTAGCATTGAGGTTTGATCAAAAAACGAATTTTTTTTAATGAAAGAAAAAAAAAAACGACAGCGGTACTACCGGTAAGGGGTTAAGAAGCGCACTGTGCACACCACAAAACGCCTCCTTAACCCCATTGCTGCTGTTGTTGTTTTCTTTTGTTTCTTTTCGATTCCGAATAAAAGTCCCATTTCAATTTTACCCTTTTTCCATACATTTGCAGTGCGTTCTTTATTTATGGGCATTAAAATTATGTTATCCAAATACGTTGTTTTTATTACGTGGCAATCACGAGTGTCGACATTTAACGGAATATTTCACTTTTAAGCAAGAATGTAAGTATGAGCCCTGCTGTTATTTTTTGTTACAATGCTCCTGGACGGACGATTCTTTAAACAAAAGCCTTCTTCGGTGTGTTTTGTTATCAATTTGGGACCGACCTTTGTCGTTTCTCTAAGACAGACATTATCTCGAAAACGGGCATATCATTGTATCAGATAGTTTACACGGTTACCTATCCTTTTTTCACATTATTGTAAGAGCCTGTTTTATCACCTTTCATACAAGAAAAAATTTATTCGCCTAGCTTATACAGGGTGTTTGGTACTCCGTGCACGACCTTGTAAGGGGTTATTCCTTGATATATTTGGAGAAAAAAATTGTTCCACAGGGTGGGTCAATTTTCAATAATAGTGGAGATACAGGGTGGTTAAGAAAAGTGTTTTTGACCGGTACCCTTACTCACTTAAAACGTTATATCTTGAAAACGAATAATCACAAGGCAACGTGTTATAACTCGTTTTTTAGGCAATCGAATTATCTTTCATTTGATGTAACAGTCTAAATTGTAACTGCACCCAATCTTGAGATATTTACTCGAAAACACCAATTTTTGCTACGTGAACCCTTAAAATTCAGTGATCAATGTAGTTTTTCTCAGAAAACCCCATTATAAACATGTCATTTTAATTTTATTTTTTTATGAGCCGTATTATTACCTACAAAAGCTGCATACATATGTATGAGTTACGATTAACATTTTGGAAGTAATAGGTAAAAATACATATCGCATAAAAATTAAATATTCCAAAAGTCAGTGCATGTGCATGTTGATCTACACTACTTGTTTGAACTAAAAGAATTTAATAATGGTTTTTATGTTTTATTTAAAAAAAATTTTGTTATAATAAATGTTCAAAATGGCCACCTTCATTTTGAATGCACGCTAAAGCTCGTTTGGCGAGTGTTCTCTTGGTATTCATATTCCTCAACTGCTGCCTTACTTCTATTGCTGCCGCATCGATCCTGATATTTAGATCTTCCTATGTTTCTACTGGCGTTGCGTAGACAAGGTCCTTCATCCGTCCCCATACAAAGAAATCCATAATAGTAAGATCAGGAGATCTTGCAGGCCAGTGTATCGGTCCATTTCTACCGATCCAGCGATTGCTATAATTGGAATTTAACCAATCTGTGATCTCTCGGCCGTAATGAGCTGGAGCACCATCGTGTAGGTAAAACATGGAAGCCAATCGTACCAGTGGAATATCATCCAATAAGTCCTGTAGATCATTTGATAAAAACTGTAAGTAATTGGAGCTATTTAGAGTACGCGGAAGCCTAATAGGTCCAAGTAAATCGTCACCAATCACACCTGCCCATAAATTGACACTGAATCTGTGCTGAAATGATGCCGCTCTTCTTGTGTGTGGATTGCTCTCAGCCCACGTATGTAGGTTGTGGAAGTTTGTGATACCGTCTCTGGTAAATTGGGACTCATCCGTCCACAGAATATTGTTGAAAAAATTGTCGTCATCTATTTGTCGTTCAAGGAGCCAATTGCAAAACTCCATCCGTTTGCGGAAATCAATGGGTAGCAGCTCCTGTACTGGTGTGTGATGGTAGGCATGGAAGCGTTCTACTTTTAAAATACTCCAAACCTTCCAAGTAGATACGTTAAACTGCAATGCCAAGCGTCGGATACTGATCGATGGATCATTTTGCACTGTTTGCAGTATTCTTTCGTCAATCTGAACAGCGATTATAGGCGCAGGATTTTTCATTTACTCTCCTTGTTCTAACGCTGCCAGTTTCCCTAATTCTCCTGTAAACGTCCTGAAATACTCTCCTGTCAGGTGTCCGTCGATGGGGATGTCTCTGATGGTAAATCCTTCGCGCGGCTTGTCCATTTTCGCGACACTCTCCATAAATTAACACAATGTCAGCATATTCTTCATTGGAGTACTCAGACATTTCGAAATTATTTTTTTTATTCTACTGACACCTTCTTCTGTTAGCAACGTAACTAAAACTGATAAAAATATGAAGGTAGTTTTGCTTTTATAGGCTTTTTATTTTGTAAGGCACCCTATTAAAAAAGGCATAGTACCGCACCCAGTATTACCTACCACATCCAGGTAAAAGCATCAATTATGTTGAAACTTAGTTACATTTCATTGTTTTCCTACATACTTTAAATAGTAATAAATGGGCAATAAAAATACTTCAGTACTACCGACAAATTAAACGAGGTCCACTTTATGGCACTGACTTTTGAAATATTTAATTTTTATGCGATATGTATTTTTACCTATTACTTCCAAAATGTTAATCGTAACTCATACATATGTATGCAGCTTTTGTAGGTAATAATACGGCTCATAAAAAAATAAAATTAAAATGACATGTTTATAATGGGGTTTTCTGAGAAAAACTACATTGATCACTGAATTTTAAGGGTTCACGTAGCAAAAATTGGTGTTTTCGAGTAAATATCTCAAGATTGGGTGCAGTTACAATTTAGACTGTTACATCAAATGAAAGATAATTCGATTGCCTAAAAAACGAGTTATAACACGTTGCCTTGTGATTATTCGTTTTCAAGATATAACGTTTTAAGTGAGTAAGGGTACCGGTCAAAAACACTTTTCTTAACCACCCTGTATCTCCACTGTTATTGAAAATTGACCCACCCTGTGGAACAATTTTTTTCTCCAAATATATCAAGGAATAACCCCTTACAAGGTCGTGCACGGAGTACCAAACACCCTGTATACTTTCCACGCTACGTACCTTTAATCAAAGTCCTTTTTCCACTTTAGCAGTTCTTTTTTTCCTCAATAGAAAGAAACTACACCGTTATTCATAAGTTCTGATAGGTTCAAACTGAGCGTTAAATCTGCAATACCGACAATGATATCTGCTGTCCAACAGCACCTAAACAAACTTCATTCTATTGTGTTCAAACGTCATAAGTCAATTTGTTTCCAATCGTACACAAAAAAAAGTTTTACACGATGGAAATGAAGCGAAATGCTGTAAATTGCTCATTTGGGCAAAAAATCACCAATCCAGATTGTTCGTTTGTTAAAACACCTCAATATGAACGAATTATTTGTGTACCGCACCATAAAACGATACAATGAGACTGGTAGTGTGAAAGACAGACCAAGAAGCGGCCGCCCGAAAAGTGCAACAACAAAAAAAGTCGTCGACAAAGTGAGAAAACGAATTGAGCGAAATCCAAGACGCAGTGCGAATGAAATGGCAAAAGACATGGAAATTTCTGAATCAAGCATGCAACTCCTATTGATAAATGAGCTTCAAGTCAAGGCCTACAAACACCAAAAAGTGCATGAATTTACAGCGTAGCAAAAAAAAGTTAGACTGAAATTCCAAACATTGTGTTCTCCGATGAGAAAAATTTCCCTATAGAACAGTTTGTAAACAAACAAAATGATCGTGTTTACTTAAAAGAAAGGTCGAGCGAGAATTTGGACCAGCGTACAGTCGGCCGAAGCCAACATCCACCACAAGCGCTCTCTGATCGTTTTTATCGAGCCTGGCGTCAAAGTGAATGCGACATATTATCGGGAAAAAAGTCCTGGAAGCTGCTTTGAAGCAGTGGACACGCAAACAATTCGGTTTGAGACCTTGGACGTTTCAACAAGACTCGGCACCGTCACATAAAGCCAAAATAAACCAAGAATGGTTGAAAAACAACGTTCCAAACTTCATTTCGCACACTGAATGGCTTTCGAATTCGCCCGATGGATTATTGTCTTTGGTCCATTTTAAAGAGCAAGGTCCGCACTAAAAAATACCAAAGTGTGGATGCGCTGAAGAAAGCCATTGTTCGAGAATGGGCCAAAATACCAGAAGAGCACATTCGGCCAGCATGCAATGCTTTTCCAGACCGTTTGAAGGTAATAATCAAGGCAAAACGTGGTCATATCGAGCGAAAGTGACTGAAAACGAAAAAATTAATTGTTTTCTAACATTTTCCATGTTAATTTGAATAAAAATCATTTTTCGGAAAAAGTTTATAGCGTTTTGTATTCCTATTAGAACTTATGAACAACGATGTAATAAGAAACAGTTTCGCATAAAATGTTTCTTATCTTTCTGATGCTGTTTAATAACCTTCGGTTGGTAATTAAAAAAATTCAGAGCAATTGGAAAATATTTAAACTTTCTTAAAAAAAGAGTTACTTAAATGAAAAGAAGCTTAAGATAAATGAAAATTGCTCCCAAAGTAGTGAATCTAGCGGAATGAACTTGGTTCAGTTTAAAAAGTGACAAATGGGCTCTTTAGATAAACGAGCGTCAAGTGAAAACCGAAAGCGGTACGATCTTAAAGGCGAATCGAAGAATTGTCCGTCTGGGAATATTGGACAATTATTTCTATTTCTGATAATTTAAAAAAAAAATGTCCCATTTCTTTTTTCTTAAAAAGGCAAAATAAAATATTCGGAACGCGTTTACGATGCCTGTATGGAAGCATTCGATTGTTTACCATTAGCTGCACTAATGAATCAACAATTTTTATGCGTTCACGGCGGTTTATCGCCGGAAATACATGAATTAGACGATATACGAAGGGTAAGTGTTTTCTCTTTTTCTCTCTTTTGCATACCATTTTCAATTATTAAATCAATGTCGCGAAATAAAAACGAAAATTGCCGAGTTCTTTAGGGATCGTACAAAACTAGAAGGTCGCATGACTTGGATAAATTCCGAATTCTCGGAATCGTAGTGCCTTAATTTTTCTAAAAAAAAAACAGAGTTATTATGTGTCTTGTATTGCAAGATCATCTATCTCTAGAGACCATTCAAATAATGTTGGTTTCCTTTCTTATGGCGCGTTTTGACTTGACTCCCATTCTGTGTGTAAGCACAGCCAGAATGAACATCCGAATGTGGCAAAAATCGCAAAGTTCCATTCACTGGGACTTGGCACCGAGCAACAGGCACTCAAAGCTTGTTATGCCGAAACATTCGGGAAAAAAGAACATCTGATTATCTAAAATTAAGCAGATATCAGACCCGAACTCTAGTTGGAGTTCTGACTGGACATTGTCACATGAGGAAGCATCTCAATAGGATTGGTCTCTCTGAGACTAAAATTTGCAGAATATGCAATGACGAAGACGAAACACCAGAGCATATCCTCTGTGAATGTGAGGGTTTAACTCACAAAAGACTTCGTCACTTCGGTCAGAGTTTCATGGACCCATCGGAATTTCTGACCATTCCTCTTCGCAAAAAAAACTAGGCTTCATTGAAAGCGCAGGGATTGAAGAGGAATCGTAGTCAAACCGGGGGGACGTCACAATAGGCCCAACTGTGGCTGCAGTGACAGAGGTGAACCATACCAATCCCTATTTCCAATCTATCTGTCTATGGCGCGTTTTTACTATCGCGCCTAATCTGTGCGAACCTGTGCACCAAATGTGGTAACGGCAAGTTCGCGTCAGTTCGCAACTCAAGTCGAGAATCGCGTTGATGGCGGTTTTTGGGCGCGTATCAAAGGGATTCGCATTGAACAGGAACGCAGTGATTCCACATTCGACTACGCGTTTGTGTGCGATGCGAATATAGACGATACGCGAATGCGATAGTGGAAACGCGGCATTCGAAATGTTCGTTTAGATTTGTCTCTCGGTTTCTCTCTCTTTTCTCTTTTTTTCTGTTTTTCTCTGTTCCTTCTTTTTCATCTCTCTCTCTCTCCTCTCTTCCTTCTTTTTCCTTTCTCTCTCTCCCTCTTCCTTCTTTTTCCTTTCTCTCTCTCCCTCTTCCTTCTTTTTCCTTTCTCTCTCTCTTCTCTTCCTTCTTTTTCCTTTCTCTCTCTCTCTTTTCCTTCTTTTTCCTTTCTCTCTCTCCTCTCTTCTTTCTTTTTCCTTTCACTCTCTCCTCTCTTCCTTCTTTTTCCTTTCTCTCCTCTCTTCATCCTTTTTCCTTTCTCTCTACTCTCTTCCTTCTTTTTCCTTTCTCTCTCTCTCCCTCTTCCTTCTTTTTCCTTTCTCTCTCTCCTCTCTTCCTTCTTTTTCCTTTCTCTCTCTCCTCTTTTCCTTCTTTTTCCTTTCTCTCTCTCTCTCTTCCTTCTTTTTCCTTTCTCTCTCTCCTCTCTTCCTTCTTTTTCCTTTCTCTCTCCCCTCTCTTCCTTCTTTTTCCTTTCTCTCTCTCCTCTCGTCCTTCTTTTTCCTTTCTCTCTCTCCGCTCTTCCTTCGTTTTCCTTTCTCTCTCTCCTCTCTTCCTTCTTTTTCCTTTCTCTCTCTCCTCTCTTCCTTCTTTTTCCTTTCTCTGTCTTTCTTTCTTCCTTCTTTGTCCTCTCTCTCTTTTTCTTCTCTCTTTCTCCTCTCTCTCTCTCTCCTCTCTCTCTTTTTCTTCTCTCTTTCTCCTCTCTCTCTCTCTCCTCTCTCTCTTTTTCTTCTCTCTTTCTCCTCTCTCTCTCTTTTTCTTCTCTCTTTCTCCTCTCTCTCTCTTTTTCTCCTCTCTCTCTCCTTTTCTCCTCTGGCTTTCTTTCTTTTTATCGCTCTCTATATTTTTTTTCTGTGTTTATCTCGCCTCTTCCTCGCTCTTTCCTTCGTGTCTTTTTTGTTCTCTCTCCCTCTTGTTTTTTTTATCGCTCTCGCTTTCTGTCACTTTCTTTTTTTCTACCTTTAGCTCTCATTCTGTTTCTGTATCTCTCCTCCTTTGGCTTCTGGCCTGTTTTGTCACTTTCTCCCTCTTCCCATTTTACTCTCTGTCATTTTCTCTATTTCGCCTTCACCTTCTCTACCCTTCTCTTTCTCTTAATCGCCTCTCTCCCCTTCCTTTCTTTGGTTTAAGTACCGTTATATCACCGAGCAATTCGACTTGCCGTTTCGATATTTGGAGGTGGTTTCTTTCTCTCTGTTGCCCTTTATCTATCGCTCTCACTTTCTTTCTCTCTTTCCGCTTTCACTTTCTCTCTCGTCCTTTTTTTCTGACCTAATATCTCAGCAAACCAAAAGATTCCTCTCTAGGTTCTCCCTTTTGGTGAAAAGTTTGCTGTGTACCTCTCGGGACAGCAGGAACCCACAGGATCCGATCCTTGGCTTCTTTCGCCGCATCAGAACTTCTATTTAATTTCTTGGATTTTTCGTCTCCATTTGTTGGATCCGCGTAGAGTCCCTGGTGATATTCGGTCCTATCGACTTCTCGCAACCTCCTCGTTTGCGATGTGTTTGCCATCGGAGTCGCCATTTATGCGACCGACTACAAAATAACGTATTCTCCACGTGCCACGCAAACAGCGTCCGTTCTTCAAAGGATCTTTCGCTCGGAAGTGCTCAGGCTATAAAGCTTGAACCTGGTACCTCTTAAGTCTGTCTCCTCGAGCTGAAGTCTCCTTATAGTCCTTGTCTCGATCTCCAAGCTGATAATGTCGGATTTTTTGTTGTCGATCGTTGCGAGGCTTCCTTCACCTTCAATTAAAACACCTTTCGTTAGAGTTCGTCTAAGACTGACTTATCCCTAGTTGAGCCGACTCAAAGCCTGGGATCAGCTGTCCCAAGAGTTCACACCACTTCCCAAGAAGGTTCCTTGTTGTCGGTAAAGATGGGTGGCCGCTGAACGGGCCAAACACGTAGGCCACCAATGGGTCCGTTGTGGTCCCACGTGTACGGGGAAGAAATACCCGTGTGCCCAAGACCATCTCAGGTAAACCACCACCCTGCCAGCCTGACAAACGGCAGCAGCTTGTCTAGCTTAATGTTTGCGAATTCGCGCGTACCCAGCGTACGTTACCGCCTCAAAGCCAGAAACCATCGCATTCGCAAAACATGTGGAAAATACTTTCCTCGGCATCGGGGTCACTACAGCTGCGACACAGATCTGCAACGTCCACAACACACCTAGTCTTCTGGCGTGCCGCGGCCGATCAGGCGATGGCCCGTCAGTACACCAATGAGGATACGAAGAGTATTTCTATCTCCGAGTAGGACGAAGGTTCTCCTGCTCGCACTCAGGGCCGGCCTGAGCTGCCGCACGACAGAGGAGGCCATTTTGTTTCACTCAGGACCGGCCTGAGCTGCCGCACGACAGAGGAGGCCATTTTGTTTCCTTGAAAATTTTTCTAATTCTTCAATTCTTTTCGCAGCTTGATAGATTTAAAGAGCCACCAGCATTTGGACCAATGTGTGATTTATTATGGTCCGATCCGTTAGATGATTTTGGCAATGAGAAAAATGCTGATTTCTACTCACATAACTCGGTTCGAGGTTGCTCATACTTTTACAGGTGAGTTTCTATGTTTTATACAAAAAAAAAAAAATTTAAAAAAAATTTAAAAAAAATTGTTTGACCGTTTTGAACTTTAATTGAACGTCAAAATTTTTTTTTAACTTCCAGTTATGCTGCCTGTTGTGATTTCTTACAAAACAATAACTTACTGTCGATTATTCGAGCTCACGAAGCGCAGGACGCTGGGTAAGTGAATTTATGTTAAAAGTAAACAAAAAATTTTTAGAAAATTTTTACTGAGAATTTCGACCTAAACAAATCCTGACCCTCAATTTTATGGACATGATTTCAACAAAAAGAACGTCCAGTCTGGGCACAATTTTATAATTTTTCTGGAGAAAGTCAGCGACCGGTTAAAGTCGAGGTGCGGCAGAATTACCTACCAAGTATGGTTTTCGGCTAATGAATCAAGTTCATTCTGAATCGCCTGCTGCTTATAGTCGGAGAGCTCGCGACAAAAAATCGCAAGAGTTTTAGGAAAGCTATTATTTTAGTATTTGGTTACATTTAGGGTGTATGTAAATATACTAGAGTCAGCAGGTCTGACGTGGGGACACCTGGCTCTGGTGAGCTGTCAAAGATGTCAAAAAAATCGGAAAATGAAAGAGTTTTAGGAAAGCTGAAAATTTGCCAGGACGTAGTTTTTACAATGAAAAACTGAAAAACAATGGTCAGACATCCCAACAGCGGAACCCCCCCAGTCAGCCCCCCCCCAAACATGTCAAAAAAATCGGGTCCTCGAAAGAGTTTTAGGAAAGCTGAAATTTTGTTCAGTAAATATCTATTATATATAATTTATGAAAATAACAGTCAGACTTCATTTGGTTAGAACGGGGCAGTCAGCAGGCGCCGAAAGTGTAAATGTCATACGAGCACGATTTCTGTTACTATGTGCGCGACAATCAATACAAGTGTCGTGAAAGAGTTCTAAGAAAGCTGAAAATTTACCACGGGGTAGTTTTTACAACGAGAAACAAAAAAAACCAATGGTCAGACACCCCAACAGTAGGACCCACCCAGTCAGCCCCCCGCAAAGTTGTCGCAAAAATCGCGTGCTTTTGGTCTCAATTAGACCAATATGGTTTGCTATCTCGCCCTTCAGTTGTTGAATGGCGGTGGGTTTATTGGCGTAAACTTTGCTTTTGAAATAACCCCAAAGAAAGAAGTCCAACGGAGTCAAATTACACGATCTCGGTGGCCAATTGATTTCGCTGTTTCCTGAGATTATTTGCCAGTGGAACCATTCCATTCCATTGTTGCGTTGAAACCATCTTGCTGGAACCATTCCATTCCATTGTTGCGTTGGAACCATCTTGCTGGAACCACATGTCGTCGATGTCATAATCATCCAATACTGGCCACAAGAAGTCGGTGATCATGGCACGGTACCGTTTACTGTGACAGAGTTGCCAGCTGCATTTTCGAAGAAAATGCATTGGCTTTTCAGAGTGCCCTTGGATTTTCATCAGCCCATATTCTGCAATTCTGCTTGTTGACGTAGCCACTGAGATGGAAATGAGTCTCAGAAAAGAAGATTTTGGTCGCAAATCCATTGTCAACTTGGTTTTGCTCATGCGTTCAATTGGCGAACGTAAGGCGCTTCGAACGGTCAGTAGGCTTCAGTTGGATTTTGTAGGCGTGCAGGGACACGATCCGATGCAAATTGGCCAAGGACAAGTGCAATTCCTTTGCGCGACGGCGAATGGAGGTGTTTGGGCTTTCTGCCACGCTCTCACAAACTGCAGCAATGTTTTCCGATGAACGACCGGGCACGAGCACGCAATGGTGTTTTCATCTCATCCGCCACTGACCCAGTTTCTTGAAATTTTTTCACAATTTGCCCAATTGCTCTTTTGGTAGGACGATTAAAGCCTCAGTTACAATGACTCCGATCCGATCCGGCAACCTCGGAGGAGAAAATTTTCTAGGCACAATGATTCCGTTCCGACATCTGTCAAAGTGACACTATCGAGGTGTAATTTTTATTTTCAGTGAAAAGAGGTGAAATTCAGTAAGTCACCTCTTAGCCTCGGAACGGATAGAAATTGAATTTTTCCAGGTCCATTTCACGACCTTTGCTCCAAAAATTTTCCTGTCTGTAGACCGATTTCAATACCATTTCTAATTCGAAATTTTTTTTAACTTTTTCTTCCAGGTATCGAATGTATAGAAAGAGTCAAACAACGGGGTTTCCATCGTTAATAACAATTTTCTCGGCACCAAATTACTTGGATGTTTATAATAATAAGGTGAGTACTGATTTAAAGAAAATTCTAGCAACAGTCTGGGCGCAACTTTATTATTTTTTTTGGGTAGAAGTCTGAAACGCGCTAAATGCTAAAATGCAGTACAGGATACTATGCGACCAACAACCTTAAAAAAAAAATAAAGTAAAAAATTGGAAATAACCAGCCCTTCTGTGGAAATATCTTTAAATAGATTTTTAGCCGTATAGTTTGTAATAGCACTTATACGTAGAATATTTACGGTTATTCTACGTAGAATATTTTTGGTGTTTATACGGGGTGTCCCAAAATTGGGCGACTAATTCTGATCAGTAAAACGGGATATTATACGACCAGGAAATGACGACTCATGCAGTAATTGAATTGTTTCTCGGGCTGTATGGCACGTGGAACGGTCTAGTTGAAACCGCATGTGGCCCACATCCATATCTTGCAATTAAGCCACATGTCGCGATAGCGTGCACCATTAACTGCCATTGCCTGATCCGCCGCATTTACGAAGAAGAATGATGCCTCCAGGCCAAAATCCGCACCAAACAGTGGCACGTTGTCGATACGTTTGTTTCTCAACAATCAATCGTGGCTTTTCTGAACCCTGAATACGACAATTTTGACGATTAACGAAGCCATCAAGATGGAAATGAGTTTGTTCGAAAAAATCAGAATCCACTTGGCGTTGGTCCATAATCCATTCAACGATCTCCCTTCCTTATGCGTGGTAGGCTTCAGTTAATAGAACTTTGTAGCCATGAAGATGCAAATCTTTCGTAAGAATACGCGCTGTAGAGAGCGTCTCGAAATATCCAATTCTTGACCTCGCCTCTCGAAACCACTGCTAGGTATTTCGTCGGGAGGCCGTCAGAGCATTCCTGCTAAAACCATCAGTTATTGTCTGTCTAGTCAATCGTCTCCTATGTAGCGTCGCGTTGCATTCTTCTCATGCGCTCAAAGCGGCGAAGTGCCGACATAATCTTCGCTGCTTCAGTCTGGAAGGCTTGTCACATGACGGCTGAGCCGGGTGTAGTCCAGTGGTAGTGTACTAGGTTTTGAAAACATTGCTACCGGGGTTCAATTCCCACTCAATGCATAATTTATTTATATGAATTTTTCAGTTT
Source organism: Beris morrisii (assembly GCA_951812415.1). Classification (NCBI taxonomy): domain Eukaryota; kingdom Metazoa; phylum Arthropoda; class Insecta; order Diptera; family Stratiomyidae; genus Beris; species Beris morrisii. The sequence continues at coordinate 7,543,667 of OX638314.1, read as the reverse complement.
CTATTGGTTTCAGAATATTAATATAAATCGTGAACAGTGCGGATTGTTTAATAGGGTCACTTGTAAAGGATTTAAACCTGAGCAAATGAGTTCTGTTTACATTCTTATCAGATTCACAAATACCATCAGAGCTGCCAGACAGTAGTTGATTTGCTATAGGGAACTTTGCTGTTCTGGTAGATCGTATCACAGCCAATAGTACTGCAAAATTATGATCATTAACACCTGCTAGTACACTGCCATACCCGGCCCGGTTCCTTATCTTCCTTCCCATTTCTAAAAACTGATTAAGTTCGGTATCCCCTTTGTTCTCCACAATTCCTTTCAACTCTCCTCTCCTTCGCACCAAGAAACACGGAAAAATATTTGATAGAACAATACCGCGGCCAATTGGGCTCAGTTTGTTCTTGAAAATTAGCCAAAAACAGCTATCAGCCGTAGGCGCCGTGCCGTGGTGCAGTGGGATCACAACGGACCCATCTAGCGGTCTATGTGTTTGCTATCTCTGTCAATAGCTACCCACCTAACCTAACGGCTGTGTCACGATGTTTGGTCAAGTACGGAGCTTCCCCGAACGCGGTCAGTGTTGCAATATATGCTGGGTGTCTTCAATCTCGGGGGCAGTTGGGACAATACGGGTCTTCCTTCTGTTTGAAGCGGTGAAGATATTACTTAAGACAGCCATGGTATTCGTGGTTAGTTCTTTTTTCCTCTGGGTATTGTTTTACCTGAAAGAAACTTCCGCAAGAGTTCACTGTCATCTACGATATAAAGCTGCTCCGTAGGCATTTGCAGTTCCTCAAATTTGTTGTTCACTTCTCCTTGAAATTCTAAATTTTAAATTTTAGTTCTCCATCTACGGAGGCTTAAAAATTTTTTAGCTTTCATTATAGCAAGTTCCATAAATGTGTTGAACACACATCCTAATCTGTTGCAGTTTTTTTTATTTTGATTTAGATAATAATTCGTTCAAAATATCACATTTTACCTTCAAGGGTAACACATTCAGTGCAGCCACTCGGTTCCGCGTCGAACGGAAATTTTGACATCTTTAAATGGTATTGTCAAAAGTTTTGGGAAAAAAGTTTGGCACTTGATTTCATTTTTTTTCGTCATAAAAAAAAAATTTTTACATTATCGTAGTTTTCATTGTCCATGTTATGATGTGGTCGATAATAAGAATCTGAAGGGGCTTTTGACAACACTGCCTACGAAAGTATCTACTCTGCTGCACAAAAGCGTGGTATTGATCCAAAAACCTGCAGTTTGATCAAGGCCATGCTAGAACGCAGGAAAATAACTTCGACACTAGCCGACTCAACAGTCACAGTTACAGCTGGGAAAGGCTGTCCGCAGGGTGGGGTACTATCACCCATCCTCTGGTGCTTAGTAGTGGACGACCTTCTTCAAGACCTAACTAATTCCGGAGTCACGGTACAGGGTTACGCTGACGACCTTGCCATCCTTGTTAGAGGTAAATTTGAAGCGACGGTGACTGATCTAGTTCAGAATACCCTAAACCAGGTAGCAACCTGGTGCACTAAAGCAGGATTGGATATCAACCCAAAGAAAAGCACAATTGTTGCATTCACCAAAAGGAGGTGTAAGGACAAGCTAGCTAAGCCTACTCTTTTTGGAGAATCCATAGAGTATTCTAGTGAGGTAAAATTCCTGGGTATTATCCTGGATGAAAAGCTCACCTGGAATGCTCATTTGGACAAAGTTCTTGAAAGGGCCAGAATCTCTCTCTGGACCTGCAGGAGCCTTCTCGTTAAAAACTGGGGACTGAGTCCAAAACTAACCTACTGGATGTATACCGTCGTTGCTAGGCCCATTATAACTTACGCAGCATCCGTCTGGTGGAAGAAAACAAAGCAGAAAACTGCTCAGCTCAAGCTGACTAAATTACAAAGACTGGCATGCCTGGGTATTACTGGGGCGATGCGCACCACTCCCACAGCTGCCTTAGAGGTGCTTCTCAACCTAGCACCCCTACACTTAGAAATACAGAAAGAAGCTAGATTCACCATATACAAACTTTTGAGCTCGGAGGACGAGTCAGAGCGCAAAATAGCTTGCCCAACTCTCTCCGCGGAACTCAACAAGGACCCGATACTAGCGATACCTCTTTCTGATTCAATGGTACCGAAATTTAATTTCACAAAGCCATTCAAAGTTGTCCTACCTGAAAGGGAGGATTGGGCCACAAACAAACCCACTCCAAAACCAGGATCCATAATCTGGTACACAGACGGATCTAAAACGGATCAAGATGTAGGAGCAGGAGTTTATGGAGTGCGCCCAAATTTGAAATTCTACTGTAGCATGCACATAACATCCACTGTCTTTCAGAGACTTATGCTATTGAACTATGCATTAGGGAAAATATCAGACGGGGCTACAAAAACCAACAAATATACATTCTCTCGGACAGCAAGGCAGCAATAATGGCACTTCAGTCCGTTCAAATCCACTCCAAACTTGTTTGGAATCGCCTCCAATGTCAATCAGGCATTGGAGGCGATTCCAAACGGAAATAAGAACAGAGTTAGTCTCATTTGGATTCCGGGACACAGCGGCTATGTAGGTAATGAAATGGCCGACTTAATGGCTAGGAAAGGTTCAGAAGCTGACTTCATGGGACCATATCCATTCTGTGGGATACCATTAAGCACAGCCAGAATGAACATCCGAATGTGGCAAAAATCGCAAAGTGCCATTCACTGGGACTTGGTACCGGGGAACACGCACTCAAAGCTTTTTATGCCAAAACACTCGGAAAAAAGAACATCTGATTATCTAAAATTAAGCGGATATCAGACCCGAACCCTAGTGGGAGCTCTGACTGGACATTGTCACATGAGGAAGCATCTCAATAGGATTGGTCTCTCTGAGACAAAAATTTGCAGAATATGCAATGACGAAGACGAAACACCAGAGCATATCCTCTGTGAATGTCAGGGTTTAACTCGCAAAAGACTTCGTCACTTCGGTCAGGGTTTCATGGACCCATCGGAATTCCTGACCATTCCTCTTCGCAAAATACTAGGCTTCATTGAAAGCGCAGGGATCGAAGAGGAATCATAATCAAACCGGGTGGGACGTCACAATAAGCCCAACTGAGGCTGCAGTGACAGAGGTTAACCATACTAACCCCTATTTTCAAATCTAATCTAATCTAAGAATCTGAAGTTCATGTTATGCGGTGGTTCACGTTAGGCGGAGTTCCCATTATCGCGACTACACTGTATAATTTTATTTTCACTAATTCATCAAGTGCACGAAGTTTCTACGGAATTAAGAAAAGTGAAATCAAACCTGTGGCCAATTTTTGATGGAATGACCCTAAAATGATTTAAATTTAAACTAAAAAATATTTGATCTCACGCAGTCGCAAAACAAAAAAAAAGAAGAAAATCGAATTCATTCGCAACCCCGGATACCATGCATTTCCAATGTACATAAATTGTAAAATCCTCTTCTAAAGTTTTCGAGAATTAAATTTTTGAGAAAAGAGTAGTATAAAATTGAAAGGTGTAGAGTATAGTAGGAGTATTGTAGTACAAACGACAGCGCTGGTCGGGAGTTAGCGAGGGAGTTGCTGATAAATTCTACGTCGTACCCGGGCTAGGATGATCATCTTTTGGCAGTCGTTGAAGGAGTGAACTCTAATCTACAGCGTCTGTAGGACTGCCGAGCAAAGCATGTTCGGCAAGCTTTGAGAAGGTTCGCAAGGGATATGGCATGCGACATGAAAGCGAAGGATCCATCATTCCTTTTCGGCTATCCGAGTGCCGAGGTGTAGTCATTGTTTCTGGTGTGCAAGCAAAGTGAATGTTAGGCATATACGGAGCCCAATGAAGTGTAAGTCCAACAGGCGGTCGCTGAACCGAACCGAATCCGAATAAATCAAACACCGCGGCGTCCGTATTGACATGCTGTTCCATCCCGGCTCGATATCGTCACTTGCAGCCTGAAACGTGATGTCGAATATTTCTCGAAGTGATGATCCTTGAAGGTTTGTTTGATCACTTTCCCTATTACCTTAATCACAGTTCCGAAACTTATCCTTTCGACTGGATTATTAAGACATTTTTGTCTTGAGTGTATTCCCCTCGATTTAAGCAGGCTCATGGCCACCGGTGCGCGACTCTTGAACAGTGATGCCGTTTTAGTTTTCCGACCGTTTCGACAAAATTTCCCTAACGTGTTGTGGTCGGAGGCCTTGGAGTGAATATTTCGAGTTGAAAAAGTCAAAATATTCGAGGGAAAGGAAGGTTCAGGAAAGAGTAGGCCAATTCCTCCTACGTCCGAATTGGTGGCTGAAATCCGAGCGGAAGAACCCCCCCGCCCCACAACTGCCGTAGCTAGTCCCGGCCGCCAGCAAGCGTGTCGCTTCCGCTCGGATTTCAGCCACCAATTCGGACGTAGGAGGAATTGGCCCACTCTTTCCTGAACCTTCCTTTCCCTCGAATATTTTGACTTTTTCAAGTCGAAATATTCACTCCAAGGCCTCCGACCACAACAAACGTCAGCTGATTTCATCGGAAACGAGCAAAACAGCCGCAGCGGATGGCAGCAAACTTGCGAACGGGACAAGGGAGAAGGCCGTCGTCACCCCTATCCGCGCACTTTCAGTTTTTCGTACGATTGCTTTAATTTTTTTTTCACATTTCCGGCCAAATTGATGGACTGATTCTCGTAAAGACCATAACGACGACAGCAGGACCGACCGACCGACACGACAAACGGAAATGCGAAGAGAAAATCTTTCGAATCGTTTTTTTTTTTTTTATTTCCTGTACTGCCGTTACAACACCTTGAACCCGAACAGGAATGGAGTGGGGTAACAATTAGGGCTCCGCCGGAAGCTGAAAGGAAAAAGATTCAGAATAGCGCGGCTATGTCCAAGTGCGGCCTCGAGGCGACCGCGTACCGAGAACTAAAGCAGTTAATGTACATTGCTTCCGTTCGAATGAGCAAATCCTCAAGGAAGTGTTCGAGAGGAACTTAAATGATAAGTCCACATCCGCTGAGGTTGAAAAAGGTCTGCAGATTATTATAGCCGGCTATTAAAGGAAGGTGTCGCCGTATCGGATGTGGTTTTCGCCAGCACTGATGAAATTGGTTTACACCTGTTGACGCTTAAACGAATTTATGTGGGCGACGGATACAGATTGCGCGCATTGGCAAAACTGCCTGGTTTGCTTCCGTTGCTTTGGGTATGCTCGTTTTATTCGGGATTGTCCTTCTGTAAAGTATGTGTGTGGTCAGTGCTCGACGGACGGGCATAGGTTTTTTGATCCCGTTCGGTGCAAGGAGGTCGCCCACTATACAGAGGGTGATCAACGAATTATGATCACTCCGAAATTTTTCACGATTTCGACTTTAATTATCTCAGAAACTCACAAAAATGAAGAAAAACTTTTTTTTTAAATTGAAACTTGTAAATGTATTCTTGTTTAAGTATTTACAGTAAAATAAACATTCTGTGTTAATATTTAGTAAAGCCCCCCCTTGCTTTTAGAAGCTCTTTAATTCTATTCGTCATACTTTTCATATTTTTATACTCTAGATGAAATCATATAGAGTATTATAAGTTTAATCCAGCCCAAAAGTTTGTAACGCATAGAACCAAGCCTCGGACGAAAAGAAGTTATATATTATTTTTTGTTTATTTGTGGCGAAAAACCTCAAATCCGCTTGACGTCCGTTTGTCCGTCCGTCCGTCTGTCCGTGAACACGATAACTCAAGAACGCCTTCACCTAGGATCTTGAAATTTTGAATCTGGATGTTTGGTGGAATTTGTAAGGCTATCGGCACTCGATGCACTGCTCAATCTGCCACTGCTTGACATTGTTGTTCAGGCGGAAGCAATGAGAGCTACGCACAGGCTAATGAGATTAGGCTTGTGGAGGAAAGAGCATTGCACGGGTCATGGAGAAATGGCTCGAAGGTTGTCTGAGAACCCTATCTTCGATATGCCTTCGGATGCTATGACTCCGGTCTGTATGCTCAATAGAAGATATCAGGTGGAGATCCCGAGTAGGGCGGAGTGGGAAAACCAGTCCGCATTGCTTAGCGGATTCACTGATATATTCTACACGGAGCTGGAATGTATCTGCAGACTGAAGATCTCAGGTACTCTTTCGCCCTAGGAAAGCATTCTTCGGTATTTCAAGCTAAAGTTTATGCAATCCTTAAGGCAGTAGAATGGATTATAGAGGGAAGATGGAGAGGCAGGATGATCTGCATTTGCAGCGACAGTCAGGCCGCTCTACAATCCCTAGATAATCGAATCGTCTTTTCGAAGATGGTACGTGAGTGTAAAGAACGGTTGAATTCTGTTGGCAGATTCAATGACTTATGCAGGCCACCAGGGTGTAAATGGCAATAAAATAGCTGATGCATTAGCAAAGGTTGGATCGGAGTCAGCCATGGTCGGACCAGAACCAGTTTTCGGTGTGCCGGTTGCCTCTGCTAGGGCTGAGTGGGTGAGTAAATCACAAATTGAGAAATGGCGACTTTTTCCGGGAATGCGGCAGACCAGAAACCTTGTTGACGGACCAAGTGGACGAACCGCATCTTTTCTTCTCAAATTGAACAGGAAAGAATGTAGTAGTATGGTTGGTGTCCTCACATGGCATAACTCGTATGGCCTACACATGGTCAGATTGAGAATCATTGACGACCCCATGTGCACTGCTTGCGACGAGAGCGACGACACAACGGAACATTTCCTTCTAGAGTGTCCAGCTTACTCTTTTGCAAGAGTGCACGTATACGGCGTCGATGTGATGAGGATGGAAGAACTCCGTTCTCGTTCCCTACCTGAGCTCTTGAAATTCGTGAGGAGGACGAAAAAGTTCGGGTAGAGACTGGGGGACTCGAGTGCAATGGGCAATAATTGTCTGAGTGCTCAAGATGCGCGGCCTTGCTTCGTATCTTCCCCCGCTTCAAACAACAACAACAACAAGGCTAAGTTCGTTAACGAGCAAAATCGTCCTACTCCTTCGGGTAGCTGCCATACAAAATGTCCTTAAAACACATGTTCAAGAATATTGGTCGATATCTTCAGAAGGGTTTAAGCTACGACATTGAAATTTTGTATGTGTTATTTTTCTAATAGTTGGAGCTAAATGTATGAATATGAAGAAAGTCCTATTAGTCTTTCGTGTAGCTGCCATACAAATATCCTGTCAAAACGTTTTCACTTAATTTACGGAACTTACTATAACTCAAGTATGCTTTTAGCTATGAATTAGAAATTTTTACAAATTAGTTTTGAGTAAAAACGAAGTTTGAGTTTACTAATCAGCGAAATCCTGTTACTCTTTCTGGTAGCTGCCATACAAAATGTCCTTAAGACACGTGTTCAACAATATTTTTCGATAACTTTTGAACGCTTCAAGCTACGAATTTGAAATTTTGTACACGTTTATTTTTAAATGATTCCAAGGAAAAGGATAAATATGTTAGAAATCGAGTGAGTCTTTCCTGCCATGTGAAAGTCCTTCAAAAAGGACATTTATTTTTTCGATGACTTAACCAGTTCAAGGTATGAAATTAAATACTGAATATTGTCTTTTAGTTTTGAGTAGCAGTCTAATAGGAGTCCTTAAGAAAGGACATACAACATGCACACACGTAATTCTACTTTATCCCCAACTACAATATAAATCGGAGTTCAGTATTCATCTAGAGTATTATACGATTGGCTTGCAGCCGATCGTGACTGCAGTATGTTTTATCACTAAGTTCTTAAAATCTAAGTTATTATCCCATACATCTCGAATATTTTCTTTTAAAATATTAATATTAGTATTCTGCCGTTGATACACTAAGGTTTTAAGATACGCCCAACAATTTTCTATTGGATTCATATCCGGCGAATTGCCTGGCCAAGGTAAAACCGTGATTTCCTCATCATCAAAGAATCTTCTTATGGATGCCGCTGTATGGCAAGATGCCCCGTCTTGCATAAATGTGTATTCCGATCTTCCGAGGGGTAAGGAGTCCATAAATGGTGTAAGCTCATCCCGCAAAATGTTTTTGTATTGATCTTGACGAAGATTCCCTTCTACAAAATGGACCGGTCCTGGTCCCTCGGATGTTATACAACCCCATATCATCGCGGTGGGAGGATGTTTCACCCTTGTTACCACGCAGTCTTTATGGTATCTCTCTTGCGGCCGTCTTCTGACAAATTGTGTTGATTCCGTCAACGCCTCTAGACGACACTCGTCGCTAAAGATAACCTGTGTAAATGTCAAAATATTTTAATACCAAAAAGTCTAATATTAAGCAATCTTCTAGTATGAACAAATTTTATTTTTTAATTTACCTTATCCCAATCACTTTCCGTATAGTTCTTGTGAAGTTTCGCCCAAATTAACCGTTTCTTCGGTTATTCGTGGTCTTTTAGCGGGACGCCTGCATTTTATATTTGCTTCGTAAAGTCTTCTTCGCACTGTACCAGTTGTGCAACCTTAAAACGGTCGTTTTCTAATAGATGGCAGTACGCGCGCATGAGACGTCAGCCAACCTTGCCCGCCATTTTTTCTCATTGCTTTGATCTTTGTCATTAGTAAACAAAAGACAAAGTCAGCAGTTTTGAACAATAACGTGTCCTTTGATCTCGATAAACATGTCGAATTTTGTGCCAGATAAAGAGCATTTGCGGGGAGCACTGCTATTCCTCTTCAATTGGAAGAAATCTGCCGCCGAAGCGCATAGAATTCTTGTTGAGGTCTATGGCGACAATGCTCTCAGTGAAACTCGGTGCAGAGCGTGGTTTCGGCAATTCAAAGAAGAAATTTTTAACGTCACCGACAAGAAGCGCAAAATCGACCAAAAGTTTTTGAGGACACCGAATTGCAAGGTTTATTGGACGAAGACGACACCCAATCGCAGAAACAACTTGCCGCGCAGTTGAATGTTAGCCGCCAAGCAATTTCGAAACGCCTTCAAGCCATGGGAAAGATCCAAAAGATCGGGAAGTCATCAATTGAACGACCGACAGATGGAACGACGCCACAACACGTGCGAAATCTTGCTTGATCGGCACAACAGAAAATCATTTTTGCATCGAATCGTCACTGGCGATGAAAAATGGCTCTTCTTTGAAAACCCTAAGCGCAAAAAATCGTGGGTGAGTCCCGGCGAACCCTCAACATTGTCTGCTAGGCCAAATCGATTCGGGAAAAAGACAATACTGTGTGTTCGGTGGGACCAGAAGGGGGTGGTTTACTACGAACTGTTGAAACCTGGTGAAACGATCAATACTCAACGCTACCAACAACAAATCATCGAATTGGATCGTGAATTGCGCAAAAAAAGACCGGAATTCGCGGATCGGCATGAGGATAGCATTTTCCAGCATGACAACGCACCATCACACACAGCAAGATTGGTCCGGGATACGTTGGATGGACTTGGCTGGGAGTTGCTACCCCACCCGCCCTACTCTTCAGATCTGGCCCCTTCCGACTACCATTTGTTTGCGTCGATGGGACACGCGCTTGCTGAGCAGCACTTCAATTCTTATGAAGATGTTAAAAAATGGCTCGATGGGTGGTTCTTATCCAAAGGGGGTAAATTCTTTTGGGGTGGAATCCACAATCTTCCCCAAAGATGGGAAAAATGTATAGCCAACGAAGGCAATTACTTCGAATAAAATATTCTTCACTTTTCTGCGTTAATTATTGTGTTTTGCTAAATAAAAAAACAGCCGTTTTAAGGTTGCACACCTGGTAACTGCAGATAAATTGATGCCTTCTTCTCGTATTGTTGCGTTTAATGATCCAATGGGTGCGTTGCGATGTTGCAGAGCGGTATTAATAATTTGTCTGTCCGTACGCGGTGTTGTCTTCCGTTTTCCACGGCAGTTTTTGCGTTTATTCGCACGTGGAGACAGTCCTATTTCCAAATTTTTTACAATATTTGCTACTGTTCCGTAAGAAACGCACTCTTTTCGGGCAATTTCGCGATAGGAATATATTTTTTGTTTCAACAGCGTTGAAATGGCAACTTTTTTTTAAGTCAGTAATGTCTTTTGCACGTCCCATTATGAACACTTTTTGAAAACACTCTTAATTTTGGCTGTAAGCTGCTTAGCGTCTAATTTACCCACTTTAAAACTTTAAGCTTCACTTTGACTTAACCACGAACAATCTCAGAATAGTTTTGTTTTGAATACCTCAGTATATTTATATCTTATTTAAGTAGGCAGTACTTCTACATAAGAAAGTTGTTTAGGTGGGATGGGCATTAACTCTACTTTCTTCGAAAATAAGGGTTTCTACCTGCTGACAGGTCATTAAAGAATATGTCTTTTACCTTTAGAAAGTACCCGGAACCCATTCCGGTGAAGTTGACAACTAATTATACTCTAATACCTTCATAAAGCAATTAGTTTTAATATTTTCTAGAAAAAACGTAAGTGATCATAATTCGTTGATCACCCTCTGTACGTTCAGGCTGCTTTCCGGCCTTCAATGGCAACACTATCCTTTGAAACTTCTTAAAAAGCGCGCAACACTCCTTCATTGAGGCATACTGTATTGTTATATGCAAGCCTGGCAACCGCGCAACTCGATCGGTTTCGCATAATGGAAACAGCAACAACCGAATACCTAGCTGCAAAGTAACCCAATCAGAAACCTATTTGAAGTATATCAGGGGGCGAAGCAATTCGATTGTACCTCCCTTCCAATCGAATGTTCTCGCAAGTAGTGTAGAAGATCAAAATCGAAAGCTCTAAAGCTTTCGAGAACCGTCCACACACATCACCGAGCGAACATTCAAGAACAGTCTAGACTATAGCCAACTAGTAGGGAGACAGTAATTTTTATTACGTCGACTGTGACAGCCAGCGTGTATACGCGACCGTGTTGGTCGAAAGCGAAAGTGATCGAGTCAAGCGATATATAAGCGGGTGGTGCGAATAGAATTAAAGTGCGATTAATAAATTATGACTTATTTTGATTTTAAACGAATTGTGTTTTACTTGAAATCCCGGCGAACCCCTAGCTCGTACCAGTATTCATCCTAGCGAACGTTTCGGGGTCCGTCCGGCCCTTGGATATTACGATAGATGTGTGTAGAAAATGTATTGAACTTTCCCAACATTTATACGGAGACTTTCTTAATGGCGAGACTACATGCCATCTCTATATTCGTACATATGAACTTGTCCGTTGAAAATACGTAGAAATTCCATGACTATTCAACGGATATGGTCCGACTGCTGGGTAGCACACGCATTACGCTTCCATAGGCGTGCCGTGGCCTGAAATCTGGCAGGGGCCAGGGGCCGAATGGCTCACAACATACGACTTCTTCCGAAAGGATAATATGCTTTTCATAAATGTTCGTCTTTTTTTGTGTTTATGGATTGGGTGTTCATATAAACAATGAATGAGTAGTCTTAGGCTACGACTTTGAAATGTTTTATACGTTGTTTGAAGGAAAGAATTTGAAAAACTTCCTATGAGTCCTCCTTCGAGTAGCTGCCATACAAAAATCCTGTAAAAATGTCTTCACTCAATTTGGGGAACTCACTGTCTTTTAGTTTCGAGTAGCAAACAAAAGAGAGTCCTTAAAATGGGATTCAATGTTCATGATTGAGAGATTCGAGAATCTATCTTGAGTAGTAGCAGCAATGCCAGATATGAAGATTTTTCTTCAATTTGAAGATTTTTAGCGTTACCGAATATATGAAGACTTTGATGGCTATGTGAAGATTTTTTTGTATTCGTAAGATATTGTTACGTGTAAAGCCTGGCAACCGCGCAACCGTACAACTCGATCGTTACACATAATGAAAACAACAACAACCGAATACCTAGTTGAAAAATAACCCAACCAGAAATAAGGCGAAACAACACGGTTGTATCTCTCTTCTTATCGAGTGCTCTCCAATGTACTAGAATCCAATTAGAATCAAAGTCGAAAGATCTCAAGCTCACTTGAATCTTCTACACACACCTCTGAACGAAGATCGAAATCGAAAGCTCTAAAGCTTTCGAGAAGGTTCTACACTGAACGAAGATCGAAATCGAAAGCTCTAAAGCTTTCGAGAAGATTCCACAAGCATCGAAGATTCAAGAACATCCTAGACTGCAACCGGCTTGTATATAAACAGGTGAAGCTCTCAGCGAAGACACAGTAATCTCGATTACGTCGACTGCGAGTATACGCGGCCGTGTTGAGAGAGATCGAAAGTGAACGAGTTAAGCGATATATGGTATAAGCGGGCGGTACTGCCATACAGTGCGAATTATTGTGCGAATATAGTTCTGTGAATTTAAAGTGCGATTAATAAATAATTACTTATTTTTATTTTAACCGAATTGTGTTTTACTTGAAATCCCGGCGAACCCCTAGCTCGCAACAATATTTTCTTCAATTTCGATAACAAAAAAAAATTAATTTATAAATTCCTAGCTTATTTTCTATTATTTTCGCAATTCTCACTTAACAGCTTCGTGTTCGTTTATATTTTCTCATCCATATTCATGTTCAAAGTCAGTCAGTACCGGCAACACTGATCTAATTACGTTTTCTTCAATCACGTTTCATTTGTTCTTTATCGGAACACTAAATTAAAAATAAACAGAGTTTTATCCGAAAAGCTAGTTTTGCTAAAATAAGTGAATCTTTTAATTTGAAAAGATTTTTACGAGATACAACGAACCAGCAGTGTTTTGATTTTAGAAGTATTTTTTAAATTTGCAAGACAATTAAAAAAATCTGCCAACAGTATGGGCGCAACTTTATTATTTTATGGGTAGAAGTCCAAAACGTGTTTAATTCTGAGATGCGGTGCAGGTTACTGTGTGACTGAAAACATAAAAAAAAGCGATGTCTTATCACTCCTAAGAGATACGACGAAATTCGTAAAAATTTTGTTCAACCCGTTTAAACCCTCTTAAACGAGGGAGCTCTTAGTACAGATTGAAACGCAAGCGCAACTATCATAGGTACATTGGGTCTCCTGTTTTTTAGTGGTGCCTCATGGGTCTATGTGAGGCTTTGGCCGCCACTGTAACCATAGGCGTGCCGTGGCCTAAAATCTGGCAGGGGCCAGGGGTCGAATGGCTCAGAACATACGACTTCTTCCGAAAGACACACATGCTTTTCATACAAGTTCGTCCGTTTTGTGCTTACAAACTAGATGTTCGTATAAACAACGAATGATTAGTCTTAGGTTGTGACTTTAAAATGTTTTATACATTGCTTTTCCACTAGCTGCAGTTGAAGGAAAAAATTTGAAATAGTTCCTATGCAGTGCCGTCCTAAGATATTCGGCGCCCGTGGGCTACTATAAATAATGCGCCCCTCGTCATAAGAAAATACAATTTTGATGGCTAATGGAAGCGGCAAATACAAAATATAAAAGTTTCAGAATTAGACAATTTTATACCTTCGGATTTGTAAAGGTTAAATGATTCTGTATTTCGTTTCGTTTCTAAAGAAGCGTATAATATATCAAATAATGCTTTCAATTGTAGTATCAACTTTTTAAAGTGATATATTAGTTTTATATATGATTTCTAATATTTCGCTCCAAAATGCTATCATAACAGCTTCAAATTTTGTTGCAGGCTTTTGGAAATTATATTCGAAAATTTTATTCAAATCAATTTCAAAATTTTCAAAACCGGAAACAGTTGCCTTCTCTGAATTAGCTCTTGCTGACCAACGAGTGTCGCTTAATTTTTTGGGCACTTTGTTTTTTTAATGCTAGCGTATCTTTCAAAATTTCCCATTATGATGTTGACGCGGCAAAGAAATTGTATAGATTTTAAAAAAATAAAAATAATTTAGTTGCTTGTACGTAGCATTCCGCCACCGACTCTCCAATTAAATTTAAAGAATGTGCCGCGCAGGGTACGTTAATAGCAAGATTTCTATAGATTTAATGCGCGCTTGGAGGCCGCTATATACATATACCCGATATATAAGAAGCATTATCATAAGATTGTCCTCTACAATCTTCCAAATTGATATCTAAATCAGATAATAGTTTTAAAATACAATCTTCCATTTCTGCGCTCTTGTGGTCAGTATTTTGTAAACAAAATTAAAACATAACATCAATAAAAAGCTGCCAATGGTCTGGGCAAAACTTTATTAATTTTCGGGTCAAAGCTCGGGAGCGGTCAAAGTCGGAGTGTATCATGAGTTGCTTCGAGATTATTAGATTTCTTGGAAAATTAATTTTGTTCTTAAAATAAAAATATTTAAAATAGCGATTTTTAGCCGATTAAACATTGGAAAATTTCTTTCTTCTTATCATTTATACTCTCTTAGGAGCTGAAAAAGGAAAAAATTTAAAAACAAGTTTTAGGCAATTATTACGCAAGCAAGTGAAAGTGATAAGATATTTGATATCTGATAAGACCTGGGGATATAGTAGAATTCGTGAAAAAGTTTTCAACTTCCTTTGCACCCTCTTAGGGGTCGAATTTTAAAAAATCCTGAAAACGCTTTCTAGGTATTTACATGAAGAAGATGTACAATAAAAATGAATTCAATATTTGGGAAAACCTAATAGATATGACGAAAACCGTGAAAATATATGCATTCCATTTTCACTGATAATTTTTTTTGCCCCCCCCCCCCCTCCCCTCGAACGCCAATGGATATTTGAAATTTTTTTTATCTAAATTAGTTTTCTAGTTGATCTACATAAACATACCGAGTTTCAACTTTGTAGCATAAGCTGTTCTATAGATATGAAAAACACCCCCCACCCCCGTACCATACTGCCCCTATAAAAAATTATATTTTTCCAACATGCTACTAATATAGATCTATCTAAATACTAAGTTTTAGTTTTATATCATTCTAGGTTCTCTAGATATAAAAATCGGAACTTTTTGCTTTTTACCCTCCCCCACCCTCACCCTCTACACCCACACTTCCAAAATTGTTGTTTTCTGCTAGGGGTTAATTAGGCCCACTTCAGGTAAAAATTTGAAGCATATATCTTACACCGTTCTTGAGATATGAGACGTGATTTTTTAAAAAAATTCTTATCCCCTCCACTTTCATGATCCACCGCCCCCTTAAAAAATTTTACTTTCAGCAAACTTCATTTGTCAATCTTTATACAAAAACCAAATTTTATTTGTCTAGTGCAATCGGTTCGTGAGATATCGTAATCTAAATTTTTTCACCCCCCACCCCCGTACGCCACTGCCCCCACTCAAAAATTTGTTTCCGATCTATTCTCCTAGTATACCTACAGATATTTGTCAAGTTTCAATTTTGTGACATTAACCGTTTAGGAGATATAGAATTTAGAATGTGTCAATCTCGCCTTTTTTGCGTTTCGGACGCATTATTTTTCCCCCCACTCCCAAACCCCTTCACCTATATCGACAATTTTTTTGCAAATGGGTCCACTACCAAAGTTCTATACAATTTCCAAATTTCAGCTTCCTAGCATAAGCGGCTGCTAAGATCTAGAAACCAAAATTTTCCGTCTAAAACACTTCCCCCTCCTCCCCCCTAACAACCCCACCCCTCCAAATTTGGTCACTAGAGGGGGTTTACCCACTCTATCCACGAAAAAAAATTCAACTAAATAGCTCAAAGGGTTTGGGTGCTACGAGCCTTCAAACAATTTTGCGTACACCGGTAGACGTACGGCGTACGGCGTACGGCGTACGGGGTACGGCGTACGGCGGACAGACGGACTGAAATTTTTTTTTGCTTTTTTCGTGTCTACTCGTTATGAAACGTAAGAAAAAAAATTTTGAGGGTAGCAAATTTTTTTTTTTTAAAAATCGATAACAATACTGTATTATTGAAATAATAAAGTAAAACATCTTGTATATTTCAAAACTTCTTCTGAAATTCAAAAGCTTTTTAAATCTTTATTGTAATAATTCGCGTCGCTATTCGTTTGCATTTTTTTCAGTGGCAATGCAAACGAAATGATCGGAAGTTTTGAACACCCCCTGAACTATTAAAGTTGTGTAAATTGTGAAAAAAGTATTGTGTGTCCCATTTTTTTTCTATATTTTTCATTTAAATATTTAATTAAAAGATGATTTCTTGCTTTTTGTGCCATAGTGAAGAAAATTAACAAAATAAAATAATTTATTTTAAATTATTGATTTTATTATTAAAGATTTATAATTTTATTTTATTTTTAAAATATTTTTATAAATACTTGACGATTTTGCAACAATGTATCCAACTGTGATTTGCAAATTATTTTAATCCTGGCATATATTTAAAAGCACAATAAAAGATGTTTACTCTTGACACAGTTCAGGAGGGGTTTTAAGGATTTTAAGAAACAAGAGCTTAATTTATCAGATTGTAATTTTTATTGTTTCTACAATTTAAATAGGTATCTAACTGTTTTCTTTTGTTATTGATGTCAAGAACTCATTATTGTACTCGTACTTACTTCCTGCATTCTTTAAACCAACTGGAAAACCTCCCAGAAGTTGTGAGAGGTGGACAGAACTCATTTTAGAATTATATTAAAGAAGCGAAAGATATGAAGTATTCAAGTACCTACTGCTCGTATTATCACAATAGGGCAATAAAAATATGAATTTGATCAAATTGCGGTTAATGTTTCTGATCATAACTTTATATGCAGAAGCGTTTTACAAGCTTTAGATATCGCTGACAAAATATTTTCGATTTTCGATGTTGATTACCCACACGCATCATCAAATGTGCTGATTTTTATCCAACAGATGTTCTATAACACAATTGTGGAAGGTCAATCTTGCAGTCCAAATTTAAACAAATTATTAAAAATAATACATTTTTGTAATTATTAAATAATATTACATATTATATATGTAATATAATAATTATTTTACATTTATTTTGATTTGCTTATACAGCTTGACTTTGGCGAAGTCGAGCTATTATACAGTACTCTCCCGGTAACGTGAACAGAATAAAACCGGACGCGTTCACACTATCGGGAGTGTTCACGTTAGTGGAAGTATAAAATCAAACGCAGTTTTAGACAGAAAAAGACTTAAGATTGAATTTCAAGTGCAAGTTTTAATTTATACTTTTTATACATAACAACATTACATTACATTTTTGGAAAAAACTACGTTATTGACGTCTGAATTTTCTTTCCAGAGATGCTTTTCAAAACAGCCTTTTCTCTAATGCTCTGAAGAGACGATACTTCAGAAAAACTCGTACTGTTTTGTTCCGCCCATTTACATATAATATCCATCGCCCTAATTGCCTCATTGTGTGGGATTATTTTTTCAACAGACTGGCACTCTTCTGGAATATCTTCCTCAGCGTCTTCAGTATCACCACTATCATCTTCTACCACCGTTTCTAATAATGTAGCTAAGAAGGCTATTTCTATAATATAGCTTAGTAAGTCTCAGTGCGTTCTGGTCCATGGGCTGAATTAGTGGTGTTACGTTCGGAGGCATGAACATAACTGATATGAGGCCATCATTGCTTATAAGCTGTTCTGCTCGAGGGTGTGATGGAGCATTGTCCAAAAGAAGGAGCGCTTTCTCTTGTAATCTTTTTTCTCGTAGAAAACATCGCACCTGATAAAATGAATTCATGCGAAAAAATCATGCTTGTGAACCAATGCAAAAGAAAATTTTTTGAATGCTAGGCATACCTCAGGAACGAACTGTTGAAAAAACCAATTTTTGAAAATGTCAGTCATCCAAGCGTTTTTCGAGTGTATAAACTACAGGATTTTCGAAATTTTTAAAACACCTGGGGTTTCGTGCTTTTCCAATCACCAGCAGCTTTAATTTATGAGATCCTGAAGCGTTTGCGCAACCAAGAAAAGTTATTCTTTGTTTCGCCGTTTTCATACCAGGAGCTGTTTTTTCGTCAATAGAAACATACGTCTTGCTTGGTAGAAGCTGCCAGAATATTCCTGACTCGTCTGCATTGTAGATTTGATGGTCATTTAGCTGAAGTTCTTCAATACGCCTTGCTAAGTTCGTTTTAAAAGGACCAACAAGTTCTGGTTGAGAAGACAGTTTCTCGCTAGTAATCGCCAACCGTCTTATTCCGTAACGCCTTTTAAAACGATTAAGCCAGCCTTCACTTGCATGAAAGTTACCGGCATCGCGAAAGTTTGTTTGATGTAGGACAGCGGCTTTCCGTTTATGACGTTTATGTCATTGATTGTCATGTTTCGATTTCTTTGCTGAAGAAACCATTTATACACTGCCTTTTCTAAATCAGGAAACTCAGCTTTTTTTAAAGTTTTCTTTTTCCCCGGCATAACGGTGTTATTAACTCTTTCGAGGATAGCGTCCCTCTTCTTTTTAATGGAACATATAGTAGACTTTGCTACTCCATATCTCCTTGAAAGTGTCGTTACGGATGCACCCCTATCATGCTCTTCCAAAATTTTTGCCTTTTCAATTAACGAAAGGCATTTTACTTTTATTTTTCCCATTCTAACTATGAAAACATGAAACACTACTTCAGAACTTGCACATGGAAAAATAACTGATTTACATTACATTAGGAAACAAAATAACGGGAAACAAACGATTAAAACGCAAAAACAAAAGAAGACCAAAACATATTCATTTGCCTGTATTGATCAATGAAATCTACACTTGATTGATTTTGTTCACGTTTGACGTAACATATCTGTTCACGTTGTAGATTAGTCAATAGAAAATATTTGCTATTCACAGTATCGGTATGTTCACGTTAACGCTTGTTCACGTTACCGGGAGACTACTGTATATACGTTACATGATTTTCCAATTTTAATTTGTTCTTTTTAACTGAAACTAGTACTGGAATATTAATGTACGTTATTAGTTATGATTACTATTTATAATATATATTTAAGCATATAACCAAAAGTTTTCTGATTTCAATACCATGAAAGTAATAATTTGAAGTAAATAATATATTGGTAAGACTTTACTAACAAAAAATTGTTCAAACTGCTGTTGTATATACTAAAAAATCCAAATATATGAATCCAATATCGTAGGTATGAATTTCATAAAAAACTCGCTATATTCAAAAACCAATTCTACTTAACAATATTCTTGGATCTCATAAAATCAAAAAATATCTGATGCAAAGTTCGTTATGTTAAACAAATTTCTACTTTAATTTTTAAAATAGAAAACATCTTCTAAAGTTCTCGTAAAATTCAAAAATATTCTCAAAAAAAGCTGTTTACATTCAAAAACAAATCTTATTAAAATTTCGTAAAACACCAAAATATTTCATGAGAATCTCGTTGTTTCAAAAACAATTTCCAATTTATTTTGCTAAATTGAAAAAATCTTGTAAAGCTCTCGTCAGATCGAAAGGACAATGATTGTAAAATTTAAAAATGTCTTGTTATTTTTAAAAGTCAGTTGAGATTTGGTTCGCTAATTTTAAAAGATTCTTTTATGATTAAATGTTGGCTGTTTTCCGGCGTCAGTAGGGTTTCTGGTGTGAAACCCCAACACGAAATCCCCGACTGTTGATTAATCGGGAAATTAGCTAAAGTTTAAAATTCGTAATGGTAAATTTGATTTCGAGTTCGCTATATAGAAATTATGCTCAACAATTCCACCAGCTGTAAGGGTGTTTCGGATAGTAGGCATGATACACCCTCTGACGAGTCTATGCCCTCCGATGACGAAACAGCTCCTTCGGACCTAGTCCAACATAATCTTATAAAGACTGGCGTATCCAGTGAAGTGTTTTCCAACTGTCATGTCCTCAAGGACAGCGATTAATCAACAGTCGGGGATTTCGTGTTGGGGTTTCACACCAGAAACCCTACTGACGCCGGAAAACAACCAACATTTAATCAAATTTGCTTCTATGGTAGCTTACCATGGAAAAATTCCATTCTTAGATTCTTTTATGTTGTTAAAAAGCATTTGACAAAAAACAATTGACAAGTAAAGTGCTTGCGATAGGATAGGAAGGCATTATTTTTCTGGAAGGGGCAAGAATTATTTTTCTGGGAGGGTCCAAGCCGGAGCTGGGGGGGGTCCCCCCCTACGGCGCGCCTATGTACGCTTTGTCATGTTGCTATTTCACGTGTAATTTAAGCTGAGGGAACGATAATAATTTGCGATTGTTTTTGATTTTCAGGCAGCAGTTCTTAAATATGAAAATAACGTGATGAATATTCGACAGTTTAACTGTTCGCCGCATCCATACTGGCTTCCAAATTTTATGGATGTGTTCACGTGGTCGTTACCGTTTGTCGGCGAAAAGGTAAGCAACCCTTTTGTCGGAACGTCTGACAAAAGGGCTAATTAATTGAAAACTCATTCTTCAGGTAACCGAAATGCTTGTTAACGTTTTGAACATTTGTTCGGATGACGAACTGATGTCCGAAGGGGACGACGCGCTCGAAGAAGGTAGGTTTTGTTTTCTTCTATTTATTTTATTTTATTTTTTTTCGATATACAGAAAAAAACACGAAATTATATTCAAAACAGCTTGGAGTGAGACAAAAAAAAAAAATTGTCTGACCTCTGATTGGTCCGATTTGGTTCAAAAAAAGGGGTTGTATTCTCTATCCATCTCTTTTTCTCGAGTCATTATTTTTACTAAATATTTTTTTGAACGTATTTAACGTGTTTCTCTCTCTCTCTCTCTCTCTTAAAAAAATTTTGCGCTTACACATTCGGATTTTTGAATATCAGCTGACGGTAAGAATAACCAGTTTGTTTTTTTTTTTTTCTAAATATTTTTCAATGTTTATTATGAACGAATTTTTGAAATTAATTGTTGTTATTCATGAAGAGAAGATTTTTTGGGTTCGATTTATTTGAAATCTGTTTTTTTTTTTTTATTTTATTTTTTAAATCGGCATCGGTGTGACATTGAAACCAGTAGGGTGCGCCCCGCATACACCGGTGCTTCGAGGAATCGATGGCCATATTCAGTGTTGTCCGATCTCAATTCAGACGAAAACACTTCAAGGATGTGCTCAGTTCGTGTATGGGCCAGTTGTGGGACAGCTGCCTTTTGAGACACTGATGGTCCGTCGAGCCGGATATTACTTTCCAAACAGGATAAGAAAAAACTCAAACTTCTTCTTCTTTTTTCCAGTCAGAAAATTCTTATGAGACTTAAAACTATATGAAGTCTTGAACAATCTTCAACTTCTTTACTAAAACCCAGCCAGCGCAAACTAATGGCGCTTGACAGACGACCGAGCACAAAAAAAAAACAGAAAAAATGTCAAAACTCGCCATTCTGTTCTTGGCTCTACCGCTTGATTGGATTCGAACCTGCAACCTCGTTCGTCGACTTGTTAAGGCCGGTGGTGTGTTACAACGGTCGTCGTCTTTGTCGTTCTGCAACGGCATAGGTCACAACTGTTGACTTTTCGCAGCGTCCAGTGGTAGTGTACTAGGTTTTGAAAACATTGCTACAGCGATGTCCTGGGTTCAATTCCCACTCAACGCATAATTTATTCTTGCCATCGTCTTTTGCACTGCAATGGCACAGGTTGCTGCTGTCTTCTTCACCATTAATCGCTGCGACAGCCCCAGTCTCCCAACATAATTTCTTCTCTGCCGTCGAATTTCGTTTGCTGCAGCGCGACGACTATCAGCGTCTTCGCTTTGCAGTTATGCAGCGCTTAAGCGGATGCAGTAACCGACTTTGGCTGATTGAAGGCGACTTCAATTTCTCGTCCTTAGGAAGCTAGCGTTCTTAGATTTGCTCCAATGTAGTGCGGTGAAGTGTTTTTATCCCGGGCGGCATTGGGCCGTTATCGTCCCTTTAATTCACCTCACTCAGAACGGCTTCTATCATCAACTTGTAATTTCGTCCTGATTGATATGATCTTCGCGACTGGTGGGAACATAAAATCCAAAAAGTCTCGAGTCTTCTGTTCTTCGCGGCCCGATTAGAGCCCGGGACAGCAATAGTGTTCCGCCGCAAGAGAAGATCTTGGACCTATCGCCCAAGACCTCTACACTTCAATCAATCTGATGCGATTGCAATCCACAACCAGGTTTTGGTGAATTTTCGGATTCTCTAGATCGTCGCTGGGAGATTAACGTCGAGAATATCCCCAGGATGCGTCTCAGGTCACCGAAACTCTAGTGTAGTAGATATATTTATTGAATAAAACAATTAATTTAAATTTAAGTTATATAATACGAGGGCGGATTGATAATGACGTGGAAAAATTGAGAAAACATAATTTTATCCGGAAAAATTTATTTTATTTTTCAACGTAGTCTCCTTTTAGCTCGATACACTTAGTCCAGCGTTTTTCCAATTTTTTGATCCCTTCCAAATAATATGATTTGTCCAACCCTTCAAAATAGGCGTTGGTTTCACTTATGACGTCAGTATTCGTGGTAAATCTCTTTCCAGCAAGCCATTTTTTCAAGTCTGGAAATAATAAAAAGTCGCAGGGTGCAAATCTGGAGAATACGGTGGGTGAGGGAGCAATTCGTACCGTAATTCAAACAGTTTTGCCGTTGCAACAACGGACGTGTGAAACAACACTTTTTTCTTCGCCAAATGAAGCCGTTTTGCCTTGATTTCAACATCCAATGGAACCAATAACTCAGAATAATATGCTCCCGTCATTGTTTTTCCTTTCTCCAAGTAGTCGGTGAATATCATTCCATTGGAATCCCAAAAAAACTGTCGCCATAACCTTTCCAGCCGATAGAACGGTTTTGCCTTCTTCGGTGCGCTTGAACCGACATCCTTCCATTGTTTTGACTGTTGTTTGGTTTCTGGAGTGTAGTGGTGAATCCATGCTTCATCAACAGTTACGAATCAAAAAAAAAATTCATTTGTATTACGTTAAAACAGTTGCAAACCGTGCTGCGAAGTTGTCACACGATTGCGTTTTTAGTCGATTGTGAGCAAACGCGGCAGCAGCCATCTTGCGGATAGCTTTCTCATGTCCAAATGGTTTTTCAAAATATTCCAAACACGTTCAAATGAGATGCTTACTACGTTAACTATCTCACGCACTTTTACTCGCCGATCTTCTATCACGATATCATGGATTTTATCGATCATTTCTGGCGTGGTGACCTCATTTGGACGACCTGGACTTGGTATGGTTTGTGTGCTCGTACGACCACACTTGAATTCAGAAAACCATTTGTAAATCATTCGGATCGATGGTGCAGAGTCCCCATAATGCTTATCTAATTTTTGTTTGGTTACTTTAGCTGTTTTCCCTTTTAAAAAATTGTGTTTAATCAACACACGAAATTCACTTTTATCCATTTTCAACAATTTTTGTAAGTCGACTTGCTTAGACGGCTTCTTCTCGAAAACTAAACGAGGTATCAGGCTTAAACTTTGCAGGGAATCTATTTAAGGATGGTACAGGTAAAAAAAAATAACGAATTCCTTACCTGCCCACTCCTTCTTGATTTTTCCACGTCATTATCAATCCGCCCTCGTAGTAGTCCGGTTGACGGCTGACGATGAAAACAGGACGATGTCACCTTGTGCTTTTCGATCATGTACAGTGTACCAATAATGTCTTCGTACAGCAGCCATTTGAAACTCAACGGATTAAAAACAATAAATTATTGCAAGAAATTGGAAAAAGTTTGAATGCAGATTTATTCATTAAACATTTTTATTTAATTTAGAAACAAAAACAAATCCATTTAAATTATTCAATACAAAGTTATTAACTAAAATTAAAACAAAGTCGACAATTTGCCTCCAATAATGTCTTCGTACACTTACAAACCAGTTCATGAAAAATCTTAAAAACTATAGATAC
Source organism: Beris morrisii (assembly GCA_951812415.1). Classification (NCBI taxonomy): domain Eukaryota; kingdom Metazoa; phylum Arthropoda; class Insecta; order Diptera; family Stratiomyidae; genus Beris; species Beris morrisii. The sequence goes on along the minus strand of OX638314.1, from coordinate 7,519,926 downwards.
ATTTTTTGTTAATACTTAGTTGGGTTGCCTTTATTTTTAATCACGGCTTTATGGCGGTGTGGCATCGATTCTACAAGTTTTTTTTGCATAGCTTGGCTCTATTTTCGCCCGTTCCCCCAGAAGAGCCTGTTTTAACTTAGGTTTCGAGCTAATATGATGAGTCCTGATCCTTTTTTCTAGCATATTCCACATGTGCTCAATGGGATTGAGGTCAGGACTTTGCGGTGGTGTTTTAAGCAAATGTGGAGTTTTGTACGCCAAGAACATCCTAGTATTATGAGCCATGTGCTTAGGATCATTATCTTGTTGAAAGTAAAAAATCCTTTGATACACCCAATTTTTCAGCACTTGGCTCCAAATTTCTTTTCAGGATTTCAATGTACGCCCGATGATCCATGATGCCTTCGATTATTTCCAAGTTTCCAACACCGCTGGCAGCCATACAGCCCCATACCATTACGCCGCCGCCGCCGTGTTTTACGGTTTTAATGGTGTTTTTTGGGTTGTAAGCTTCCCCTGGCTTTCTCCACACTCTAAGTCTCCCATCAGACCCAAAAATGTTATATTTGGACTCATCAGAAAATATAACATTACGCCAGAACTCGAGAGATGCATTTTGGTACTGCCGAGCGAAGTCCAAACGTTTTTTGCGATTTACTTCACTTATCAGTGGCTTCCTGCGAGGTGTACGAGACTTAAATCCGGCATCAATCACGCATTTCCGTACTGTTTCCGGATGAACTTCTTTGTGATTGGAGTGAAGGAGCTCTGCACTAATTTTTGGTGCACTTATAAACGGATCCTTGGCAATCATACGCTTGATTTGCAGCCGATCTGCTTTAGTGAGAATTGCAGTGCGTCCTGCTTTAGGCTTATTTGCTACGCGGCCTTCATATTTAAAGCGCCCGATTACAGATTGAATAGTGGAACGGCTCCGATCCAGTAGTTTGGCTATTTCCGCGTATGATTTTTGCTCCTTTACGTGTGAATTCAATATAAGTTTACGCTCTTCAAACGACAAGTGTTTGCCAGGCATTATTTCGATTTAAACTGAGCGAAACTCATAAAATTCTCATTTGACAGTAAACACATTTGTTCGTTTGTTTACGATTATTACAAACCGGTATGTGTGGCAATATCGATCGATAATTAACAGTAAAGAGATCGAAGGGTAAGCGAAACCTTAAATGTACGAAGACATTATTGGAGGAAAATTGTCGACTTAGTTTTATTTTTAGTTAATAACTTTGTATTGAATAATTTCAATGGATTAGTTTTTTTTTTAATTAATTAAAAATGTTTAATGCATAAATCTGCATCAAAACTTTTTCAAATTTCTTGCAACAATTTATTGTTTTTAATCCGTTGAGTTTCAAATAGCTGCTGTACGAAGACATTATTGGTACACTGTATATTTTCGAAGCTAACATCGCAAATGATTTGCTGCGATGTTCTACTACTACACTAGTGAGTTTATCGGTCACCTTCCTTGTGGTACAGATTTCACGCTTGATTCGAACACTCGGAAGTTTTGTGTGAAGGGTGAGAAAATAACGAAGAGCTGGCGAACTTTCTTCTTCTTCTCTTCTGCTTCTTCCTTCTTCTCTTTCTTTTTACGTGTCCTTTTCTTCGTACTTTCTCTTCCTCTTACCCTTTCTCTGTTTCTCCTACTTTTTACACTTCTTCTCCTTTTTCTTTGTCGTTCGTCCTTTCTTTTTTCCTCCGGTCCGGTTCATTTTGAAAACGTTGCAGCTTCGTTTGTTGGAGTGTCCTTCCACGAACAATTCAGAATCGCCTGCATCCCGTGGAGGACAACTTGTGGAAGTGAATCCTTCCAGTCAGTCAGTCTCTTGCTGCTACACTGTCGTCGTTTTTCTGGTGTCCAGAAACTCGGTTCTGAAGCAGAAAGGTCTTCTGATGTTCTCCCGAATGTTGCAATCGCCTTAATTCCTGATTGAAAGGTCATCTTTGTCAGGCTGGCATATAAGTCAACGCTTGGTCCTTGACAGGAGCTGTCTCACTTTCCTTGGAGCTGTTTAAGCGTTTTTCAACTTTGTCTCTACTTTTCTGCTACTCTCAGTACGTAGTACCCTTTAAAAGATTTGACCCTGAACACAGAATTCCACCCCCACCCCCTTTGCACTCCGTTACATTAACAAAAAGGACGAACGGGTTGGTCAATGCCGCCGCCTGTTGAAAACTTTATGCGATTTGACGTTTCGTAGCTGTCATCGCGAGCCTAAACCCCCAAACGTAACGGTATCTTTTCCCTTGTTTTCAGTGAACCTTAGGGACCCACACCAAATTCAATTTTACTATTGAAAACTTTTTCGCTCCATTTTTAAGTCGTTACCACAAAGTAAAATTCAGCGCACATTTTTAAAATAAAAAATACACACACAAAAAAAAAAAACTTCTAAATATTCTCCTTATTTATTTTCTTTTTTTTTTTTAAAAAAAAACTACTTTACTTATTATTTCCTTTTTTTTTAATATTTTATTTTTCACTTTCCAACATCCACAACAACAACAACTCCAACAATAAAATTAATAAAAAAAAAAAAACGCGCACTGAAATTCATCTGAAAATGACACGATGAAAAATGAACAAAATTAAAAAAAAAAAAAAATTGAGTGCGAAAAAAAACTACACGTTTTATTTTATTTTAACGTATTTAATAAAAAAAACAAAAAAAATAAACAACTTCAATCAAACAAAAAAAAAAAAAAAAAATTCGAAAAGCTCTCAGAAAAAAAATCGTCCTTGTTCCGGTGAGACGTGGTAAGTTTAAGGGTGGATTTGATTGGCTAGCGTCAACACAAATCCAGTTTTTTTTTTTTTTTTGAAAATTTAATCAGCCGTTTGATTTGAAATTGATTTTTTTCTTTCCATTTTTTTTGGTTTGAATTTTTACAAGCGAAATTAATAAAAGTTGGGCTTTGCTTTGTTTTGACAGAAAAAAAAACACCCACACACACACACAAACAAACATAAAACTAGGAGTTTGAGTTAGTTGTTTAAATTTTCTTTTTTTTACCTATTTTTCCGATCCTTTTTCCTCCCTATTTTTTTATTTTCTTTAAATTTTGTGTTGCTGTTTCTTTTTTTTTTTCTTTTTTTAACTATTTTTATTTTATTTTTTTAACTATTTTTATTTTATTTTTTTAACTATTTTTATTTTATTTTTTTTAACTATTTTTTTTATTTTTTTTTTAACTATTTTTATTTTATTTTTTTTTTAACTATTTTTATTTAATTTTTGCGTCTATTTTACTCTCTTTTTTTTTGCAAGAAACAAAATCAATTTAAAAATGTTTCGTCCGTCTGACCGCCGTACGAAAATATCTTTCAGGGATCGTAACTCACTAACCCCTTGAGCTTTTAAACTCGGAATTTTTTGCGTGCGTAGATTGCCTGGAGTCCTTTTGACTTCTTGAAGGATGGGGGGTAGTGTGACAGGCGAGCTGTGGGGAGCCAATTTGATTTTTTTATCCCAAAAACCGCGCTTATGCCGGAAACTTGAAACTTGTAGTAGTTTAAATAAAAAATATTTTCAGATTAGCATTTCTTACACTTACACCACCTGTTCTCGATGGTGACCGAACCGTTGTAGATCCCGTGGAAAAAGCCAACCTTTTGGCAGCAAATTTCGCTAGAAATTCTAGACTTCCACCTTCGAATCAGAGTTCCCCCAATCTCCCAGTATGTAATTCCTTGCTGCCTCCCATTCGTTTTCGAACTAGGGTTGTTTCCAAGATCCTGCAAGGGCTCAGTGTCTACAAGTCTGCTGGACCGGATGGTATCCCCCCCCATAGTCCTCAAGAAATGCTTTTTCTCTCTGGCTAAGCCGCTTCGCAATCTCTTCTATCTTTCATACTCTTCAGGGTGCTTTCCTCAGATGTGGAAAGTTGCGAATGTTCAGCCGATTCCCAAGAAAGGAAACAAAGCGGATCCCGCTAATTACCGCCCAATAGCCATTACATCCGTGCTCGCTAAAGTAATGGAAACTGCTGTCAATCGCAACATAATCAAATACCTGATGGACAAAGATCTGATCCACGATCGCCAATATGGGTTCCGTTCCGGTCGTTCAACAGGTGACCTTTTAGTTTACCTAACGGAACGCTGGAACTCGTGCATCCACAAATTTGGTGAAGGTCAAGTGCTTGCCCTTGACAAGCACTTGATCGCTAAAGCGTTTGACAGAGTTTGGCACCAATGTCTCTTAGCAAAACTTAAAGCCTTTGGCTTTAGTTCAAGAGAGTTTTCTCTACAAACGTTCTATACGAGTTGTATTAGACGGAATAACTTCATCCTCTTTTCCAATCGATTCCGGTGTACCCCAGGGCTCAGTTTTATCTCCAACCCTATTTCTCATCTTTATTAACGACCTTCTGTCGTCAACTCTCAATCCAATCCATAGTTTTGCAGATGATAGTACACTGGACAATGTCTTTAATTTCGACTCGGCTGCAGAGGCACGTCCAACTTCGGTGGCCTCACACCGCACTGAGTTATTCGATTCATTGAACTCAGACCTCAATCTTATCTTGGACTGGGGCGAGAAAAATAGAGTAGAGTTCAATGCCTCCAAAACACAGTCCTGTCATCTATCCCTTAAACGAGATGTTCCGACGTCGGTCTCAAATATATCCTTTGGTGGTGTACATATTCCCCCTTCTGCTGACTTCAAATTACTAGGCGTAAAATTTAACAACCACCTAAACTGGAGCCAACACATCTTTGATGTCGCAATTGATGCTTCCAAACGCCTTGGAATTCTACGGAAGTGTAAGAAATTCTTTTCAGCGCCTGACTTAGCTACAATCTACAAGGCATATATCAGACCACGTCTTGAGTACAATTCGCATATCTGGGCTGGGGCCCCCAAATCCCACTTAGCCTTGTTCAACCGTGTTCAAAAACATGCGTTCCGACTAATTGGAGACGAAGCCGGTTTCAGCTTCTATAGACTTCCTTGAGCATCGCCGAAATGTCGGAGTACTCAGTATTTACTATCGATATTTTTATGGTAAATGTAGTAAGGAACTAAAAGAACTTATTCCCCCACTCTTAGTGGTCCCCCGTAACACTCGCCAAGCTTCACGCGCACACGAGTATACCGTTCAGCCCCATTCGTGGAGAACAGTGAAATTTAGGCAGTCCTTTATCCCCCGAACATCAGTAATGTGGAACGCATTGCCGGCCGATCTGTTTCCTGATAAGTATAACCTTCAGCAGTTCAAAAACAACGTCCACCGACACTTCAGACGCTTCCCTCCCGTTCCACCGACCTAAATCCCCTGCCACACCATTTTATCCCCAACCTATGTCGTTTTAGCTGTGCGATCGCATTAAAGGGTGACCCCCTAAGTTATAACGACGGCCGTAAAAAAAAAAAAAAATGTACGGGCCCGAAGGTGGGGCAAAAAAAAAACAGTTGCTTAAATTTTCACGAATTTTGTCATATTCCTCTCAGGTTTGTCGAGATATCGAATCTACTTCCTACGCGCTCTTCAGAAAACCCGTCTGGAAATCTCGATCAGAATTTCTCGACATTCAATTCCAAAGGGGGGGTGGTAAAAAGTTGCATCTGTTTTCACGAATTCCGCCATTTCTCTTAGGTTTGATGAAATATCAAATTGGTTGCAATTTCAAGTTCGTTTTCACGAATTCTGCCATATTTATATTCTAGATGAAATCATATAGAGTATTATAAGTTTAATCCAGCCCGAAAAGTTTGTAACCTCGAGCCTCGGACGAAAAAAAGTTATATATATTATTTTGTGTTTAGTTGTGGCCAAAAACCCCAAATCCGTTTGCTGTCCGTCCGTCCGTCCATTTTCACGATAACTAAAGAACGCGTTGGCCTAGGAAGTTGAAATTTTGTCACCACCTGTAAAATGGAAAAAGTAAGGCTAAGTTCGTTAATAGGCGATATCCTTCCACTCCTTCGGGCTATATTTTTTGTGTAATTCGACAGGCTTTTTTGTACGATCGTCTGGATATCTGAAAAATTTCTTGGCAGTTTATTCATTTCAATGTTTGTATGAAGAACCACTGAAAAATTTCGCAAGTTGAGTCTTACGAGGAACAAAATTAATTTTGCTAATAAGCTCCCTGCCTGGTTACACGAAGGTTACATTTCGACGTTGCCCTCTTTCCGCACTTTGTCCCGAAAAATTAAAAAGTAGCGTCCAAAAGTCTTGGCATATTTTTTTACATTCCTATTTTTCCTTTTTGATTCTTTTTATTTTTTTGTATTTTTGTTTTTCTAATCTCCTGTTCTTTTTTCTACACTTTATCTGTTCTTTTTGACCCTTTCCCCCTCTTTTAATATTATTTTTCCTTTTGTACACCCTTTTTGCTCTTTTTTCTAATCTCCTGTTCTTTTTTCTAATCTCCTGTTATTTTTTCTAATCTCCTGTTCTTTTTTCTAATCTCCTGTTCTTCTTTCTAATCTCCTGTTCTTTTTTTCTAATCTCCTGTTCTTTTTTCTAATCTCCTGTTCTTTTTTCTAATCTCCTGTTCTTTTTTCTAATCTCCTGTTCTTTTTTCTAATCTCCTGTTCTTTTTTCTAATCTCCTGTTCTTTTTTCTAATCTCCTGTTCTTTTTTCCACACTTTATTCGTTCTTTTTGACCCTTTCCCCCTCTTTTAATTTTATTTTTCCTTTTGTACACCCTTTTTGCTCTTTTTTCTAATCTCCTGTTCTTTTTTCTAATCTCCTGTTCTATTTTCTAATCTCCTGTTCTATTTTCTAATCTCCTATTCCTTTTTCTAATCTCCTGTTCTTTTTTTCTAATCTCCTGTTCTTTTTTCCACACTTTATTCGTTCTTTTTGACCCTTTCCCCCTCTTTTAATTTTATTTTTCCTTTTGTACACCCTTTTTGCTCTTTTTTCTAATCTCCTGTTCTTTTTTCTAATCTCCTGTTTTTTTTCCACACTTTATTCGTTCTTTTTCACCCTTTCCCCCTCTTTTAATTTTATTTTTCCTTTTGTACACCCTTTTTGTTCTTTTTTCTAATCTCCTGTTCTTTTTTCTAATCTCCTGTTATTTTTTCTAATCTCGTGTTATTTTTTCTAATCTCGTGTTCTTTTTTCTAATCTCCTGTTCTTCTTTCTAATCTCCTGTTCTTCTTTCTAATCTCCTGTTCTTTTTTCTAATCTCCTGTTCTTTTTTCTAATCTCCTGTTCTTTTTTCTAATCTCCTGTTCTTTTTTCTAATCTCCTGTTCTTTTTTCCACACTTTATTCGTTCTTTTTGACCCTTTCCCCCTCTTTTAATTTTATTTTTCCTTTTGTACACCCTTTTTGCTCTTTTTTCTAATCTCCTGTTCTTTTTTCTAATCTCCTGTTCTTTTTTTCTAATCTCCTGTTCTTTTTTCTAATCTCCTGTTCTTTTTTCTAATCTCCTGTTCTTTTTTCTAATCTCCTGTTCTTTTTTCTAATCTCCTGTTCTTTTTTCTAATCTCCTGTTCTTTTTTCTAATCTCCTGTTCTTTTTTCCACACTTTATTCGTTCTTTTTGACCCTTTCCCCCTCTTTTAATATTATTTTTCCTTTTGTACACCCTTTTTGCTCTTTTTTCTAATCTCCTGTTCTTTTTTCTAATCTCCTGTTCTTTTTTCTAATCTCCTGTTCTTTTTTCTAATCTCCTGTTCTTTTTTCTAATCTCCTGTTCTTTTTTCTAATCTCCTGTTCTTTTTTCTAATCTCCTGTTCTTTTTTCTAATCTCCTGTTCTTTTTTCTAATCTCCTGTTCTTTTTTCTAATCTCCTGTTCTTTTTTCTAATCTCCTGTTCTTTTTTCTAATCTCCTGTTCTTTTTTCTAATCTCCTGTTCTTTTTTCTAATCTCCTGTTCTTTTTTCTAATCTCCTGTTCTTTTTTCCACACTTTATTCGTTCTTTTTGACCCTTTCCCCCTCTTTTAATTTTATTTTTCCTTTTGTACACCCTTTTTGCTCTTTTTTCTAATCTCCTGTTCTTTTTTCTAATCTCCTATTCCTTTTTCTAATCTCCTGTTCTTTTTTCTAATCTCCTGTTCTTTTTTCTAATCTCCTGTTCTTTTTTCCACACTTTATTCGTTCTTTTTGACCCTTTCCCCCTCTTTTAATTTTATTTTTCCTTTTGTACACCCTTTTTGCTCTTTTTTCTAATCTCCTGTTCTTTTTTCTAATCTCCTGTTCTTTTTTCTAATCTCCTGTTCTTTTTTCTACACTTTGTTCGTACTTTTTGACCCTTTCTCTTTTTTTTAATTTTATTTTCCTTTTTGTTCTTTTCTCCAATCTCCTGTTCTTTTCTCTCAATTTTATTTGTCCTTTGTGACCCTTCCTCCTTTTTTTCATTTTATTTGTCCTTTAGTTCCTTTCTCATATTTTTTTAAATTTGTTTTCATTTTTCCTTCCTTTCTCCAATTTTTATTTACTTTTTTCGTTCCGTTCTTATTTGCCTTATTTTTGTTCCATTCTTCTGATTTTTTCCTTCAATTTTATTTGTCCTTTGTGTCCGTCCCTCTTCTCTTTCTCTTGTTTTTTATTAGTTCTTTCTCCTGTTATTTCATTTATTTAAACTTTTGGTCCATGCTCGCTCATATTTCTTTCTTTTTAAATTTTGGTTGCTCTTTTTTTTTGTTCCTTTCCCCTCTTTTTTATTTTATTTGTACTTTTTTTTTTTGCTTTCTCCTGCTTTTTTCATCTCATTTAACTTTTTCTTTTCCATTTTTCTCCTAATTCCTACATTTCCTTTGTTGTCTTTCTCCATTTTTTTTTGTATTTTACTTAACTCTTTTCGACCCTTTTTTTGTTTTACTTAAATTTTTCCGTTGCTTTCTCCAAATTTTTTGATTTTATTTTCGGTTTTTTCTCCTATTTCCTGACTTCATTCAACTTTTTATTTTGTCCGATTTTTTTCCATTCGTTTTCTTTGAACTTTTTTCGTTTTTCTCCCAAAATTTCCAAAATTCATCACGAGTTCAAAACGGACTCACCGTCAAATTCACTACCGTTCCCAACGGTTTAAAGTTTCGATTGGTTGCTTGTGATGTGATTTTAACGCTATTGTTTTTTTTTCTTTTTTTTAATCGTTTTTTTCATTTTTCAGAATTTTTAGTTTAAATTAAAATTGTTTTTTCTCGATTTACGGCCAATTGCTTAGTACAATTTTGACTTAGATATCGCCGCCATTTTGAATATTTGAACTTATAATGAACTCGCACACACATCCACACAAAACTGCATATTTTAAAAGGCCTTAGTTGAATTAAGTGGTACAGGGCACGACGTGCGATCGGTTAGGGTAGGGTAGAGCTTACCCCTCCCTCCTCGCCCTTCTTCGAGGCTGGAATGTCAGCAAAGTTGCTTATTTGCCGTGGCTAAAGTAAGGACTGCTTGGCAGCGTGGTAGCAAGGGGGTGGCTAAGTGTGTTAGAGCCGTGGGTTCGAGTTCCACCTAGCCGTAGAAAAGAACAGTCAAGGAAGACTTCGCCGTTACTGCCCTTCAAGCAGCTTGAGGGGGGGAGGGGGAAGTCATTGCTTGGTCAAAATGTAGATTCTTGCAAGGGTGGTAAGGAGACGATGGCGGGGGGCCGTAGCCAAAGTCTGAAGGCACCGATAAATCCTTACTCTCTCCTAAGTTTGTCCATCCTCTGGTCCCTTTCATTGAGAATTTTGTCCGTCCCGTGGTCCGTTTCCTTCCACAGATACACACACACACTGGTGCGGGTAGCTCCCATCGATTTGGAGATGAAGCCAATTCGTCCGGCGTATCCCCCCCGCCATTAACTCCTCACGAACTCTGCGAACTGTTCGATTAGGCTTTAGGTTAGGTTCGCGTGGCTGCACATAGCCCCAATAAGCTACATTGTGAGTCATGGCAGGATTATGTTGCAGGTCTGCTCGATTTCGTTAAGGACTAAGCCGTCTGTAGATTTGAGAGATTCAAATCCTCGGCAGTGCTGAAAAGAGTCTGGAGCTTCAGAGTTAATGGGTGCAGGGTTTTCCTTACCTTCTAATCGGAAGTCGGTGTCCAGGAGCAGTTCGGGATGACTTCCGTACTTTGGGAACTCAGAGATCCATCCGGTTTTTTCAAAAGGAAATTTACGCAGATGCCTCTATTATGCTACAGAAGAATCTCCAAGAGGTCCGCTGCACTTTCTTCCCTTTCCTTTTTAGACTCCGTTTGAAGGTGTCACAGGGGGTGCTTTTGGTCCTGTTGCAGCAGTTGTGAACTATTATAGCGGTCGTTGCACCAATTATTCTGGCAAGTTCTCGTGAATTCTTCGCCATACTCCCAGAAGTACCCTAACAAAGACAAAGTCCCCTTTTAGGTCGATACACTTTTCCCAGCAAGGTTGGCTCGCTTCGATACCGTCTTTATACTGAGAACTGTCGAGCTCCTTAAAAAACCCGTCAACTGCAGACTCCACCTCCTCACTGTTGGCAAATCTTTTGCCACCGAGCCATTTTTTTAAGTTTGAAAACAGAAAATAATCCGAGAGGACTGAATCTGGCGAATAGGATGCGCGAGGAAGCAATTTGAACTTTAACTCGTTGATTCTGGCCACCGCGATAACGGATGTGCGAACCGGTACATTGTCTTGATGAAACAACACTTTCTTTTTCGCCAAATGCGGCCGTTTTGTCCTTGATTTTATCACTCAAACGCTGCAATAAGTTCGCATAATACTCGCCGTTAATTGTTTTTCCTTTTTCAAGATAATCAATGAAAATTATTTCACAAGCATCCCAAAAAAATGACGCCATAACCTTGCCTGCAGATGGGACTGACTTCCTTCGTCTTCTTTGGAGCCGATTCTCCACTGTTTTGACAGTTCCTTCGTCTCCGGTTCGACGTAATGGCCCATATTTCGTGCATGGTTATGAATCGACGCAAAAATTCGGCTTTATTTCTGTGAAACATCGCCAAACAATCGATTGAAACATCCTCACGACGCTGTTTTCCGCTGTTCCATTGTGAACAAACGTGGCAGCCATCTTGCGTACAGCTTTTTCATGTCAAAATTTCGAGTCGGTATGCAATGTACAGGACTTTTTGAAATGCCAACCATGTCTGCTAGCTCGCTTTCAGGCGACGGTCATCCAATACAATTTTGTGGATTTTCTTCACCATTTCTGGCGTGGTCATCTCATTTGGCCGATGTACGTCTTGACAGCTCGTACGGTCTCGTTTAAACTTTGCTACCCAATTTCTTCCATGTTTAAAAATCTACTGAGAGCGTTCGATGACTGCCAAACAAAGACTAAACAACGTAGAGTCTTCAAACTTAAGCTTTAAAAGGACGGTACTTTCTACCACAATATTATTTTTTCCAAACAACAACCGCCATCTATACGTCAGCTCACGTACTTGTGGGACTACCCTCGCGTTGGATTCGAAAAATATCTTCTCCCACCCCCCCCAGAAACACCATGTTACGCTCTTCTACTTCAAGGAATAAACAAAAATAATCGAGGGCTGAGGTTTGGGCCGTCATTCGCAGTAGCGAATTGTGGGCTGGGTTGGGAGTGGTGGAGGGAATCGAGTAAACAGCGGCCGAACTAGATGTTGCAATTGCTCTCTTTGTTCTTGTAGTTAATTTTAATTTTCTTAGCCTTTCCTGTTTCCCCCACTCCCTACCATTCTTCCATGTAAATATCCACAGATAGAAATCAACAGTCAAACCTCTGAAACTCGGTTTTTAGAAGAAAATTTCATTGAATCGATTCGATTTGCAGACGAATTCGCGTTGCAGAAATGAAATTCGAGTTATGAAGAGTTTCGAGTTGAGGAGGAGGTGCACGACGTTTTTGACTGGGTTGTTGTAATTTTACCATTTTATTACATTTCATTTGTCAACATTTTTTTTTATATTGTGATCACAATTCTTTTTGAGATAGTGTAGATAAATTGCTGTATGGTGGATGCCGCCGCCCCTGTTCATTTAATCGTTTTGTTTTTAATTTTTTTCTTTTTTTAAACCAAACCCAGATTTCTTCTCTTTTCAAATCTAAATATAAGAAACAAAAACAAATTGTAAAAAAAACTTCATCGTTTTGTTTTACAATTTTTTTTCTCTTAAATTGCAAATAAAACATTTTAATTAAAAAAAAAAAAACTAATAATCAAAATATTAATCCCATCAAATTGTTCTTTCTGCTTTTTTCTTTTTCATAAAAAAAAAAATAACAATAAAAAAAAATTATTAAAATTTGATGCTGTTCTGTTGGTGCGCGTGCCAACCGCCCGCATCCCGCCTTAATTCTACTACAAAAATAAAAAAAAAAAACAATCTTCGGGAAAATTATTGTGTAAATTTTCCGAATTGTTTTTTCCTTTTTTTTTTTATTTCGAAATAAAAAAAAATTAAAAAAACAACTCGGGAATTCAATTGCGACCGCCTTTCTTACTGCTACCGCACGCACTGCGCTACTGATGGGTGCTGCTGCTGCCGCCGCCGCCGCTGCTGCTTTCTATGTGTTTTTTTTCTTACGTTTTGATCAAAATTTTTCGATCAAAATATTAAAAAAAAAAATAATGAAAATACCGTTCTTGGGGTAAGTAAATTTTGCAAATGAGAGTCTGACCATTTTTCACAAAAATTGTGTGTAAATGTTTTATGAGTCGATTGTTTTGTGGCCACCGTGTTTATTTTCAATAAGCAAAAAGTGCCATGGGCTGAGCTCGCTGGGCGTCTCAGCTATTTGTACTAAAAAGTACTAAAAAAATCTGGCAAGTTTCTTTTTATGAATCGTTTGTTTTGTAGCCAGCCTGCTCCTATTTTATCTCAGTCAACAAAAAGTGATGCAGACTGAGCTCGCTGGGCGTCTCAGCCTTATATTTGTACTAAAAAGTACTAAAACAATCCGGCTACAGTGAATTAGCGGACGTATGCAAGTTTCTTTTTATGAATCGTTTGTTTTGTAGCCAGCCTGCTCCTATTTTATCTCAGTCAACAAAAAGTGATGCAGACTGAGCTCGCTGGGCGTCTCAGCCTTATATTTGTACTAAAAAGTACTAAAACAATCCGGCTACAGTGAATTAGCGGACGTATGCAAGTTTCTTTTTATGAATCGTTTGTTTTGTAGCCAGCCTGCTCCTATTTTATCTCAGTCAACAAAAAGTGATGCAGACTGAGCTCGCTGGGCGTCTCAGCCTTATATTTGTACTAAAAAGTACTAAAACAATCCGGCTACAGTGAATTAGCGGACGTATGCAAGTTTCTTTTTATGAATCGTTTGTTTTGTAGCCAGCCTGCTCCTATTTTATCTCAGTCAACAAAAAGTGATGCAGACTGAGCTCGCTGGGCGTCTCAGCCTTATATTTGTACTAAAAAGTACTAAAACAATCCGGCTACAGTGAATTAGCGGACGTATGCAAGTTTCTTTTTATGAATCGTTTGTTTTGTAGCCAGCCTGCTTCTATTTTATCTCAGTCAACAAAAAGTGATGCAGACTGAGCTCGCTGGGTGTCTCAGCCTTATATTTGTACTAAAAAGTACTAAAACAATCCGGCTACAGTGAATTAGCGGACGTATGCAAGTTTCTTTTTATGAATCGTTTGTTTTGTAGCCAGCCTGCTCCTATTTTATCTCAGTCAACAAAAAGTGATGCAGACTGAGCTCGCTGGGCGTCTCAGCCTTATATTTGTACTAAAAAGTACTAAAACAATCCGGCTACAGTGAATTAGCGGACGTATGCAAGTTTCTTTTTATGAATCGTTTGTTTTGTAGCCAGCCTGCTCCTATTTTATCTCAGTCAACAAAAAGTGATGCAGACTGAGCTCGCTGGGCGTCTCAGCCTTATATTTGTACTAAAAAGTACTAAAACAATCCGGCTACAGTGAATTAGCGGACGTATGCAAGTTTCTTTTTATGAATCGTTTGTTTTGTAGCCAGCCTGCTCCTATTTTATCTCAGTCAACAAAAAGTGATGCAGACTGAGCTCGCTGGGCGTCTCAGCCTTATATTTGTACTAAAAAGTACTAAAACAATCCGGCTACAGTGAATTAGCGGACGTTTGCAAGTTTCTTTTTATGAATCGTTTGTTTTGTAGCCAGCCTGCTTCTATTTTATCTCAGTCAACAAAAAGTGATGCAGACTGAGCTCGCTGGGCGTCTCAGCCTTATATTTGTACTAAAAAGTACTAAAACAATCCGGCTACAGTGAATTAGCGGACGTATGCAAGTTTCTTTTTATGAATCGTTTGTTTTGTAGCCAGCCTGCTTCTATTTTATCTCAGTCAACAAAAAGTGATGCAGACTGAGCTCGCTGGGCGTCTCAGCCTTATATTTGTACTAAAAAGTACTAAAACAATCCGGCTACAGTGAATTAGCGGACGTATGCAAGTTTCTTTTTATGAATCGTTTGTTTTGTAGCCAGCCTGCTTCTATTTTATCTCAGTCAACAAAAAGTGATGCAGACTGAGCTCGCTGGGCGTCTCAGCCTTATATTTGTACTAAAAAGTACTAAAACAATCCGGCTACAGTGAATTAGCGGACGTATGCAAGTTTCTTTTTATGAATCGTTTGTTTTGTAGCCAGCCTGCTTCTATTTTATCTCAGTCAACAAAAAGTGATGCAGACTGAGCTCGCTGGGCGTCTCAGCCTTATATTTGTACTAAAAAGTACTAAAACATTCCGGCTACAGTGAATTAGCGGACGTATGCAAGTTTCTTTTTATGAATCGTTTGTTTTGTAGCCAGCCTGCTCCTATTTTATCTCAGTCAACAAAAAGTGATGCAGACTGAGCTCGCTGGGCGTCTCAGCCTTATATTTGTACTAAAAAGTACTAAAACAATCCGGCTACAGTGAATTAGCGGACGTATGCAAGTTTCTTTTTATGAATCGTTTGTTTTGTAGCCAGCCTGCTCCTATTTTATCTCAGTCAACAAAAAGTGATGCAGACTGAGCTCGCTGGGCGTCTCAGCCTTATATTTGTACTAAAATGTACTAAAACAATCCGGCTACAGTGAATTAGCGGACGTATGCAAGTTTCTTTTTATGAATCGTTTGTTTTGTAGCCAGCCTGCTCCTATTTTATCTCAGTCAACAAAAAGTGATGCAGACTGAGCTCGCTGGGTGTCTCAGCCTTATATTTGTACTAAAAAGTACTAAAACAATCCGGCTACAGTGAATTAGCGGACGTATGCAAGTTTCTTTTTATGAATCGTTTGTTTTGTAGCCAGCCTGCTTCTATTTTATCTCAGTCAACAAAAAGTGATGCAGACTGAGCTCGCTGGGTGTCTCAGCCTTATATTTGTACTAAAAAGTACTAAAACAATCCGGCTACAGTGAATTAGCGGACGTATGCAAGTTTCTTTTTATGAATCGTTTGTTTTGTAGCCAGCCTGCTCCTATTTTATCTCAGTCAACAAAAAGTGATGCAGACTGAGCTCGCTGGGCGTCTCAGCCTTATATTTGTACTAAAAAGTACTAAAACAATCCGGCTACAGTGAATTAGCGGACGTATGCAAGTTTCTTTTTATGAATCGTTTGTTTTGTAGCCAGCCTGCTCCTATTTTATCTCAGTCAACAAAAAGTGATGCAGACTGAGCTCGCTGGGCGTCTCAGCCTTATATTTGTACTAAAAAGTACTAAAACAATCCGGCTACAGTGAATTAGCGGACGTATGCAAGTTTCTTTTTATGAATCGTTTGTTTTGTAGCCAGCCTGCTTCTATTTTATCTCAGTCAACAAAAAGTGATGCAGACTGAGCTCGCTGGGCGTCTCAGCCTTATATTTGTACTAAAAAGTACTAAAACAATCCGGCTACAGTAAATTAGCGGACGTATGCAAGTTTCTTTTTATGAATCGTTTGTTTTGTAGCCAGCCTGCTTCTATTTTATCTCAGTCAACAAAAAGTGATGCAGACTGAGCTCGCTGGGCGTCTCAGCCTTATATTTGTACTAAAATGTACTAAAACAATCCGGCTACAGTGAATTAGCGGACGTATGCAAGTTTCTTTTTATGAATCGTTTGTTTTGTAGCCAGCCTGCTCCTATTTTATCTCAGTCAACAAAAAGTGATGCAGACTGAGCTCGCTGGGCGTCTCAGCCTTATATTTGTACTAAAATGTACTAAAACAATCCGGCTACAGTGAATTAGCGGACGTATGCAAGTTTCTTTTTATGAATCGTTTGTTTTGTAGCCAGCCTGCTCCTGTTTTATCTCAGTCAACAAAAAGTGATGCAGACTGAGCTCGCTGGGCGTCTCAGCCTTATATTTGTACTAAAAAGTACTAAAAAAAATCCTGCTACTGTGAATCGTGTGAGAGTAACATTGATTTGTTTTGGGTGGTGCAGACCTGCTTTTTACGAATAAACTGAATTGAAAGAAGCTTGTTTTCTTGTGCTTTGTTGTCTTTTTTGTGTGCGAAGTTGAAGTGGTGATTTTTTGATTAAAAATTTTTCGGTGCGTTTTTATTGTTTTTGTTTTTGTTTAATTTCCGTTTGTGATGAAAAAAGTGTGTAAGTTGGTTGGGTGCGCGTGGATTGTTCGTTTTTCACTTGAAATTAAAAAAAAAATGTAATGTTTTTAGCGTAATAAAAAACAAAAATTCTTTTTTCCCCTCGATTTTAAATTTGTAGCAAACGTAGCAAATCTACGCAAGGAGGTCATACGGAACAAGATTCGAGCCATTGGCAAAATGGCACGTGTCTTCTCGGTTCTAAGGTAAGTTAACAAAACAAGGTTCATTTAAAATTTGAATTAAAATCCGTTTGTCTTCTTCTTTCTTTCTTGCTTCCGTTCAACAGGGAGGAGTCAGAGTCGGTTCTTCAGCTGAAGGGCTTGACACCGACGGGTGCGCTACCCCTTGGAGCACTATCGGGTGGAAAGACATCACTTAAGAACGGTACGTATCATTCGAAAGAGAGTAACGAAGGGGGCAGGGAGGCTGCTGGATTCTCGTCAAGCGGGTCACGGAGTTCAAATTACCAGCAACCTCTGTCCCGTGAAGGTCGCAATTCCGAAGAGTGGACAAGGGGAGGATAAGAACCATCTTTATTCCATCAATTCAAAAAATGGAATTTTCCACCATTTTGCAATTTAGACTCACTTCAAATTTTTTATTCGGTTCGACGGACCAAAACATGTTCACAGTTCGTTCCAAAACAATTCTTTTGGTTTTTCTTCGAGAAGAAGACTACGCCGGTCAAGGGAGCTCCAAAAGGTGTGAAGGAAAATGCTTGCACTTCATCGTCCATGAAATGGCGGGCAGAATGGTAAACTTGTGTTGGGGAAAAAATCGGAAGAGGATGGGTATCGACATTTCTGCTGCATCCGAGCGGGGATCGCGACGGTGCCATCTCCAATCAAACAGCATCGAACGGCTGGTTTGAGTTTTTGCGGCATTGAATTCAAAATTCAACCAGGGGGTTGGGCGAAAGAAGTAGTAAGGGTGCTCGTGTTTTCGAGGCATTGAATTCAACTCAAGGTTCTGCGGTTGAAGGTGTATCCACAATCGTAATCGTAGCGAATATAAGCCTTGATTGCAAAGTGCCTGTGTGAGTTGTAACCATTAGTTGTAGCAACTCTACGATGAGCCAGAAGCTTCAACGGTCATCAAGGTACGTAAACCGCAGTGGGCTGGCCACGTGGAGCACGAATGGAAGATATGGGATTCCCCGAACGTGCTCTTAAAGGGAAGCTAGTGGTAACATGCCAGTAGGCAAACGACGCAAGCGATGGGAAGACTCGGTTGATGAAGATAGCAAAGCCATCTTAAAGATTAGCAGTTGGAGGACGCGGTCATTGGATCGAGGCGGTTGGTGGCGACGACTTCATTAGACCAGAGCTCGATTTGGGCTTTCGCGTCATTGATGTTGGTGGACGAGGCCATCCACGAAGAGAAAAGGGCCTTATGATGGATATGTGCATCCTGTGATTGGCTTCAACACCGTGCCAAATGTATTCTAGCTATTCCGGCGTGCTGTGGACTCGATCAGTATTTCAATGAGTAGTCGCAACCGGCTTGGTCTAGAAAATCCTTTAAATGTCCAAATTGTCTATCCGCTCCAGCTAGAGTTGGCTGTTCCTTGATCTCTTCAAACGGCCGGCTGCCCTTCAAGGCTCAATAAATGACGCGGTACTGAGGAAGAGAGCGAACAGTTCGAAAAGTAGGATGACGATGGAAGTGTTGATGAAAATGGATGCCCCACTCCAAGTTTTCGGTTCACTTTCCAAAACCAAGAAGCGAACGGTTCGCGCCAGCTATTGGGCCATCGGCGTCGAAAATTTGCACCGATGACCAAACATGTCGCTCCCGGAAGTGCAACAATAATCACCCGCATTGATTTTACACCAACGACAACAGCAACGCCAGCTCTAGAATCTGTGACCGCGGGGTCGATTCAGCAAAGCAGTTTCGGGCCGTTTTGAACTTGGAGAACGCTTCGTCGGCAGCATCGTTGAAATTCTCAAGGTCACCGAGCAGTTCCTCGTTCGGTTTTTCGGGCGATAGTTCCATGGCAAGGAGTTTCATAGGCACGAATCCAGCCCGCTTCGAGCTCGAAGCGGGGAGATAACTCGGTTTCGAAGTCGAACCACTTCCTTGATATTGCGTCGCTCGCAACAACCATAAGATGCCGACGCAGTTGAGTGGCGCAGCAATAGCCGGATTCATCCCCAGCTCACAAGAAACTGTTCTCCGCTTGAAGGGTGTCTTGAAATGTTTTCCTGGGATGTTGTAGCCCGTATCATTGGAGCCCTTTAAAGTTACCGTTACTCAGTTATGGAAGCGTTCATTGCACAGGCTGATAGTGTGCACTTCATGGACTTTGTCGAAAACCATCCGAACCGTTTGTTACTTCATTCAACTTAAGTCCCTCGGACAGGGTAAGGGTATATCGGTCGCAGCAGAGAACTCTACTTTTTACCGTCCAGATTCTCTGCCTTTAGCAGGAGCTCCGTTTGCGGCTGAATCCCCATTCATCTGGGCTTCAGTTACCGTTGGAACGGTCTTACGGGGTGTTGGCTTCCTTTCGTCACTAGACTGTCCGTCGTACGCTTTTCGCAGACTCAAAGATCTCAGCTAAACCGTTGGGGGGCAATAGATTCCCCTGGTCCCAACTGCTCGCACTCGGGGAACGCCTTCGGGAAGAACTAAAAGCAAGGATTCAATGCTCCCTGGAATCGAAGTAAAAGCAGAGTTCAACGATGAGAGAATTGGGGAATTGGATTGGAGGGTGCACGACTGGGGACAAAGCATAGCCTTGCGCATATCGGGCTTTGGCCAGAGTAATTCAACGCGTTTTAAGGGAGTGGAAGGGTTTAAGATTCCTAGAGTTCCACACCAATGCGTAACAGGATCGATGGGGACTGGAATAGTGGTTGGATGAATCGATTGGTGCGAAAAAGAAGACATCAAGGAGGGAAGTCTCGAGGCACAAGGGGCTGTGTTCGGTCCTTGTTCTGACCGACGTTCTAGTATATTAGTGTACAGTCTTTAACCAGCGATGGGTCCTCACCCACGTTACTCTCTCTCTCTCCCTACAATATTTTTTTTACTTTTTCTCCCGTATTTTACTTTCTCCCTTTTACAGCACTTCAAGGATTTTCACCGAATCATAAAATCACATCCTTTGCTGAGGCCAAGGGTCTGGATGCAATCAATGAAAGGATGCCGCCACGAAAGGACGCTCCACCGACACCCAGCGAAGATCCGAAACAAACATCAACTACAACATCATCAACAACACCATCAAATGCGACAACAATCAACGATAATCGAAATAATCATTCATCGTGAATTTAATCGTAAAAAAAAACAACAAAAATTACAAAAAAAAAAAAAATTAAATAAAATTAAAACTAACTAAGCAAAGTTTAAATTAAAAGTTTCTAAATTTCGAAAAATAAAAAATACCTTTAACATTTAAATAATCAGAATAATTTCTTTAATAAAAAAAAAACAAAAACAACAGAGCAGGAAACTATCTAAGGAGTACAGAAAAAATCAACACATTTTTAATTCTTATATTTATCGAATTCAAATGACATTAAAAATCTTAAAAAAAAAAACAAACAAAATAATGAAAATATATATTTAAAAAAACAAAAAAAAAAAAAAAAAAAGAAAACAGCAAAATTGCTGGAAATTCATCAATTCAAACGGTTCACAAAATCGGGGAAACTATTTTAATGGCATAGTTAAGCATAAGAATGCAAACGCAAAAAATAAAAAATAAATAAATATTATTAAACCTCTTAAAAGAACATAAAAAAAAAATAAAAAAATTAATTAATTTCTTTATTTTTACGCTCATTCTCTCTTTTTCTCTGTCTCTCTCCCTCTCTCTCTCTCTCTCTCTCTCTCACACTATCTTTCTCTTTATATCGGAAATTTCTATTTTTTATGTTTTCTCTTTTGGAATAAAATTTGATTTTAAAAGAAGAAAAAAAAATACAATTCTGTGGTAAAAAGCGATTACAGCTTAAGTCGAGAAAATAATTAGGCAAATTACATGTATCAAAATTGATAAATAAAGTAAAAAAAAAAATATATTGGGAGATCTTATTTTATTGAATTTAATAATACAACATTATTATGTAAAATAAAAATCTATCAAACAATGGCAATTTTTTTTAAAAAAAAATGCAATTGAAAACTTTAAAAATGATTTTTTCGTATCTCGACATAAGCTGTTATCGCTTTTTACCACAGAATTATTAAAACGAAATTATGTTATTTGCTGAGTCACTTCGCTGAACTCTTTTAACACCCTTTTATTTTATTTTTTTTTTTTCACTAATTTGTTGTTAACAATTTGGCATATTCCTTTTTTTGTCTTGTTTTTCTGATTCCATTTATCTTCTTATTCTTTGGCGAACTCTTCAATTTTTTTTTATTCCCATTTTCTTTTTGTTGCTCTCACTTTTTAATTCTTTAGTTTTTATTATTCCCATTTATCTTCGTTTTCTTATTATTCCCAATTATTTTATTTATTCATTCTTTTTTGTTATTATTCCCATTTTTCTTCGTTTTTGTTATTATTCATTCTTTTTTGTTATTATTCATTCTTTTCTGTTATTACTCATTCTTTTTTGTTACTATTCATTCTTTTTTGTTATTATTCATTCTTTTCTGTCATTATTCATTCTTTTCTGTTATTATTCATTCTTTTCTGTTATTATTCATTCTTTTTTGTTATTATTCTCACTTTTTTTTATCAATTCGCCCTTTTTTGTACTTTTTCATGTGAACAACTTCCTATATATTTCTTGTTTGTTTTGGTTTTCTGATTCGAATTATCTTCTTCACTATTTCAATTCTTTTTTGTATTTACTCGCCTTTTTGCTCACGTTTTGGTGTAAGCAAACTTCGTAAATCTGTTTTTTCATTCTTTTGTTGTGATCGGAGGCCTTGGAGTGAATATTTCGACTTGAAAAAGTCAAAATATTCGAGGAAGAGGAAGGTTCTGGAAAGAGTGGGCCAATTCCTAATACGTCCGAATTGGTGGCTGAAATCCGAGCGGAAGCGACACGCTTGCTGGCGGCCGGGACTAGCTACGGCAGTTGTGGGGGGGTCCTTGTCCACTCTTTCCAGAACCTTCCTTTCCCTCGAATATTTTCGGGTCTATTACGAAACTCGAGTCGAGTGAGTAACTCGACTCACATTTGGACTCGACTCGAGCTAAAGTTGGTATTATGAAACTCGACAATTGGAAAGTCACTTCATTTCCAGCAGTCGAGTGAGTTTGACATTTCTTATAAGAAAATACTCACTCGATCGGCTCTCATAATACGCAGTTCTCTTAACCTACCGTTTTTTTTTCGACTAAAAGTCGTGTGAAACTCGACAAGTAGGCACTCGTCGAGTTTCATAGTCGCAAAATGTGAGTTTTTTGATCGAGTCGAGTTTCGTAATAGGCCCGTTTGACCTTTTCAAGTCGAAATATTCACTCCAAGGCCTCCGATCACAACACTTTTGTATGATTGAAACTCTTCTCCTCCTTCGGGGAGTTCGCCTCCTTTTTTAGCTTCTTGTGTAAACTTCCTACATCCCTTTTTTCTTATTCGAATTTTTCTTCTTGCCCCTTTTCCCTCCGATATTTTAGTTCTCACCGGTTTTTCCTTTTGGTTATGTAAAAAACTGTTTTCTTCTGATTAAGATTGACTTTTGTTTATTATCACTCTTTGTTTTTTCTCTTCGTTCTATAAACAACTTAAACTTTCGTTTTCTGTTCTCTCTCGACGAACTCTTTACTGTTTTACTCTTTTTGTCACTTAGTTTGTATACATAACTTTCTAAATGGTTTTTCTAATTATCTCTTTTTCTTTCCCATCGTTCCTGTTTTGTTTTTTTTTTGCATAAACACCTCTTTTCATGTTTTATTCATCTCACTTTTTATTTCTTTTCTTTATCTGACTACTTTTTTCAATATCCTGCACCCTTTTTATTTTATGTTTCTAGGTTTATCTCTTGTTCTTGCCAGTCAACAAACTCCTCCACTCCCCCTTTTCGTTTTTACTCTTCTTTCTCCTTTTTATTCGTGGCTTATTCCTACCTTTTCCTTTTTTCACTTTTTTGTTTGTGTAAACCATAGAGCTACTGGCGACGACAAGCCGCCGGTTTTGTATAAAGCGCTTTGAAGCCAAAAACACGATGAGAAGTGAGACAAAACAGGGTCGTTGTTGTTGTTTTAGCGTGAAAGTGAGTGAGACAGAACAGGTTCGTTATGTCAATTGTTGTTATTTTTGCGTGCAAGTGAACGCGACGACGTCCGCCTTCAACTCAATCGCTGCTTGTCATCTCCAGTATATGTCTCTATGGTGTAAACAATTTATTGCTTGGAGTTTGTTGAATGTTTTCACAGAACACTTCTATACTGAAACTACTAGCTTTCTAGGTAAAAAAAGGGACAGTATTTTTAACACAAAATCAAATAAAAATTTAACAACTATTTAATGTTTCTCGTGTCCTTGCACTTCGATAAACTCTTTCCTTTTTTATTTTTCTCACTTTTTCGTGTAACCTTCTTCCTTTTTTGTCTTTCTGATTTTCTACTCTCGTGTTCTAGCCATTCGACAAACTCGTTAACTTCTTTTTGTCCTCTTTTACTCTTGTTGCCCTTTTTATAATTTTTTTAACTTCCCTTTTTTTTATTTTTCTCACTTCTTTCTGTAACCTTCTGCCTCTTTTTATCATTCCTTTTTTTGTCTTTCCGATTTTCCACTCTCGTGCTCTTGCCACCAACCTTTTCTTTTTTCCCTATTTTACCTTTTCCAAACTCTCCTTTCCCTTTTTCACGCCTTTCTTGATACTCTTGTTTCCCCCTTTTTTGCTCTTTGATTCCATTTTTTACTCTTGTTTTCCGTTTTCACGTTTGTGTTCCGTTTTTTGTTATCATCTCTTACTCTTGGTTCCCTTCTTTATGCTCTTATTTTCGTGTACTTTCGCTTTGTTGTTCTTTCGATTGGAATTCTTTGCTCTTGCCCTTCGGCAAATACTTTCGTCCTTTTTTCACTTTTTTTATTGTCTAAGTAACTTCCCTTCGTTTTTTCAGGCCAATAATTCCAAATCGTTTCCAATGGATTAACCTGGAAGTGTCTTAATTTTTTCTCCTCTCTCGTATATCTCCTTCCCCCCCATCCACTCCTATATTTACATGTCGTTCAAATTAAAAAATTTAAATGTCGTTGAAATTAAAAAAAAAAAAAAAAGAATTTTTGCAATAATTTTTTCCTGTGCCATATCAAGAAAAAAAAGGAAAAATGAAAAAGTAGTACAAAGTTTAGGAAATCAGGATCTTTCTGTCTCGGCGTGACTGACTGTTGGATGGGAGGGGGAATCCCCTTTACAGGTCACGAATCTTTCATAAATGCCTCTCTTGTCGCACCCGATCGCATTCCCGCGTTCGAGCGCGGCTCTTCTTCTTTGTTAAAAAGGTCCATTAAACAAAGCTCCTTTTTTAATGCTCCATTAAAACAAAATGTCCTTATTCGTTGTTATTATTGCGTTCTCTTTTTATTTGTTTTATTTTTCTTCTATAACTTTAAATCCGTTTAATAGTTAGATAGATCTTAACATACTTTACATAATTTCATAAATGTTTTTTTTTTGTAAATAACAAAATCAAAGAAAATATCAAGTAAAATAAATTTAATGAGAAATGTGAATTAAATTACGAAAAACAAAAATAGAATACAAACTGAAAGTACTTAAGGTTGCAATTTGATAAAATACGGCAATACATTGATGATTTTTGTTGGATTTTTATCTCTTTTTTTATTATTAATTTTATTATTATCTTTATGCGTTATATTATAACTATTATACACTGTTATAAAACTTTCTATCAAATTTGTTTTTATTTTTCCGTTTCTTCTGTGTTTTATCAAAAAGTGGCAAGAAAGCAGCCGGGTTTCAACGTGAACCTTCGCTACGTAATTGTAACGGCATTTTAAAAAGAAAAATTTAAACAATTCCGTGCCCTTCAAAACGGGACGAGGACGCTCATATCCGCTGCGGATGTGATACCTTGTTATTTTCAATACGAACACCTCACTGCGTGCTCCTCTGTCCAATTCGAAGGGAAGTGAGGTCAAATGTTCATCGTACAGCGAGTGAAGCCATCTTGCCTATGCTTCCTGAAGCCTAATTTACCATCTGGGATATTTTGAACACGTTCTCTCTCTCTCTCAGATCTTCATTCTTCATTTTTTCAATCAGACCAACGGACGACCTGTTCGCGCACTCCATCAAAACCTTCCTCATTTGAACTCATCAAACTAATTTTTGGAAATAAGGTCCGACCGAATATCGTTAAACTGAATTCGGACATTGGCGACTCGAATCAAATCGTTCAGTACTGAAACCTGAATATTCGAATTACTATTTTTTTTATGTAAATTTGAATTTGTTTTATCAAAACTAATCGTGCATTCAGCATTTACCAGCTGGTTTTCAACCAATTCCGCTTTTCAGTACCGAAGCAGAACTGTATCTTATCTGAATCAATCTTAATTTTCGCACAATTTTGTAGCTTGCATCTTTTGTCATACGGAAGGCCTCGGTTGTTATGAACTCTAAGGGACCGTCAGTATCAGTCCACTATAAGCCAGTGTTCATTTAGGCTCTTGAGTCGGTACCTTGCAAATGGGACATTAAAATCGGGTTAGGTTAGGTTAGGTATCAGTGGCGGCTTAAAAACCTTACATAGACCCTCGAGGGTCCATAGCGATACCACATATAAAGGAGACCCAATGTACCTAAGGTAGGTGCGCTTGCGTATCGATCTGTGTTGAGAGTTCCTCGTTCAAATCAAAGGTCCCTGTTGCCGTAGCAAAATTAAGGTTAATGCACCTGTAATTAATAGACAACTGAGTTTTCTTCTATCTTTATCGTCTCTTCTTGTATCTTTATCGTCTTTTCTTGACGTTCCCGTTTTCTTCAAATCGGTACTGTGTCAGTACTGCAGACAAAAAGTAAAACCTTTCCGAATAACATCCTCTTCGCTGGTAGGTTCTTCAAAGTGATTCTGTCCTCGGCTTAGATTCGAAATAGATTTGAATAATAATACCGAAATGCCGAATCTCTGTGCAGTACTGATTGATTGAAGTTCGGCAGAATTGATTCAGCACTGGAAATATTCCGCTAGAGATCTGCATGTTTCAGTACCGAGAGTAGACGACTCCAGATTTCCCCTAGTAGTTGTCGCCGTGGATTTCAAGAAACAGAATTCCAACAATTCTGTCTCGGTCTTAGGAGCACGACCGGACTTTGCTAAAAAAATCGTCGTCGCGATTCAATTCAATGTAGAGGTTCTTCAAATTGTTAGTTTGAAGAACCTCTACATTGAAAACCGGTTCGTCATTATTCTCAGTAGGTCAAGTCGCCGTCGTAATTATCTTTCACTCTAAGGGCACTCTTGGGCTTGGGTAAAAAAAAATCAATTTTTACTAAAGAAAACAGGGCATCGTCTGAAGTGGAACGGTTGGCTGCATGTCGAGTCTCATAACACCAATGTAAGAACGACTCGACTTCGAATGTGCGATGTTAATAAGCCCGAACGTGATGCCGAAATCAATAAAATGAGCCTTCCTTCGGACCATAGCCAAACGTGATTTAAAGAAACCGGCTTCTTCAGACAAAGTCCTGCTCTCAACTGTGCTTTTAGAACGTACCGGTTTCTTAAGGCTCGCAGTTCTAAACATCAATCTTCAGTCGGACTTGCTTTTCCAGTGCGCCAGATCGCTCTGATATTCTCGGTACAAGAAGTCGCCGTCGCAATTCTGTTTCGGTTTTAGCGACACGGTTGGACTTCGGAAACAGTGCTTCACACTGCAAACTTCTGGCAACACTTTTCATCTTCTTGCTCTTTCTTTCTGGTTGCGATCGTCGAAAAGTTTAGTTTAGTTAATCTCCAGTCCGTTTTTCTTTTTTTACTTTGCCTATAGTTCAGGAAGTGGCGCAACGCTAGGTTTAGGTTTAAGAAGGGGCGCAGCGCTAAAACCACCAAGCTCACTAGGTGCCAAACGGGCGATCCCTTCAGGTCCTCGTGGGCTATTCCATCACCTCAGAAACACTCCAATTCCCTGCAGAGCCTGACTAATTTGTCATACCCTAATGACCTCAAATCCTCGATGCTCTCGAAGAAAAGGCTACCCAACCATTTCAGACGCCTCCTAGCGATCCCCGGGCATTCACACAGAATGTGAGTGATGTCCTCCACAGCATACAGATCATGGCAGAACCTACACATGTCCGATTCCGCAATCCCTAGCCGCATAGCGTGTTTCCTCAGCATACAGTGCCCCGTTAGTGCTCCGACGAGCAGTCGCAGTTTTCCTCTATCCCAAGTCAATATATACTTAGTCTTTTGACTATCCAGCTCGGGCCACAGGGATCTAGAAATCCTGCAGCTTGCCAGTCCTGCCCACCTAGAGTTGGCTGTCTTTTTAGATCGCTCACCAATTTGCGCTTTGATGCCGCATATCGGTGGACAAACATCCTCCCCAACCCTACCATTCGATACCGATCCCGATCTCGCAAGCACGTCCGCTCTTTCGTTCCCTAAAATATTACTATGCCCTGGCACCCAGCAAATCTGTACTTTGTTCTGACTACAAAGTACCTTTAGCACTTCTCGACAGCGCTTTACTAACTGGGATTTAATGGTGACCGATTCCAGCGCCTTTATGGCCGCCAGGCTGTCAATGTAGAGTGAAATATTCTGATCGCATATCTCCCCCATTAACAGGATGTTTGATGCCTGCAACACCGCCAGAACTTCCGCTTGGAATACGCTACACATATCTGGCAGCTTAAACGCAACGCTAACTAGGCACCATACATGCCCATAGTGATCCCATCAAAACCTCGTAGGTCGCTCATCCTGCTCAAAAGCACCCTGTATCCCTGCAGAACCTGACCAGTTTCTCATGCCCTAGCGACCTCAAATCCTCGATGTTATCGAAGAAATGACTACCCAGCCATCCCCGGGCATTCACACAGGATGTCAGTGATGTCCTCTACAGCGTACAGATCATGACAGTACATGTCCGTCTCAGCTACCCGCATGGCATGCTTCCTCAGCATACAGTGACCCGTCACTGTTCCGACGAGCAGCCGTAGTTTTCCCCTATCCCAAGTTAATATATTCCTAGTTTTTTGACTATCCAGCTCGGGCCACAAAGCCCTAGAAATCCTGCAGTTTGTCAGCCCTGCCCACTTAGTTGGCCGCCTCTTCATAACGTTCACCAATTAGCGCTTTGATGCCACTGACATGCTCCTCAACCCTCTATTCTTCAATTGTTTCACCACATTTTAATACTTCACAGTTCTTTTACATCCTTCATCACTGTGTACTGTCGCTAGCGCTAGCCTTACAATCTGCGCATTTACTCACTTAAAGAAAAAAACAGACTTACATACACACACACACAAAGAACACTACTATGACACGCCATTTTCCTACAATTTTCAAAATGGCCGTCGGGAAGAAGAAACAAAATGGCGTGGTCGCCGCAATAGTTCGTATTTAAATTAAATTTTCATTAAATTATTCTAAGAAATAAGTAAATAAAAGCACAATAAAGCAACAAAACTAAATCGTTAGTAGCGTCATTAAAATAAATTTAAAAGCTCGATAATTCAGCTAAGCGCAAGCAAACATACCGCACACCTTGAAAATTCCACTTAGAATTATACAAAAATACAATTTAAAGCAATAAAAATCATACAAAAAGAGAAATGTAAAAGAAATATTAAATTAAAATATAAAAAAAATAGTAAAAATATTTATTAACTATATACAACTTGATTATATAACTCTAATTATATACTTTATATATACATAACTTTATTATAAATATACGCGATAGTAGAAGAGAGAAAAGAAATTTAATATTGTAAAAAAAAAAACAACAAAAAACCCAAAAAAAAACATAGCATAACCTTAAAACTGAACAGCAAATCTTCTCCGATTTTTTATATTTTAATATTTATGATTGTGATCGTTAGATATATCGATATTTGAATTGTAGGTGTTTATGTACTTAAAAAAAAATATTAAAAACAAAACAATTTAACGATTTCGGTACTTAAGCTATGGCGAGAAACAACAATGGCTGATGCTTCTCCATCTAAACAAAAACAAACTAAAAACACCAACATCACGCGTTAAAATCATTATTGTTATTGTAAAATTCGAAATCGGTTTCTTCCACACCCCGTCTATTCGCTCCGTTCCGAAAATTGTCCGTACCCCCGCGGCAGGGTCGCGCGCGTCATTCGTCGATGGTATCAACATGGCTGCCGAGTTTGTTAAAAGACCGCCATCTTGCTTCGGCGAATGATAAAAACATTCGTATGAAAATCTATCTCCCCAGCTTTTACAACCTCTCCCGCTCTCTCTCCCACTCTTTAATATTCCTTTCTTGTGGGGTGGGGACGACATAGGTTGGGTCCAATCGGTGATGCCAATTTCAGCGTTAAATTTGGTGCTCAAAATTTCATATTTTAGTGCTCGACCAAGAAAACTACTTGGCAACACTGGGTCCAAGCCCTCGTCACAGAGACATCTGCGTTTTTTTTTGCAATCGTTTCCGAACGCTTTGTTTGAAGCGGGACGAACTCGAGGGTTTGAGTGTATAGCGCAAATGGACCGCCCAACAATACACAAACTTTGGAAACAGAAAAATTGCTAGATGGCGACGGTTAGGTAAGATGAGTGGCCGCCGATGCGACCAAACACATAGACCGCCAATGGGTCCGTTGTGATCCTACATGTACGGAAGAAGTACCCGTGTGTCCAAGACGACATCCTAGGTAAACCACCCCGCCAGCCTGATAAACTGCAACAGCTTGTCTAGCTTAATGTAAGCGAATTCACCCAAGTCCACGGCGAAGCGCGTACCTAAAGTACGTTCCCGCCTCAAAGCCAGACCAGGGCATTCGCAAAGCATGTGGAGAATACTTTTCTCGGCAGCGGGTTCACTACAGCTGTTTCACGGATCTGCAACGTCCGCAACACCTAGTCTTCTGGCGTGCCGGCCGATCAGGCAATGCTCCGTCAGTACAACAATGAGTATGCGCAGAGTATTCTTATCTCCCAGTAGGACACCGATGGCGACGCTAAAAGTACATCTTCTAGAAAATGGCGAAATACTAGATGGCGGTGCTGAAAGTTTGCAACTATCCGAAAAGACCACCATTTTTGGTTGTTTTCTTATGTGGGAGCGGCTACAGATTCTACTGCGCGAGTACAAACAAAAGAAATCATGGCGAAGTTTAAAATCTCAGCGCTAAAAGTAAAGTCCGGGTCCGGCCTGTCGGACTTTGAAGCAAGACTCTACGCCAAAACGAAATCTTTTAATCCTCACTGAAACAATCCAAGCCGAAACAAGGCCTTGGATTCGGCTCGGAATATTTCACCTCCTCTAAACTCGTCGAACAGTGCCGAGAGGAGCTAGCCTACTAGTCAGCTCGAAGTAATCGTGGCTTTGTGTTCCCAGGCACAGCAAGATAGAGAGCAGGCAGACAAATTAGCTAGGCGCTGTTCGGGGATCCCCCGTGGAATCTTTTCCAGTCCAGGGACGGACTGTTAAGCGCCAAATATCCACCAACTTTCTGACAAACGCGAACTCCATGAAGACATGGCCGTGTAGACGTCTCCAGAGTCACGGCGGTCAGTACGGCGGCCAGCACAGCGGGTAGTTTGTTCAGGTGAACTTTTCGTGTATCGGCGTGAAGGAGTTTCCTCAGAAGCTCTTATTACGTCCGCCTCGACTCGTTGGCATGCTCGGACACAGCGTCTATCGCATTCATATCGCAATTAATTAATTGCAACTGCAATTCCCCAGGTCTTCCATGGTTTCCCTGCGGAACGTAGATAAATGTCGTTGCATTCACAAAAATCGTCCATGGACGCTTATTCGATCCTATTAAACGGATTTACGGCTCTTGCAACCCAAGCGGTAAAAATACCGCTTAATTATGTCGCGAGTAATCTTGACAGGAAGGCAATGGAGTTGACCAGTGGTAGATGGTTCAACCTACCTACGTGTGAAACCTCCAGGCAGCTATGGTCAGTAATACATCCTAGAAGGACTGCCGATCTTCTGAAAAGAAGTCGTATAGAGACCCGTAACATTACGGCAGTCATAACAGGGCACTGTCTCTTTGGCAGACATGCACAACGCTTAGGCGTTCAATGTACTGACTACTGCCGGAAGCTGCAGAAGTGAAGAAGAAGAAGAGAGCGTTAGGCATATACTTTGTGAGTGTCCCCAGCTAGCCAGCTGTAGGTTCAGAGCCATGGGCAGCTACTTGTTCTCCAGACTCGGGGACATGGTTGGAGCACGAATTGATGAACTTGCCAAGTTCATTCGCATCTGTGGCTGGTTCGACTAGCTTTCCCCTGTAGCAATGCTACGATAACTCCCTATATGGGACTTCATTAAGGTGTCACGGGTGTGATATCACAATGGACCAACCGAATGGTCTAAGTGAGTCGATCCATAGTTTGGATGGCTGCCACTATAACCTAACCTAACCTACGGCTCTTCCCGTCTATCAGTTACACCCATTGGTACACCAGTCACTTTACCACCACATTCTTTTTCTCCCCTTTTCATGTCATCTTTAGGCAACGGAGTCAGCGCCTCGGGCGCGACTCATTTTTATGTCGACTGAGCCTTTCGGGCTCAGCCTTCGCCAACAGTATCTCGGTCGGCACGGGTCACTGACTAATCGGGGACCAGGCCAGGCTCAGTATTCCCTTTAACGTCCATTGCCGCTGTTGTGGGGATGCAAATGAGAGGGAGGCTGTTATCCATCTTCTTTGCGGGTGTCCGGCTGGGGTGAGGGTGCGAAGAGTTGAAGCGTCTACAGACTCTACTGCGTGAGTACAAATAAAAAATGGTGAGGATATGCAACATAAAAAAAAACAAATCAGGGAGAATAACAATCTGCCATCTGGCGGTGAAGCCCCGAATCGTACAGTGGCTTGTATGAGTTTGTTTTGTCGAATCCTAAAGCCCAGCTAACAGACGAAGTTATGAAGTCCAACTTGATTTCAGTCAACGAAATTCGCGAGAAGGACTTGAACCTTGCCTCGGTGTGAACTTCGTCCGGAAAGACGAAACTGGCTTCCTTCAGAAAATAGACTAGAAGCATTGCTGCTATCGCAGCCTTCAATACTTTAGTCAGCCGGTAGCATCCCCATGACCTGGAGTCGATTTCGAAAAATTGGGTTGTGCGGAAAAATGGCTAGAAATCACGCGATATTTACGCTGAATTGGCGATCGAGCTGTCAAGCCTTCAGTACTTCTGTTAGGTCCAAGTCACGCCAATAAATCGCTGTATCCTTCTTCGACTTGGAAGGCGATTTCGATGTGCGGAGAAGAGAGTAGGATCTTGGCGAAATTCAAAACAGCTTTTTACTCACCGTGAACATAGTGGGAATTGATTTCACAAGCAAGTTTGAAGAGGAAATCTCAATACATCCTGCAAAGAAGTGTTAAGCTGGTGTACAGAAACTGGACTAAGCGTCCACCAAAATGAAAACGACTATCGATGCTTTCACAAAAGAAGACTTCAAAGCGCAAAAACTCTCTGAAGGCCAGGATCTCTCTCTCTCTCTCTTTCTCCGACTTCTAGCGTCTGAGGATATGAAAGCAGAGAAAATAGCCCGTACCAATCTCGTCACGGAGCTTGAAAGCGACCCCATCCTCATCGTTCCAATTCTATTCAAAGTAGCAGTCCCAATCCTGCAAGAACTGGAAAACCCATAGGCCGTAAATTGAAAGGAAGTACTTACCTGGAAACGAATTGCTCCAAAACCAGCGAAACTCATGCCTAACACACCCACGATATTGAATGAGTTGATGATGTATACCTTTCTGAGGGAGTCAGACCGCCCTCAACCATCAACACAATTGTTACTCAATTCCGCAAATACATACCCAACAGCGTGGTGGGTTACGTAGGGTGGATACAGTAGGCCGGGTACTTACGATGGGTGTGATGGTTGTGGAGGTTGCGTGTTTACGATCGGCACGTTGGTTATGAACGCATCCTAAGGGGGTTGCAGACAACTTATAGGGGTCCTAACGGGACACTGTCCCTTCGGGAGGCATGGAGAAAGGCTGGGAATACCCATGGCTGATCTGTAACGCTGTGGTGATGAGAATGTTGAGCCAACACTGGAGCATCTAGTGTGTGAATGTGAAAGCCTGGCACGTACCAGGTATCGGTACTTGGGGGAATTCTCCTTGACCGATCTATCAGAACTTGCGATAATTCCTTTATGGAGAACTACTCTCTTCGTAAGGAAGAGCAATTGACCGTATTGTGAATGTCACGTCACGTCACTTCGATGCCGATTCGACATCGACGCCTGAAAAAGCGATTGTAAATGTCGATTGTCATCGACAGCTGTCACTTTGATTGTCATTTTCCGTCGATGAGATTCCAGTCCGTGACGCTTGAAAAAAATTAACGTCGATGCAAAAATGAAATGATTGTAAATGAAAGCATTCACATGAGCTTAAATTCAGAATTTACAGCTGACACATACATATCAATATGGAAATGCTAATGAGTCACGTCGATGCGGTTACACAATCGGTTTTTTTCGATTGACGTGACACGTTGAATCGGCATCGAAGTGACGTGACGTGACATTCACAATACGGTCAAATATTTGGAATCAGTAGTCTAGAGCCCGGTTTATACGATGGGACCACAATGGATCCACAGTGATCTCTTGTGATGGACTGTGGCACATTGCTTCAGTCCACCCTTCTCAACCTAACCTAACCTAAGGGGGTTACTTGTGGTAGGTGTGGCACGCTAGGTTGTTCAGTAAAGCGGTGGAACAAGACATTTTACCGATCGGTGAAAAACACTGTGCAGTGGATTTGGGACGAGGCCGGTACTTGTACCTCACCATCGGAGATTACTTAGGTCACTGCTGGTTTGGCTGGGCTTCGTGCTGGGTCGGCAATTCTGTGGTGTTCGGCGCCTTGCTCTTTCACATTTGGGTGGTCCCACGTCCAGTTCTCCCCTATCCCTCTTGCATAGTCTCCTTCATATGTCGCCCCCAGTGCCCATCCTAACTATCTCTCTCTCTCTCTCGTGCTCTTTTGCTCTGTCGGTGGAAACCTTTTATGCTATTTTTGCCTTAAAAAAAACTACATCAACTCGCATATCAAATCAAAGGTCTTATTAAGGCCAAAAAAAAAAAAAAATTAAAAAAAAAGCTCTTAACAAGCAACCACAAAATTTTAATCCGCGCAATCGAAAATCAGTACAAATCGGATTAGGTTTATAAGCATTAATCTTCCTAATCGAACTTATAGTAAGCTTTCTGTGTTCCATTTTGTCATCAAGCTTTCTCCTTTTGGCGAAACTAAAAACTTATCGCGATCTCCTTCACACACACTAACACACACGGACGGAAGGTGAAAAAATGTTCAATTGATTTTCTATCAGAAGGAGCAAACACCTAGCCGCTTTTAATTTAAAAAAAAAAAATATTAACAAATATACGAAGAACTGGAATAATTGAAAGTTAGTTAGTGTTAAAAAAAAACATTATTATCTAAGATTTTTTAACTTAACAAAAAACTCTAAGAACAAAAAACAACTCTACTACCAAATAACAACTTTATTATGAAAAAAGACAAAGAAATTAAATTAAAATAAAAAAAACCCGTTAGAATTACATAAAAAACTAAATATACTAACAATATACAAAATATAAAAAATAAACTAACATAAAAACCTTTCTTTTTGCTTTTAATCGAATTGCACTTGTGGCTGGTTTCTGTTGCGTGCCATACAACTGTGACCGCACGATTCGTCCTATGTACTGAATTGACGCGTGTCGCGCGTGCTACTTGCTGAATCGTTGTCCCGGCTAAGAGACGAGCTGTGCTAATAATGGTTTATATGGTTCGTGTCTGGAATAAAGAAGTGAAGTTGTATACAGATCTCTGGATTTGGTTGGAAGATCCTTGAATTCACCGTCTTAACTCCACCTTGTATTATTTTTCACCACCTATGCCGTGACCAAGGAGGGGGGGGGGTCCACTTCGTAGATATTCCTTAATACACAGCTCTTTTAGTTCAGGAGGAAACTTAACGGAGTCGAGCTTGGCCAAGACATGACCTACACAGTAGACGAGGTTGTGCCATTCTTTTGTCATCTGGAATGCCACCGGAATCTACGATACTGTTACTTCAATCCTTCTGTCCAGTTGATTGTCCAGCCTCGATAAGTTGTGGGCGAATTTTCTCGGAAGTCAAGATCCTGATGGTTGTTGTTAGTCTCTCTTCTGTCCAGTTCGTTGCCCAGTCTTAAGGTTCCAACGGCTGTTAGACTCTCTCCTGACATTCCTTCCAGGTCCCGACCAAGATTTGAGGGAATTTTCTTGGAACTCGTGATGAAGGCTCCACGAATCGCTCCAGTCCACGGCACTGTCACTTCATTCCTTCTGTCCAGTTTGTTGTCCAGCCTCGAGAAGATGTGAGCGAATATTTTTGGAATTATGCTCCTAAGAGAGCTCTTCTGGCCCTGCTTGTTGTTCCAGCCTCGAGGAGATGGTACCGAATTTTTTTGGAACTCAAAGTTCTGATGGGTGCTAAGCTCTCTTCTGTTCAGCCTTGACAAGATGAGAACGAATTTTCTTGGAATTCAAGGTTCTGAGAACTGTTTTGTTCACTCCGCCCCTCCAGGTTGTTGTAATCCCAAAATTTGAACGGAACTCTTGGAACTCATAAGTTCCTGATGGCAGGACATTGTCATTTCATTGCTTCTGTCCAGTTTGTTATACCATCATCATCAATGAGGCGACAGGCCTAATCGGGTTCTGACCTGAAGTTAACGCCTCCAATCGTCTCGATCGAAAGACCGCGTCCTTCAGCTGCTAATTTTTAAAATGGCTTTGCTATCTTCATCGACCGAGTCTTCCCATTGCTTGCGTGGTTTGCCTACTGGCCTGTTACCACACCCTTGCCTTTAACAGCATGTTTGGGGATTCTTCTATCTACCTCCTTAGCACCAGGGAAGGTTAGGTTAGGTTAGGTTAAGAGGAGAGAACTGTAGCACTGTGCCACTGCCCATCACGAGAGATCACTGTGTTCCCCTCGTATGAATCGGACTCTTAATTATTGGTTCCAAATGTTGCTCTTCTTTATGAAGAGAGCAGTTCTCCATAAAGGTATCATTGCATGATCTGATAAATCGGTCAAGAAGAATTTCCTCAAGTACCGATATCTGGTACGAGCCAGACTTTCACAACCACACACTAGATACTCCAGTGTTGGTTCTACATTCTCATCACCACAGCGACATAGATTAGCCATGGGTATTCCCAGTCTTTCCCCATGTCTCCCAAAAGGACAGTGTCCCGTTAAGACCCCTACGAGTTTTCTACAAGCGTTCCTACCCACAGACAGTATGAAACAAGAGTTCGTCTTGTCAAGTTTCGGCCAGCACATTCTAGCCTGCCGGCAACCCGAAAGATTCGCCCAAGCCCCTTCAATTTGTCATTCCCCTTACACGTTCAATGGGACATAGAACCGATTCATCAGTCAACTCTATGCTCATCTCCGACCCCCTTCTGGCGAGCTCGTCTGCCTTTTCATTTCCAAGGAAGTCACTGTGACCAGGGATCCAACAGATTTTTAGGGTATTGTTTAAACCCACCTCTTGTAAAGTTCTTTTACATTCGCTTACTAGTCTAGATTTGGTTACGTGCGTATAGCAGCTTGGCTCTCAACGTATATAGTTATTGCACTATTCACACACAGTTTCTGTTATTTCCGCTGCTTTTGTTAATGCAAATATTTCCGCCTGAAACACACTCGAGCTATCCGGTAGCCTGAACGATTCCATGCTATCGAGGTCGCAAGAGTCATCCTCCTGCCCCCGTTCCACTTTCGATCTTGGAGCCATCAGTGTAGAAAGCAAGCATGTCTGGAGTGCTGATCCTAGATCCCCACTCCATTCTGGTGGGAATGTTCACAACAGAGGAATGTCCAAAACTGAAAGACGGTGTCCCGTAGTCGGTGCGCTCTGAAATGCCGGAGCACAGGGAAACTGACAAGATCCTAGTGTGGTCCACACTGCCTTCCTTCCAATAGCCCGCCTCACGCAGACGCAACGCACTCTTTGCCGCTATTGATTTGACCGCTAAGTCCAGTGGGATTATGTGGAGCATAACCACCAATGCCCTGGAGGCCGTGGTACGTAAAGCGCCAGTAATCCCAATGAGTGCAATTCTTTGAATTTTGTCCATGGCGGCCCTGTTAGTCCCGACATCCAGCGCATGCCACCACACCAGAGACCCGTACGTAAGAACGGGTTTAACTACCGTGACATACAGCCAACGGGCTATTTTCGGGCTAAGGCTTCAGGTTTTTTCTATCATTTTCTGACAAGCGTAGTGAACACTCGATTCCTTCTTGATCCTGTCGTCAATCGTGAGTTTCCAGTTTAACCTAGGATGAAGATTACTACTTCACACTAAGGGAGAGCGGGATGGTAACGCCATTCAAGCGTGGGAGCCTGACTTCTCGGTCTTTTTTCCTCGTGAAGAGGATAAAGTCGGTTTTCTCCGGATTGATGTTGAGACCGCAATTATCAGCCCACCTGTTCAAAGATTT
Organism: Beris morrisii; assembly: GCA_951812415.1. Classification (NCBI taxonomy): domain Eukaryota; kingdom Metazoa; phylum Arthropoda; class Insecta; order Diptera; family Stratiomyidae; genus Beris; species Beris morrisii. The sequence continues at coordinate 7,482,818 of OX638314.1, read as the reverse complement.
GAGCCCAACTTCTAGTAAATCGCTCAAGGTGTCCAGGAACTTGCCTCTCACCATCAAGACGATATCATCTGCGTAGGCAACCACCTTGACACCGGTCGAAGATAGAGTCTGTAGAATTTCATCGACCACTATGACCCATAGTAGTGGAGATAACACCCCACCCTGCGGAGTTCCACGGGTTGCTTTCATTCTGCTACATCCATCCCCTAAAGAGGAGTTAATAATTCAGCAGGGAAGGATCTTGCGAGGATGTATATATCGTCAGCGTATGCTACTAGTTGGGTAGCGTTGAATAGTAGTGGCCCATTGGTGTCGACTGGGGTTTTTCGGACGACATACTCCAGTGGCAATTGGAAAGCATGGGAGCTAGACCATCTTCCTGCTTTAAACCACATTCCGTTCGAAAGCTGTTTGTAGAATCGGTTTGTATTCTCACTTGGGATTCAATGTTCGTCATTGCGAGTCTCGTTAGTCAGACTAGACTAATATCCACGGCAAGCTATTCGGCATCGACACTTAGCTCTGACTAGATAGTGGTCACAATTGGCACCGCGGAGCATTCGTACATCAAGTAGTCCATTTGATTGAAGGTGTGACTATCTGGTGATGCCCACGTTCGTTTGTGAATATCGCGATGAGGGAAGCATGTAGAGCTTGCAATGATGTTTTTGCTGATTGCGAAATCAATAAGACGCTGGCCATTGTCGTTGGTTATGTCATGGAGACTGTGCCCTCCTGTTGTTCCTCTATGAGCCTCCTCCTTTTCGACTTTTGCATTAAAATCCCCAAGACAATTTTTAGGTCATTCGAGGGCAGTCGTCTTTAGTTATACCGTCTTTGTCTTCTGTTGGTGCGTTGACGTTGATCAGCCATCTTCCACGGTGCTATGGAATGGAATTGCAGTTTGCTCTACAGCCTCAACAATATTTGAGCGAATTTTCTTGGAACTCAAGGTCCTGATGGATGTTGGACTCTCTCGTGTCCTCTCTCTTCTGATCAGCTTTTTTGTTGCGGCAATTTTCTTCTAACCCGAAGCCTGGTAGCTGTTTGGCTCTTCAGAATAGTAAAAAGAGGCTTCTTCATAACTTCTTGAGAATGGGAAAATGGCCGTTCCATTTGTCCCTAAATCCACACTCAAAAAAGCGCGCAAGTAACGCTACTCTCGTTTCGTATGTCAGTCGAATATCTAACGCACGAAAAGAGCGTGACACGTCATTCGCTTTTCCCAATAATTTCCGAAATCGAGTCAGACGCAGTCGTGCTATTCTCTTTCGTCTCCTTCAACCGTTTCTTAGGGGACTGTAAGATACAATTTTACAGTTTCTTTTTTTATTATCCACAAGTGCAGTTACAAATTTAAAGAAACTTCGCGTAGTTACCGTTACTTAAATTAAATGTACCGTTAGAGACAATGTTTTGCTGGCCATTACCATGAGTCTTTCTTTATTTTGAAAAATTAAAAAGAGAAATTATTGACAAATACGAAAAATATTCATAATTAAACTTTAATTAAGTCTTTAAAATTTGTTCACGTGTGCTTTTCGCGTTTTCTTAAAAGAATTAAAACAAAACAAGAAAAAAAACAATGGAAATAGTAACACAAATATATTTCGAAAAAATGACAGCTGTCATCTGTCAATGAATTTATATAGTTATTAATTACAGAAACAAAAAACTAATCTAACAAATTAAAAACAAAATCCAGACTGCAATAATCTTCCACCCGCTTTTATATTCCCCTTGCTAAATAATTCAAATTTTTATTTAGATAAGTACCTACAAAATTTTACTAATAAAAAAACCTTTTAATTATTAATAACCGAAATTAATTAATGGTGTAAAAAACGTGTAATTAATACCAGACACTTTAATGACATCAATAAATGAATTCTACAACACAAAAAAAGCAATGGCGTCTTGAAAGTTTGCGTGGTTTCAATAAGTTAGCTCCTCTACTCTGCCCCCATCCTCCTAACACTGCATTACCTCGTCTCGAATGAACCGCGTGTGTCCGAACATGCCAACCGACGCAATAAGAGCTTCCGAGGACACCCCTTCACGCCTGAATTGACTACCTGTCCATCCCGTTCATTTGAGGTTATATCATAGGACTGGCAAGCGCCATCTTAGGACGCTTGTGTTTCCAACGGGCAGTTTCGTCTTAGTCAAGAGAGGACCTCTGTGTTGAAACTGGAGAAAGATCTATGAGGTATAGCGCGGGGCTTGGAGGAATCCCTCCGCCTCCGATGAAATCTAATCTAGTCGGTACTACAAAGAATTAGCGAATTGGTGTGATCGGAAGACGCATTGAAAATCCTGAATGCACTTTGTTTGAGGAATTCCCGAATGGTGGGTGAGATTCGCTTCCGGATGTAGCTGTGTGCTACTGACGTACGGAGGCTCTGAGGCAACGGTTTTGCTTTACCTGTAAACGCGAAATGTGTCATTTGGCCGCGTGTCCCCATGCTGGCCAAGACTGGCTTTATGATCGACTTGTAAAGAAGCAACTTGCTGCGAGGAGAAAGTCTTCTTCGCCCGTTGTTCATAGGAGCCAATTTTGACTTATCCAAAACCGTTTGGGTGTGCTGTCCCAAAGTCAGTTTCTTGTCTAATTTGACCCCGAGGTACTTGAGAACTTGAGAACTGGCTTCCAAGGGATGTCGTCACCGAAAATGGATACGTGTGAATCAGGTGGTTTTTTCCGTTTCGCAAAGAGTATGACCTCACTCTTGGCGAGATTAACGTTAATTCTCCACAAGCTTAAACCAGTCTTGAAGTTTCGTGGCAGCTGTTTGTAATTGTCTTGTACTTACAGTCGGACTCAGTCTTGACTGACACATAAATGCTGTGTTGTCTGCGTAAAATGCAGAGACAGTGCGATCCGTTTCTGGCGCGTCTGCCATAAAGACAGAACAGCAGGGGAGAGAAAGTCGATCCTATAGGCACACCAGCTTCAATGGCCTTTAGTGTCGATCTCTGCCCGTTTAGCTCCACTTTGAACGATCGTTCGTTCAAGTAGGTGCGGTACTAGTGTAACGACTTGTTTTGTTGCCGGGGCATGTTCATCGTTACAAACATTTATTTGTTCTAGACTTCACTTTATTATCTATTTGGTTTAAAACACATTAAATTTCAAGTTCTGATCTCCTAGCGTTCTGCTCGTCTTCGATGTTAGGTTTACTCGCCTTGTCTCGCCTTCGCTTGACGTACCTCGCCTCTGCTCGCTCGCCTCAGTTCACCGTTATGCGCTCGTCTTAGCTCGCTGTATTATGTCTCTACTCGTCTTGTGTTCCGTCTCTGCCCGTCGTTCGCTCGTCTGCTGTGCTCGCCTTGACTTGGTCCTGCTTAACGTCTCTGCTCAATATGATTCGACTCTGTTATTCTGTGGGTACGACTCTGCTCGCCTTGCCTTGACTCTCTCTGCTCTGCTCTTCCCTGTCTTCGTCTCTGCGTGTTGCCTCTGCTCGTTCTCCCTGTCTTCGTCCTTCCCTGTCTTCGTCTCCGCGTGTTTCCTCTGCTTTGCTCTCCCTGTCTTCATCCTCCACTGTCTTCGTATCTACGTGTGCTTCTGCTTTGATCATCTTGGCTCTGCTGTGTCTGCTTGTCGTGGTTTTGGCGTCGTTCGTCGTGGCTTGTCGTAGCTGGTTGTAACTTGACTCCTGGCACGACTCTGCTTGCCTTACTTGACCCAGTCGCTGAGTGTCATCTCGTCTTTGTTCCGCTTGATCTGCTCGTCGTGGCTTGCTCTGTGCTTGTCGCTGCTGGGTTCTGCTCGTTGCGCCGCGATTCTGCTTGGTTCCGCTGGGCTAGTCTCTGCTCTGCTTGACTCTGCTGGGCTAGTCTCTGCTTGATCTGCTTTCCTGCGCTAGTTTCTGCTCTGCTTGGCTCTGCTACTGGGCTAGTCTCTGCTCTGCTTAGCTAGTCTCTGCTCTGCTCTGCTTGGCTTGTCGCTGCTTGGCTCGTCGCTGCTGGTTCTGGTCTGCTTGGCTAGTCTCTGATCTGCTCTACTTGGCTTGTCGCGGCTTGGCTCGTGGCTGCTGGCTCTGGTCTGCTTGGCTAGTCTCTGCTCTGCTTGGCTAGTTTCTGCTCTGCTCTACTTGGCTTGCTCCGCTGCTTGGCTTCTCGCTGCTTGGCTCATCGATACTCTGCTGGCTAGTCACTGCCTGGCTGATTCAGTGCGTTTGTCCTACTGACTATGATTGGCTTCGGCCAAGAACATTGCCTCCGTGTAGAGGTTTTCTGTGATGTGTTCCAACAACCCGCACCAATTGGTGGACTGCTTCTCACGAAAAACAGCGTTTCTCTCCTGTGTATTGTTGGTAGACTGTGTGACAATTCGCGTGCTGGGTTTTTCTAAGGGTGGCGGCTGTTTCTAGTCAAGGTTGCTTTTAAATAAAACATCGTTTTTTTTTCTTCTCAAAAATTCTCTTTAAATGGTAAATTCCGAAAACTCAAAACGAAAAAAAAACATCAAAATTCGCTGCAATAAAATTAACTACAACAAATTCAATTCGCACAAAAAAAAACTGGCATCCCAGTCCCGACAGCACGTACACTGGCGCCTACCCCCCCCCCCCAAAAAAAAATCCAAAACAGTGTTGAATTCCGGTAACACAAAGAGAAACATTCCGTTTCAAGATATGAGCGAATGTGTGGTGGTGTGAGTGTAGGTAAGTGTTTGATTATAAAACTTTTTAATATCCGTTTTTATTCCATCGCCGGATTAATATATTCGTTGGTTTTCCCCTTTAATTCGGTTAGTCCGGTGTGAATTCGAAAATGTAGTCGTGATTCGAGCGAATAGCCGGTGAAATTTTTCCTAGGAAAGAAATAAGAAAAAAAACGAGTTACTCGGCGTTAAAATGCGCGCCATCTAGCCGTCAACTTACTTGGCATCTTCGAGAGCAGCAATGGCGCTCTCCTTCTTACCCTGTTCGGCGTAGAGTAGTCCGATTTCGACTATCGCGTACGGAACTAAGTAATGATCGTCTTTGATGTCCTTCTGCAGTGCAATAACCGCTTCGAGGCATCTATACAAAATAAGAACGGTAAAAACGAATAAATCCAAAATCGAAACGCTGCACTTACTTTAACGCCTGTAAAGGACTTTTCATTTGTCGCAAACAAGCACCCTTCAATAGCAAAACAAGCGCTTTGTTGTCCGCATCGTACTTGTTACTACTGCCATCTGTTGTCGGTTGATCATTTAGTTCCACGTATTTCCGTTCGATTAGCTTGTAGATTCCGTCGGCAATCGAGAAATGTTTGCTCATAACTTTGAACGTATTCCACACGTACATGAGTTCGATGGCGGGCAACGTAAGGTAACGATTCTGTGCAAAGTACCGTTCGGTCTTCTTACAAATGAACTTCTCCATCGGAAGCGATTTGCCGGCAATTCGTTGTTTAAAAGATGGCGCGTCGCGCATTAAAGTGTCGATCGTTTGTCGATCGTCGACCGTTAAACTCTTTTCGTCGAGCATTAGGAGCACGGCGGCCTTTTGATACGAGTAAATTGTTCGTGACCATTTGCTGCCGTCGACTAAATGCGATGCGTAGACACTCGATTCGCGCCAATTCAGCTGCAAGCTATCGGAAACAAGGAGGAGGCGAAATGTTTTGAAAATTAAAATTCTCGATACCAAAAAACAACAGACCGCACCCTTCTCAACTTACCAATTCACCCACAACAATTCCCAAAAGCACAAGTGATGAAATTGCGGCCAAACTTCTTGTGAATGCCACGATTTTTTATACCAGATCTGTGCGTCGTTCAGGTTGCCCTTCATAAACTCTAAACGGGCCTTGAAGAAAAGAAACCATACTCCTTGCGGATACAGTTTTAGCTGCTGGTTTAGAATCTCATCGCAAAATTCCAGATCGCCTTCCTGATGACTGAGCACGTAGCAAACAATCAAATGATAGCCGAGCAAGGTCATGACGCAGAGAACTTGGCGTATTCCGGACATTCGATAGCCAGAGATTAAGTCTTGCATGCCGATTTGCTGTGTATGTGAGGGGGGAGGGAGGAGTGGAGGGGTCAGAAAAGAACAAAATTAACTAAACTTTTTCAAGAAAGAAAAAAAAGTGGCATCTAATTTCGAACGTTGCTACTTTGCTGCCTTTGGTGTCAGAAGTGGGATTATACAAGCTGGAAAGTCTCTCCTCCGATCACACTCACTTCTCTTCGTCAGCTCTCTGCTCTGTCCCTGGATCCCCTTGGCCAGAAATAGCCCCACCTTTGATCTTGAGTTTTAGTCTTGGTTGTTTGGTTGGTTTACGTGGTGGCCCGTCTGCCGAAAACAGGGTCCAATTAGCACAGGAAGCGCCGTTTTGATACAACAACTTGTTTAACCTGGTCGTGGAGGGTTGATGAAGTGGATACATGGTTTAACAGAGACCTGGGGCTCCAATGGATTATCATATCCATCCGGAGCTGTTCAGGAAGGTGATCAGTTCTCCAACCTTGTTCTTCGATATCTCGTCAAGGTTATTAAGGAAAGGTTTGCCTAGTACGCGAAGTCTGGCTCTAGCTAGGGCGGGACACTCGCAAAGAAGGTGGATAACAGTTTCCCCCTTATTAACCTCCCCACAACTGCGGCAATTGACGTTAAATTGAATACCCACTCTGGCCGCGTGCTCGCCGATCGGCCATAACCCTGACATGACTCTGGAGACGTTCACACGGCTCCTGCTCAGGAGTTCATCTGTTCTTCTCCGGGAAGCACCTTCCCAAAAATCTGGTAGACCAGATTGCCATCATACACGATCTCCCAGAGTCACCATATATGGTTTCTCAAAATCTTTGGCATGTTATCGTTTACTGAGTCGGTTAGGTCCTTCTGATTAAATTCCTGTAGAATTTTTAGGTGACCGACAAGGTCTAGTGCCTTGAATTTATTGTACTGCTGTAGCTTTCTGGCCTCTCTCTGAGCCCCTCCTTCTTTATCTCTAAGTGTAATGGGGCCAAGTCTATCATGGCTTCCATTGCAGCAGTGGGACATGATTTAAGTCCCCCAGTAATGCTAAGAACAGCACACCTCTGAATTTCTTGCAGGGCCTTCTGTGCTGTGATTTGTTCAACCTTTGGCCACCATACCATAGCGGTATTATAATAGACTTGTAGGTCCAGTATACCATATTTGGTCTGAGACCCCAAGTGGTACCACAGAGCCTTCGACACGCCATAAAAGACAATGTTACTCGTGTGGAGATGTTTTTAAGATGTAAATTCCAAGTCAGACACTTGTCCTAGGTAATTCCCATGTATTTCGCATCGGACGAGAATTCAATTGTAGTTCCTCTCACAATCGGGGGCCTTAAGTTTACCTTCCGTCTTCTACTACCCCTAGACATTTTTGGCATGCAAATAGCAGCCCCACTTCTATGCCCACCATGTTTACTAAGGCACAGAACTTTACAGTCTACACCTGCAAAGGCCAAATTGATCACTGTCACTGAGAGCACGTCTTCATTTTGACATGTCTCCAATGTGGAGAAATTGTTGAGACTTTTCTTGTGGTTATAGCGACACAATGTGGAAAAACCTGTTCGATGACAAGACAGTCGCAAAACTTTAGTCACAGCAGGTTGTGACCTGTCACAATTTCAGAATACGGTCCGAATCCGAATCTATTCTAAAGCCCTGATTTGCTTTTACTTTTGGATCACCTCCAACTTCTCATTTCAACACCTTGGCTGCACTTTCGCAACTTTAACTCTGGGTCTGCCACTTTGTTTTCCCTTAAACGACGACGTCTACAACAATACAAAAAATCAATACAACAACGAGCTGTCAGATCTTACCTTATTTCCAGAGAATCCGATAAATTCAAGCAATCGAATGACACGTCCTGGCAGCAAGGATATCATCAAATTGAACGTACCCATTCCCATTCGTACGCCACTTTCGAAATGTGCCTTTGAACTTTCCGATTTCCATTTCCTTTGCGCTAGGATTGCCGCACATTCTCTAGAAGAAGAAAGAAAAGGGAGGAAGCGTGGTAGGGACGGAAGAAGAGGATAGGAAAGGAGGTGATTAAATAATCGATTTTTTTTTTTAAATTTACGATACAGTCGCGTTCAAAAGAAACCTCAGTCCTTGTGGGGGGGAAGCAACGAAGTTTACTTCATTAGGTAAGCAGCATCAAGGTCAAGGCTTGCTATTACAATCAACATAATGCCAATCAAGAGCTGCAAAGAATCCCGAAGCTAACGGACTGCGGGGAGTTGAAAGACCCATCCAAATGACGAAGTCGGGAAATAGCTCTTAAGACTCGGCGATAGGTTCTTCCAACTCAAAGTACAGCCCCCCTACATCCGCTACACTTGTAACCATCCGCCGAGTTGCAACTGTTAACGCCACGAAAACTCCCAATCTCCTCTGACGAATGAAACACTTTCTTCAGCACCCCGGGTCATGAAACCTCAGCTAACTTCGCCAAAGGACCGCCAACTACTGGCATCAGGCTACCACAAGCATCCAGGAGAAATGACAAATTTCGTGAAAACGAGTAACACTGAAAGCTCCTAATTGTGGGCAATCGAGAGCCGCTCTTTGACCGCTCAAGGTTAGAACGCCTATGAATTCACTTTATTGTGACGCCGAGCGGGATCAATAAAACTCAAAGATGTGCGTTGCATCTTAGTTTGACTGACTTGATATCTTATTATCCCGAACGAGAGTCTAGATCACTCACTAAGTTGTGGCGGCGGAACAGGACCCTCTATAATCGGGACACCGTCGAAATGAATCAAAGTGCTTTCCTATATCCTGCAAAATGCGTTGCATACTTCATCGTTTCGGTGTTTTATCTAAATCTGATGAGTGGAAGCCTTAAGAACTTAACCGAATTGCAGAATAATCCGAAATAAGTAAACGTCAAAACCGACGAATCATATTGTTACATGCAAGGCTGGCAACCGCGCAACTCGATCAGTTTACCGTGAGAAAAACAGAAAACTTCTAATGCCTAAAGCGGGGAAACGCTCTCAGAACCGCGTACACATAGAGCAATAAATGTATGAGAGCGACTTAGGCAATTTTTACTTAGGTTAGGTTAGGTTATAGTGGCAGCCATCCAAACTATGGATCGACTCACTTAGACCATTCGGTTGGTCCATTGTGATATCACACCCGTGACACCTTAATGAAGTCCTATATAGGGAGTTATCGTAGCATTGCTACAGGGGAAAGCTAGTCGAACCAGCCACAGATGTGAATGAACTTGGCTAGTTCATCAATTCATGCTCCGGCCATGTCCTCGAGTCTGGAGAAGAAGTAGCTGCCCATGGCTCTGAACCTACAGCTGGCTAGCTGGGGACACTCACAAAGTAGATGCCTAACGCTCTCTTCTTCTTCTTCACTTCTGCAGCTTCCGGCAGTAGTCAGTACATTGAACGCCTAAGCGTTGTGCATGTCTGCCAAAGAGACAGTGTCCCGTTATGATAGCCGTAATGTTACGGGTCTCTATACGACTTCTTTTCAGAAGATCGGCAGTCCTTCTAGGATGTATTACCGGCCATAGCTGCCTTGAGGTTTCACACGTAGTTAGGTTGAACCATCTACCATTGGTCAGCTCCATTGCCTTCCTGTCAAGATTACTCTTGACGTAATTAAGCGGTATTTTTACCGCTTGGGTTGCATGTATAGCAGCCATTTCAGATCCAGTTTTGTCCAGCTCATCGGCTGCCTCATTTCCTGGTATCCCTTTGTGTCCCGGAACCCAGCACAGGAAAACCTTATGATCTGCGCCCAATGTTTTCAGACGCTCCCTACTTTGACTTGACTAGGTTGGATCTTAGAGCTTTCATTGCTGCTTGGCTGTCTATGTAAATCTTTATACACGACTCTTCGGGAAGATTTGTTGCTTTGATTATCCCAGTCCCCCCTAGTAGGGAAAAGGGTATGGAATCCTGTATCGAAGCTTAAAAACGGAGTTATATAGTCGGTGAGTTCACTAAGCCCACAATCTGGAAATAATGAAAGAATTTTGCTATGCCCATAATCCGCAGATTTCCAGCAGCCACCAGACTCTTTTAGTCTCAGGGCGCTCTTGGCAGCAGCATTCTTGATTTGAATATCTATTGGCAGCAGAAGCAGCATAATCTCCATTGCAGCTGTTGGCGTTGATTGCAAGGCGCCCGTGATGCCTAAGCAAGCCGCTCTCTGCAATTTCGTTAGGCTATTCTTGTGCACGCTTTTGTCCAGGGCTGTCCACCATACCAGGTTACCATAAAGAAGAATGGGCCTTACGATAAAGATGTACATCCAGTGAACCATTGCGGGCTTTATTCCCCATTTCTTGCCAAAGGCCTTCTTGCAAGTATAGAAGGCAATTGTTGCTTTCTTGATGCGCTCATCAAGGTTTTTCTTCCAGTTAAGCTTAGCGTCAAGAATAATTCCCAGGTACTTAGCTTCAGTTTTAAGCTCCAGAATGGTATTACCTATTTTTGGAATTGCGAATGGGGGTATTGCTCTCCTTCGAGTGAAAAGAACCAGTTCAGTTTTTGTGGGGTTAACCCCCAAACCACAACTTGCCGTCCATTTGTACAATTTCCGTAGTGCTCCCTGCACTAGTAGCAATTTTTACTTGCTAGTGACAGAAATGACAATGGCATAAGCGTGCTGAATGCAGCTGACAATCTTTGCTGACGCGAGCATTCAGAATAGTTCGCGATTTGGTTTATAATTGCAATGAAGTCGCTTTTCACGACGTGATATCGAGTTCATGTACCAGGTGTATAAGCTTAAAACGATCGTTGACACATAGATGGCGTTAGTGAGCGTGTTAAGCAACCTAGGGACGCCATTTTTTTTTTATTTAAGGGTTGGTTAGTTGTTAACATTAATCAGTGCACATCGTCACAAATTTCATTTGTCGTTTTCGTTTGTCCTGTGCTGATCATGTCTAGTTTTTTGCCAGAAAAAGAGCATATGCCGGAAGCTCTGCTTTTTTGCTTCCATTTGAAGAAAACGGCTGCGGAATGCTTATGGAGGCCTATGGTAACAATGTTTTAGCGGAATCAACGTGCAGGGCTTGGTTTCGTCTATTCAAAAACGGCGATTTTGACCTGAGCGACAAGAAGCGCGAAAATCAGTCGGAGGATCTCATTCGAATTTTTTTACTCTGTCGGTGAATTATTGGCTGAATTAGATTGTTATTTTTTGATGAAAAAATTAAGATTTCTTAAAATTTCTTGGAGGTACAATCAATTTCAGTCCCTTTAGAATATTTTAGCGTCTTTGGTTTTTCGATTTTTGAAAGTCGGCCTATACTTTACTTACGGATTTACAAAGTGCTGTCGGAGGATCGTCGTTCGAATGTGTGTGAATTATTGGCTGATTTAGTTTGCTAATATTTGACGGAAATTTTAAAGTATGTGAAAAATGATTGGAGGTACTGTGGGGGCACTGTTACTTGACACACAATTAATTAAAAAGTATCTTAGTTTTAAATAAAAGAGGTTTATTAACGTTTTAATAACAACGTCGATCGCGGCATCGGATCTTCGCGTCGGTAAGGTTTGGAAGTGCGTCGCCTTCTTCTTCTGGGTTGCCAGGTAGTGATGTTCGGACCGCGTCTGCGGCCCGGAATAGGCTGTTGCCCGATGAGTGGTAATCAGGTGTTGTCCTAGGAGTTACGGTCAGGTGTTGCCCTAGGAGTTGCGGTTAGGTGTTGCCCTGGGAGTTGCGGTCACCACAGTACAATCAAATGGAGTCAATTTATAATAGTTTGGCATATTTTTTTTTTTTTTTAAATTTTTTTTTTAATTATTATTTTTTTTTTTTTATTGTGATTTAAAAAAAAACAGAGCTGCCACCATACTACAATTGTAGTATATCTACTACAATTTTGAACTCAAAATTGTCTACTCCGCACTAAAAGAATTCTACTGCATTTCTTGAAGCACTCTAATCAACAACACTGACAATATTGTCACGTTTTCACATCACACTTTGGGTTAGGGATGTTCGATTTCGATTCGATTAATCGATTAATTTTTTTAAAAAAAATTTACTTTCTCAATTGATATGAGTGATGTTGATTAATCAACATAATCGATTAGTTAACGTTAATTAATCGAACAAATTTCAACAGTAAAACGATTTAATGTTCGACCGTTTTGGCAACATTTCACTACGAATTTTCTGCAACAGAAAAAAGTTATGCATTCATGAAGAGATAGGTAGATCCAGCCAGGGGCGGAGGTTCTATAGGAGCAAGTGGAGCAACTGCGCCGGGCGCCAAATTTTTAGGGCGACGAACCTACTGTTCCACCCACCTACACAATTGTTCGGTCATGTATTATACAACCGTGTAATTCTCACTAAATTCACTGATTGAAAATTTTGTAATTCTAAAACACGGCATCCTACCTACATATATTATACCTATCCATCCAAATACAATTTAACAACACGTCGTACACCCAAACATTTATTTCATTCACCTAAATATACGGTTTCGGTTTGATCTTATTATACAAATATACACGTTCATATTACCCTCATCAAACAAGTTTACACAGTTTTGTATGATCAACATGATTTTCCTACACTGATCCGATACGTCTCATCGTATTGTTCGATCATACATGTGCGAATATATTGACTTACTCATTGGCGCGAACATTTAATCCGCACCATTGTTCGACATACAACACACACGGTACAGTGAACGTTCAACGTTTTTATGCGCGACGGCATGCGTTGTATTTCGCTGAGTGCACTTCATGGTATCTGGCGCAGTTTATAAAAGTGCGCCATATGAATGAAATGGGACCTCACACTTCAGACCCTCAGAGACCCCAGGCGCATGCGCGGTGCCAGTGCTCTAGTTCTTTTTGCACATTATTTTTTCATATCAATTCCGATGGGCTTTTTAATTTTCTCTAGGTATTTTTTTTAAATATATAGGGAATTAAACTCACATGACGTGATCACCACTACCATATACGAATGCAATTAAGAAGTGTTGTCTAATAATTGAACGAAGATACCGATACATTTGTTCTAATGTCATCGAGAAAATTGAAATATATTGTTACATGTAAGCCTGGCAACCGCGCAACTCGATCGATTACGAATAAGGGAAACAGTAGCAACCGAATACCTAGTTGCAAAATAACCCAATCAGAAGCCTAGTAAATAAGAGAGCGAAACAATACGACTATATTTCCCCTCTAATCGAATGCGCTCGAATGTATTAGAACAGCCTAGAAGAGCACATGGAATGCTCTCAAGCTTTCCAGAGTATTCTACACACACCACCGAACGAAGATTCAAGAACAGTCTCGACCACAGACAAGTGGTATAAAAACAGATAAAGCTTTCAGCGAGACACATAGTAATTTTTATTACGTCGACTGTGACAGCCAGCGTGTATACGCGACCGTGTTGGTAGAGAGCGAAAGTGATCGAGTCAAGCGACATAAATAAGCGGGCAGTGCTGCCATACAGTGCGAACATAATTAGTAGTGCGATTAAATAAATTATCATTTATTTTTATTTTAACCGAATTGTGTTTCACTTGAAATCCCGGCGAACCCCTAGCTCGCAACAATATTTAGAATTTTCACGAGTTGGAAGCACTGTTTGACAACCAAAGAAAATATGATATTTTTCTTGCTAGGTTTTAATGTGGAAAAAAAGGGCTAATATCTAATATGTTTCAAAGGCTACTTTAAAAAGTTTCGTTATGTCGATTCAACCTTCAAACTTAATTACTTAAAATACATTTAAAATAGGATTAAAGTCTCACAGTTACTTAAAAATTATTTAAATTCAAAAATTCTTGCATACGGCTATCATTAAAAATGTGTGGATAATATAGCATCGGAGAGCCAAATTAGATGTGTGCATAAAACCATAGGGAAAATAGCTAAAAAATTCAATATTATTGACAAAAATAGCATTTAATTATCGCCTTCTGCTCCAGGATATTCCTTGTGCTCCAAAATATCATAATTGAATGCATATTTTACTTCTTTGGTCACTAGGAAAGGATCCTTAACAATTATTGTCTTCAATATCAGATGCCGAATAAAGGGACGTAATTTGGGGTAAGGGTCAATTCCAGAATTGAAGGGAACCGTGACTTTTTGATTTTTTCAATGGCGTCCCTGGTCGAATTGTATTCAGTTGAAGAAGCCTCATTTTCGCCACTTTCAGTACTGATCTTTTCATCATCCTGTATCATATCCACAGTCTTGACCGCGGTTACGTGTCGCTCATTGAGATCTTTTGATATCTTTCGTTGATTCTTATAGGATGCACCTTTGAAGACAATCACAGATGTTGATGGAATAAATTTTGCATATAATGCGGAAGCAAGGCGATCCGTCGTACGAATAAGTAATCCACTTAGGCTTTGTTCTGTGGTGTTTATCTGTTACATATTAGAAAGCCCGATATGTAACACAAACCATAAATGGTATTATGAATCATTAGAAATAATTAGGAGGCCATATTAACAGCAGGGGACACTTTACTACCTTCTATTATATTTATAGCATGCAAAATCTTGAAAACCGCCTATGATTTTTCGAAAACAAAATATAAAATTTTGGGTACCAAAACATATAAAGTGCGCCGGGCGCCAAAACTATCAGCACCGCCACTGGATCCAGCAACACACGTTTGGTACTAACAACCCAGCAATCAAAATTTTGTTGAGAAAACTGCTTCTTATGTCAAATTATTGGAATTATTTCACTCCTGCTGTTGTTTCGGTCTCAAATTCGGAACTGAATCGCCATAGAGATATACGTATGTACTGGAGATGACGAGCAGCGATTATTTTGAAGCCAGACGATTCCTCGCAAAGGACTGGCGATAAACACTATGCTACTATTAGCATCTTACTCACATTTATGTTATACTCCGGTCTTGAACACAAAAAACGCCAAACATGTGAATGCTAGGCTACTATTTGTATTTTGCTGCCACCTGGCGTCAAACGCTCCATACAAATAAGTTCAATTTTGGTTCAAAATGCTTCAAAGTGCTTCATGAAAAAAGGGCGATTTGTCGTCTCCGTTATTAATATCTCTGTGTGAATCGCCAACTCTAGCTAGAAGTAAGTACATCTACTTACTTTTATGATTATCTCCTTACCTACTTATTAGATACCTATTTCTATTTGCTTTATAAAAAAGTTCTATTAAATTCTAAATTGTGTCAATTACAGATACTAAAATTAACAAGAAAAACATTTTAGTGAGAACTATACATTGCAAGGACATTATTGTTGAAGACCATAAATTACAAAAATTCGATGATGAATTTAGACTGTTATTAATATAATAATTGTGTATTTGCAAACAACAATTATAATGTAGAAGAAGATATAGAAGTGTTTTAGCAAGATCTGTTCTATGTCCAGATAGGCTACTGTAACCTTATGTAATTTTGTATTTAATATCTTTACCTTTCCACATTCATCTGCAAAATGGTTGTATATAACCTTATAAAAAGATGGATATTGGAGCTATTATTTCAGGTTTTTATGATCTACTCCATTATCTTTCAATCTACTCCACTTTTTTTTCATTTTCTACTCCGCTAAGAACGATCTTGGTGGCAGCCCTGGTTACAAACCAAACCAATACCGAATTGGAGGATAAGTGCAGGGCTACGTATAACTAGGGTCACTATATACACAACACTCTCTACCTAGGGTTTGGCAGATACGTCTAATTCGGTCGTTTCTGTACTAGAAATTGTAATTTAACCTCACAAAAATCGCCTGTTTATGTACTAGTTCGCCTGTTTTTGTACTAATGAGAATTGCTATCAAATTGCGTTTTTGAAGTGGGTTAGTGCGAATATGTGAGGAGTCGGAAAAAGAGCTGTCGGTTCCCTTCCACAATTCTAGTACGTGTTTTTCTTTGATATGGAAGTGTGTGTGCGCGAAATTGTGGTTTTCAATGGAAAATTTCCCTATTTCTTTCATTTCTTCTATGGAAATTTACAATTTTGCAGCGAAAAGTCAATCATTTCGAATGTTTATAAAGCAAAATCCCATAAACATGGAAAAAATTTAAATTTACTGGTTTTTCACCTTGGTACGCATCTGCCAAACCCCTCTTAGAGGTTGTTTTGGTGTGAGTGTGTATACAGTAACCCTACGTATAACAAACTCTCGAATGAAGTCGGCCAGTACCAGAGCTGCCACCATACTACAATTGTAGTATATCTACTACAATTTTGAACTCAAAATTGTCTACTCCGCACTTAAAGAATTCTACTACATTTCTTGGAGCACTCTAATCAACAACACTGACAATATTGTCACGTTTTCATATCACGCTTTGGGTTAGGGATGTTCGATTTCGATTCGATTAATCGATTATTTTTTTTTTAAAAAAAATCTATTTTATGAAATAATAGGAGTGATGTTGATTAATCGACATAATCGATTAGTTAACGTTAATTAATCGAACAAATTTCAACAGTATAACGATTCGCTGTTCGACCGTTTTGGCAACATCTTACTACGAATTTTCTGCAACAGAAAAAAGTTATGCATTCATGAAGAGATAGGTAGATCCAGCAACACACGTTTGGTACTAACAACCCAGCAATCAAAGAGCAATTCCGAATTTTCTAAACATACATACCTACTTCAACCGTTCTCCGATTTTTTTTACTCCACAGCAATGTGGACTGTAATTAGCATTTACTGTAGTTCTGCGGAGCAACGCAAAGCACAGAACAGAACCATAATGGTGGATTTACCATACACTCAACGTTTGAGGCGCGCCTCTCTCCCCACCATAAAATCAACCAATCAGATGGCTCGTGCAGTCGCAAGAGTCTAACATTCTTCAACTTTTTCTCCGACGCACGCTTCCATATGCATACAATGAACTGTGGTACCACACAATTCGCAGCTCATCGTATTTCTGTCGTTTCGCACTTATAGGCAAGTTGCGCCGCAAAGTTGAGTGCAAATTGCTTTCAACACAGCAAAGAACACAGCCAACGAAAACCGGTTTGCAATGGCCTGATGGGGGTAGAGGCTCACCTCGAGGCTCACCTCAAGGGTGAGTATAAACGCACCATGATAAAAAGACTACAAGACAACATATTGCGTAGGTAGGGTCATTCCATCAAGAACGCCAACAATGACGAAATTTTTGACCTTGCCATCTCCGATTCTTTTGAAAATTTTTGTACTTTAAGAACTAGTGAAAAAATAATTGAAATTCAATTTTCTGTTTCTATCTAATTTTTTTTTGTTAGTTATAGTACGTTAAAGTTTTCGCAAAAATGGTGTCCGAGTTCTCTTTGAAAATGAATATCTCTGGTAATGTTTATCCTGGAATAATAAAATATGGCTTATTTTAAAGGGGAAGGTTGTCGCAATAAAAATTATTCTTGAAATTTTTTTCAAGGATAATGACTTTGTCCTTTACCCCTGAATATCTCAAAACGGTTTTTTTTTATTTTTTTTATATTTTTTAGGCTATGCTGTTTTTCAAAACATACCAAAAAATTAACTTGGAATCTCAATGAGATCGGGGTCAAAAAAATCGAAGAACATTATAGTGGTTCGCAATTATTTTATAGAAAAAGGGTCATTTAATCAAGAATCGCCAAAAGTGTGACCTTATCATCGCCGAATATTTTGAAAATTTGTGTACTCGAAGAATTAGTGAAAAAAAAATATGATATCAAGTTTTTATTTCTATCTCATTTTTTTTGTTAGTTATAGTATGTTAAAGATTTTCAAAAAAAGATGTCCGGGTCCTCTTTGAAAATTCATATCTCTGGTAATTTTTATCCTTGAATAAAGATTGTTGTTGTTTTTGTTAGTTAAAAAATGGAGATAGAAACAAAAATTTCAATTAATTTTTCACTAGTTCTTCAAGTACAAACATTTTCAAAAGAATCGGAAATGGTAAGGTCACAACTTTGGCGATTCATGATGGAATGACCCATAATAAGATGAAAACAATATGATCCCGTTTTTGCTAAGTGCAGTCTATGTAGCTAAATTCACACAGAACTTGATCAAACAAAATAGCCAAATCAAAAAAATTGATGAATTTAGACTGTTATTTAATTAATAATTATGTATTTGCAAACAACAATTCTAATGTAGAAGAAGATATAGAAGTGTTTTAGCAAGATCTTTTCTATGTCCAGATAGGAGGTCTGATGGCTATTGTAACCTTATGTAATTTGTATTAATATCTACCTTTCCACATTCATCTGCAAATGTCGAAAAGGTTGTTCATAACGTTATAAAAAGATGGATAGATGGATAAGGAGGATATTGGAGTTATTATTTCAAGTTTTTATTATCTACTCCATTATCTTTCAATCTACTCCACTTTTTTTTTCATTTTCTACTCCGCTAAAAACGATCTTGGTGGCAGCCCTGGCCAGTACAGCCGACAGTTGGAGAAATTGCAAATGGTAAGCAAACAGTCATTGTCCTAATCGGGTCATGCGTTCTAGGAGTTTGATGTGCAAAATGAGGAGCTTATCAATTTGAAGGCAGTCAGTCCAGCAAGCCCGTAAGGGCAAGGCTGATTACGACGACTTAAAGGCCGAGTATGAAAATGAGCGACAGCTGCATGAGCTTTCTCGGAACAGAATCAAAGAGTTGGAGTATGAAATCGCATCGTATGGCGAGTGCAAGGAATATAAGGACAAGGCTGATTATAACGACGACGACGAGTATGAAGTTCGACTTTTATGGCGCACTCAAATCGATTTTTCTTACCTTGTAGATTTCCTTCCACTCGCCATACGATGCGATTTCATACTCCAACTCTTTGATTCTGTTCTGAGGAAGCTCATGGAGCTGTCGCTCATTTTCATACTCGGCCTTTAAGTCGTCGTAATCATCAGCCTTGTCCTTATGGTCTTGCTGAACTGCCTACAAGTATGAAGTTCACTACACTTTTCTACACTAACTCTTGGGTGAGTGCAGAGAGGTGAAGAGGGTGAATGAAAAAAGAACAAACCTAATAGGTTTGTTCTTTTTTCATTCATCCTCTTCACCTCTCTGCACCCGCTCAAGAGTTAGTGCAGAGAAGTGTAGAAAAGTGTAGAAGGTGTAGCCAAAAAGAACAGACCTAATGCCATCTACCAGTAAACAGATATCGCAATATGGCAATACGTAGTGAAAAAGTTATCAGTGCTACCATGTTGGAAAATTGAAGACGTATATTTTTGTTTTTAGTAGATAAAATATCAGTTTCAATTTGATTTACCATACTATCGACATCGCGCGCGAACTCATAAAATGTATCAACTAATTAAAACCTAGCAAAGCTATCTACTAAAAGAAAATTTTTAAAAATTGATTTAATCCCGTCATGCAAAATGGGCAACTGACTGTTCTGAGTAGGGTTGCCAGATAGTTGGCTGTAGAACCCGCCGAGTATTGACGAATATACCATGTGCTCTGGCGACAAATTTCGTAACCTTATAAGATAGACAGAAACTAGCAGTTGCATGTGATTTTCATACAAAATTGAAATTCAGCTCGAATAAAAGTGTTTTACTCCAAAATATCGCTTAAAGTGAATTTAAATGAACCGCATAACTAAATAATAAGGACAAACGTATTGTTGCGAGCTAGGGGTTCGCCGGGATTTCAAGTAAAACACAATTCGGTTAAAATAAAAATAAGTGATAGTTTATTAATCCGCACTTTAATTCACAGAATTATAATCGCACTATAATTCACACTGTATGGCAATACCGCCCGCTTATACCATATATCGCTTGACTCGTTCACTTTCGTTCTCTCTCAACACGGTCGCGTATACACGCTGGCTGTCGCAGTCGACGTAATCAACATTACTGTGTCCTCGCTAAAAGCTTTATCTACTTTTATACCAGTTGCCTGTAGTCGAGACTGTTCTTGAATCTTCGTTCAGTGGTGTGTGTAGATGATACCCGAAAGCTTGAGATCTTTCCATTTGACCCTCTACGCTGTTCTAATACATTCGAGCGCATTTGAGCGCATTTGATAAGAAGTGGGGTATAATCGTGTTGTCTCGCCTTATCTTCAGCTAGGTTTCTGATTGGGTTATTTTGCAACTAGGTATTCGGTTGTTGTTGTTTTCATTATATGAAACGATCGAGTTGCACGGTTGCGGGGTTGCCAGGCTTACATGTAACAGTATCATAACATATCAAAAACAAAAATTTTTTTTTTCAGAAACCAATTTCAAGCACCAAAATGAAAGCAAAATGTATCGAAAAAACGGTTTATGTTCCTTTTAAATAATTTAAAAATTATTCCATATTTCTTTTTCTCGGAATATTCAACATTTGTGAAGTCATTTCGAAGTTTATACCGCCCGTTCATAGAGAAAAATTGTCCATTCTCTGACTTCGTTGTGCGGGTTTGAGTCTAACATTTTCGGAATGTAGAACCGGAAATGAATACCTTACTATCAACCGCACCGATCGTCATCAATTTTTATTATGTCTTTCATAATGAAATTAAGAGAGAATCGAAAACTTCCCGAGCTCCAAATCACAAAATTGCACACGAACCGCCATATAACAGTCAGCTGACAAAAATTTGTCTATCTTAAAGGGTTGTTTTTTTTTGCCACCAGGTGGAGATTTCCAACTTTACCATTCGTCAATATATCATCAGTTGTTTCGAAATTATGAGGTTTCTTGAATAGTTAGTTTTGTTCTTAAAAAAAAAATATTTAAAAAACAGATTTTTAGTCGATTATACATTGTAAAAGCCTGTGTATCGTAGACTATTCGAATTTCGGTATTGTTACGTGTAAGCCTGGCCACCGCGCAACTCGATCGATTACGAATAGGAAACAGCAACAACCGAATACCTAAGCCGCAAAGTAACCCAATCAAAAGCCTAGTTGAGAGTAAATAAGGAGAGCGGAGCAACACGATTATACCCCACTTCTTATCGAATGCGCTCGGACGTACTGGAACAACGTTGAAGATCAAATGGAATGCTCTCAAGCCTTCCAGTACCATCTACACACACCACTGAACGAAGATCGAAATCGAAAGCTCTAAAGCTTTCGAGAAGATTCCACACTGAGCGAACATTCAAGTACATCCTAGACTGCAACCGGATAGTATATAAGCAGGTGAAGCTTTCAACGAAAAGATAGTAATTTTTATTACGTCGACTGTGACAGCCAGCGTGTATACGCGACCGTGTTGGTAGAGAGCGAAAGTGATCGAGTCAAGCGATATAAATAAGCGGGCAGTGCTGCCATACAGTGCGAACTATTGTGCGAATAAAATAGTGCAATTGAATAAATTATCAGTTATTTTTATTTTAACCGAATTGTGTTTTACTTGAAATCCCGGCGAACCCCTAGCACGCAACAGTATATTATGTACACTAAAAGCCCATAGAAGTAAAAACGAATTTTCTGTCTTATCAGAATTAAGAGATATGACGAATTGCTAAAACGTATTCAAAGCTCGAAAAAATTGTGAAACAGGTTTTTAGACGATTTCATAAGAAGCAACTTGATATCTCATGAGACACGGGGGATTTTGAAAAATTTGTGAAAACGTAAGCAAACCCTTTACACCCCCTAGATTCTTCAAATTCGAAAAATCGTGAAATTGGTTTTTAGATGATTACATCAAATGCCGTAATAACCAATTTTATATTTCATTAGAACTAAGGGATGACAAAAATTGTGAAAACATATGCAAACCCTTGGGGGTTGAATGTCGAAAAATTGAGAAATGGTTTTGTAGGCGATTATATAAAAAGTCTGTGGAAGTGAAAAGGGATATAATATCTCATCAAACCTAAGAAATATGTCGAAGCTTTGAAAAGCATACAACCCCCTTACACCCCTTAGAATTGAATATCTAAAAATACTGAAATTGATTTTTTGGCGGTTATATAGGAAACTTTAGGAAGTAAAAATTAATTCGATATCATCAGATCTAACCAATATGTAAGAATCTGTGATATGCAACCTCCTTCCACCCACTTGGGGGTTGAATATTCAAAAATCCTGAAAGGAGTTAATTAATAAATATGAAGACGGCACGAGAAAGTAGGAACCAATTGAATTTCTTATCACTTCTAAAAGAAATGACGGCACTTGTGAAAACGTGTTCAAACCGTTTATACCCTCTTAGGGGCTGAAAAAGGAAAAAACTTAAAAACAAGTTTTAGTCGATTATTACGCAAGCACGTGAAAGTAAAAAGATATTCGATATCTGATAAGACGTGGAGATATAGTAGAATTCGTGAAAAAGTTTACAACCCCCTTTGTACCCCCTTAGGGGTCGAATTTTAAAAAATCCTGAAAACACTTTCTAGGTATTTACATGAAGAAGCCGTAGAATAAAAATGAACTCAATATTTGGAAAGACCTAATAGATATGACGAAAACCGTGAAAATATATGCATTCCATTTTCACTGATAATTTTTTTTGCCCCCCCTCCGAACGCCAATGGATATTTGAAATTTTTTTTAATCTAAATTAGTTTTCTAGTTGATCTACATAAACATACCGAGTTTCAACTTTGTAGCATAAGCCGTTCTATAGATAGGAAGAACACCCCCCACCCCCGTACCATACTGCCCCTATAAAAAATTATATTTTTCCAACATGCTACTAATATAGATCTATCTAAATACTAAGTTTCAGCTTTATATCATTATAGGTTCTCGAGATATAAAAATCGGAACTTTTTCCTTTTCACCCTCCCCCACCCTCACCCTCTAAACCCAGACTTCCAAAATTTTATTTTCTGCTAGGGGTCTATTAGGCCCACTTCAGGTAAAATTTTTAAGCATATATCTTACACCGTTCTTGAGATATGAGACGTGATTTTTTAGAAAAATTCTTATCCCCTCCACTTTCATGATCCACCGCCCCCTTAAAAAAATTTTACTTTCAGCAAACTTCATTTGTCAACCTTTATACAAGAACCAAATTTTATTTGTCTAGTGCAATTGGTTCGTGAGATATCGTAATCTAAAGTTTTTCACCCCCCACCCCCGTACGCCACTGCCCCCACTTAAAAATTTATTTCCAATCGATTCTCCTAGTATACCTACAGATATTCATTAAGTTTCAATTTTGTGACATTAACCGTTTAGGAGATATGGAATTTAGAATGTGTCAATCTCGCCTTTTTTGCGTTTCGGACGCATTATTTTTCCCCCCACTCCCAAACCCCTTCACCTATATCGGCAATTTTTTTGCAAATGGTTCCACTACCGAAGCTCTATATAATTTCCAAATTTCAGCTTCCTAGCATAAGCAGTTGCTGAGATCTAGAAACCAAAATTTTCCTTCTAAAACACTTCCCCCTCCTCCCCCCTAACACCCCGACCACTCCAAATTTGGTCACTAGAGGGGGCCTACCCGCTCTATCCACGAAAAAAAATTCAACTAAATAGCTCAGAGGGTTTGGGTGCTACGAGCCCTCAAACAATTTTGCGTACACCGGTAGACGTACGGCGTACGGCGTACGGCGGACAGACGGACTGAAATTTTTTTTTGCTTTTTTCGTGTCTACTCGTTATGAAACGTAAAAAAAAAATTTTGAGGGTAGCAAATTTTTTTTTTTTAAAAATCGATAACAATACTGTATTATTGAAATAATAAAGTAAAATCTGCCAACAGTCTGGGCGCAACTTTATAATTTTATGGGTAGAAGTCCGAAACGTGTTTAATGATGAGATGCTGTGTAGGTTACTATGCGACTGACAACCTAAACAATAACGTTCCTAATAGCCTCCTGGTTATTTCTTAGGTTGTCAGTCGCATAGTAACCTACACCGCATCTCATCATTAAACACGTTTCGGACTTCTACCGATTAAATAATAAAGTTGCGCCCAGACTGTTGGCAGATTTTTTGTTTTCTTTGAAAAAAAACATGTGTTTTTCTGACTAAAAAACGATCGTTTTAAGCTTATACACCTGGTAAAAGCAGAGGAAATCATGTGTCACAGTCACAGACATTTTAGGCTAAATGGGCATTAATAACTACTGGGCGTTAATAATTAACAATTAATGGAGTTTGGCCTGTTCGAGAAATTAGAATCACACGACTCCAGGACCTAGTTTCTTCTGAACAAACGATCGTCTCGGAACTTATCGTCAACTGTACTTACTTGTAGCTATTGAAACAATGACGAATCTTCATGCCGCCTTTTATCAAACTGCTTAAAGTCTCGTCCTCGATAAATGTGAGCATCGCCTTAAGGAGCAATGCTTCGGCCGAACAAAGTTCAGCATGTGCTTCCACCTCCGTATACTGTTCGTAGTTCGGCTAAATTTGAGCAAAAGTTAAGAAAAACAGAAGAAGAAAGGACGCCATTTCAACCAAAACGGTTCAAATCCTCGATTGAAATGTGTCTCGACTAAATTTACGATCGATCCGATCATTTACCCGTTTAAAAGTTTTTCCGATCGTTTCGGTTATTGTGTTTTTCCTTCGATGTCGATTGCAAACGTTCAGACATAACTTTAATGCTTCGGACGCTTCGACTATATGCTGCTGTTCGAACGTTAGGATCGCTTCCAGAAACGAAAAGACACAATTTCCAACGGAATGATACATGCTGGTGTGAGCCCACGGTTTCATTAGATTTCGTGCTTCTTCGAATTTATTATTGAAAAAATAATTGATCGCTAGCTTTGCTTCGGACAAGGCCGTGTCCAGATCCATCGATGTTCTAAATATTGAAAACAGTAATAAAAACAGCATCAACAAGAATTGCTAATCCTACGCTTACCCCCCCATTTCCTGATCGCATGCATCTTGAAACTGAAAAGATAGTAAAAATTTTAGCAATTAAATTTGATTTGAAATTTAGTCAAAAGAAAGGTTGTTGTTGTTGTTTGGTGTAGGGAAAGACACGCAGCAAAGCAGCGCATTTTGAGCATTCCGGCCAACATGGCCCATTATACACGAATCCCCCAGTCTCTACCCGAACTTTTTCGTCCTCCTCACGAATTTCAAGGGCTCAGGTAGAGATTGAGAAGGGATTCTTCCATCCTCATAACATCGACGCCGTATACGTGCATACTCGCAAAAGAGTAAGCTGGACACTCGAGAAGGAAATGTTCCGTTGTGTCGTCGCTCTCGTCGCAAGCAGTGCACATGGGGTCGTCAATGATTCTCAGTCTGACCAGGTGTAGGCCACACGAGTTATGCCCTGTGAGAACACCAACCATACTACCACATTCCTTTCTGCTTGGTTGGTAGGTTGGTTGGTTTAAGTGGCAGCCCTGACACCCAGACAGAGCTCAATTAGCTCAGAGGCCGTTTTGGAACCACAAACTCGTGTTAAACTCGGATGTTAAGGGTTGTCGATACTGGGGAATACGGAAGATGAATGTGAGAAGGGTTGATTGAATTGGATCGCTATAGCCACCCTGTGCTGTTCAGGAAAAGTAATAACTCTCCAATCTTCTTCCCCGAAATCTCCATCAGGACCCCGTAGAAGGGCTTGCCTAGCGCTCGCTCTCGGGCTCTAGCTAGAGCCGGACACTTGCGAAATGAACAAGCGACTCTCGCTCATTAGTGTCCTGGCAGCTGCGGCAGTGTACATTGAATGGAATGCCCAGTTTGGCCGCATGATCCCCAATTGGCCAGTGACTTGTACTGATCGCCGTGATTCTGAAGACGTCTGCCCGGGTCTTGCATAGAAGTTCGTCTGACTTGGCTCGGTTGTAAGATGGCCACATCTTCCTAGATATGGCGCAGGTAGTTAGGCTTTTCCATCTGGAATTAGCCGCTATCTGGAAGTGTGAGAGTATGACCCTCTTTACGACTCCTAAAGGAACGTGGACTAGTTCCGCAAGAGAGCCGGGAAGAGCGGAGCCCTCCCTTGCCAGTTCATCAGCCCGCTCATTTCCCATTATGTCTCTATGCCCCGGGACCCAGAGCACAGTGACTTTGAGCCGTTCCGCCAAACCGGCTAGTTCGTTACGGCATTGCTGAACTAGTTTAGAGGAGGTGGTAGCCGAATCTAGTGCCTTGATTGCGGCTTGGCTGTCGGTGAAAATGACGATGTTGTGTTTTGGCAATGAGTCGTGTTTTAGTGTACGACAAGCCTCCCGGATCCCCAGTATCTCTGTTAGGACACTCGTCACGACCTTGCGTTGGAGTTCTCCCGGCTATGCCGAGAGTCCAACTTCTTTAAGGTCGTGGTGTGTGGTGTTCGCTGCGTCGGCAATGTCGCTGCCGACGTCTTTGCTGCGACGGCTCACATCGCAGCCGTCGTCTTTGTTGCGACGGCTCACATCGCAGCCGTCGTCTTGTTGCGACGGCTCACATCGCAGCCGTCGTCTTTGCGGCGACGGTGTTGTTCGCTACCGTCGAGCCGCTGTTTGAGTAGCTGCAGCGATGACTATCGGCGTCATCGCTTTGCAGCTGTGTAGTGAGTCGCCCGCCAGTTGGCGAACGACTGGCTGCCACTTCGATTTCTCGTCCTTATATAGGAATCGAAATGACAGCCAGCGTCCTTGGATCGTTGTGATCCAATTTGTGAGGAGTGTTTTCGGCCTGAGTTGTTTGGCCGCAAAACATCTCCCAACATCTCTACCTGGAAGACGCTAGCGTGGTCCGGGAGGCGGTAGGACTTAGCGATATTATGTGTATCTGAGAATATTCCTGCCCCGACCCCGCAGTCCATTTTCGAACCGTCGGTAAATATTATCGTGTCGAAGTCTGCTTCCACCGCACCGTTCTTCCACTCCTCTCTAGTTGGGAAACCAACAGAGAATCGTTTCGTGAAGCTCAGTTTGGGGGTGATGTAGTCAGTTGGTGACGTAACCAATTCCTTTGGTAACTGTCCCAGGATATTACTATGCCCGTATATCCTTTCTGCTTAATTTGAGAAGAAAATCAGCGGTTCGTCCACT
The DNA here is from genome assembly GCA_951812415.1 of Beris morrisii. NCBI lineage: Eukaryota > Metazoa > Arthropoda > Insecta > Diptera > Stratiomyidae > Beris > Beris morrisii. Next base: position 7,455,945 of record OX638314.1, on the reverse strand, counting down.
TGGTCCCTCAACAAAGTTTTTGGTTTGCCGCATTCCCGGAAGAAGCCGCCATCTCTCAATGTGTGATTTACTCACCCACTCAGCAATGGCAAAAGAAAAGTAGAGCCTTCGTTGAGTCGAAAGCTCTGTCTCGAAAAAAAAACAAAGTCGAAGTTCCTTCGGTCCCTGCTTTTATTTTAAAGCTCGATTTCGCTTGAACAACGTAGGCCCCGCTATAAATTGATTGTTTTCCGGTATCCGTAAGGCTCAGGTCAATCTCTAGGTTCTAGTCCTTTCCATTCTAGTCTAGGTCTCTAGCGCTTATACCGTCCCTGCATTTAATTTTAAAGCTCCGGGTCCCTTAAACAGTGAAGGCCTCGCTGCAAATTCTGGTGTCCCGCAAGGCTCAAGTCTATTTCTCACTTTATTTCTAGTCCCCTTCTGTGACCGACCATCCACAGATGACCGCGTGCTCTGGATAAAGTGTTTGAGTGTAACGCTGCTGTGAAGGTTCAAGACCTCACCAAGCCTTAGTTTGGTCCCTCCTGGGAAATTATTTTGTGGGCGCACTTGGCAATATGTCGAGTTACGGGTCTCAATTTATGAGCTGAGCTGAGTTTCAGCCGTTCTTTTCAGGAAAATGAACGCTTTATTTAAAAAAAAATTGGTAAAGAACATGACATTGAAAGTATTGTCCATCGCTAGCGACTACTTTCTTCCATCTTTCTGGCAGCATACGAAAGAACGACTCATCTTTTGAGGTTATCCACGAATGGAGCCATATTTTGACATCTTCATAAGAATGGAAGTGCTGCTCAGCCAGGCCATGAGTCATCGATCGGAACAAGTGGTAATCGGAAGGAGCAATGTCCTGTGAATGCAGCGGATGGGGTAGGGCTTCCCATTTCAGCGTTTCCATGTAAGTTTTGACCGGTTTTGCAACATGTGGCCGAGCCACATAACTTTGTCATGTCTCTCCTTGCGGCGATTTTTCCTTGAATGCTCGGCTCAAGCGCATCAATTGAAGTTGATAGCGATTCCCCGTGATGGTTTCGTTGGATTCGAGGAGCTCATACACCACTAGAACCAGCTGATTTCACCAAATACAGAGCATGAGTTTGGAGTCATGGATATTCGGTTGTGCCGTCGATGTTGATTCATGGTCGGGCTTACCACACGATTTTCTACGCTTTGGGTTATCGTAGAGTACCCACTTTTCATCAACAGTCCCGATACGATGCAAAAAACGGTTGGAGCAGCTGTTCACACGTGAAAAACGTCATTCAGCGTCTCTCGCCTTCAATTAGTACGGCACCCAATTTTCTTGCTTTTCAATCGTTCCTAATCCCTTTAAACGTTTGGCAACTGTTCTATGATGAACTTCTGATGATTCTTCAAGTTCATTTTGCGTCTTCATGCTTCCAATTCGTCGTCTTCAAACTTTTTCGGTGCGCCAGAGCGCGCTTTATCTTCAACATCAAAATCATTAGTTTTAAATTGTCGACCCACTCTCTGCCAGATTGGGCTATTTACCGCGATTTGGGCTATTTAAATATTCAATTCGTGGGTACAAATTTCAAAAAGCTACTTATAGCTTTTTGGGCTATTTGGCAAACGCAATTTGCGTTGTTTTGTTAGTTTAAAACAGAGCCGATTTACGAGGAAAAAATATCTGGAAATATAAAAATTAGAAAACTGAATTTTAGTCGTCTCTTGGATTAAATCTGCTAGTGTTACCGGCTCAAATACAACGTTGGCAAACTATGTCATATCACAAATCCTGTTGCCACTAAATGTTCGGCTCTCTCTAATGAAAAATAATACTTCACGCGATATCTATCTGGTGTTTGCAAACTAAAATTCATTTAGAATCGGTTCATTATTTGCTGACTTTCTACAAATGAACCACTTTCTTTAAAGTTAAGGACACCCATCGAAATATAACATACAAGAGATAATAGATTTACCAATATTGATGACTGTCGTAGAGCTCCATTTTTTCATAATTTATTAAACATTACTTTTGCTAGTTTGATGGGTTACAGACATCTGTTGCAAAAATTAAAGTTATTGTTACATGTGTACTGTTTAACAAAGCCAAAAGCACCAAAGACGTTTGCGACTGGGACTCCTATAAAGGATCACTTCGTAAATACAAATATGAACTGAGAAAGGCGCAGCGCAAAGCCTGGGGACTCTTCTGTAGTGAAATAGAAGATTCCTCCGAGGCATCCAGGCTCCGTAAAATTCTCTCTAAAAATCCAACCACACCATGCTACCTGAGGAGACCGGACGGATCTTGGACTACCTCAAGCAGAGAAACCATTGATCTCCTCCTGGACACCCACTTCCCTGTTAGCTCGCATGTTGAATCGGAGCGGGCAAGCACTGCAGGAAACCATGCACCGTTCAACTCTGACGCTCTTATAACAGAGACCAAGCTCCTCTGGGCGATAGAAGGCTTTAAACCATTTAAGTCTGCGGGACCGGATGGAATTATTCCTGCTGAAATCCAACAGACCTCGGATATAACTCTGCCTTGGCTAAAGGTTATCTTGAAAGGCTGCCTGGATCTAACCTACATTCCTGAAACATGGATGGAAGTCAGGGTGGTTTTCATACCCAAAGCAGGAAAAAGCTCTCATGTCTGCCCTAAGGACCTCAGACCTATCAGTCTATCATCCTTTCTTTTGAAAACACTGGAAAGACTAATGGATGTGCACATCCGCGACAATATTGACAAGCGTTTGCTGTCAATATCCCAACATGCGTACTGGAAGGGGAGGTCGGTCGAAACGGCCTTACATTCGCTCGTGCGCACCATTGAAAAATCACTTAGTATTAAAGAATACACCATGGTTGCCTTTCTCGATATCGAGGGAGCTTTCAACAACGTCAGACCAGAGGCAATCATTGACGCTCTTTCTATCCTGAAGGTGGAGTCCTCACTTGGCGCGCTGATCAATTTGATGTTAACATCCAGGATTGTGAACACAAAGCTGGGCGAGTTCTCCTCTCGAAGGTTTGTCAGCAGAGGTACACCACAAGGTGGTGTGCTCTCCCCTCTTCTATGGAATTTAGTGGTCAACAAACTGCTATTGAGACTGGAAGGGGCGGGCTGCAGAGTGATTGCTTATGCAGATGATGTTGCAATTGCTGTCTCGGGAAAGCACCTCAACACGCTGAGTGAGATATTGCAGAATGCTCTCTCTATCCTCTCCAAATGGGCAGCTGAATGCGGGTTGGGTGTGAACCCACGCAAAACAGAATTAGTCCTCTTCACCAGGAAATATAAAATTCCTCACGTAGACCCTCCTTCTCTGAATGGTACTTTACTCGTGCAAAAAGGCCATTGGGAAAAAATGGGGTATGCAACCCAGAATAGTTCATTGGCTCTACGTGTCCGTCATCAGACCGATACTTAGGTATGGTGTTATTGTCTGGTGGACGGCCTTAGACAAAGCAGTTAACTGCACCACCCTAGGGAAGGTACAGAGATCAGCATGCATATGCATCAGTGGAGCTCTGAGAACAACTCCCTCTGCAGCACTAGACATGCTATTCAGTCTGCCACCCCTAGACATTTTTGGCAAGCAAATGGCAGCCAGTGCAGCCATTCGACTTAGAGCCTCTACACAGTGGACTGCCATATATGCAGGTCACTCAACAATCTTGAATAACTTCAATGATATTTCTGAAAACACCGACTACACCCCTCCCAGTTATGATTTTGACAAAAATTTCCTAACAACCATCCCAACCCGTCTAGAATGGGAAAGGGATTTGGTACGGACGGAGGAGTCCGCCCACATATATACGGACGGCTCCAAAACTGAAGGCGGAGTAGGTGGAGGTGTTTTCTCTGACATGCTTAACATTAGCAGCTCCTTCCGCCTTCCGGACCACTGTAGTGTCTTTCAGGCGGAGCTTATGGCGATTAAGGAGGCCTTGTCCTGGCTGAGGTGTAATGTAATATCTACTAGGGATATTAGCATTTTCACAGACAGCCAAGCGGCAATAAAATCCCTGGAATCGGCCTCAACAACATCAAAGGTCGCCGCAGAATGTCGATCATCTCTTAAGGAGATGGCAGAACAGTTCAATATTCTTCTGTGCTGGGTGCCAGGACACAGGGATATTCCAGGGAACTGCATGGCTGACGAACTCGCCCGTCGCGGCACTACCCTTCAGATTATGCCGGAACATCGGAATCTGGGTGTGCCTCTCTCTACATGTAAACTGCTACTGGGATTGGACTCAATCGAGAAAACCAACTCAAGATGGGCAGATGGTGTTACATGTCACACTGCGAGACAGATCTGGCCGGAGCTGGATCTGAAACGCTCTAAAAGGCTGACTTTGCTCAAAAGGGCGAATATCAGCACCACAGTCGGTGTCCTGACTGGACACTGTCTTATTGGTCGACATGCCAAAAGACTCGGCCTCTTCTCAAACGACTTCTGTAGAAGCTGCTTGGATGAGGAGGAGGAGGAGACAGTCCTTCACCTTCTCTGTACCTGTCCAGCTCTATCAGCCAGAAGGAAAGCTCATCTTGGAGCTTACTTCTTCAACTGTCTCGGTGATCTTGCCGCAATGGAGGTCGCGAGAATCCAACGCTTCATTGCAAGCTCTAAATGGTTCGACGAGTAGGACCGGATTCGATGATCCTGTGGTAACACAACGGACCTTTCAGGTCTAAGTGTGTCCGTGTTCTCACGGGCAGCCACGCGTACCTACCTACCTACCTACATGTGTACTCTGGCAATACGAACAACTCACTTATTATTGGTATTAAGGTTTCCAGAGAAAAACAACAACCTTGTAATATCGTAGATAGGTCCATGTACTTCTCGCATATTCTAGACATTTCTCGCATGTAATAGTTACTTCATGCGCATTCCACACAAACAACCGAATATGCTGGAAATCTCTCGACTCACCACATGCAGAATATAAGCGCTGCAGAGCCCGGGGATTTGTTTTTCTGCTGCGAGAATGAAACGACGATCGGTTCTACACGAAAGTGTATTTTTAAAGTGATTTTCATCGATAACAGCGATCAAGTAGTAAATGAAATCGAACTGTGTTTTACTCGAAATCCCGGCGAACCTCAAGCTCGCAACATTGTATGACGCTAATCGGGAGGCGGCTTGATCTTCTTTAGACTCAGGATCTGATCGCTTAGGCGAAGGTGATTCTGAGATGCTTACATTATTATACGAGGATGGTTTGATAAGTCAGCGACTTTTTGAATTTCCCGCGCAGTAACTTTAAATGCAACACTGCTCCCGTCAACTGTCATCCAATAATATACTACTGTCAAATTTTGAGCAAGCTGCGCCAATTAGTTTGTGTTTGACAGCCATTGAAAGCAGACAACCTCGTGAATTTTAACGAAAATGAAAAAAAGTGAATTTCGTGTGCTAATTAAGCATTATTTTTTGCGTAAAAAAAACCATCACCGAAACCATGAAAAGGCTTGATAAATACTATGGGGACTCTGCACCATCAATTTCAATGGTTAAGAAGTGGTTTACTGAGTTCCCTTGTGGTCACAAGTGACGCCGAACGTTCAGGTCGACCAAGAGAGCCCGTCACGCCAGAAATAATCGATAAAATCCATGGAATGATACTAGACGATCAGAGAATGCAAGTGCGTGAGGTGGCTGCGGCTGTAAGCATCTCAACTGATCGGGTACATCACATTTTACATGAATATTTGGACCGCAAAACGACCGCATTTGGCGAAGAAAAATATGCTGTTCCATCATGACAATGCACGGATGCACACGTGTATAGCCACCATGGCAAAAATCTATAAATTGGGCTACGAACTGCTACCCCATCCACATCGTCCGATTAGTCTTCTGCCAGCACTTGCAAAAGTAGCGGAGAAGACTATTCTTAAACGACTTCAGGATCATGTTACTGACGAAAACATTCTTCCTGATGAGCAATTCGGTTTTCGTTCTGACCATTCGACAACAGCCCAATTGGTCCGGGTTGTTGAAACCATCACTGAGGGTTTTAACAAAAAGAAATATACGGGGGCCATTTTCTTGGATGTGCAAACGGCCTTCGACAAAGTCTGGCACAATGGGCTGCTGTTCAAACTCATTGAACACCAATTCCCAATTAAGCTAGTGCGTTTAGTCTGCTCTTACTTGAACGACCGGTCGTTCAAAGTATTGCTGAACGGGGAGAGATCGACACTTAAGGCTATCGAAGCTGGTGTGCATCAGGGCTCGACTTTGTCTCCACTGTTGTTCTCTGTCTACATGGCAGATGCACCAGGAACTGAGCGCACTATCTCTGCTTTTTATGCAGACGATACTGCGTTCATGTGTCAGTCTTGGAGTCCAGTGTTAATTACTAGGGAATTACAGGCGGCTGCCACGAAACTTGAGGACTGGTTTAAGTTGTGGAGGATTAACGTCAATCCTTCCAAGAGTGAGGCCATACTCTTTGCGAAGCGGTTGAAACCTCCGCACTCACACGTATCCATTTTTGGGGATATTATCCCCTGGAAGCCAGTCGTCAAGTACCTCGGGGTCAAACTTGACAAGAAGCTGACTTTTGGCCAGCACATCCAATCAGCTCTGCAGAAGTCTAACATCTCTTCCACGCTACTTTACCCGATAAACAATCATCGCAGCAAGCTTTCTCCGCGCAGTAAGCTGCTCCTCTACAAGACGATCACAAGGCCAGCCTTGTGCTACGCATCTCCAGCTTGGGGTCACGCAGCCCAATGCCACATTTCGCGATTGCAGGTAAAGCAGAACAGATGTCTCAGAGCCGCAATGAGTGCGCCGCCGTACGTCAGGAATCACCAGTTACATCGGGAAGCGAATCTTCCATCTATTCGGGAATTCCTCAAACAAAGTGCTTTGAGGTTTTTCAATGCGTCAGTCGTTCACACCAATCCGCTGATTCGCCGTAGTACCGACTACGACGAAACTGCACGGTGGAAGCACAAGCGTCCTAGAATGGCGCTTGTAGATCGTCTGACTCCTCACTAAAGTGAACGGGATGGACGGGTAGCTTGTTCAGGTGGACATTACGTGCGCCGGTGTGAAGGAGCCTCTTCGGAGACTCTTATTGCATCCGCCTCGGACGGTTGACTTGTTCAGGCACAGCGTCTATCGCACTCATATCGCAATTATTTAATTGCCACTGCAATTTCCACAGGTTTTTCCATGGTTTCCCTGTGGAGCGTAGACGAATGTCGTTGCATTCACAAAAGTCGTCCATGGACGCATGTTAGGTTATCCTCAACTAATTTACGGCTCTCCCCGTCTATTAGTTAATCCCATCGGTATGCCCGATATTTTACCGCCCCATTATCTCTTCCCTTTTATAGGTCCATTTTCAGGCAACGGAGTCAGCGCCACGGGCGCGACTCATCTTCAGGCCGACCGAGCCCTACGGGCTCGGCCTTCGGCACGAGTATGTATACCCCATCCAGCATATTCTCCAGATTTAGCCCCCTGTGACTATTTCCTGTTTTCAAACCTGAAGAAATCGCTGGGCGGTAAGAGATTTGGGTCGAATGAAGGACCTTGAGAAAACCTATTATTTGAAAGGAATAAAAAAATTAGAAAAACGCTGGACTAATTGTATCGAGCTAAAAGGAGACTATGTTGAGAAATAAAACGCTTATTTGCCTTATTTATATCTTTTGTTCAAAAAGTCACTGACCCATATAGGGTCGTACAATAGGTCCAGTACTGGGCCAATAATGGCAGCTAGCATGCCAAGAATGGCAGTGGTAACCAGCACTGGCCTACTGCTGGATCACTGCTGGATGATAACTTGGGCCCAGTACTGCTGTTGTATTAAGGCAGGCGTCCACTAGAGGCGGGCCGCATCGCAACGGTGCGGCGAGCATTTTTTTTTCTACGTAGTTCGTTCCGTTGCGAGTGTCGTTCAGTGGACGCACTTCCATAACAATGTATGGCAGGCGGATTTTTGCGATGCGGCCCGTCCGCCCTAGTGGACGCCTGCCTTAATGGCCCAGTGTTGGCGACCGATACTGGCCCAGTGTTGGCGACAGATACTGGCCCAGTGTTGGCGACCAATTCATTATTTTTTCCTTTTCTTTCTAAGAAATAGAATACAGCGAGCTTCTGCAAAGACTCAACTATTCCTTATTTCTTTAAAATTCCGCAGACACAAACATTGATGTTACGGTTGAGGAGGGGAAAAATACACTGAGAAGCGAACATATTAATAATATCTTTTAACATAGGTATATCTATTAATGTATTATATGGCACAGCTAGCACTCGTTGAATTCGTTCTCGATTAGAATTTGAGATAAGCCTCGTAGTTGACGACCGCCCGCTCGGTTCCCAGATCCTGAGAGCCATCGTCCCACTTTTCCCGCCAGATTAGAGCATTCATCTGAATCACCGAATTTTTCCATCAGCACTTCTAATACATAGAAGAAAGGAATAAATTAACAAACGATATTCATAATACGAAACGCGGTTATATTGGTACTAACGGTTCACGATTTTTATTTAATATGCGAAATTTTTTTATGCGGTAGTAACTTGTCATGTTTTTAGCACAAACGTCAATTCTCTTATTACATGCGCGAGCATACTGACGGATGTATTGAAGGTTATGGCATGCAAATGACAAAAGATTGTACGTTAAAGCTTGGTAGCCAGCACTGGCCCAGCCGTGGCACACAGCTGGCACGCTAGACTCGTCAAAATTTCGCTGGCGGCCAACGATGGGCCTCTGGGCCAGAGGTTAATAAGTGATGGTTCACAAGGCTTGGCAGCCAGCACTGGCCCAGCCGTGGCAAACAGCTGGCACGCTAGACTGTGCAAAATTTCGCTAGCCAACGCTGGCGGCCAATTATGGCCCAGAAGTTAACCAGTGCTGGCTCCCAAAGCTTGGCAGCCAGCACTTGGCCCAAGCAATGGCCCTGTAGTAAGTGCTGGGGAACCCTATATGGGGACTTATCATACCACCCTCGTATATTGATGTGCATCTTGTAACATAAACTAATACTCGTATTTTTAATAAATATTATTATTCATAAAAGCAAAAAGCCATATTTTATTTTTGCCTGATAACTTACATGTAGGATAATTCACTGAAGATTTTGATCCCATTGAATTATGAAAATTACAAATTATTTTTCATGAATAATTTGATTATTGCACCTAATATTTTTAGAGAAGACTTTTAAAATTGTGATAAATGCGAATTTATATATTCACACACATATTTACATTACAGTGTTTCTTAAGAATTCTGGAGCACAGTTTGTCGTCTTAATCGCAATTATGTTCAACACGTGAGTAGGTCTGATAAATTTCAAAGTTGAGCGCGGTATTTGGGCTACAAGTCTTCGTGCGGGTTTTGGGCTATTTCATCAGTTCATTCGGCGGGTTCTGCAGCCCACTATCTGACAACTCTAATGGCCACCGTAATGCTGTTATGACACTGGCTATTTTCCTCGCTAGAAAAAAGTACAATAATAGCCAATCGTGCGACAAGGCGAACAACATTAAAAGAAAGAGATACCGGTCTTTCCGACGCTAGCGGCATCTAGTAAACGAAATTAACAACTGGTTTGTTAAGAAAAATACCGGTTCTGTCGCGTTTCATAACATCACATGGCACTTTCCATAATTTATACGTACCGAACTGTCAAAAACAAGTCTATAGCGGCTGGAAAATCTAGCCGCCAGCGGATTTTTCTTGGATTAACTGCTAGAATGTTGCAAACACTGCTCGAATGCGCTTTGTTGCCGCTTTTTTTTTGACAGTTATGGATTGTTTTTTGACAGTTACTCATAGTTTTGCTGTTCGGACTGTCTCTCTCGCACCAATGTCTAAATTGTATGTAAAAGTCTCTCTATCCCTCTCCATTTGTATTTTCTAGCCGCTTTAAAGCCGCAAAAATAGCCAGTGTCATAACAGCATTAGTCTGCACAAGGTGCTTCAGCTGCAGACTTTCTTCAAAAAAAAGGAATGCAAAATTCCCCGCAAATACTCGTTTTTGTCACGAAACTCGACGACAGGTTTAAGGCTACGAAAAAACATGTTGGTGACACTTCGGCGAAATCAAATCAAACTGTCATTTCAAGCCTAATGGCGACGCTTCACGAAGAAGTTGGGTGCAGTATTGCCCGATGCAAAAAGGTTAAGATAACACCATCTGTCGGGAAACGGCTGGATCTTATGCTCACCTATAAAATGGAGAAAATAAGGCTGAGTTCGCTAATGGGCGGATATCCTTCAACTTCTTCGGGACGCTCCCATTCAAAAGTCCTTAAAACATGTTCTTAAGAGTAATGTTGATAGCTTCTGAACGATTGAAGCTACTAAGTGCAAATTTTGCGTTCCTTAATTATGCAATAATTGAAACTTCAACCCTGAATATGAAGAAAATCAAGCGAGTCCTTCGTGTAGCCGTCATAAAAATGCCCTTAAAATACTCCTAAGGCCCTTAAAGACAATTCAACTTGTCCGGGGGATCACGTTTCACCAAAGTCCATAAAGACGGGGAGACTATTCGAGTGTGTGCGCTTTATTTTGTTATATCCCCAACCACAATATAAATCGGAGTTCAGTATTTTAACTATTGACTTGCAGCCGATCGTGACTGCGTTGCGGTTTTTCAACTCGCGCTCCAGTGAGCTTTTGTTCCGCTCCAATAAACGAAAAAATGTCGCTTGCGTTAAATGAGTTCCGCTTTAGTGAACTTGACGAGTGCCGCGATTAAATCTAATTGTCGAAAATGCCTGGGAAAAATTACTGTAATAAGAGGAGGTCATCGATAGCCTCCACTGTGACCGAGTGAAATAAATTCCCAGGGGTGGAGATGCAAAGTTTGCTACAGTAGTAACATTGGGCTCAACTCTCCTATGAAGACATTATCCTGTAAAGGGCTATGAAGGTATATTTCCATTGTCGTCGCAATTTTGCGTCGAAGCGTCGGAACGCAAACTTTTCAGTCTCACTTAATTTTCGTATCAGAACTGATATCTGGGGCCAATTCGAATTTTCCCAAAACTATTCGAATATTACAAAGTCAATCTTCAGAGGCACCCCGCAAGGGGGTGTGATCTCACCCTTACTTTGCCTACTTGCAAATATTGCAACCAATGAGACGGTAAGTCTCTACAACTTGATTTATACCGGGTGTTTTTTTAGGTGCATGAGAACTTAAAATTATAATACAAGACAGAAACATTGTTGGAATGAAATTTTTTTATTATATTCTGGTAGATAATTTCATGGCATTTATTTTTTAAATATGATTTCCGTCATATGTCCGCTGCGACTACGAGTTACATGGTCCATTCGATCAGTCCAATTTTTGACTACTTTTTCCAATAAATCTGGCCGTATGGCGTCAATAGTGGCTTGAATATTGGCATCCAATGCTTCAAGAGTTGCTGGTTTGTCGGTATAAACGCATGACTTAATATAGTCCCATAAAAAGTAATCCAGAGGCGTTAAATCGCACGAACGAGGGGGGGCCAGTTAACAGAACCACTTCTGGAAATCAAGTTGTCACCAAATTGATTTTCCAATAAATCGATTGTTAAGCGCGCTGTATGGCAAGTTGCGCCGTCTTGTTGGAACCAAATGTCGGCGATGTTTAGCTGATTAATTTTTGGAAACAAAAATTCAGTCAGCATGGCCGATTATGTTGACCGTAAAATGGACGAAGTGCTCTATGAACTTCGCGAACAGATTTATTTTTTCCAAAGTAAATTTCCACAATTTGGAAGCGTTGTTCTGGCGTTAAACGATTCATAATGACTTGCCAAACCTTACTGAACAGAAATGTCAACACAGTTTGACATTCTTAGCTGTCAAACCACAGTTATCGATATCGAAAGTTTTCATGCACCTAAAAAAACACCCTATACAAGCCCACCCAGTCGAAAAAAAGGCTGTACTTTTCCAATCGCTTGAAAACAAAAAAAATTCCTCGATTGTTAAATTCCAAATTGCTAGAGAAGGTAAAATATTAAAGGGACGCACACTAGACTAACTCCCTTCCTCCCCTACCCCTCCCGGCACCAACTCTTATTCTGAACAAAATTCATTAGAATTTTCCGCGCCCATTTCAACTTTGATCAAATCGAATAGACTGTGTGTGACATTTTCCGGGAAATTTATGATTACGAAATTGATTTCCTTTGAACAGCCACCCACCACCACCACCCCCCATTTGATTTTCCCGGTGTCGCTTGAAAGGCAATTCGAGATTTCGATGGAAAAAGAAGCCAAACCGCAGACAATAGAAAAAACGATGGAAAAATTATTTTATCGTTGGCGTCGCTGTTTTCGAGTGGAAACTGATGGAAAATAATTGGAAATAGGGTGGGAGGGCGGGCACAAGCGAACGACTGATGAAGCCAAATTAATGCAACCCACACCCTCTTCCCACATCCCCGTTCACTTTCTGTTTACAGTTCAAAGAGCAAAAGAACGACGGCTGATGAGAAAATATTCGATTTTCTTTGTTCGTAAACGAAATTAATCCACCTGATGAATTCCCTTACCGTCGCTTTCCGCCCCCCGCTTCAGAGGATTATTTTAATATTTCACGACAAAAGTCGGAAACTGTAATTACCTGGAAGTGAACGAGGAAAGCTGGGGTTCGTTTTCTTTGAATAGTGGTGGATCCTGGACATCGAGGACGGGTGGTTTTACAAGTCGCAACAACAATCTACAAACAATCGAATTCTGGGCGTTTGAATTGATTTCCTTTTTGTAAATAAATAAAAGATAGTGAGCGTTCGCGGGTTGATCGGCTCACGAACGGGGCTTGGTTGGTTTACGTGGTGGCCCGTCTGCCGAAAACAGGGCAAACAGGAAGCGCCCTTTTGATACCACAACTCGTTTAACCTGGTCGTTGAGGGTTGATGAAGTGGATACATGGTTTAACAGAGACCTGGGGCTTCAATGGACTATCATATCCATCCGGAGCTGTTCAGGAAGGTGATCAGTTCTCCAACCTTGTTCTTCAAGATCTCGTCAAGGTTATTAATGAAGGGTTTGCCTAGTACGCAAAGTCTGGCTCTAGCTAGGGCTGGACACTCGCAAAGAAGGTGGGTAACAGTTTCCCTCTTATCTACCTCCCCACAACTGCGGCAATTGACGTTAAAGGGAATACCCAGTCTGGCCGCGTGGTCGTCGATCGTCCATAACCCGTGCTGACTGCCGTGAATCTGGAGACGTCCACACGGCTCATGCTCAGGATTTCATATGTTCTTCTCCGGCAGTAGGATGGCCATATCTTCCTAGATATGACGCAGTTGGTCAGTCTTCTCCATCTAGAGTTTGCGTTTGTTAGAAAGTGGGTGGATATTTGGCGCTTAACAGTCCCTTGTGGGACCTGAACGGATTCTACGAGAGAGAGCCCTGAAGAGCAGAGCCTTGCCTAGCTAATTCGTCTGCCCGCTCGTTACCCTCTATCTGAACGGGGCTTAGAGTGGTAAATCTTTCTTGGTCTCTACATCTCAAGAATCGCTTAAGGTAAGGATTTCGCGATGAGGAAAGTGTGGCAAGGGTATCGGCACTTAGGCCGACAAAGAGGCCCATTGTACCACCTCGTTTTATTAAGAAACTAAACAATCTCCCCACTTCCAGCCGTTTTAATTTCTTACGAAATTCGTACCCTGACTGAGTCCCGATTGTGAGCTTCTCTTTCATCGGAATTATGAATAAATGAGGTTCCTTCACTTTCTCAAGCTAGTTTAACTTCTTCACGAACTGTACACCTTGCCTAGGTTCGGGTTTATGAATCCTGTACGAAGTAAACGCAAAACTAGATTACTAGATAAAGATCTATGAGCTCCTCACTCCTTATAAAGTTAGCATCCAGTGTGGCCAGTCGCGTACGTTTAAGTTCTACAAGAAACTTGGGTCTTCCAGAATCTGACCCTCTTCCTCAATCGTGGCTATGATTTTATCTGCTATAATCTCTGCACGCGGTCGAAAGCCTTCTCAAAGTCCCAACGTTGTAATTCAAGCTTATCCGCAAGGAGTTGCTGTGATCAGCACGAGATGAAACAGCTTGGTAGTTCCGTTGAGAATTTTTCTAGCCATGCTTTTGGAAGTAGACCCGCGTGGTATAGCCAGTTGTTGCAATCCTTCCTCTTGCTTTCGCCAGGATACGTTCCCAAACTTCAGTGAAGAGTGGAGGGAGAATCTCAGCTATCAGTTCTTATGGGTCCGCTTAAAGGAGCTCGTTCATTACTCCGTCCATACCGACTTTCTTTCTGGCCTGGTTGGCTGTATATTTTTCGTCTCCGGGGAATCATGCGTAAAAGATTATAACTGCGGTTGGCCTTTAGTAATAGGCCTTCATCGACATATCGGAAACAGGTTCCTTTCATTACAGAGTTCCGTTGACATCTCTCACCAGATGCTTGGTGTTGAGACTCCTGTTCGCCGATTGCTTCAAAGTTTTAAACAAGGAAAATCCTGCAGATTCTGTGAACGCTCTCCTTTTCTCACGTTTAATTGGTTTTTTCAGCGGAAGCAATTTAGTACCACCTGTTTTCAGACATCCATCGGTTGTTTCCGCGCTCCACACATCCCAATTCCTCTTCCACACTTGAAAAAATGGTTTCTTCAATCACCTTCCCACTTGGCGTCCATTGTGCTTACTTCTTCATCTCTTTTACGGTAGATGACTTATCGCGTAAGATAGTCGTGTATTGGCATTGCTTTGTAGGATCTTTCAGTCTACCTTCGGTTTTTTCGGAAGCTCTCGTAGTCTTCGGATAGCTGCTGTACATAACCTTAGGGAAGCTACCATTAAGTGGTGATCACATCTCACGTCCGCCCCGTGCTTTGTTCCCACATCAAGCAGGTTTTTCCTCATGGACAAGTTATGGCTTCTCAGATGGTCAATTCGGTTCTTAGATTAGATTAGATTTTCGTGTTGGGCTTCTATTGGGCCTATTGCGATGTCCCTCTGGATTATCTATGATTCCTCTTCGATCCCTGCGCTTTCAATGAAACTTAGTATTTTACAAAGAGGAATGGTCAGGAATTCCGATGGTTCCATGAAGCCCTGACGACCGAAGTGACCAAGTCTTTTGTGAGCAAGTCTCTCACATTCACAGAAGATGTGCTCTGCTGTTTCGTTTTCGTCATCGCAAATTCTGTTTATTTTGCTCTCAGATATACCAATCCTATGGAGATGCTTCCTCATGCAACAATGTCCAGTCAGAGCTTCCACTAGGATTTGGGTCTGATGTCTGCTTAATCAGACGTTCAATTTGGTCTGTCTATGGTGACACCATCAGCGGAGACACTTTATGGCGTCTCATGTAGGGCCACCACTTGCCGAGCATAGCAAAACACGACAAATATCTCACAGTTTTCGGGTTTTTTTTTCGCCTGGTTCCGATTAAGGGACACCGTGTTTCTCTATGATGCGCTCCAGCACAGTATTGTCTCAGATCCGGTTTGGGTGTTCATGTCATCCGGAATGCTATCATAATTATATTACGTCCGGGAACACGTTCGCAAGTTCAGCATAGAACACGTTTTCTCAGGTGTTGTGGGGGTTTATTGGTGCATGGTTGGTTGGTTGGTTTACGTGGTGGCCCGTCTGCCGAAAACAGGGCCCAATTAGCACAGAAAGCACCGTTTTGATACCACAACTCGTTGAACCTGGCCGTTGAGGGTTGATGAAGTGGATACATGGTTTAACAGAGACCTGGGGCTTCAATGGGTTATCATATCCATCCGAAGCTGTTCATGAAGGTGATCAGTTCTCCAACCTTGTTCTTCGAGATCTCGTCAAGGTTATTAAAGAAAGGTTTGCCTAGCGCGCGAAGTCTGGCTCTAGCTAGGGCGGGACACTCGCAAAGAAGGTGGATAACAGTTTCCCTCTTGCATCCCCACAACTGCGGCAATTGACGTTAAAGGGAATACCCAGTCTGGCCGCGTGGTCGCCGATCGTTCATAACCCGTGCTGACTGCCGTGAATCTGGAGATGTCCATACGGCTCCTGCTCAGGAGTTCGTCTGTTCTGCTCCGGGAGTAGGATGGCCATATCTTCCTAGATATGACGCAGTTGGTCAGTCCTCTCCATCTGGAGTTCGCGTTTGTTAGAAAGTGGGTGGATACTTGGCGCTTAACAGTCCCTAGTGGGACCTGAACGGATTCTACGAGAGGGCCCTGAAGAGCAGAGCCTTGCCTAGCTAATTCGTCTGCCCGCTCGTTACCCTCTATCTTGCTGTGGCCTGGGACCCAAAGCAGGGTAACTTTGAACTGACTTCCCAAGTAGGTTAGCTCCTCACGGCACTGTTCGACGAGTTTAGAAGAGGTGGTAGCCGAATCTAATGCCTTGATTGCGGCTTGCCTGTCAGTGAGGATTACAACATTTCGCTTTGGCGTAGCGTCTTGCTGCAAAGTCCGACAGGCCTCCCGTATCCCCAGTATCTCCGCCTGGAAAACGCTGGCGTAGTCCGGTAAGTGGTAAGACCTTGCGATATAGTGTGTGTCTGAGAAAACTCCCGCTCCGACTCCACAGTTCATCTTTAAGCCGTCAGTGTATATGACTGTGTCGAATTCATGTATAACTGAACCATTATTCCATTCCACCCTGGATGGAAAACCCACAGCGAAATCCTTCTTAAAGGTCAGTCTCGGGATAATGTAGTCGGTCGGCGATTATTTATTATTGGTCCTTAGCATTGGAAGATCGTTAAGTTCCAGACGTTGGGCCTGCGTCGCGCATCCCAACGCTGGGTAATTTTTTGGCTGATTTCACAACTGACACGGGCACTGACGCTTCTTAACTCGCTGCATTTTCATAAGCATCACCATAGCATGCGGGACTATTCCAAGCGAGAGCGACTGGTCGAATGGAAGTCGACTATCGTCCAGTTTTTAAGCGAGCTTGTCACGAAGTCTAGGTAGGTAGGTACGCATAACTGCCCGTGAGACACACTTAGTCCTAAAAAGATCTGTTGCGTTACCACAGAGTAGCAGATTGGACTCAGTTGAGACAACCAACTCAAGATGGACAGACGAAGTCTAACATTCAATAGATGGCAAAACCTGGCACAATCAATTGCTCTTTGATTGGTCGTTTTCACTTTGCTTTCTTTGTTTTAAACAAAACTCGCAAAAATACGGACCCGTGATCACGACTATGTCCTGTCAGCATTGGGTGCGGTTACTTATAAGCCATTTGAGTAGAATTCTCTTCAATAACGACGGGGCCGTTCTATGCCCGAACTATTGTCCCATTTCCCCACACAGTGCTGGGTACCTCAAGTCCTGGTGTGTGTCTAGAAAAGTCTGATGCACGTCGATGTTGAATTCCCAGCATTTTTCTACTTGTTTCACTACAAATACTTGATCTGTTGTAGATCGTCCGGTCCTAAATCCACCTTGGTTTTTTTACGATACTGAGACGTCTGGCATTAATCTAGTTGTTGAGTCAAATTGAGAAGATGTTCGAAGTATTGCACCCATCTTCGTTCGATGTCATTCGGATTGCTCATTATATTGCCTTCTCTGTCTTTGCAGAGACTATTTTGTGGCTTGTAGCCTTGTTTCAAACTTTTTTCTGTTCTGCATGCCACTCTGTGTCAACTATCGTCAAAATTGAAAAGGTTCTCATCGTAGGTAAGGTGGGTGCCCGCCGAATGTTTCCATTGTGATCCCACGTGTACGAGAAAGAGAAATACCCGTGTACTCAAGCCCATCTCAGGTAAACCACCCTGCCAGCCTGAAAAACTGCAGCAGTTTGACTACCTTTATGTTTGCGACTTCCTCAAGTCCATGGCAAAGCGGGTACCCAGCGTACGTCCCCACCTCAAAGCCAGACCAGGGAATTCCCGAAACATGCGGGAAATACTTTCCTTGGCATCGGGTTCACTACAGCTGCGGTACAAATTTGCTACGTCCGCGTGCCAGCCGATCAGTCAAAGGCCGTCAGTTCACCAATTAGGATACGGCATCATAAAACTTTGTTCGCATCGCCCGAGCTCGTCATCTGCCTCGTTTTTGGCTCGTGTCGTTGGTGGAAGTCATGTATACTTAGTTGTTTATTGCATCACTACGTTCGTTTTCGAACCGGTCATTCAATTTTCTTTTGTTTTGAGATCAACAATTTTTCCAACAGTCTCTCTGATTGCATCCCTTACTCGTGTCCACAGTTCTTCGGAACATCTACGACCGCCAGAGATGTGTCAGCAAAGTGACGCTGTATCGCTGACGCATGTTCTACCGCAATCAGGTTTTTTTTAACGCGGGGAAAAGCATGAAAAGTCTTGAACCCGCTAAAAGCCCCTGCCCTAAACCCACAAGCCCTCGGGACTACCGTTAAGTATTACGTCAGGAGGAGGGAGGAGCATGAAACTCAAACGACAGTTTATTGTTGCATGTTATGTCTTATGTCTCCTAGTCTTTGTCATCTTGTGTATATCACCTTGTCTATGCCTTTGCCCATTGTAAATAACTGTCGACCGTTCCACTTACAGTAGACACTTCTGTCTCATATAGTTCCCTTCTTAATTCTTCGATTCTCTGTAACTCCATGTGGACTGTCACGCACATCTCAAATACCGCGTCCTAAATTTTCCTCCTGTTCAGGATATATGAGACAGTAAAGTCTTCTAGTGGCTTAACGTGAACTCCTGCCTCGGGGGCTTAATTCCACGGTCCTTTTCGAACACGGATTGATTTTGTGACGACAATCAGCGCTCCTCCGAAATAATAGAGGTATCAGAGTGCAATCCCCTACATTCATACTGATGGATGTGAGACCTATCTCAATCTCTGTGGGTCCCGGCACCCAGTTGATACGCAACTCCACGTCGAATTCCACAAGGAAACTCTGCCCGCTTGCTCATAACCACAGCCACCACGTTGCTCCCCTAGGAGCCTCTCCAGTGTCGAGGTGCAAGTAACCTTCCATGGGCTCCCCGACTTTCGTAGTACCGGAAATAGAACCTTCGGTCAGGATTAGCATATGTGAGACAATGTTTTCGAGGCTAGTATTCTGTCCCTCGATGTCTTGTACTCTTCATCTGTCCATTTCGAAGATTGGGCCGTTCAAAAACACATGCTCTGCCTTCTCTGTCGTATCCGCAATCATGTGACGTAATCTTTCTGCTTTGCTAGATCAAATTTTGAAGTCCAACCCCCCAATCGAAGGATCGCACTTTACTATGGGGCTGCGGTATTCCGCCCCGACAAGATAATTGGCTTGTGATTCCGCCAGGTTCTCTATTTTCAATCAGATTAAGAGCGAAACCATCAGTACATCGTTCTTTTGTGAATATCGTCATAAAAGAAGCATGTCGTAATTACATTTAGGCTTTTACTAATAGCTCAGTCTGTCAAACGTTATCCATTGTCGCCTCCTCTCGTCCAGCCTTCGCAGCCAACCTTCGTGCTGTAGAAGTCTTCCATAATTGAATCATCCGCGCCCTTGGTTGCAGCATGACAATTAATCAGATTGGACACATCCTTTCGTGCAAGAGGTCATTTATTTCAGGGCCGAGCCAATTCGTTTCTTGGCGCGCCGGGATGTCGATGTGGTATCCTGCGCTTTATTGAGAAGGTACTGCTCGTTGAGGCCGTCTGATCCTAGGCTGTGTTCCTGGTTTCGTCACTTTGTCTATTTTCAAGGGGCGTCGTTAGTAGCGCTTCGCCTAACACCCTCAATCTGCTGGACCAGGTCTATGCTTATCCGCATAGACACGTGGGTGAAGACTTCAGATATGTTGCAGTCAGGGTTAGCACTCAAGAAGAATTTTCGGGACCAATATAGATTGGAAAATGACAATGACTGCACGGTAAGGTAGGAGGATTTCGATAGATAAGAAGCTAATTGGGCGATGGTTCCCCACTGTCTACAGTTTCCCACAATTCCATTAAAATCAACCACGTGATGACATTCATTACAACCTCCTTCCACCTCATATTAAAGTCCTGACTGACGTTACATCTAGATACGTACCTCATCGTCTTCGTTGTCCGTGTTAATGTTAACACAAGCGGAATGTTGCGGCGACGATGACGACGACGTAGCGGATATTGCACTGCCGCCGGCAACAAGCGACGGTGACGACGACCGAACTGGATTTTTCGTAACACTTAAATAATTTTTCGATGTCATTGTTACGTAGTTTCGTTGTAATCAACAAACTAAAATAAAACTAACTTTATCGCACCGGAACTATTGTTGTTGTGTCGAAATCATTGCCCACTCGTTGCTACGCTTGAACGAATACGTCACACTACTGCGTTAAAATACTCGGACTCTATCCTCACAAAGAAGCCCTTCAAGAACACGTCGCCTGTCGCGTATTGATTTTGTCTACGCTCGCTCCTTTTGTAACCGCTGGTCAAAATCCAATAAAAATTGAACTGGAATGAACTTAACGGAAACGTTAAAAAAATTAGCCGCGTTAGTGTTTTGGAGGTTATCGCGCGTAAAGCCGATATCAAAACCATAAAAAAAAATTAATAAAAAAAAACATCAACAAACACACGATTATGCGCTGCCTTAAAACCGTCTCGTTATCAACTTGTTAATTTCTATTACCGCGTGCACTTTACACTTTAAATAAACGGCTTCAACGTATTTTTCTCTATAAACAAATTCTTACGCCCTCGCTGCCCGAAAACAACGTCCGAAATTCGTAATTCAAATTAAATAATAAAAACAAACAAAACAGAAATTTTTTTCACATCCGCAACAAATTCTCTCGCCCCCAAACAAACTCGATTCGCCATGTGCGTCTTGCCGTTCGAAATAGTCGCAACTCTTTGATTCCGGCTGCAAAGCTTTCCGGTCGCCTAAGTTAGCAGCGGTCCACAAAACAAAAAAAAACAGAGGCCCGATTCCAAGCAAAAACTGAAAAAAGCCAAGAAATCATCAAACCAAACGCTCAACAAAAACATAAACACGGGACGTAAATGTATTTACAGTGTTCGTGGGCCGGGTGGGGAGGGGAGGGGAGGGGTGGGGTGGGGCTGCTACGGGGGAGGCGACGAAGGTAAGCTTTCCGTTAATCGCCGGACAAACTTTCCGGCAGTTTCGAGTTGAAAGTTCGATGCGCTAAAGCTGCTGTCATATCCACACTGTAGGAAGCCCCCCCCCCCCTCTTCCTTCCACAGCACCAGGAAGCGCACGGATAGCGCGGTGCAACTTAAAGGCTTGGTAATGCCTTCCGGGGGATGATTACCACAAAAGCAAAAATGAGACAACCAAAAAAATTAGACTAGCCAAAGTAAAATATTATAGCCTACAATTTGCAGAGACAGACGGCAACCCGAGAAAACTTTGGAATATTATCAGGGAAACTACTTCCAAAGGTAACAGTACCGATATCAAAAAGGAAATAAATGAATTAGACACGCGTTCTGGAACCTCTAGAGATCACACAATCATTGCAAATCTCCTGAACGATCACTTTGCTACGATTGGAACCACTCTAGCGGAAAATCTAAAAAATAATGCCAACGCTGAAGTTTTCCTTTGGCAGACTTGCCCTCGTAGCCCGAAAACATTGTTCCTCTTCCCAACAGATATGGAAGAAATCGAAAATATCATTTACAACCCCCTTTGCACCCCCTTAGGGGTCGAATTTTAAAAAATCCTGAAAACGTTTACTAGGTATTTATATGAAGAAGCCGTAGAATAAAAATGAATTCAATATTTGGGAAGACCTAATAGATATGGCGAAAACCGTGAAAATATAAGCATTCCATTTTCACTAATCATTTTTTTTGCCCCCCCCCCCCTCCGAATGCCAATGGATATTTGAAATTTTTTTTTTATCTAAATTAGTTTTCTAGTTGATCTACATAAACATACCGAGTTTCAACTTTGTAGCATAAGCCGTTCTATAGATAGGAAAAACACCCCCCACCCCCGTACCATACTACCCCTATAAACAAT
The DNA here is from genome assembly GCA_951812415.1 of Beris morrisii. Taxonomy (NCBI): domain Eukaryota; kingdom Metazoa; phylum Arthropoda; class Insecta; order Diptera; family Stratiomyidae; genus Beris; species Beris morrisii. The sequence continues at coordinate 7,434,041 of OX638314.1, read as the reverse complement.
TATATTTTTCCAAGATGCTACTACTATAGCTCTATCTAAATACCATGTTTTAGCTTTATGTCGTTATAGGTTCTCGAGATATAAAAATCGGAACTTTTTCATTTTCACCCTTCCCCACCCTCTACACCTTTACCACAAAAACAATATTTTTCTGCTAGGGGTCTATTAGGCCTATCTCTGGTAAAAATTTGAAGCATTTAACTTTCACGGTTCTTGAGATATGAGACGTGATTTTTTAGAATAATTCGTATCCCTTCCACTTTCATAATCCACCTCCCCCTTTAAAAATTTTTACTTTCAGCAAACTTTATTTATCAACTTTTATACACAAACCCAATTTTATTTGTCTAGTGCAATTGGTTCGTGAGATATTGTAATCTAAAGTTTTTCACCCCCCATTCCCGTACGCCACTGCGCACACTCAAAAATTAACTTCCGATCTATTCTCCTAGTATACTTACAAATGTCCATTAAGTTTCAATTATGTGACGTTAACCGTTTAGGAGATATTGATTTTAGAATGTGTCGATCTCGCCTTTCGAGCGTCTCGGACGCATTATTTTTCCCCCCACTCCCACACCCCTTCACCTATATAGGCAATTTTTTTGCAAATGGGTCCACTATCGAAGCTCTATATAAATTCCAAGTTTCAGCCTCCTAGCATAAGCGGTTGCTGAGATCTAGAAACCAAAATTTTTCGCCTAAAACGCTTCCCCCACCTCCCCCCTCATACCCCCACCCGCGAAAAATTCGTCACTTCAAGGGGCCTACCCAGTCTATTAAAGAAAAAAATTTCAATTCAATAGCTTATAGGGTTTAGGAGTTATAAGCCTTCAAACGTTTTGCGTACGGCGGACGGCGTACGGCGGACGGCGCACAGACGGACTGAAAATTTTTTTTGCTTTTTTCGTGCTTATTAGTCATAAAACGTATAAAAAAAATTTTCAGGGTAGCAAATTTTTTTTTTTAAAAATCAATAATAATACTTTATTATTAAAATAATAAAGTAAAAAGCATAAAAGTGGGAAAGGGTGCTCGCTTGTGCTTTTTTAAAATTTTTCGTGGTATAATCAATTTTCCGAAAAACCGTTCTCTCGAATAGTCACGTGTCTTACATCAAATTAAAGGTGGGAGAACCAGCTACTCAAAAAATCCAACAGAATGAAAATCGCGTCAAAAATGAGGCAGTGCTGGTCGAAAACGTGGAGCTCTAGAACCAAAAAAATTCGGATTGATTTTGTTTTTTGCGTTTATCTCGCTTAATAAGAGGATTTTAGCATTTTTTTTTTGTCAGTTGGCAAGGGTACCCCCTTGTGTAAGAGTAGGTCAGGAATTTAAGAACTTTTTAAATCTGTTTGCAAATTTGAAAAGGAGGCGTCAGCACCTTTAATTTAGGTGGTCACTTGTCAAAACCGAAGAACTTTGAAAAAAATGCCCTAAAAGTTGTCAAGGGGTATATTACCTCTTGCCATTTTTCATAAAAATTGTTTTTTCCATTTTCGCATGTGACACCTGAAACGAAACGTGAGCTCAACAGTTGCTCAGAAATCCAAATTAAATTAAAATCTGGCCAAAAATGGGGGAATGGTGGCCAAAAAAAGGCCTTGAATATCTTAACCTCCGCCATCACTTGAATTTCTTAGACCTCACCGTCTTTTGAATTTCTTCTGCATAGTCTCTTGAATTTCTTAGCCTCCACCGTCTCTTGAATTTCTTAGCCTCCACCATCTCTTGAATTTCTTAACCTCCACCATCTCTTGAATTTCTTAACCTCCACCGTCTCCTGAATTTCTTAGCCTCCACCGTCTCTTGAATTTCTTAGCCTCCACCATCTCTTGAATTTCTTAACCTCCACCATCTCTTGAATTTCTTAACCTCCACCGTCTCCTGAATTTCTTAGCCTCCACCGTCTCTTAAATTTCTTAGCCTCCACTATCTCTTGAATTTGTTAACCTCCACCGTCTCTTGAATTTCTTAACCTCCACTATCTCTTGAATTTGTTAACCTCCACCGTCAAATTCTCTCACAGTTGTCCAATTTTGAGTTTTCAAATCCGAAACAAAATTTTAAATTTGCGGCCAGGAGAGGCAAAGGGAGAATCGCAAATTTTGAATTTTTTTTCGCACGTTTTTGACCACCATTCCCCCATTTTTCATCCGATCTTAATTTAGTTTGGATTTTTGAGCGGCTGTTGAGCTCGCCGTAAGGCGGAGATAAAAATTACCTATTTCTTTAAAAATTAACTGATTTCTTGACACCTCCGAATCAATGCCGACTTAGTTAAACATCTGTTTATTCTATTTGGGATTTTATTCGAAATAATTTGCGGGATTTTATTTTTTAACAACATCTGTTTATTTAGGACTAAAATTGATGTAGATGTTGATATTCTGAACGCGGCAGAACTATCCTCCGTTTAGATCAGAAAGTAATGCTGGAAATTAGAAAGAAAATTGATTCGACTCGATTAGAAAGATTCAAATTCAAAAAGTTGAAGAAACGTTCAATTACCCGGGGATCAGCTTTCTTCCAGCATTGGTGGAACCACCATGCCCTTTGACACGGCGTATCGCCTTCGGGATGCATACAGCTTCTGCCCATATTCACAGCGATGTCCTGAATGGATTTGGGCAACATAAGAAGCAACTTCTCCAGATGTATGTCACCTTTTTTATCGATCAAATTTGTCTGATGAAACAAGCAATTCATGTAGCACTTAAGTGCCTCATCTTCGTGTATTTCACCGTCGCTGAACTCCTTTATTGCTTCTGTAAAACGAGATTAAGGACACGCAAAAATACTCAATCGAACTAGTGTGGCGCCACCAGGTATGGTAGTCACCCCCATGATTACAACGTTCCCTAAATTCAAAACTTTGCTCAATTCGCCTGATCCGCTTTTTAAGTTCAGTTCCTTCCGTGGCGCTGATCGAAAAGGAGCAAGTGATGAGCCTTCCGGTTTTACTGAACAGTAGTATTTTTCGAATAAATGGAAATTCGCCTTATGTTGGATTTACATCGAAGACGTTGCGGCGCGACTTTACCCACACCACATAAAAATCAACCAATCAGTCGACGAAAAAGTCCAACAGTTCTCGACTTTTTGGATGGAAAAGCCGATTTGTGATGGTCTTGTGGGGGTAAAGTCGGGCCGCAAACGTTCACAGCCCCCCGTCCCCCATCCCCCGTCCCCTAGTGACGCCACTGCTGCTAACTACGGGAATACTTAAATCGGACGCTCTCATACCTTCTGTAACGCCAGTTTTTTGTACGCAAATATTGTGAATCGGTTGCAATGCTTTAAGCATTTCCTTCGGCGGGTACTGGAGGAAATCAAAGGAAATTCTTAGAAAATCTTGTAATTAACCCGAAATTCTAGACAAAATTACCTCGTCATCCCTTCGCGGTTCGACTTTCTGGCTTAAACTGGCCGATAAAATTGTTAGAGCGAAAAATATTAGAGCCTTCATCGTGGTCACAGTGTTCACAAAACTATTAGGACGGCAAAGGAAGTCAACTCTATTTATTCAATTCAGTCCATACGTAAAAAATGTTTAATTACTGACCGGCAGAAATCTTTTTGTTTATAATTAATTGCAAATATCGCAGCAGTAATTAATTTCGTAAGACGTACTATTAAAAATAGTTTCAGTAAATGAGTTGGCGTTTTGTTTTCTAAGCAATAATTAAAGCGACATTAGCACGACAAGCTATTATTGCAACTCTAATTGCAGGTTCAGAAGACACAAACACCCACAATACAAACCTATTTTTGAATCAATCAAAAATATGAGCAGGGCTTAAAACGGGTTCAACCCCTTTACGCGCTCTTAGGACAAACAATTTTTAAAAGAGTTTAAAAGAAAAGTCTACGTGGTACTTAATTGTTTTTCGGGACCTTTATATCAAAAAATTCTGAAATTGAATTTTAGGCGATTACTGAAAAAACTCAATATCCCATCTCACCAGTGAAATCGTATTTCAACCCCATTTCATCCAGTAAGGGATGAAATTCAAAAAAATCGAGAAAGACGTCTTAAGGCAATCGGTCCGCTATACCAAAATTTTGTTTTTTCAATTATTTTTTTATTATTTTTAATTATTTTGGACCATGTATCACACACGACCTAAATCAATTTATTAGGGATGGAAGAATCGTTCAAATTTGAGTGTTCAGAGTGATCCTTTCTCCTGAAAAATTGTTAAATTTTTTTTTTACATGGGACCAATTTTCTATGAAGCCACTTTAAGAGAATGACTTCATTTTTGTTTTCCTGGTTTTGTCTATATATGAACAATTGTCTGAACTTGCCAACAATATTGCTCACAAATTTACCAAAAAAAAAAATCTGCCAATGGTCTGGGCGAAACTTTATTACTTTTCGGGTCAAGGTTCGGGAGCGATCAAAGTCGGAGTATATCATGAGTTGTTTCGAGATTAAGACGTTTCTTGGAAAGCTAATTTTGTTCTTAAGATAAAAATATTTAAAATAGAGATTTTTAGCCAATTAAACATTGAAAAAGCCCCTGTAGACCATACGAATTTCGGTATATTACGTACAGTAAAAGCCCATAGAAGTAAAAGCGAATTTGTTGCCTTATCAGACTTAAGAGATATGACGAATTGTTAAAACGTATACAAACCCATTACTTCCACTTGGGGTTTGAATTTCGAAAACGATTTCATAAGAACCAACTTCACATCTCATGAGACACGAGGGATTTTGAAAAATTTGTGAAAACGTAAGCAAACTCTTCACACATTGGTCATTACATCAAATGCCGTAATAACCAATTTTATATCTCATCAGAACTAAGGGATGGCAAAAATTGTGAAAACATATACAAACCCTTGGGGGTTGAATATCCAAAAATTGAGAAATGGGTTTGTAGGCGATTATATAAAAAGTCTGTGGAAATGAAAAGCGATCTAATATCTCATTAAACCTAAGAAATATGTCGAACCTTTGAAAAGCTTATTGAAAATCTGAAAATACTGAAATTGACATTTTGGTTCTTATATGGGAAACCTTAGGAAGTAAAAATGAATTCGATATATCATCAGATCTAAGCAATATGTAGGAATCTGTGAAAACATATGCAGCCTCCTTACACCCACTTGGGGGTTGAATATCCAAAAATCCTGAAAGGAGTTAATAGATAAATATGAAGACAGCACGAGAAAGTAAAAACAATTGAATTACTTATCACTTCTAAAGGATATGACGGAAAACTTGTTCAACCCTTTTATATCCTCTTAGGGGCTGAAAAGGGAAAAAACTTAAAAGCAAGTTTTAGGTGATTATTACGCAAGCCCGTGAGAGTGTAAAGATATTCGATATTTGATCAGACCTGGAGGATATGGCATAATTCGTGAATAAGTATACAACCCCTTTACACCCCCTTAGGGGTCGAATTTCAAAAAATTCTGAAAACGCTTTCTAGGTATTTATTTGAAGAAGCCGTAGAATAAAAATGAATTAAATATTTGGGAAGACCTAATAGATATGACGAAAATCGTGAAAATATATGCATTCCATTTTCATTGATACATTTTTTCGCCCCCCCCCCCCTTTCGAACGCCTATGGATATTTGAAATTTTTTTTTATCTAAATTACTTTTCTAGTTGATTTACATATACATACCAAGTTTCAATTTTGTAGCATAAGCCGTTCTTAAGATAGGAAAAACATCCTCCACCCCCGTACCATACTACCCCTATAAAAAATTATATTTTTCCAAGATGCTACTACTATAGCTCTATCTAAATACCATGTTTCAGCTTTATATGATTATAGGTTTTTGAGATATAAAAATCGGAACTTTTTCCTTTTCACCCTCCCCTACACTTACTCTCTACACCCTCACACCCAAATTTTTCTGATAGGGGTCTGTTAGACCTACTTTCGGTAAAAATTTTAAGTATCTACCTCACACTGTTCTTGAGATATGAGATGTGATTTTTTAGAAAAATTCGCATCCTCTCCATTTTCATGATCCACCGCCCTTTTAAAAAATTTTAGTTTCAGCAAACTTCACTTGTCAACCTTTATACACAAACCGAATTTTATTTGTTTGGTGCAATTGGTTCGTAAGATATCATAATCTAAAGTTTTTCACCCCCCACTCAAAAATTGCGATCTATTCTCCTAGTATACTTACAGATATTCATTAAGTTTCCATTTTGTAACTTTAACCGTTTAGGAGATATGGATTTTAGAAAGTGTCGATCTCAGCTTTTTGCGTTTCGGACGCATTATTTTTCCCCCCACTCCCAAACCCCTTCACCTATATCGGCAATTTTTTTGCAAATGGGTCCACTACTGAAGCTCTATATAAATTCCAAATTTCAGCCTCCTAGCATAAGCGGTTGCTGAGATCTAGAACACTTCCCCCTCCTGCCCCCTCAAACCCCCATCCCTCCAAATTTGGCCACTTCAAGGGGCCTACCCAGTCTATTCATAAAAAAAATTTCAATTTAATAGCTCAAACGGTTTGGGAGCTACGAGCTTTCAAACGATTTTGCGTACGGCGTACGGCGGACAGACGGACTGAAATTTTTTTTTTGCCTTTTTCGTGTCTACGAGTCATGAAACGCGAAAAAAAAATTTTCAGGGTAGCAAATTTTTTTTTTTTAAAAATCGATAACAATACTGTATTATTAGAAAATAATAAAGTAAAATTAAATAAAATATACATATTTATGTGTGTATTCCATATATATTTATAAGCTACAAAAACGTAAAAATTTACTTTGTTATTATTAATTTGTTTGTATATATTATCAACCTGAATTAAAAATAAATTTTTGTTTATAACTATATACAAATTTACTCTTATTTACATACCTATTAAAAATTTAAATCAGTTGAAATAAAGGTAGATTTATTTACATCTAAAGGAATATTGATCGCTGATTCAAATTGCTCTGTGTTTGATTCAAAATTTACATTAGTTCAAATAAAAGAAGATTTATTTGGATTAAAAAAAATATTATTCGTTGATTCAAAGTTCTAAGCGTTTGATCCGAAACTTTTATCAGTTGGAATAAAGGAAGATATATTTTTTTTTTGGATCAAATTTATGGCTAATTCAAATTTTTGTGCATTTGATTTAAACAAAATAGTATTTGATATAACAAAATTTCACGTTTGAAAGAAATTGTTCGGAGTAAAAGCTTTTCCTATTTGAAATCAAACATTTTTACTATTGGCGCCTTTTTAAACGTGCAAATCTTTGAGTGAACCAGCTTTTTATTTATTCTAACTAGTACTTTTTTCTCCGTGTACAATCCTAGCGACATAAAGTGCAAACTAGTTATAATGCCACTGAAAAATAATAATGAATCACTCTTTATACCTTTAATTCATTCTTTTTATTTATGTAAAACAATTAAGTAAAACATGTATGTACTTAATTCATTAGACGATAAAAAAACAACGCTTGTACGATAAACATATTAATATAAGATATTGTTACTCAAAGAAAGATTAACTTATTTAAGGTAATGCTTAATGAATTCTTTTCTTTTATTATAAACAAAAAATTAAATTGCTTCTTGAAATATTTGACCGTATTGTGAATGTCACGTCACGTCACTTCGATGCCGATTCAACGTGTCACGTGTAACCGCATCGACGCGACTCATTAGCATTGCCATATTGATATGTATATGTATCAGCTGTAAATTGTGAATTTAAGCTTATGTGCAGGGACGTTATTTCAGTTTTTTCTAGGGGGGGCAAGATGTTATGTTTGTATATATTTTTATATATAAATATACATATGTTATATATATAATCTATAAAAATACATTATTCAGGGGGTGGCAAATGCCCCCCCTGCCACCCCACAAATGACGTCCCTGCTCATGTGAATGCCTTCATTTACAATCATTTTATCTTTGCATCGACGTTAATTTTCTTCAGGCGTCACGGACTTGGAATGTCAAGTTCAAGTTCATTTATTGTCTTTCTAATATCTTTGGATACATTTTTAACCAGATTTACAAAATGATAATTTTCAGTTTTTCTTAACACTAGGGTGTCTTTTGTGAAAACAGATGAGAGTACAATGCGTCAGCATAAGGCTGCCAAAAATGATTCTTTTTTTTCTTTTCTTTAAATAATAAGTAGCTTTTTTTTCATTACAGCATACCTGGACAAAAAGAGGTATACTGTACATTTTGGAATTGAAGCAAATAAAATAAATCAGAACGTTCAGTCGAATGTGATTGTCGGGTTCAATAAAGCCCCAAGCACCGACTACGTATCTTTACTGCAGTCAACTCACATGGACACGGCTGCTCTATCTGTATGCTGCGTACATGAGAGTTTTCTAAAAGCTCGCCATACATTTTACGCATGTGTATGCGCGAAAACTAGCAAAAGCTCAGATGAATTTTTATAAAATTTTCAAGTCAGACGCTGATGACGTCACTTTGAGAACTGAAATCTCCGTTGGAAATTACACCGCTAGATGGTAGTACACGCGTATGCGTGAAAACTGGCAATTGCCAGTAAAGCTGAGCTTTAAAGCTCAGATGAATTTAATTTCTTATTAGGTGTGTTATTTTCAACTGGATCAGATCACAATTGAAAAAAAAACGATGTATCTTTACGGATCTTCGCGGTTCGCGGATCTCGACGGCTCAGCAGATCTTTACGGATCTTTGTGGTTTGCAGATCTTGCGGTTCGGGGATCATCACGGCTCGTGGATCTTAAAGGTTTGCGAATTTTTGAGATGATGTAGATGGAAGATGGAAAATGGATGGTGGAGGATGGAAGATTCAGGATGGGAGGATAGAAGATGAAAAATGGAAGATGGAGGATGGAGGATTCAGGATAGAGGATTCACGATGGAAGATTCAGGATTGAGGATGGACGATGGATAATGGAGGATGGATGATGCATGATGGAGGATGGACGATGGATGATAGACGATGTAGGATGGACAATGGAGGATGGACGATGGTGGATGGAGGATGGATGATGGACGATGAAGGATGGAGGATGGAGGATGGAGGATAGAGTATAGAGGATGGAGGATGGATGATGGACGATGAAGGATGGAGGATGGAGGATAGAGGATGGAGGATGGATGATGGAGGATGGAGGATAGAGGATAGAGGATAGAGGATGGAGGATGGATGATGGATGATGGATGATGGAGGATGGAGGGTGGACGATGGATGATAGACGATGTAGAATGGACAATGGAGGATGGACGATGGACAATGGACGATGGTGGATGGAGGATGAATGATGGACGATGAAGGATGGAGGATGGAGGATAGAGGATGGAGGATGGATGATGGAGGATGGAGGATGGTGGATGGGGGATGGAGGATGGAGGATGAAGGATGGAGGATAGAGTATAGAGGATAGAGGATAGAGGATGGAGGATGGAGGATAGAGGATGGATGATGGAGGATGGAGGGTGGATGATGGAGGATGGAGGATGGAGGATGGATGATGGACAATGGAGGATAGAGGATGGAGGATGGAAGATGGAGGATGAAGAACCAAGTATGGAGGATGAAGGAAGGAAGATGCAGAACGAAGTATGGAGGATAAAGGATGGAGGATGAAGAATAGAGGATATAAGATGGAGGGTGTAGAATGGTGGATTAAGATTAAAGATTAAAGGTTAAAGATTAAAGATTAAAGATTAAAGATGATTAAAGATAATACATAAAAGATAAAAGATAAAAGATAAAAAATAAAAGATCAAAGATAAAAGATAAGAGATAAGAGATAAGAAATAAAAGATAAAAGACAAAAGATAAAAGATAAAGGATAAAGGATAAAGGATAAAGGATAAAGGATAAAGAATTAAAGAATTAAAGATTAAAGATTAGCCCCGCAGTGCTGCGCAAAAGGTAGTTGGAGCGTAGCGCGCGTCTGCCAAATATGAACGCGAAAGGGAAGAAATTTGCAGGGTTAAAGGGATTAACTTTAACCCTGCAAATTTTTAGATTAAGATATCTATTAATTTCAGATCGAGCGGGGAATGAAACAAATTGATATTGGCTTAAAAGTTAAAATACCACAAATGAAAAATGTAAATTTTCATTTTGGAGTTTTAGTGTCCAGTAATAATTTGAAATGATATATATATAAAAAAAAACATTTTAAAAATGTAAAAAGAAGGTGTCGGGTTCAACAAAAAGGGATGATATTCACAGAGTCGGTTTTCTTTTTATTAATATTTCCACTTGTATACAAATTTGTAATATTCATTTTTCCAAGAAACCCGACAATCGATCGGAAAAATATCCCCCCCCCCCCAAATTTTCCAGATTAAAAGCAACCAAAAAGTAAACTTTGCACATCATCTTTTTCATCAAGTGTAAGTGGAAATATTAATAAAAAGAAAACCGACTCTGTGAATATCATCCCTTTTTGTTGAACCCGACACCTTCTTTTTACATTTTTAAAATGTTTTTTTTTATATTAATATAAATACTTAAAAACTAAGAAGAAAAATAAAAAAGAATAAAAAATAAAAAGCAGTAATAAAGAATAAAAAAGAAAAAAGTAATAAAGAATAAAAAAAGAAAACAAAATTAAAGATTTTTCACCATCTGATAATATATGGAACGTAGCTTAAGCATGTTTTGAATATATTTAACAATTATTCGAGCTTCTTTACGGCAACGAAAAATTAATGATTTTAATTGAATTTCGTATTATAGAAGTACCAGCTAGAGGCCATAAGTAAATGTAATTAAGTTTAAAGTAAGTAAATTCTGTATCGATAGAAAGGATAAGAACGATGTGCTCAATAATATCATTATTAAAAATTAAAATTGACTTGCTGTTTTCATAAATTGTATGATATGGTAGTTTTCTTATTCTAGTTGTTAATTTGGCACTAAGCGTGCTTATTTTATGCCAATATTGTATTACTTAGAAAAAAAAATATGGAAATTTTTATATAGTCTTTCATAAAGGTTAATACAGTGAAACTTCTATTACCGGACACCTCCGAAAACCGGACACCTCCCTATAGAGGACAGTTGATGAATTAGGTATTAAACTCAATACCCCCGAAAAGCGGACACCTCTTTATAGCGGACACTTTTGAATTCCCCAAAGGTGTCCGCAATAGAGAAGTTATACTGTACATTGTTTTATAGAAAGTGCAGGATATTGATCCTGAAGTTTAATTAAAGACTTGGAATGTCATCGACAGAAAATGCCGATCAAAGTGACAACTGTCGATGGCAATCGCTTTTTCATGCGTCGATGTTGAGTCGGAATTGAAGTGACGTGACGTGACATTCACAATACGGTCGATTATCTTCTTTTCCTTGTTCGGCTGATGATTTGGTGCCAATGTCCTTTACTTTTGCCTCGTATCATTCATCCTGTAATCAAAAATGTTAGTTAAAAAATGTCAAAATGATAATGCGTTAGACTTGCAGTTTTGCCTGTTCTTCATCGAATCGGCGTTTAGAATGCTTAACAATATCCTGTAAGAACTCTTCGTTTTTGGCAGTTGTCCACGAGTGATCAGACCTTAGAAGTACATCGAAAAGCAATTGCTTGAAAGCTAGCAAAGAATTAAATGATAGTTTTTTAGTGTTCTTCGATTTCGTACTTCCGGTCCATGAAAACATGTCGATGACTTCTCTTTTCACTACAATATCAATCAGCTTGTAACCAACTCGTTTGCCGTTCTTTTTACCATCAGCTGGTATGTACGTGCAAAGTATGGAAATCTGCAAATAAAGTACTAAACTTAATGAGCTATTAATATGCCACTAAACATTTCAAACTTACCGTTCCATCTTTAAAACGTTCATTTGTCAGTTTATTGTTAAATTCCATAAGGGCATTGGCTGTGTTTAGCGGAATATTTTGTTTAATCCACTGCTCGTGAGGGTTCTCCCTTTTCTTTAAATTTTTTTCCGTCATTGTAGATTTTCTGAGTGCTTCAAGAATTAGTTTTTGATTGGCATCAATTTTCGACATTGTCGCAATCATGTTGTCTTGACGTTGTTTAATTATTGCAACGTCATTTAACACTTGGTACAACAGATCGCCAAGCTCCAATGGTGATGTTCCGTCCCTGACGTTCTCTTGAGGAACTAATTCGGGCATTGTATCTGTATCAGTAGTCGGTTCGGTTTGCTCAGATATCATTGAGACTTGGGACGATTTAGACGAACTTGGGGTTGAATCCGATACTTCCGCTGATCTCAGTTCAGTCTGTTTAATGGAAGTAAGCGACTCGAGTTTAACGACAGAAGACGAGACACTGTCAACTTCATCTTAAATTAAAAATAAAACGTTATTTAATTTGCTTTATACGAGGGTGAGTCAAATATAAACCGGACTTTTTTTATACACATTTATTAACAGTAATAATATTCAAATAAGACTTTAATCATTTTTCTACATAGTCTCCTGCACGCTCTACACATTTTTCCCAACGTTCTGGCAGCTTAAAAATTCCTTGTTCATAGAAAGTTTGAGGTCGAGTTGTCAACCAGTTGCGCACGCGCTCCTCAACTTCTTCATTCGCTTCAAATTTTTCGCCTCCCAAAGCTTCCTTCATGGGACCAAACAAAAAAAAACGCATGGGGACAAGTCTGGGCTATAGGGAGGGTGCTCCAGGGTCTCCCAATGCAGCTCAATTAATTTATCCTTTGTCAATGCAGCTGTGTGAGGTCGGGCATTGTCATCGAGGAGAATGACCTCTCTGATGGAATTTTTCCTTCTTTTGTTTCTGTAGGCGGCTTTTGCTGACTCTAGCAGCTGACAGTAGAAGGCAGCATTTATTGTACGTCGGTCGTGCAGGAAATCGATCAGTAAAACTCCTTTGTAATCAAAAAATACAGTTGCGAGGACTTTTCCGGCTGAGAGGCGCGTTTTGGCTTTCACTGGACAATCTTCGTCTTTCCGCCGCCATTCCTTGCTAGCCATTTTTGACTCGGGGGGCACCCAAATCTCATCACACGTGACAATTCGTCTCTATCGCCTTCATGGTGAAATCGATTTAAAAGTCGCTCAGAAATTTCAAGCCTTTCCGCTTTTTGATTTTCGGTCAATAACCTTGGGACCCACCTGGCGCAGACTTTTCGAAAGCCAAGATGATCTGTGATGATGGAATAAGCACTACCATGGCTAATACCCACTTCTGAAGCGATTTCATCAATAGCGAATCGGCGTTCACCCTCGATTAGATTTTGAACCGCTCGAATATTGTCATCAGTTACACTTGATCTTGGGCGTCGATCGTGAGTTTCATTTTCTACACTTTCTCGTCCATTTTTAAATTTTCTAGCCCAATCAAACACTTGTGTCCGTGAAAGCGTATTGTCACCAAACTGCACCTTCAACCTAGCCAAAATATTCGATGGTGAAACGTCTTCATTTGTTAAAAATTTAATAATAATACGTTGCTCAATGGATAAAGGAACCACTTGCTCACTCATGATTGCTACTGATCAACTGAGCAGCCCGGGAGCGGCTTTCCCCACTCTTACCAAACCAACCTAAGACCCCCCACCCAACCAGACCGCTCGGCAGAGTCTGAGACTCATAAAGACAAAAGTCCGGTTTATATTTGACTCACCCTCGTAAAAGTAATAATAAATATATATTTACCATCCGTCCAAGTTGTACTGTGTATGTTAAAAAAAGGATGTGGTCGAAATATACGTGTTCTGTTCTGTCCTACTAACGTGAGAGCCTGCTCGTCACTATCGGAATCAGAATGCAAGCTCAATTTCTTTTCCATTGAACGAACTTCTTGTAAACTCATATTTCCTTTTACAATTTTGCATTTTATACTCGTCCAATCTGACTGTGGTACTGCACGTCTTTTTCGTAATGTGTTAATGTTTTGGGTTTTTGGCCAGCGCAGACTATCGCCAACAATCCAACACGACGGGACTCCCGAAACAATCCGTTCGCCTTTTTCTATTGTTTCCACGACAGAAAACATTTCAGGAAATCAACAAATAGCCACTTAGATACTGCACACACGAAACTGGAACTGTCAACTATGTTCACAACACAATGGTTCTCGTTTCGATTAATCTTGTTGCGAAGCACAACTATAAAGATATAGATCTATTTCGGAAGATATAATCGCACTTGTTAAATTCCTTGATTAATTAAAACGCGACGATACCAAACGGTGAGGGCAACAGTTTTAATTTCGAAGAATTTTTTTTTCCTGTAGAAGCGAATTAGTTATTGATTTGTCATTCCCCAAGTAGCGCAAATAGTCCTGTAGGAGTAATACGAACGTTCTGCGAACTATTGACGAATATACCATGTGCTCTGGTGGCAAATTTCGGAACCCTATAAGATAGACAGAAACTGGCAGTTGCATGTGATTTTCATTCAAAATTGAGATTGAGCTCGAATAAAAGGGTTTTACTCCAAAATATCGCTTAAAGTGAATTTAAATGAAAACCTCATAATTAAATAAGCAGGACAAACGTATCATAGCATATCAAAAACAAAATTTATTTTTTTTCAGAAACCAATTTCAAGCACCAAAATGAAAGAAAACGGTTTATGTTCCTTTTAAATAATTTAAAAATTATTCCATATTTCTTTTTCTCGGAATATTCAACATTTGTGAAGTCATTTCGAAGTTCATAGGGAAAAATTGTCCATTTTCTGACTTCGTTGTTCGGAATGTAGAACCGGAAATGAATACCTTACTATCAACCGCACCGATCGTCATCAATTTTACTTTATTATTTTTTAATAATAAAGTATTGTGATCGACCTGAAATTTCAAAAAAGTTTGCTACCCTGAAATTTTGTAATTACACGTTTTAGGACTAGTAAACCCCAAAAAAGCAAAAAAAAAAAAAATGTCCGTCTGTCCGCCGTAGACGCCGTACGCCGTACGCCGTACGCCGTCCGCCGTACGCCGTACGCAAAATCGTTTGAAAGCGCGTAGCTCCCAAACCCGTTGAGATATTAAATTGAAATTTTTACGGTGGGTAGATTGGGTGAACCCCTACGACTGGTATATTTTTGTGGGGTGGGGGTACAAGGGGAGAGGAGAGGGGAGCGTTTTAGACGAAAAATTTTGGTTTCTAGATCTCAGGAACCACTTATGCTAGGAGGCTGAAACTTGGAACTTATGTAGTACTATGATAATGGACTCAATTGCAAAAAAATTGTCGATATTGGTTAAGGGGTGTGGAAGTGGGGGGGAAAACAATGAGTCTTTGACGCATGAAAGCCGGGATTGAAACATTCTAAATTCGATATCTCCTGAACCATTGATGTCAGAAGATTGAAACTTTGTTGTTGTCCTTGGGGATACTTCAAGATTAGACAAGGGCTAACATTTGTAAGAGGGGAGGTGGGGTGTGGAGGTGGGGGGTGAAAAACTTTGGATTACAATATCTTTCGAATCAATTACACCAGGAAGATAAAATTTAGTTTCTGTATATGGGATCACAAGAGGAGTCTACCAAAACTAAATTTTTTGAGGGGGGAGGTGGAGCACGAAAGTGGGGGGATACCAATTTCTCAAAAAATGTAATTTTTATATCTCAGAAACCGTATCAGATATGATCTTGAAAATTTTACAGGAGTTGGGGTCGATAAACTTCTAGTAGGGAAAAAAATTTTGGTGATGTTGATGTTGGGGGTGATGGTGAAAGGGGGTAGAAAGGAAAACATTCTGATTTTTATTTCTCGAAAACCATAATGAATAGAAAGCTAAAAATTTAGGATTATATAGAGCCACTATGGAGACATCCTAGAAAAATACAATTCTTGATAGGGGTATCAAGGTACGGGGGAGAGGGGTGGTTTTTTATATCTCAGAAACGGCTTATGCTAGAAAGGTGACACTTAGTACGTATATGTAGATGTACTATTAGAGTAATTAAAGCAAAAAAAAAGTTCATATTTTTATTGGCGTTCAGAGGTTGATTAAAAAAAATGTTCGTGAATCCACATTTTCGTAAATTTCGTTAAAACTTTTAGACATGTCGAGCTATCAAATCAATTTTACTTCTGCTGGCTATTAATATAAGCGCCTACTAACGGTTTTCAAAATTTTTCGATATTCAACCCCTAAAGGGGTGTAAAGTGGTTGTTTACATATTCACGAATTCTGATATATTCCTAAGGTATATTGAGACTTGGAATTCACGTTTACTTCTATAAGCTTTAAACGTAGTCGGGGAAAACCCCGATTTAAGTATTTTTCTCTATTAAACCCCCTGGGGGTATTGTTCAAGATTTCACTGATTCCGAAAATCTCTTAGGCTTAATGTGATCGAATTCGCTTTTACTACTATGAATTATTCTATTGATAAAAAAAATACGTAAATAAATAAAAAAAATCTGCCAACAGTCTGGGCGCAACTTTATTACTTTATGTGTAGAAGTCCGAAACGTGTTTAATGATGAGATACGGTGTTGGGTATTATGCGACTGACAACCAAAAAATAACCAGGAAGCTATTTAGAACGTTATTTTTTAGGTTGTCAGTCGCATAATACCCAACACCGTATCTCATCATTAAACACGTTTCGGACTTCTACACATAAAATAATAAAGTTGCGCCCAGACTGTTGGCAGATTTTTTATTATGTCTTTCATAATGAAATTAAGAGAGAATCGAAAACTTCCCGAGCTCCAAATCACAAAATTGCACACGAACCGCCATATAACAGTCAGCTGACAAAAATTTGTGTATCTTAAGGGGTTGTTTTTTTGCGAACAGGTGGAGATTTCCAACCTTGCCGCGAATAGTAGTGAGAACGGTGCTGCCACTCGAACAAAATTATGAGTATCACTTAAGTATACAAAAATCTGCCAATGGTCTGGGCGAATTATTATTATTTTCGGGTCAAAGTTCGGAAACGGTAAAAGTCGGAGCATATCATCAGTTGTTTCTAGATTACGAAGTTTCTTGGAAAATTAATTTTGTTCTTAAAATAAAAATATTTAAAATAGAGATTTTTAGCTGATGAAACATTGAAAAAGCCCGTGTAGACTATTCGAATTTCTGTATATTATGTACACTAAAAGCCCATAGAAGTAAAAACGAATTTGTTGCCTTATCAGACTTAAGAGATATGACGAATTGCTAAAACGTATACAAACCCATTACTTCCACTTGGGGTTTGATTTCGAAAAAATTGTGAAACACGTTTTTAGACGATTTCATAAGAAGCAACTTGATATCTCATGAGACCCGAGGGATTTTGAAAAATTTGTGAAAACGTAAGCGAACCCTTCACACCCCCTTGGTTCTTGAAATTCGAAAAAACGTGAATTGGTTGGCCGTAATAATCAATTTTATATCTCATCAGAACTAAGGGATGGCAAAAATTGTGAAAACATATACAAACCCTTGGGGGTTGAATATCGAAAAATTGAGAAATGGGTTTGTAGGCGATTATATAAAAAGTCTGTGGAAATGAAAAGCGATCTGATATCTCATCGAACCTAAGAAATATGTCGAAACTTTGAAAAGCATACAACCTCCTTACACCCATTAGGATTGAATATCTAAAATACTGAAATTGATTTTTTGGCTTTTTTATATAGGAAACCTTAGGAAGTAAAAATGAATTCAATATATCATCAAATATGCAACCTCCTTCCACCCACTTGCGGGTTAAATATCCAAAAATCCTGAAAGGAGTTAATAAATAAATATGAACTATGAGAAAAATATCTGGTAAAATATTAAGAAGATCTGCCTCTTAAACGTTTTATACAGATTTCTTTTTAAATTTTTGAAAATTAAATTGAATCCCAATTAATTTTAATTAATATTCCTTTCGATTTAATATGCATTTTCCTTTTAACCGTCAACGTTTGTGAATAATAAGATTTTCACCTAAATATAAGATAATTAAGTAAATGAACAGATTCAACTGTTGACAAGTTTTCCTTTGAAATTAATAAGCAGACTGCTTAATATCTCTTCTGGGAAACTATTATTGTATGAAAAAAATGAACGCGAATGGAATTGTTCAAAACTTACCGGTTTTCATTCAAAGGCAGTGATTTTGATTAGTGATTAGTTTATTGTCTACTGACTTATAAATTTGCGGTAATTATGTTTATTATATCAGACTGAAGTTCGCAATTCGGAGTGATTTTTATCCACATTTTTTAGTGATTTTTAAAAAATTAATAAAATTAATCCACGGCATCTTTGCCGTGGAACGCCTAAAGTTTTGTGTTAACTTTTTTCATTGTGTGTTTACAATAATTTATCACTGCGAATTTATCACTGCTAAATTTTATAGAATTTTTATATTGTGGAGTGTATATAATATAGGTAGTGTCGGAATGACGTCGTCATTTGAGGGTTCTTCCAAGTTGACAGATATTCAATCTGTTATTATTCCCTCGGTTCATTTTGCAGACCATAAAAATTTAAACACGGAATGCACACAAAAAGAATGGCCTCGACTTAACGATAGTGATGGATATCAACTGGTAAAATTTATTTTATGCAATATTAGAATTGATGGTTCAATTTATTACATAATTACAGATTGTCATTGATTTTGAAACGCTATTCCCGAAAAAGGGGGACGAATTAGTTCTTAAGTTCGAAGTGTTTGTAGAAAAAATTATCCCCTTTTTTCGACAAGAAATAAAGGATAAGACGATAAGACGACCCAACAAGAATTTTGTGCCCGATTGTTACTATAGTCACATTTTTAACACATCGACGTCACAGAAATGTTTTCGTTACCATTTTTATTGGAAATGTTAAGTGTTCGTGCCTTGTCAGTAACACTTCCCATTTAGGCAGTCTAAGTAACACAAAAACGCAAGTTTTCCAAAAAATGTTTCCATATAGAAAAAATTCCCAAAATAGTATCAGTTCCCAAATCGCCGCCAAATTCTTTGGGAATTGTGTCATTCTCAGCGGAAAATATTCATCGTGCCTCTTTTGAAGCCAATAATAATTGAATCGATCAATGGGAACTCTACCTATATAGAAACATTGTAGTCAGTGTGTTCCTAGAAACCCCTTTTAGGCGCAGTATTGGAAAGTGTTACTTTATCGTTTGCCTTGGTGAAACAAATTAGGTACCAAGTCTAATTGGGCACACATAGAGATTTATATACTGCAGATGACAAGACACCGGGTTTTGTATAAAGCTCTTTTTAGCCAGAAAAGTGAGGTGCAATAGGGGTCTAGTGTCAAATTGCTGTTGTTAAGCGTGTTTCAAGAGCTGGTCATAATATAAATGCGAGTGAAAACAAGGGCCTAGTGTCAATTGTTGTTGTTTTGAGTGTGGGTGAAGCGATGACGTTTGCCTTCAACTCTCTTGTGTCTAGAGCTACTGGAGACGACAAGCCACCGGTTTTGTATAAAGCGCTTTGAAGACAAAAACACGATGAGAAGTGAGACAAAACAGGGTCGTTGTTGTTGTTTTAGCGTGAGAGTGAGTTAGACAAAACAGGTTCGTTATGTTAATTGTTGTTGTTTTGCGTGCAAGTGAATGCGACTACGTCCGCCTTCAACTCAATCGCTGCTTGTCATCTCCAGTATATAGATCTCTATGCTAGACACAATAAACTACATTTTAGGAATTTTTACAGAACGGTTAGCAACAATGTTCCCATTTTGCAACATGCTAGGCATAATGACTATAAAGTAACTTCAGATCAATTGCAATGGCGAATAGAATTTTCATGAAGGATTTTAAATAAAATAAAATCTGTAATTTTGATATTGTATAGAATTTTTCAAAATTTCTGAAGTAAATTTGGTTTTAAAGACCGAATAGTAATTTTAACTAAAAGGGCTATTGCTTCAGAAGTATATTCTGTAAAATTTTATTTTTTAATAAATCAAAAAAAATTTCAATTACAAAAATTTATCATGTCCCATGATTTTTCTATAAGTATTTATAGTATGTTTACAGAGAATATGAATCCGTTTAGTAATTTTGCATTACATTATGCTGATTATTTCAATTTCATAATTATTTTATATAGAGATCTGTATATTTTTTAAGATATCCATTTCTCTTTATATTACAAGTATAAGCATTACAATACATACATATTCAGCTTTCGATTGCTTACATTTAAATACACATTCATAGTGTGTGGCTGTCCATCGTTTTGATGCAAAACTAAATAGGCATTGTTACCAACACAATTCCTTCATTGCGTTGCGCCACTTTCGGTAAATAGAAGACCCTTAAACGTTGCAGATACGAAACAGTGTGGCGAATCGGGAATATTTTTAAACACCACGACGTCGCAGTAACCCAAATGTGAACCATAATTTCTTGTTGGGGAGAGTAACTGGCGCTGTTTAATGAATCTTCTATAGATAACGGTAATAGCATATTTCTTACACGATCTAACACTTGTGTTAGTAAATTTCCGTGAAATTTTGTTCAAATTTCCAGATTCTAGAAACTATTTTGCAGCAATTTTATTGTTTGTTATTTTGCAATGTAGACGATGGTCAATCGGATTTTGAAACACATACTTATTGCATTAATAATTTACACAACACCATAGAACGCATCCGAAAGGATTGCACAGAAAACAAGGCTACGGTGCAACCCAGAGTTATAGTTGTGGGACCATCCAAGATCCAGCTCACTGAGTTCTACGTATTCTGCGACGCTATAAGGTATAAGCTTCCAACATTCATTAAGGCCCTTGACGTATGTCTTAAAATACATTACGTTTATAAACTCCAATATTCAAAAAAAGCAAATTGATTTGGGCATTTCTTGAAAATTATTTTTTTGATATTACCACCTAAAAATTTTCGGAAGTTATTAACTTAATAAATAAAATAAAACCAAGTATAGAGGAATGTCCGAATTAATTTGCTTTGAGTGTGATGGAACGTTTGTTCAAACGCAAAAATTAATAAAGAACTTACGAATTTCATATGGATTTCCAAGTTTATCTGTTTTTCGATGTAAACAAAATTCATGCGAACAACAATTTACTAATATATGTTCATTTAAAAAAACATTTACTGAAGCATGAAAAAGTATATTTTAATTCATTAATAGATAAAGAAAGAGCTACTGAAAAAATTTCTGTTAAGAAGAATATATAAAAAAAACATTTTAAAAATGTAAAAAGAAGGTGTCGGGTTCAACAAAAAGGGATGATATTCACAGAGTCGGTTTTCTTTTTATTAATATTTCCACTTACACTTGTATACAAATTTGTGATATTCATTTTTCCAAGAAACTCGACAATCGCTCGTCGTGGCATAAAGATGATGTGCAAAGTTTACTTTTTGGTTGCTTTTAATCTGGAAAATTTGGGGGGGGATATTTTTCCGAGCGATTGTCGGGTTTCTTGGAAAAATGAATATCACAAATTTGTATACAAGTGTAAGTGGAAATATTAATAAAAAGAAAACCGACTCTGTGAATATCATCCCTTTTTGTTGAACCCGACACCTTCTTTTTACATTTTTAAAATGTTTTTTTTATATATATATCATTTCTTTTTGTTGCTATAGATTTAGGAAAAAGTATTACTGGACACTAAAACTCCAAAATGAAAATTTACATTTTTCATTTGTGGTATTTCAACTTTTAAGCCAATATCAATTTGTTTCATTCCCCGCTCGATCTGAAATTAATAGATATCGTTATCTAAAAATTTGCAGGGTTAAAGGGATTAAAACTCCCTTTCGCGTTCATATTTGGCTGACGCGCGCTACGCTCCAACTACCTTTTACGTAGTACTGCGGGGTTAATCTTTAATCTTTCATTTTTAATCTTTAATGTTTAATGTTTAGTGTTTAATGTTTAATGTCCTTTATCCTTTATCCTTTATCCTTGATCCTTGATCCATGATCCATGATCCATGATCCTTGATCCTTGATCCTTGATCCTTGATCCTTGATCCTTGATCCTTGATCCTTGATCCTTGATCCTTGATCCTTGATCCTTGATCCTTGATCCTTGATCCTTGATCCTTGATCCTTGATCCTTGATCCTTGATCCTTGATCCTTGATCCTTGATCCTTGATCCTTGATCCTTAATCCTTAATCCTTGATCCTTGATCCTTGATCCTTGATCCTTGATCCTTGATCCTTAATCCTTGATCCTTGATCCTTGATCCTTGATCATTGATCCTTGATCCTTGATCCTTGATCCTTGATCCTTGATCCTTGATCCTTGATCCTTGATCCTTGATCCTTGATCCTTGATCCTTGATCCTTGATCCTTGATCCTTGATCCTTGATCCTTGATCCTTGATCCTTGATCCTTGATCCTTGATCCTTGATCCTTGATCCTTGATCCTTGATCCTTGATCCTTGATCCTTGATCCTTGATCCTTGATCCTTGATCCTTGATCCTTGATCCTTGATCCTTGATCCTTGATCCTTGATCCTTGATCCTTGATCCTTGATCCTTGATCCTTGATCCTTGATCCTTGATCCTTGATCCTTGATTCTTGATCCTTGATCCTTGATCCTTGATCCTTGATCCTTGATCCTTGATCCTTGATCCTTGATCCTTGATCCTTGATCCTTGATCCTTGATCCTTGATCCTTGATCCTTGATCCTTGATCCTTGATCCTTGATCCTTGATCCTTGATCCTTGATCCTTGATCCTTGATCCTTGATCCTTGATCCTTGATCCTTTATCTTTTATCTTTTATGTATTATCTTTAATCATCTTTAATCTTTAACCTTTAATCTTTAATCTAAATCCACCATTCTACACCCTCTATCTTATATCCTCTATTCTTCATCCTCCATCCTTTATCCTCCATACTTCGTTCTGCATCTTCCTTCCTTTATCCTCCATACTTCGTTCTTCATCTTCCATCCTCAATCCTCCATCCTCCATCCTCCATCCTCCATCCTCCATCCTCCATCCTCCATCCTCCATCCTCCATCCTCCATCCTCCATCCTCCATCCTCCATCCTCCATCCTCCATCCTCCATCCTCCATCCTCCATCCTCCATCCTCCATCCTCCATCCTCCATCCTCCATCCTCCATTCTCCATCCTCCATCCTCCATCCTCCATCCTCCATCCTCCATCCTCCATCCTCCATCCTCCATCCTCCATCCTCCATCCTCCATCCTCCATCCTCCATCCTCCATCCTCCATCCTCCATCCTCCATCCTCCATCCTCCATCCTCCATCCTCCATCCTCCATCCTCCATCCTCCATCCTCCATCCTCCATCCTCCATCCTCCATCCTCCATCCTCCATCCTCCATCCACCATTCTCCATCCTCCATCCTCCATCCTCCATCCTCCATCCTCCATCCTCCATCCTCCATCCACCATCCTCCATCCTCCATCCTCCATCCTCCATCCTCCATCCTCCATCCTCCATCCTCTATCCTCTATCCTCTATCCTCTATAATCTATCCTCTATCCTCTATCCTCTACCCTCTACCCTCTATCCTCTATCCTCTATCATCTATCCTCCATCCTCCATCCTCCATCCTCCATTCTCCATCATCATCCATCTGCCATCCTCCATCCTCCATCCTCCATCCTCCATTCTCCATCTTCCATCCTCCATCCTCCATCCTCCATTCTCTATCCTCCATCGTCTATCTTCTATCCTCCATCCTCCATCCTTCATCGTCCATCATCCATCCACCATCGTCCATTGTCCATTGTCCATCCTCCATTGTCCATCCTACATCATCGTCTTTCATCCATCGTCCATCCTCAATCCTGAATCTTCCATCGTGAATCCTCTATCCTGAATCCTCCATCCTCCATCTTCCATTTTTCATCTTCTATCCTCCATCCTCCACCATCCATTTTCCATCTTCTATCTACATCATCTCAAAAATTCGCAAACCTTTAAGATCCACGAGCCGTGATGATCCGCGAACCGCAAGATCTGCCGTGAAGATCTGAAAACCACAAAGATCCGTAAAGATCTGCTGAGCCGTCGAGATCCGCGAACCGCAAAGATTCGTAAAGATCGTTTTTTTTCAATCCAGTTGAAAATAACACACCTAATAAGAAATTAAATTCATTTGAGCTTTGCCAGTTTTCACGCAGACGCCTGTACTACCGTCTAGCGGTAATAATTCGAAATCCAGAATTTTGCGTCTGACTTGAAAATTTTATAAAAATTCATATGAGCTTTTGCTAGTTTTCACGCATACACATGCGTGAAATGTATGGGGAGCTTTTAGAAAACTCTCATGTACGCAGCATACAGATAGAGCAGCCGTGTCCATGTGAGTTGGCTGCAGTAAAGATACGTAGTCGGTGCTTGGGGTGAACCCGACAATCACATTCGACTGAACGTTCTGATGATAATTTCTCAAGTGATTCAAGTATTTTGTCCATTGATACGGAGCCATTTTCCAATATTGTTCCGAATTTAGAAGTATTAAAAAAGTCGTTTATGTCTTTTCAATTGCATTTACATGGAAAATGGAAAATTCAAGAAAAAATTTATGATATTTTCGGTCTTGTCGCAAAGTACGAGTATATTACAATTCCGTTTATAAATTTATTACACACTTGACATTATAAATTAAGATATTACATCCCTTTTAAAATATTCATTTCACGTCCTTGCGTCAGAATATAGATTATTGAAAAATCCTGTAGGCTCATAACTTGTTTAGGTCACCTGACTGCATTCTTTTGAATATTGGACTATTCTTAAATACGTACATAATGTATATTTGCATATGAAATGCTTTAACTTTCGAAAAAACTATAATATAATATTTTGTTGAAATAAAAAAAAATTTATTTGTTCTTATTATATTAAATAAATTGTTGTGTACCTTTATTTGCGGCGTTTTATATTCCGGAAGGCAGGTCTGATACCATGGAAAGTTCGTAATGAAGTTGTTATTCAAATATTTTTTCAGGTATTATAAATTAAAAAATTTCATATGCTAATTTTTTTTTTCATTTACTTGACAAATATATTTAAATCAACAGCTTTATCGAGTAAAAGTTGTAGTATATACATACAGATATACATATATATAATACTTATATATTATATAAAAAATATATATGTATGTATATACACCAAAAAATTAACATGATAGTCAATTAATTTGAAAGAGATTGTCTACTAAATTTTAATTAGCTATCCTCTCATTAACAACGTGAAATCCTATTATATTGTTACATGTAAACCTGGCAACCGCGCAACCGTGCAACTCGATCGTTTCACATAATGAAAACAACAACAACCGAATACCTAGTTGAAAAATAACCCAACCAGAAATAAGGCGAAACAGCACGGTTGTATCTCTCTTTTTATCGAATGCTCTCCAATGTACTAGAACCCTGTACATGAACCACCAAAGTCGAAAGATCTCAAGCTCACTTGAATCTTCTGCACACACCACTGAACGAAGATCAAAATCGAAAGCTCTAAAGCTTTCGAGAAGGTTCTACACTGAACGAAGATCGAAATCGAAAGCTCTAAAGCTTTCGAGAAGATTCCACAAGCATCGAAGATTCAAGAACATTCAAGACTGCAACCGCCTAGTATATAAGCAAGTGAAGCGTTGAGCGAAGACACAGTAATTTCGATTACGTCGACTGCGAGTATTCGCGACCGTGTTGAGAGAGAACGAAAGTGAACGAGTTAAGCGATATATGGTATAAGCGGGCGGTACTGCCATACAGTGCGAATTATTGTGCGATTATAATTCTGTGAATTAAAGTGCGGATAAATAAATTATCACTTATTTTTATTTTAACCGAATTGTGTTTTACTTGAAATCCCGGCGAACCCCTAGCTCGCAACAATATTTTTAAATGCATTCTCCTCAGTAATTAGATGATATCCTCTTATGCTTTAAAAAGATTTCTTTTTATTACCAAAATGATAACATCTTATATTTACTAGACAACAGTTCAAAATGAAAGGAACGTAATTTTAAAATTCAATGAGAAAAACTACTTAATTTTGAAATGCCTCTCATTTTGGCAAAAATGCGTAGGGATTTCCTCTAACTTTTGTTCTAATTTAGTGGGTTAATTTTTCTCCGTGCAGTCTCTGGTGTTTCGCACCAGAAGCTCCTCTGACGCCGAAAAACAACCGAAAAATTCCTGAAATTAGCACCATGAAAAAATTCCATTCCCATTCTGAAATTAATTGCATCGGGTTCTTTTTTTTAACCGGAGACAATCAAAAGCAATACAAGATGAAAGAAACAATCGTAATAACGGGCGGCTGGATTTATAACAAAAAATCTGCCATTGATCTGGGCGAAACTTTATTATTTTTCGGGTCAAAGTTCGGGAGTGGTCAAAGTCGGAGTGTATCATGAGCTGTTTCGAGATTATTAGATTTCTTGGAAAATTATTTTTGTTCTTAATATAAAAATATTCAAAATAGAGATTTTTAGCCGATTAAACATTGAAAAAGTCCGTGTAGACTATTCGAATTTCGGTATATTATGTACACTAAAAGAACATAGAAGTAAAAACGAATTTGTTGCCTTATCAGAATTAAGAGATATGACGAATTGTTAAAACGTATACAAACTCATTACTTCCACTTGGGGTTTGAATTTCGAAAAAATTGTGAAACAGGTTTTTAGACGATTTCATAAGAAACAACTTGATGTCTCATGAGACACGAGGGTTTTTGAAAAATTTGTGAAAACGTAAACAAACCCTTCACACCTCCTTGGTTCTGGAAATTCGAAAAATCGTGAATTGGTTGGCCGTAATAATCAATTTTATATCTCATCAGAACTAAGGAATGGCAAAAATTGTGAAAACATATTGTTGCGAGCTAGGGGTTCGCCGGGATTTCAAGTAAAACACAATTCGGTTAAAATAAAAGATAAGTGATTATTTATTATTCGCACTTTAAATTCAAAGAATTATAATCGCACAATAATTCGCACTGTATGGCAGTACCGCCGCTTATACCATATATCGCTTAACTCGTTCACTTTCGTTCTCTCTCAACACGGTCGCGTATACTCGCAGTCGACGTAATCGAGATTACTGTGTCTTTGCTGAATGCTTCACCTGGTTATATACTACCCGGTTGCAGTCTAGGATGTGCTTGAACGTTCGTTCAGCTTTGGAATCTTCTCGAAAGCTTCAGAGCCTTCGATTTCGATCTTCGTTCAGTGGTTTGTGCAGAGGATTCTAGTATATTGGAGAGCATTCGATAAGAAGAGAGATTGTTTCGCCTTATCTTCAGCTAGGTTTCTGATTGGGTTATTTTGCAACTAGGTATTTGGTTGTTGTTGTTTTCATTATGTGTAACGATCGAGTGCACGGTTGCGCGGTTGCCGGGCTTACACGTAACAATATGCAAACCCTTGGGGGTTGAATATCGAAAAACTGAGAAATGGGTTTGTAGGCGATTATATAAAAAGTCTGTGGAAATGAAAAGCGATCTAATATCTCATCGAACCTAAGAAATATGTCGAAACTTTGAAAAGCATACAACCTCCTTACACCCATTAAGATTGAATATCTAAAATACTGAAATTGACAAAAGATGGCCACTTTTTGAGTGGGGGCAGTGGCGTACGGCGGTGGGGGGTAAAAAACTTTAGATTACAATATCTCACGAACCAATTGCACTAGACAAATAAAATTCGGTTTGTGTATAAAAGTTGATAAATAAAGTTCGCTGAAAGTAAAATTTTTTAAGGGGAAGGTGGATTATGAAAGTGGAGGGGATACGAATTATTCTAAAAAATCACGTCTCATATCTCAAGAACCGTGTAAGGTAGATGCTTCAAATTTTTACCAAAGGTAGGCCCAATAGACCCCTAGCAGAAAACAAAATTTTGGAAGTATGGGTGTAGAGGGTGAGGGTGGGGGAGGGTGAAAAGGTAAAAGTTCTGATTCTTATATCTCAACAACCTGTAATGATATAAAGCTGAAACTTGATATTTAGATAGAGCTATAGTAGTAGCATCTTGGAAAAATATAATTTTTTATATTAGTAGTACGGTACGGGGGTGGGGGATGTTTTTCCTATCTATAGAACGGCTTATGCTACAAAGTTGAAACTCGACATGTGTATGTAAATCAACTAGAAAAGTAATTTAATTAAAAAAAAATTTCAAATATCTATTGGTGGGAAGGGGGGCAAAAAAAATGATCAGTGAAAATGGAATGCATATATTTTCACGGTTCTCGTCATATCTATTAGGTCTTTCCAAATATTAAATTCATTTTTATTCCACGGATTCTTAATATAAGTACCTAGAAAGTGTTTTCAGGATTTTTTAAAATTCGACCCCTAAGGGGGTGAAAAGGGATTGTACACTTTTTTACGAATTCTGCCATATCCCTAAGGTCTGATCGGATATAGAATATCTTTTCACTTTCATGGGCTTGCGTAATAATCACCTAAAACTTGTTTTTAAGTTTTTTCCTTTTTCAGCCCCTAAGAGGATATAAAAGGGTTGAGCAAGTTTTCACAAATTCTGTCATATCCTTTGGAAGTGATAAGTAATTCAATTGTTTTTACTTTCTCGTGCTGTCTTCATATTTATCTATTAACTCCTTTCAGGATTTTTGGATATTCAACCCCCAAGTGGGTGTAAGGAGGTTGCATATCTGATATTATATCGAATTCATTTTTACTTCCTAAGGTTTCCTATATAAGCGCCAAAAAGTCAATTTCAGTATTTTTAGATATTCAATCCTAAGGAGTGTAATGGGGTTGTATGCTTTTCAAAGGTTCGACACATTTCTTAGGTTTGATGAGATATTCGATCGCTTTTCATTTCCACAGACTTTTTATATAATCGCCTACAAACCCATTTCTCAATTTTTCGATATTCAACCCCCAAGGGTTTGCATATTGTTACGTGTAAGCCCGGCAACCGCGCAACCGTGCACTCGATCGTTACACATAATGAAAACAACAACAACCAAATACCTAGTTGCAAAATAACCCAATCAGAAACCTAGCTGAAGATAAGGCGAAACAATCTCTCTTCTTATCGAATGCTCTCCAATATACTAGAATCCTCTGCACAAACCACTGAACGAAGATCGAAATCGAAGGCTCTGAAGCTTTCGAGAAGATTCCACAGCTGAACGAACGTTCAAGCACATCCTAGACTGCAACCGGGTAGTATATAAGCAGGTGAAGCATTCAGCAAAGACACAGTAATTTTGATTACGGCGACTGTGACAGACAGCGGGTACACGCGATCGTGTTGAGAGAGAACGAAAGTGAACGAGTCAAGCGATATATGGTATAAGCGGGCGGTACTGCCATACAGTGCGAATTATTGTGCGATTATAATTCTTTGAATTTAAAGTGCGATTAATAAATAATCACTTATTTTTATTTTAACCGAATTGTGTTTTACTTGAAATTCCGGCGAACCCCTAGCTCGCAACAATATGTTTTCACAAATTTTGCCACCCCTTAGTTCTGATGAGATATAAAATTGGTTATTACGGCATTTGATGTAATGACCTAAAAACCAATTTCACGATTTTTTGAATTTCAGAACCAAGGGGGTGTGAAGAGTTTGCTTACGTTTTCACAAATTTTTCAAAATCCCTCGTGTCTCACTCTAGCCGGCGGTTGTCGTGTCGACGCCAGTGTCTACAGAAATTCCGAAAAGAAATGGAAAGCGTCGGCTGCTAGACCCACCACTTTGGTAGTGGCGTCAAAATTTTTATCGTACTGCGACTTTAACGCCGCTTCCCGGACTTTCTCCCGAAAAATAATAAAGTTGTGCCCAGACTGTAAAAACTGAATCGATCCTAGGAGACGCGACTGAGGAGCCCAAATATTACTCTTCCCGTAAAATGGTGAAAATATCGGGATTTTTGTAATCAGGATCGAATCCTTGGGAGGACTGGACAGTCTGAGGATAGGGCAATGGGATTCAGGTCCTTGGGTAGGTCGTCCAAGAAACACACGAAGTCGGAACAGTCGAGACGTAAATTCTAGACGTTAAAAGACCGTCCAAGTCCAACGGCTGGATATCGCATCAGGATCGCTTCGGGCGAGGTCGTCCGCTCCCACGGCATCAAATGAATCAGGGTTGCCAGAAATCTAAGAAGCGATTCTCGTATAAGAATGTGAAAATTCGCGTACCGCACACAAAATTCTCGTACGTTGAAAGTTTCGATTTTCTCTATCAATCAAGCGTTTTAGTAGGTCTGCCTGGTACGATGCAGTTATCTATAAAGTTTGTATTGTTGCGAGCTAGGGGTTCGCCGGGATTTCAAGTAAAACACAATTCGGTTAAAATAAAAATAAGTGATTATTTATTAATCGCACTTTAAATTCACAGAATTATATTCGCACTGTATGGCAGCACTTCCCGCTTATTCCATATATCGCTTGACTCGTTCACTTTCGTTCTCTCTCAACACGGTCGCGTGTACCCGCTGTCTGTCACAGTCGCCGTAATAAAAATTACTGTCTCTTTGCTGAATGCTTCACCTGCTTATATACTACCCGGTTGCAGTCTAGGATGTGCTTGAACGTTCGTTCATTTCTGGAATCTTCTCGAAAGCTTCAGAGCCTTCGATTTCGATCATCGTTCAGTGGTGTGTGCAGAAGATTCAAGTGAGCTTGAGATCTTTCGACTTTGGTGGTTCATGTACAGGGTTCTAGTACATTGGAGAGCATTCGGTAAAGAAGGGAGATAGAATCGTGTTGTCTCGCCTTATCTTCAGCTAGGTTTCTGATTGGGTTATTTTGCAACTAGGTATTCGGTTGTTGTTGTAACGATCGAGTTGTACGGTTGCGCGGTTGCCAGGCTTACACGTAACATTACTCCCTCCTTAGTTTCTGTTCGTCCCGAACAGAGTAGCGCCCTCGTCAGTGACGTCATTTTTCATTTTGGTCCGTGGTACTCCCTCCTTTAGTTGCGTGCTGACTCGATGCCTTCCTTTACCGTTGCACTGATGTTTTGACGATGTTTTCCTCTGTCTTCGAGTGCTAGATCGCCATCTCTGTAGCTGGAGGATTTCGCTCGTTGACAATGCTCTGCATTCTGGTGATTTGTTGTTGAACAGATTTTGTCCCGAGTTTGGTAATGTTTTGCCTGCTGTCGATCACAAACTTTTAATCGTCGCAAGTTCCCCACGACCTCTTTGTCTTGTTGATTATTCTGCATCACAATACGCTGATGTTGATTTCGCCAGCCAATTTCCGTCTCTTCTAATTGGCTCTGTAGCTTTGCGCCTCTAGTACTCCTTTGTTCGGCAGTACAATCCGAACAATAATTCGGCGTTCTCTTCGGCTTCCGACAATCAAACCTTAAGTGTCCTTCTAGTCCACAGTTCCAACATCGCATCGCTCCGCGACGTTTGCCTTGTTTTTCGGTTCCTTCCCACCAGCAATCGGTGTCAACAGTTCTTTCCCGCTCATTACAGCTATTGCATAGTGGTTGTTTCGAAGTGTGCTCATCGTAATTATTCCTGTTTCTTCTTAGATGCCAACAATCACGCCGTAAATGGCCGTCCTGTCCGCAATGCCAACATCGGAGAACGCTGGGCCTAGCGTGTTCCAATCTCCGACTCACGTAAGATTGACTTGTGTTTTCATTGCGGCAATGGTGGGGTATCGCTCTTCCAGTGTAATCCGCTGATCTGCAATCCCGACTTAAGTGTCCCGCCTTTCCGCAATTCCAGCATCGGGGGCCACCAGATCCTACGCTCGGCTTGGTGTACTCTGCTCTTTCGCATACACACTTTTCTGTTATTTTTCGGACTCGGTAGTTACTCCACGAGCTTTGCTTGGCAGCTTCGAACGTAAGCCCATATACTAAGGCTTCGCCAATCGTTTTCTTTCCTGCCAATTTTAATGACAACTGTAGTTCTTCATCCTGTACGGCATTATTAAATGTGAACACAGCCAAATCACTGCGATGTTCGCTTTGCACATTAGGGAATGAAAGCAACGTAAGTCGTTCTATATCGAGCGCTAGCTCTTGCAATGTTTCGCCATCCTTTTGACTTCGGTTGTGGAGTTGCATCTTGTAGATCTCTCGCATGTGGTCACTACCATAATAAAGATCCAATGTCTGTACCAACGTCGAAAAATCTTGCTGTTGCTCTTGAGGAATTGTTTGAAGAACCTCTGCTGGTGGACCTCTTAGCGCCAATATCAAAGCCGTTCCTCGTTCCAAATCATTCCAATGATTATTTCTCGCGGCAGCCTCAAATTGGGTCTTGTAGATAGCCCACGGTGTTTGTCCATCGAATATCGGAGCTTTGAGATCTTTGTGTGTAACGTGTTCTGTCTTGATAACCCCAGTTGCTTTCACGTTATCAAAGTCCCTTTTAAGGCGTTCAACTTCTTCCACAATCTCTGATGTCTTTTCCGTAATTTGTTCTTTGAAAGTCTGAAGTTTCTTCTCTACATTTTCTTCGATGGTCTTACCTATGGTGTCTATTTTATTATTTTGCAGCTCCAATTTTTGGTTGAGGTCCTTCGAAGTCTGGTCTAGCTTCTCGTTAAGGTCAGTTGATGTCTGATCCAACTTCTTGTTAAGGTCTGCTGACAGTTGACTTTGGTGGTCCAGTTTCTGGCTTTGTTGGTCCATTTTCTGGCTTTGTTGGTCCATTTTCTGGCTTTGTTGGTCCATTTTCTGGCTTTGTTGGTTCATTATTTGCATTAATTGCCTTAGAGAGTCTAATGTCTCAGAACACCCCTCACCACTTCCTGCACGAGCTTCTTCGATTGGGAACTCAACACTGTTTGCGTCTTTACCCTCAGCCTCCAGTACCTCGATCATTCGGCTGACAAGTTCAGACTTGTTCCCTACTGTAGATAATTCGCGTCTACCGAGCTCTTCTTTCAGCTCCATTAGTTTTAAGTCTTTTAAATAACGCGGCATTTTTACTATCGATTTTTCGTCCGTTACAAATTTTCCCGAAACAAATTCACTCAAATTCTCTTTTTGTCCGTACGAGAATTTTCCACTTCTCTAGTTCAATTACCGCTCACTAGAGCACTCTAGATTGTTTGATTTCACAAAATTCTCCCTGTCCGTTCGAGAATTTTAACTTCACTTCACAGCGCACAAAATTCTCACTTTGTCCGTTCGAGAATTTTAATTTCACTTTTTCACTCGCGATTTCAACCCGAATTAATCCTTGAAATCCCACTTCTGACACCAATTGTTGCGAGCTAGGGGTTCGCCGGGATTTCAAGTAAAACACAATTCGGTTAAAATAAAAATAAGTGATTATTTATTAATCGCACTTTAAATTCACAGAATTATATTCGCACTGTATGGCAGCACTTCCCGCTTATTCCATATATCGCTTGACTCGTTCACTTTCGTTCTCTCTCAACACGGTCGCGTGTACCCGCTGTCTGTCACAGTCGCCGTAATAAAAATTACTGTCTCTTTGCTGAATGCTTCACCTGCTTATATACTACCCGGTTGCAGTCTAGGATGTGCTTGAACGTTCGTTCATTTCTGGAATCTTCTCGAAAGCTTCAGAGCCTTCGATTTCGATCATCGTTCAGTGGTGTGTGCAGAAGATTCAAGTGAGCTTGAGATCTTTCGACTTTGGTGGTTCATGTACAGGGTTCTAGTACATTGGAGAGCATTCGGTAAAGAAGGGAGATAGAATCGTGTTGTCTCGCCTTATCTTCAGCTAGGTTTCTGATTGGGTTATTTTGCAACTAGGTATTCGGTTGTTGTTGTAACGATCGAGTTGTACGGTTGCGCGGTTGCCAGGCTTACACGTAACAGTATTATAGTTAGGACGAAATTTTATGATTTTCGAAGATAGCTAGTAGGAATAAAATAAAAAAAATACGTCAGTCAATATTTTGTGATATTATACCATTTTCAATATGCTTCATGTTTCTGTGAAAGAATGTACTTTACAATACAAATGTTCTTAATTAACTTCCACAGCTAAATTTAAATGTCAAACGACATTAACACAAATTTTTCAGCCAGCATTTTGGTCACTGGAATCATTTATTCATTCAAATATATTTATAATATTGTTACGAGCTAGGGGTTCGCCGGGATTTCAAGTAAAACACAATTCGGTTAAAATAAAAGATAAGTGATTATTTATTAATCGCACTTTAAATTCACAGAATTAAAATCGCACAATAATTCGCACTGAATGGCAGTACTGTTCGCTTATACCATATATCGCTTGACTCGTTCACTTTCGTTCTCTCTCAACACGGTCGCGTGTACCCGCTGTCTGTCACAGACGACGTAATCGAAATTACTGTGTCTTCGCTGAATGCTTCACCTGCTTATATACTAGGCGGTTGCAGTCTTGAATGTTCACCGGTGTACTTGAACGTTCGTTCAGTTGTGGAATCTTCTCGAAAGCTTCAGAGCCTTCGATTTCGATCATCGTTCAGTGGTGTGTGCAGAGGATTCTAGTACATTGGAGAGCATTCGATAAGAAGAGAGATACAACCGTGCCGTTTCGCCTTATTTCTAATTGGGTTATTTTGCAACTAGGTATTCGGTTGTTGTTGTTTTCATTATGTGAAACGATCGAGTTTCACGGTTGCGCGGTTGCCAGGCTTACACGTAACAATATCTACTTGGAAGGTTTGGAGTATTTTAAAAGCAGAACACTTCCATGCCTACCATCACACACCAGTACAGGAGCTGCTACCCATTGATTTCCCCAAACGGATGGAGTTTTGCAATTGGCTCCTTGAACGACAAATAGATGACGACAATTTTTTCAACAATATTCTGTGGACGGATGAGTCCCAATTTACCAGAGACGGTATCACAAACTTCCAC
This sequence comes from Beris morrisii, assembly GCA_951812415.1. Classification (NCBI taxonomy): domain Eukaryota; kingdom Metazoa; phylum Arthropoda; class Insecta; order Diptera; family Stratiomyidae; genus Beris; species Beris morrisii. The sequence goes on along the minus strand of OX638314.1, from coordinate 7,399,357 downwards.
AACCTACATACGTGGGCTGAGAGCAATCCACACACAAGAAGAGCGGCATCATTTCAGCACAGATTCAGCGTCAATTTATGGGCAGGTGTGATTGGTGACGATTTACTTGGACCTATTAGGCTTCCGCGTACTCTAAACAACTCGAATTACTTACAGTTTTTATCAAATGATCTACAGGACTTGTTGGATGATATTCCACTGGTTCGATTGGCTTCCATGTTTTACCAACACGATGGTGCTCCTGCTCATTACGGCCGACAGACCACAGATTGGTTAAATTCCAATTATAGCAATCGCTGGATCGGTAGAAATGGACCGATAAACTGGCCTGCAAGATCTCCTGATCTTACTATTTTGGATTTCTTTGTATGGGGACGGATGAAGGACCTTGTCTACGCAACGCCAGTAGAAACATAGGAAGATCTAAATATCAGGATCGATGCGGCAGCAATAGAAGTAAGGCAGCAGTTGAGGAATATGAATACCAGGAGAACACTCGCCAAACGAGCTTTAGCGTGCATTCAAAATGAAGGTGGCCATTTTGAACATTTATTATAACAAAATTTTTTTAAATAAAACATAAAAACCATTATTAAATTCTTTTAGTTCAAGCAAGTAGTGTAGATCAACATGCACATGCACTGACTTTTGAAATATTTGATTTTTATGCGATATGTATTTTTACCTATTACTTCCAAAATGTTAATCGTAACTCATACATTTGTATGCAGCTTTTGTAGGTAATAATACGGCTCATAAAAAAATAAAATTAAAATGACATGTTTATAATGGGGTTTTCTGAGAAAAACTACATTGATCACTGAATTTTAAGGGTTCACGTAGCAAAAATTGGTGTTTTCGAGTAAATATCTCAAGATTGGGTGCAGTTACAATTTAGACTGTTACATCAAATGAAAGGTAATTCGATTGCCTAAAAAACGAGTTATAACACTTTGCCTTGTGATTATTCGTTTTCAAGATATAACGTTTTAAGTGAGTAAGGGTACCGGTCAAAAACACTTTTCTTAACCACCCTGTATCTCCACTGTTATTGAAAATTGACCCACCCTGTGGAACAATTTTTTTCTCCAAATATATCAAGGAATAACCCCTTACAAGGTCGTGGACGGAGTACCAAACACCCTGTATAATAGTACAAAATAAAATTATCAAATAACATCGTTTTGATTATTAACGTCATGCAGCTTTGTAAGGTACAGCGTCGCAGAGGTCATGCAATTTATCATATCTTTTGTTGGCTTGAAACCATAGCAGTATTCTGTTTAAATTCTATTCTGAAATCCGAGCATCAATTGAAGAAAGATTTACTATAACTAAGAATATTTGATGAATAACGAAATTCTCGTACTTTTGCGTACGAGAATATATTCTACCTCGTACATCGTACGAGAATTCGCGTACGTCTGGCAACCGTGAAATGAATGCTATCAAAGCACGAGAGCGATTTACCGGTCGATTCGAATTTTTTTCCGGCAGTTGACAGCTGTTGCGTGCTGCCATGTGGCCCGGCGGCGGCTGGCGACGGCGAACTTGGCGTATCTGACAGCGGCCAACTTCAGAGCATTTGTAAGCATTTCTACTGTGAAAACACACAAAGTGCCCGCAGAAGTCACGGTTCGTCCAAGTCAATCGCCGAACTTATTTCCTGAATAAGAAACTTCACGCAATTACCAATCGGTTTCGAGTTATTCGCAGCAACATTACTACGTACGTTTGGTAGCCGACTGCGTTAACCACGTTACGTTCGTTTACAACGAAAGTCTGTGCAAGTTTGTTGGTCGGTGCCGTCCTCCCAACTTCCCGTCGTCGACATTTTTCAATAGGATCTACGCGAAACTACAGCAAAAACAAAAATGGAAAACGGCGGCCGTCTAGTAAAGATGGATTTCGATTATAGCGGGACGTGCGACGAGAAGATCCCGGCAGCCAAAGAGCTTGCAAAAAACAGCGATAAGTTTCACGAAGCGATCGAAGTGCTGCTCCAACTGGAGAAGCAAACGCGCCTGGTAAGTGATTGGCAGGCTGTGCTGGTCGTAAAATGTTCTTAATTCGAATTGGAATTTGTAGGGCGCCGATATGATGTCGTGCTCGAGGGTTCTTGTCGCCTTGGTACAAATCTGCTTCGATAGCGGCAATTGGAACGCTCTCAACGAATATATCGCGCTGTTGGTGAAGCGTCGATCGCAACTAAAGCAGGCGGTCAGTAAAATGATCCAGGAGTGCATTACGTACGTGGACAAGACGCCCGATGCCGAAACCAAAATGAAACTGATCGATACATTGCGTACCGTTACCGAGGGCAAAATCTACGTCGAGGTCGAACGGGCCCGGCTCACAAAAATGCTCGCGACCATTAAGGAAGCGAACGGTGATGTTGCCGGTGCCGCAACTATTATGGAAGAGCTTCAGGTCGAGACGTACGGTTCGATGGAGAAACGTGAGAAGGTATAAACAAAACGAATTTATTTCATATCGATCGCAACTAACGGTAATTAAAATCACACACGCAATGGGGATCAGGTCGAGCTTATTCTGGAACAAATGCGTCTCTGTTTGGCCAAACAGGACTACGTTCGGACGCAAATCATTGCGAAAAAGATCAGCATAAAGTTCTTTGACGATCCGGAACAGCAAGATTTGAAATTCAAATTCTACGGTCTGATGATTCGTCTCGATCAGGACTCGTCGTTCTTGAAAACGTCGCGTCATTATCAGGCCGTTGTCGATTCGGACGTGATCAGCGGTTCGCCCGATCGTCGCCAAAAAATGATGACCTATGCCGTTCTCTACTGTATTCTGTCGCCGTACGACAACGAGCAGCAGGACATGATGCAGCATTTGTCCAAAAATAAAATGATCGAAGAGATCACAACGTACAAGGAAATCTTAAGGTTGTTCATGTGTCGCGAACTGATCAATTTCGATACGTTCGACACTGCGTTCGGCAAGGAGCTTCTGCAATTCGATGTTTTCAATCAGGAGACTGCGCACGGCAAGAAGTGCTGGACCGAGTTGAAAAATCGTCTCATCGAACACGTAAGCTTTTCATTTATCTTTCACAAAAAAAAACTTATTCTCTCAAAACGGGTCTTGAACCCTTCTTTTCTGCCTACCCTCGCCCCCCCCTCGATGCCTCGTAGAATATTCGGATAATTGCAAACTACTACACGCGTGTTCACCTGAAGCGTATGAGCGAACTGCTCGACCTACCGACCGGACAGTGCGAGGAATATCTGAGCAAATTGTCAAATTCGGGAACGATTCACGTCAAAATCGATCGGCCGTCCGAAATCGTTTACTTCACAACGAAGAAGATCGCGTCCGATGTGCTCAACGAATGGTCGCACGACATCAACGAGCTGATGAGCCTCGTCAACAAAACGTGCCACCTAATCAACAAGGAGGAGTGCATCAATACGGTCATTGCTATCGCTTGAATAAAATTTCGCTTTTCGTAAATTGAAAATTGCATTTATTTTTGTTGTTTTGTGACGAGCGCAGAATGCGACATGATTTCATTTATTTGGTTTCGGTTTATTTTTAGTTTTTTGAACACGAACAAAAAGAGTACGAAAATACCTACGGCCTATGGAAGAGGGTGTCGGCCGGCGCTAGGTGGCACTTGAAAGCGTTATTTTGGGTCGTCCGTCGATCTCTTCAACGATCGCCTTGATACGATAAAAACCATCGATTGCTTTCGCATCGGCAACTTGAATTTCGCCGACGCTATTCTCTGTCCGAACGTGGAATCGAGCGGAGCTATCGTCGTCGTCGTCATTGTCGTGATTCCGATCGTCTATTGTCGATGATTTCTCGACATCGACAATTGTCTGTGTCGGCAGAAGACTGCCCTTTTCGACGACACGTTGCTGCCGCGACGCGTTATTCTCGTGCCAAAGGAAAATATCGCTCGTAACGCACGAACATTTTGCGTCCATTTCTAAATCCTGTTTGCCGGGATCGGCGTGTAGTGATTGTCGCGCACAACCGATCGCTACGACCTCGTCTTGCGGATGGCTGATGTACAGCTGGGCATCGGGAAATCGCGAACTAATAGCCGATTGTAGCTTCGGGATTTTCATTGTACCGCCGGCGATGACGATTTCATCGATTGGTATTCGGCCGTTTTCGTCTTGTGTCGTCATTGTTTCGATGGCGTCGTTCAGTATCGACATGAATCCGGTTAAGGGCGGCTGAATTAGCATCTCGTAGCGTGCGCGCGACATTTGAACGTTGAAGTCGACGCCGTCCATCAGCGAATCGATGTAGATTTGCGTCGACGGCAACGATGTTAGGATGTGCTTGCAACTTTCCGCGGCCGAATGAATTTTCTGTATCGAGCGTCGGCTCTCCTGCGGATCGAGTTTGTACTTTTTGTAGAACTCTTTGCCTGTTACGACGAAAGAAGCGAGCGGATTAGACGAGGATGAAGAGCCTTTGTGCCCGTCAACTTACTTATAAATTCCTCGAGAACGTCGGTGAATTGCTTGCCGCCGATGTAAAATGGACCGGCCGACGCGTAAGTCGAGACCAGTCCGTTGCAAATGTCCAACAACGAAACGCTCGTCAATAGGCCGCCACTTTTGATGCAAAGCACTCGCTTGGGCGCGTCGATTTCACGTTCGGCCAGCTCGTAGGCAAGAACGGCAGCTGTATGCTCCGAAATAACTTGGACGACGTGAAAGCCCGCCTCTTCGGCCGCTGTCGCCAGGTTCATCCAGCTTTCGGTCGTGTAGTAGTGCGGAATGGACAGCACGACGGACGGATGCTCCTCGAGAATGTGACACTGTCGTGCCAGTTCTGTTTCCGAAAAAAAAAAACCAAATCAGTTTCGATGCTTTAGCGCTCCCGAACCGGACATACTTACCAAAACTGGCCTTGAAAAACTCCACGCAAACTTGATACGGCGACAAGCTGCCCGCATCGGTTGACTCATCGGGCTCGCCACCCGGCTGCGGCGGTGCCTTCAGCTCGTACCTATCAAAATCCCGATTGTAGCGGCACGTTAAGTTCTTGATCGCCCGAGCAACATGCTCCTCCGATAGATCTTTGGCGAACAGCTGAAAATTGTTCACAACCGAAGCCGTGCCCTTTGAGGTTAACTTCTGTTTGGCCGTTAGGCCGACCTCAATTTCGCCGCCGTCCGACAGAAGAACGGCCTGCGAGACGCGATTTCCATGCTTGTTGGCTATCACTTCGACCTTCCCGTCGTCCTGAAAACGGCGCGGCAAGTCAATTTCAATAAATCGTAGAAAATTTTTCGGGGGGGTCCTCCCCACGGAGCCTTACCTTAGCGGACGCGACACAAACCGTGCTATTGCCGATTTTAATACCGAAACGGGGCCACATGATTGCCAGTAGACGGTGAAGATGCAAGGAGCGGTGACCGAAAATGAATTGAAACGGGAAACGCTAGCGGCACGCAATCAAGAATCGGCGGTAAGGAAGACTTCGCTAGATTTCTACGGAAGAAAACGTCCTGGCGTGGTTCTGACAGTTTCCAGGTTCAACTGTCAGTTGTCGACAGCGCCATCTCTTGGAATTCACCGCACGGCGAATTCGCTTAATCAGGCGAATTTATTTTAAAAAGAAAAGTTTAAGTTTTGCTTCAATCCAATAATTAATTCCGTCATCAAAGAGGAGGAGGACACGGGATGTACCCAAGGACGCGGCTAGTTACAAAAAGTCCTCAAAAGGCTACCAAAACGATTAATCCCAGCGCCTCTCGCGGCATATTATTTCCTCATGTTCGTCGCTCGGGCAGCCCCATTCAGCGGTGTCGTTTCCACCCCGCCTGCTCCCTTCATCTACTAACGGAAACCGCGTGCAGTTAGTTTCTTTTTGTTCGTCGGCTGGTCAGGTTGTGGTTCTTCTGCAAAGTAAGCGGCTATTGTGTGGTGACGTGAAAAAATTTCTTTCAATTTATTTGCTGTACCGGCATACCCTCGCACCCTTGTGCAAAACTCTGGCTTTGACGCTGTATCACAAGCGACGCAGCAACATCAACAGGCAGCGGGTTGAACCTTTCTCGTAAACGTCACCGGGAGCGCAACATAATTACCAAGCGAAACAATTGAAGCACCACGAAAAACGGCAAAATTTTCTGTTCTGCTGATTGGCGCGACAACGACAACGTTTTCACGGCGTTAAAAGAGAATCGCGTGCAGCGAACTTGCACTAACCGCCTCCTGTCCGGACAACGAGACGCGCCTCCGCCACCGCGTTCGAAGCAGCTTCGCAAATTCCGTAAGTAGCGACGTGTAGGGAAAAGCAACAGAAAATTGCGCGGACAGAGCCGGCAATTTGTCCGTCGGGGTGGTTGTTTCCAAACAAGAAACCACGAGGCCTGCGGGTTTCTTTGCAAGCCCCCTTCTCTCCATCCCCCCCCCCCCCCCCCCTTCCATCGTTTACTCGGCCACTAATTCTAACGTAACATTGCGCCAAATTTGTTTCTTTTTTGTTTTAGCTACGGCGGAACTGGACAATTTTTCGACAGCAGACCAAACAAATTGTAACGGGGTCTTGCGCACGACAGTTATCTTGTCGTCGTTCAAAAATCGGCGAATCGTACGAAAAGAAAAGAAACGGGCGATACGATGCCAATTGTGAAAGGTTGCTGGTAAGGAAAAGTATTTTGTTCGGGTTGAGGGTTCGCTGTGTCGTTTTATTTTTAATGTTGTGTCGTGGTGAAGGTCGAGTCGCTGGTGGTGGCAGCTCTAGCCTCCCGGTCCGTCTGTTAACTGCGGTCGCTGCTTGATTCCTGGCTTGCTCTGTTCCCACCGAAAGGGCCTGGTCCCTCCATTGTAGACGTCAACTTTGTGCGGTTCGGTGCTTCTGCAGCGGAAACAGTCAAATATCGGAATACACAGGACAGCATTGAAGATGGTGACAGTCTCACCCAGTCACAGAGCTTCCAATGGATGACCAGGGTGTACTTTAAAAGTCCAGCAAATCGAGGTGGCCACCGAATTCCTCCGTTTAAAATTTGCCAACTCACTGGCCCCCAAGGTGAACGAAAACAGAACAACCGGCAAGAAAATTGAAGGAGTTGATAAAAATCCTGTACTACTGTTGCTACTCGATGCCCCGGTTCGGGGCGGGCGTTACGCCGAAACTAAAGAGAAAGAAGTCTCCACGCAAGACTTGCTGGATCGGCCTGTGCCAGCGTACGTGGGTTTCGGGGTGCGCCTCGTCGTTTTTTCCATTTCGATGCATTCTTTTCGTTGATGGCCCGGTTTTTCGGAACAAGTCGTTGCGTTAATCCGTTTTTTCGTTGTATTTGTCCTCAAATTTTTGTTGTTACGATCGAGAACTGCTGTGTCCCGGGTTTTCGGAAAAAAGTCTTTTTTTGTTTTTCAAATTTTCGCTATTTCGACCGAGAACTGCTTTACGAAAAAAACTCCTTTTCATTTTTCTTTCAGGCAACTCGACAATTTCTACAAGCCGCCCGAAAACATGGACCGCATTTTAACCGATTGCTACTTTTACTACTACAGTAAATGTAAAAATGTAAGTTTTACTAACCAAAATAATGCGAAAATTCAATGAATTTCGCTCGAAACGCTTTTCCGACGCGATTGTTATTTTATTGTTGGAAGTTATTGCAGGGTAAACAGTGCCAATACCGACACGAACCGGCTGCACTCGGTCACGAAGTCATGTGCAATCGCTGGCTGGAAGGTCGATGCTTCAATGTGCAATGTAAAAATCGCCATATGCGAATTGGGGTAAGCGAAACGTGATTAAAATTTAGTTTTGTTTTTTTTTTTTGCAACTGTTGTCTTTGGTAGAAAATGCGCGATCAAATACAATGCTTCTGGGAGAATACGGCATCGGGATGTACGAAGCCGCATTGTGTCTTTCGGCATAACAAGCAAAAGGCTAATCAAGTCACTGAAGCACCATCGAGCGACATGACTGAACAGAATTTGCAATTGATGCAGCAACAACAGCACGACGTATCGGGAAATTCGAGTGGAGTTCATTCGATGATAGGAATCAGCGATACGAGTCAGTTGGACAGCAGCGTCGAACGACTAGACTAGTTTGTTATTAATATAAACATTTTATTTTTGTTAGTTGGAACGGATCCGGGTGACGAAACGGATTTTCTCTTCGTTCCAACAAATGTGCAATAGTTTTAAGAGTTGCGTTTCCTTTTCTATTTCGTTACATGGAAGCCAACTCGTCTCACTAATTTACTCAGTTCAAATCCATCCGCTTTCTTGTTAACGTTTCATAAACGATACCTCGATTCAAGCGCTGGCTTGTTTTATCTCCTAGATTAATAATCGTTGAATGTTCGCATCTCATCGTTACCTTTCTTTAACTGAAGTTTTTAGGCTGTGATTGCGATCCTTTTTCTTTTTATCCTCAACCGTTAATGTCCGGATTCTTGCGCTCGATTCTTGATTTGCAAGGCATTGGGCAAACGAACCTAGAAACAAAAGCCTTAAACCTAACAATATGAATTCTTTAATGTTATAAAAGGAGTTACCGCGAACTGCCATTAAAAAAAAAAAACTACCATATATTTATAATTAAAATAAAATATACAAAGTGTAGCTATGTTGTAAACAAAACATGAACGTGTACAAAATAGGCACTAATCAAACTGCTTTATGGCATTAAACTAGAAAAAATCGTTCCTAAAACCAGAGCGCGGCCGGTTTGCTATTCGACATGCGTTTTTGGCTCGATATATTTTATTTTTTTTCTTTTATTTAAATTAATTCTTAGGTTAGTTTTTAAAATAACATCAATTAAAAATGAACGTATCTCGCGAAAGATACCAATAACGAATACTAAATAAACAGACACAAATAAGCGTGTCCTTGCGAGATTTACTTGTATGAAATACAAGCCAATGTACATAATATAAATTATTAAATATATATAATATATATATTTTTTTAAAAGAAAGAAAAAGAAAAACGATATGGAAAAACACGAATTGAATCTGCAATTTAAAGAATTGGAAAATTTCCGTGCTTATTTTCTTGTGTAGCTTGTTTTTTCTTTTTCTTTTCTTTTTAATCCGGTTGAATTTATCAAGAATTTGTTTATTTTAATCTTATTTAATTTAATTCTTAGGTTAGTTTTTAAAATAAACCAAATGAAAAATGAACGTATCTCCCGAAAGATACCAATAAGGAATACTAAAAAAATAGGACACAAATAAGCGTGTCGTTGTGAGTTTTACTTGTATGAAATACAAGCCATTGTAAATAATATAAATTATTAAATATATAATATATATATATTTTTTTTAAAGGAAAGAAAAAGAAAAACGATATGGATTTGTGTAGTTTGTTTTTTTCTTTTTCTTTTCTTTTTAATCCGATTGAATTTATCGAAAAACATGAATTTGTTTATTTTTTTTTGTTATATAAATTAATTCTTAGGTTAGTTTTTGAAATAAACCAATTAAAAATGAATGTATCTCCCGAAAGATACCAATAACAAATACTGGAAAAAAGCACGCAAATAAGCGTGTCCTTGCGAGATTTACTTGTATGAAATACAAGCCATTGTACATAATATTATAAATTATTAAATATATAATATATATATTTTTTTTAAAAGAAAGAAAAAGAAAAACGATATGGAAAAACATGAATTGAATCTGCATTTTACAGAATTGGAAAATTTCCGTGCTTATTTTTTTGTGTAGCTTGTTTATTTCTTTTTCTTTTCTTTTTAATCCGATCGAATTTATCGAAAAACATGAATTTGTTAAGTTTTTTTTTTCGTCCTTTTTAATTATAATTTGAAATTTATTTTAATGGTTTTCTTTTTATTATTTCTGTCGTGTTCATGTGCCTTCGTTGCCTGTTGGGGAGTGATGAGGGGTGAAGGTTTTCCCCACGACTTCAGAAAGATAAGTTTGGTGTGTATTAATGGGTGGGTGGGCAGATCCCATATCTAAACGAGTGGGACCCTGTGACGTAACGAACGCCGCACAGTGGGGCATTTGCACGATCTATTATTCACATTGTCGATTCGTCTGAAAATAAGGTGGGGTAAAGACCCCAGTTCCGAGCCCCCTTAAGGGCCCGTGAGTCCCAAACCAAAATCGAAAATTTCACCTATTTTGCTTTGATTTCGTTTCCGAGAGCGTAAGAAATTATTCGTGAGCATCGGAAATTTAAATCTGAACGATCACGCACGATTTACAACATTTCAACCGTCAAGCGATGCCCCTACCAGTGTGGCCAATTTTTTTTTTCACGTTCTGCTAAATTTAGCCGAAAAGCAGAATAAAATATTTTACAATTCGGCTAAAAAATCGGCTACTACCTTTGAAAAATTATTTTCGGCGGCTAAATAACAATAAGCAACGTAATTAACAAAATAAATTTTATTTCAAGCAAATAAAGATATAAAATAATACAGTCTTGAAGTAAATACAGTAGGGAGCAGTAATGAGTACATGTTTAACTTGTTACACTTCTTAGTTAATAATCATAGCAATAACAAAGCATATTTAAAAATTTTTTTTCTTGTTTATTCCTTGTTCAATTCTTAACATAACAGTATATAATACAAAACAAAAAGCAAAAGATCCAGAGAGAAAAAAAAAAGAAAAACCAAAAAATTCATATATACTCAATTTTGCACCTAATAACAACTAACAAAAGAGGTGATGTATTTTAATATTTAGTCCATAGTCCTTTGTTCTTTAAAACATTTTTCATCCGTTTTGGCATGCTCTCAACTAATTTTTGTATGATTTCATCTGGAATACTTTGCCATTCTTGCTGCACACGATGCCACAGCACTTCAAAGTTAGATGGGGCTGTTTTGTACTGTCCCAACCTCCTTTTAACGATTGACCACAAATTTTCAATCGGATTGAGGTCGGGACTTTGTGCTGGCCACTGCATCAATTTAAAATTTTGCCTAGTCAACCAATCTTTCACGATTTTAGACGTGTGTTTTGGGTCGTTATCCTGTTGAAATATTACTTCTTCTTCAGGATAGGCGCTCATCTCCACAAAATCAGGAATATGAGTTCGTAAAATATTTAAATAGTTTTCTTTTCTCATTATTCCATCAATTTTTTGCAGTGGTCCAACATGCCACCATGTGAAACAACTCCATACCATGACGTTTCCTCCACCGTGCTTGACTGTTTGTTTAACATGGTGTCTTTGCATGCTCTCCGCAGGTCGGCGCCAACAATACTGCTCATCATCGGACTGAAAACGATTAAATTTTGATTCATCTGACCAGATTACCCGTTTCCAGTCGTCTGCAGTCCAATTTTTATGTTCTCGGGCAAACTTTAACCGTGCTTTCACATTTTTCTCTGACAATGCAGGTTTATTTTTTTTGACAGCTGCAGTGTATCCAATACAGTGGAGCGCTCTTCTTGCTGTCCATCGGCTGACGGACTTATTTATTGCCAGAGCAGCATCCTTAGGTGTTAAACACTTGTTTTTTCTCATCTCTGTTATCGTGAGACGCGCGTCCGCATTGGTCAAAAGTTTTTTGCGACCTCTCACTTGTTCTTTAGGAGTAATTTTTCGCCTTTTCTGAACTCTTATGACCACTGACTGACTTTATTTTTCCGTGTTGGTAAGCCATTCTCTGTCATAGATGCAATGCTATTTTCAATATTTCGTGATAATTTCTTCATTATTTCGAATAACTTCGATTTTTTTTATGAACTTTACAAAACGCACCACTTTTCGAGGTTTCACAGTTCATCAAACAAGATCACAAACTAACATTTGATTTATTGAATGTTCATTTATGACAAAGAATTCAAAACAAGCGGTAAATTTTTAAATTTCCGATGAAAGCAGAACTGAGTGCAATATTGAGTACATGTGAGTTGTTTTAGTTTTGCTTTTCTCTCTCTCTGGATCTTTTGCTTTTTGTTTTGTATTATATACCGTTATGTTAGGAATTGAGCAAGCAATGAAAGAAAAAAAAAACTTCTAGTTTACTTTGTCATTTCTATTCTTATATGCTATGAAATGCAAGAAGTGTAAACATGTACTCATTACTGCTCCCTACTGTATGTTCATGATAATTCATTTTAAAAAAATTAAAGCTCATTTCAAACCCTTGATGCAGCAAGGGGTCGACTCAGTTTCTAAAAAACATGTTAAAATTTTTTCGATAAGAGCTGCAACTTTTTGGTTGTTGTTGTTGCAACCTTGTATTCAGTATTTAATACTGAATACAGGTTTCAATATCACGAAAACCAAAAAGTTAGAGCTTTTATCGGTCGTGTTCTCATGTTTTTTAAAAACTAAGTTGACCTCTTGTTGCAACAAGGACTTCAATTTCAGTTAAACTTAATAAAAAAAATAATGTACCTTTTGTGTAGCTGGCTTTAGCATGACCAAAAAATTGTTGCAATTTGAAAAAAATTATTGAATGTTCGTTATTCCGTATTAATACAATTAATATCACTCAAAACTTCTTCTAGCGTCACACCTATCTCATTATCCTCATGAGAGTTATAAACAGCTTCAGTTGATCCTATTTTCTTAATTACATCTTTTGATATTGGTATATCATTGCAACAATTCTCGGACAGATAATCCCTTACAAATAGTAAACTATTCAACATATTCAGTTTCATTCTATTTCTACGTTGAGTTTTTAGTGCATTCATAAGGCTAAAAACTCTTTCCACTTCCGCATTGGAAATAGGTAAGATCAATAAGGAAAGTGCAAAGTTCGCTAAGTCAAAATATGGATTTTCATTTGAAGCGTCTTTAAAATTTAAAACTTCAGCCCAAAAAAGTACAGTATTATTTTTATTTTCCCACTGATTTAACGTTAAGATTTCCCATTGCATTTGTATTTTTATTGAATTTTTTAAATCAAATTGAAATTCTTTTAAAAGCCCAATTATTGAATTCTTATTTGGTTTCAAACACTTATTAACCGAAATGTTACTAATTTGTTTCAAAATTTTGATATTGCTTGGCATTCTAATTCGGAGTTGCTTAATTAACTTTATAACAAAATTTATACAACGTTTTCGAAACTGTTCTTCAGCATTCAGTGACAAAACATTTGCACCTTTTAATTCTTTTATTTTTTCTTCACACTCGAAACCTAGGTACGGGTGAGGAATTACAAATTCTTTTATATCTATAAAAATATCTGGAACATCTTCAGGGGTGGCTGCAACACGTTTTATTAATGTGGAAAATGTGGATAGTGTGGAAAATGTGACCAACTTCAATTCAAATTCGTTTTCAGGGATTTTAAAAATTTGTTCGGCTAAATAAAGGGTTTTCCAATAAGGACTTGACAACTTTTTTTCAAAATAAAATGCAAACCATTTGAGATATTTCAAAAACTTTATTATCGGGTTGAAGTACAATCAAAACATTTATGAATGGAACTCGACTTCGTTCATATGGCCACCGCGGGCACGTTTGCAGCGGTCGATTCGTTGGACCCAATTTTCGATGACTCGGCCACACATTTCGGCCGAAATGGCTGCTATTTCGTGTTCAATGTTGGCTCTGAGCTCTTCCAACGTCGTCGGCTTGTTGGCATAGACCAACGACTTGACGTGGCCCCAAAGAAAAAAGTCCAGAGGCGTTAAATCGCACGAACGAGGCGGCCAATCGACTGGTCCATTTCTTGAGATAACACGCTCATCAAACTTACTCTTCAATAAATCGATTGTAACGTGTGCTGTGTGGCTTGTGGCACCGTCCTGTTGAAACCACATGTTGTCCAAGTCCATATCTTCCAATTCGGGCCAAAAATAATCGGTAATCATGGCGCGATAACGATTACCATTCACAGTAACGTGACGATCATTATCGTCGACGAAAAAATATGGCCCTATGACGCCGCCAGCATGCAAACCGCACCAAACAGTTATTTTTTGTGGGTGAAGTGGTCTTTCATGAAGCACATGTGGATTTTCACCGGACCAATAACGCATATTTTGCTTATTGACGAACCCACTGAGCCAAAAATGAGCTTCGTCACTGAAGATGATTTTGCGATGAAATTGATCATCTTGGCGCATCTTTTCCAGAGCCCAATCGGAGAACGTACGTCGCTTCAAATGGTCCATCGGCTTCAATTCTTGAGTCAGCTTGATCTTGTATGGGTGTAAACCAAGATCCTTACGCAAAATTCGCCATAACGTGGTCTGGACGATGCCCAACACTTGAGAACGCCGTGGAATTGACTGATTTGGATCATTTGCTACGGACGTTTCAACGGCAGCGATATTTTCGACACTTCGACCAACCCGTTGTCTCACTGGCACGGCAACATCACACAACGAATATGTAGACTCAAATTTTTGCACTAAACTTGTTACTGCCTGTCTACTAGGGCGAGAATTACGACCGAAAATCGGAGTTAACGCTCTTAAAGTAGCGGTCACCGACTCCGAATTTCTGTAGTAAATTTTTATAATTTGCAGACGTTGTTCCTTCGTGTACTTTACCATGATAAAAATGTTAAGTTTACTGAATAAATTGACAGTGACAGTTCGATGATTAGTGAAAGGGTGCGTTCACAAATTGAATTCAAAGTTGTCAAGTCCCTACTTTAGGTTCCAATTCAGCTAAAAATTCGGCCAGCCGAATTTCAAAATTTTTCTCGGCTAAACAGACCAGAATTCGGCAAATTTAGCCGAGAATCGGCTAAATTGGCACCACTGCCCTACACAGCTCTGTGTGTACGGACCTGTATGTGTGTGTGAGATGCAAAATGATGAAAAACGGAATGTAGAAAAATAGCGAAAGTATGAACGGAAAGGAGTACAATCCGATCGAAAGTTCGAAAGAAAATTCATTGACCTGACGTCTCGGGTTTTTTTAATTTTCTGTGGACGGTGGATTTCTGGACATTCGCATGACATAGTATACAGTCAAACCTGTCAATAGTGGAATCGCATGGGGAAAATTATTTTTCCACTATTGGCAAGGTTTCCACTATTTCCAGGTTCCATTATTGACAGGTTAATTGAGACAACTATGAAGACATTTTCCACTATTCAGAGTAAAAGTAAAAAAAACACACACATTTCTATGTTTTCTTGTATTTAATGCCATGAAAATTCAATGTACATTGTGAAAAAGGTGAATAAGATGAATAAGAATGGTTTATTAATCAGTTTTTCGTGAAAAAAAGTCTGTGATTGAAGACTGTTTACTTTTGTTTGCAATCAAATCATCCTGTACTAAATTTATACATTCTTCGATTTTATCCAGCAAAAATGTATTGTTTTTGTCATACGCGAAAAATTTCAGTTCGTCAAGCTTGTTTAGTGCATCGGTATGTTTGATTGAAACACTTTTGTTTCCATTTTACTTGTCTTATGTACACAGCAATAACCGCGAGTGTGACATATGAACAAAACTTCAAACTTCAAACATCTTTATTGAGACTAAAATAACAGGATTCGTATATGACATATGAACAAGAGCGACTGTGGTCGCCGTTCATCTATAACGGTACTATGTTTATGAAGCGTCGGCTATCACACTGACGATTTCACACTGTGTGCATACTAACAATGAATCAAAATGAAATCATTTTGTGATCGGGAATTGGTTTGAAAAATCATGAAAATTGAAATAAAAAATGAATTTAGCGAGATTGATTTTCCACTATTCAGGGTGAGCGTGTTCCACTATTAACAGGTCAATTTGTATGGAAGAGTTCAACGGCGGAATTCCACTATTGACAAGATTTCCACTATTTCCAGGGTCCACTATTGACAGGTTTGACTGTACTATGTACAGTGTACCAATAATGTCTTCGTACAGCAGCTATTTGAAACTCAACGGATTAAAAACAATAAATTGTTGCAAGAAATTTGAAAAAGTTTTGATGCAGATTTATGCATTAAACATTTTTAATTAATTTAAAAAAAAAACTAATCCATTGAAATTATTCAATACAAAGTTATTAACTAAAAATAAAACTAAGTCGACAATTTGCCTCCAATAATGTCTTCGTACATTTAAAGTTTCGCTTACCCTTCGATCTCTTTACTGTTAATTATCGATCGATATTGCCACACATACCGGTTTGTAATAATCGTAAACAAACGAACAAATGTGTTTACTGTCAAATGAAAATTTTATGAGTTTCGCTCAGTATAAATCGAAATAATGCCTGGCGAACACTTGTCGTTTGAAGAGCGTAAACTTATATTGAATTCACACGTAAAGGAGCAAAAATCATACGCGGAAATAGCCAAACTACTGGATCGGAGCCGTTCCACTATCCAATCTGTAATCGGGCGCTTTAAATATGAAGGCCGCGTAGAAAATAAGACTAAATCAGGACGCCCTGTAATTCTCACTAAAGCAGATCGGCTGCAAATCAAGCGTATGATTGCCAAGGATCCGTTTATAAGTGCACCAAAAATTAGTGCAGAGCTCCTTCATTCCAATCACAAAGAAGTTCATCCGGAAACAGTACGGAAATGCGTGATTGATGCCGGATTTAAGTCTCGTACACCTCGCAGGAAGCCACTGGTAAGTGAAGTAAATCGCAAAAAACGTTTGGACTTCGCTCGGCAGTACCAAAATGCATCTCTCGAGTTCTGGCGCAATGTTATATTTTCTGATGAGTCCAAATATAACATTTTTGGGTCTGATGGGAGACTTCGAGTGTGGAGAAAGCCAGGGGAAGCTTACAACCCAAAAAACACCATTAAAACCATAAAACACGGCGGCGGCGGCGTAATGGTATGGGACTGTATGGCTGCCAGCGGTGTTGGAAACTTGGAAATAATCGACGGCATCATGGATCATCGGGCGTACATTGAAATCCTGAAAAGAAATTTGGAGCCAAGTGCTGAAAAATTGGGTGTATCAAAGGATTTTTTACTTTCAACAAGATAATGATCCTAAGCACATGGCTCATAATACTAGGATGTTCTTGGCGTACAAAACTCCACATTTGCTTAAAACACCACCGCAAAGTCCTGACCTCAATCCCGTTGAGCACATGTGGAATATGCTAGAAAAAAGGATCAGGACTCATCATATTAGCTCGAAACCTAAGTTAAAACAGGCTCTTCTGGGGGAACGGGCGAAAATAGAGCCAAGCTATGCAAACTTGTAGAATCGATGCCACACCGCCTTAAAGCCGTGATTAAAAATAAAGGCTACCCAACAAAAAATGTATCTATAGTTTTTAAGATTTTTCATGAACTGTTTTGTAAGTGTACGAAGACATTATTGGAGGCAAATTGTCGACTTTGTTTTAATTTTAGTTAATAACTTTGTATTGAATAATTTAAATGGATTTGTTTTTGTTTCTAAATTAAATAAAAATGTTTAATGAATAAATCTGCATTCAAACTTTTTCAAATTTCTTGCAACAATTTATTGTTTTTAATCCGTTGAGTTTCAAATGGCTGCTGTACGAAGACATTATTGGTACACTGTATATGTAAATCAACTAGAAAACTAATTTAGATAAAAAAAATTTTCAAATATCTATTGGCGTTCGGAGGGGGGCTAAAAAAATAAGCAGTGAAAATGTAATGCATATATTTTCACGGTTTTCGCCATATCTATTAGGTCTTCCCAAATATTGAATTCATTTTTATTCTACGGCTTCTTCATATAAATACCTAGAAAGTGTTTTCAGGATTTTTTAAAATTCGATCCCAAATGGGGTGCAAATGGGGGTGTAAACTTTTTCACGAATTCTACTATATCCCCAGGTCTTATCAGATATCGAATATCTTTTCACTTTCACGTGCTTGCGTAATAATCGCCTAAATCTTGTTTTTTAAGTTTTTCCTTTTTCAGCCCCTAAGAGGATATAAACGGGTTGAACACGTTTTCACTAATTCCGTCATTTCTCATTTAGAAGTGATAAGAAATTGAATTGGTTCCTATTTTCTCGTGCTGTCTTCATATTTATTTATTAACTCCTTTCAGGATTTTTGGATATTCAACCCCCAAGTGGGTGTAAGGAGGTTGCATATCTGATGACATATCGAATTCATTTTTACTTCCAAAAAGCCAATTTCAATATTTTAGATATTCAATCCTAATGGGTGTAAGGGGGTTGTATGCTTTTCAAAGCTTCGACATATTTCTTAGGTTCGATGAGATATTACATCGCTTTACATTTCCACAGACTTTTTATATAATCGCCTACAAAACCATTTCTCAATTTTTCGATATTCAACCCCCCCCCGGGTTTGTATATGTTTTCACAATTTTTGCCATCCCTTAGTTCTGATGAGATATAAAATTGATTATTACGGACAACCAATTCATGATTTTTCGAATTTCCAGAACCAAGGAGGTGTGAAGGGTTTGCTTACGTTTTCACAAATTTTTCAAAATCCCTCGAGTCTCAGGAGATATCAAGTTGCTTCTAATGAAATCGTCTAAAAACCTGTTTCACAATTTTTTCGAAATTCAAACCCCAAGTGAAAGTAATGGGTTTGTATACGTTTTATCAATTCGTCAGATCTCTTAATTCTGATAAGGCAACAAATTCGTTTTTACTTCTATGGGCTTTTAGTGTACATAATATACCTAAATTCGAAAAGTCTACACGGGCTTTTCCAATGTTTAGTCGGCTAAAAATCCCTATTTTAAATATTTTTATTTTAAGAACAAAATTAACTTTCCAAGAAACGTCATAATCTCGAAACAACTGATGACTCCCGCTTTGACCGCTCCCGAACTTTGATCCGAAAAATACACCGTTAGTCATAAGTTCTGATAGGTTCAAACTGAGCGTTAAATCTGCAATACCGACAATGATATCTGCTGACCAACAGCACCTAAACAAACTTCATTCTATTGTGTTCAAACGTCATAAGTCAATTTGTTTCCAATCGTACACAAAAAAAAGTTTTACACGATGGAAATGAAGCGAAATGCTGTAATTGCTCTTCATTTGGGCAAAAAATCACCAATCCAGATTGTTCGTTTGTTAAAACACCTCAATATGAACGAATTATTTGTGTACCGCACCATAAAACGATACAATGAGACTGGTAGTGTGAAAGACAGACCAAGAAGCGGCCGCCCGAAAAGTGCAACAACAAAAAAAGTCGTCGACAAAGTGAGAAAACGAATTGAGCGAAATCCAAGATGCAGTGCGAATGAAATGGCAAAAGACATGGAAATTTCTCAATCAAGCATGCAACTCCTATTGATAAATGAGCTTCAAGTCAAGGCCTACAAACACCAAAAAGTGCATGAACTTACAGCGTAGCAAAAAAAAAGTTAGACTGGATCGTGCAAAATTGTTGCTTCGTCGCGCCGAACGTGCTGAAATTCCAAACATTGTGTTCTCCGATGAGAAAAATTTCCCTGTAGAACAGTTTGTAAACAAACAAAATGATCGTGTTTACTTAAAAGAAAGGTTGAGCGAGAATTTGGACCAGCGTACAGTCGGCCGAAGCCAACATCCACCACAAGTTATGGTGTGGGCAGCTGTGACAGCAAATGGGCGCTCTCCGATCGTTTTTATCGAGCCTGGCGTCAAAGTGAATGCGACATATTATCGGGAAAAAAGTCCTGGAAGCTGCCTTGAAGCCGTGTGGCACGCAAACAATTCGGTTTGAGACCTTGGACGTTTCAACAAGACTCGGCACCGTCACATAAAGCCAAAATAAACCAAGAATGGTTGAAAAACAACGTCCCAAAATTCATTTCGCACACTGAATGCAGGGACGTCATTTGTGGTGGGGCAGGGTAGGCATTTGCCCCCCCCCCCCCCCCTGAATTATGTATTTTTGTAGATTTTATATAACATATATTTATATATAGAAATATATACAAACATAACATCTTGCCCCCACCTAGAAAGAACTGAAATGACGTCCCTGACTGAATGGCTTTCGAATTCGCCCGATGCAAACCCGATGGATTATTGTCTTTGGTCCATTTTAGAGAGCAAGGTCCGCACTAAAAAATACCAAAGTGTGAATGCGCTGAGGAAAGCCATTGTTCGAGAATGGGCCAAAATACCAGAAGAGCACATTCGGCCAGCATGTAATGCTTTTCCAGACCGTTTGAAGGCAATAATCAAGGCAAAAGGTGGTCATATCGAGCGAAAGTGACTCAAATCGAAAAATTTAATTATTTTCCAACATTTTCCATGTTAATTTGAAAATCATTTTTCGGAAAAAATTTATAACGTTTTGTATTCCTATCAGAACTTATGAATAACGGTGTAATAAAGTTTCGCCCAAACCATTTGCAGATTTTTTGATTTGTGAATGGGGGGGGGGGGGGGGGTTGGATTGTTCTGTTGTACGATGAAGAGCTGCCAATCAATTTGTCCCCGACGAAGGTTGCATAATTGTTTGATATTAAAAGGTATTGAAGGTGTTTCATGCTCTCTCCAATGCCACAGCCCACACCGTTATTTTTCCGCCATGAGAATGCCGCGTTGAATTTGTCACAGCCCCCTTTTTTTTCTTTCGGATTCGAAAAATGAATTTTATATCCGTATGTTCCGTCTAAGGAACAGGCAACAACGGCATCTCATCAAAATTTGTGTTACGTGGGCCGAAAAGAATAACGAGCGTAAAAAAATCCAACTTCAATTTCAAACTTGTGTCGTTTCCGCCACGTGGCCTGAAGCAAAACCGGTTTATGTGGTGACGATATGGCAGCACTAATAGCATTGGGTAGCGTTCAGAATGACGGTTGTCCTCTTTTCTTTTCTTCATTTTTAAACTGTGGCGCAGCAAAATTCGGCGATTTGCTGCCTGAATATCCGCCAAAAAAACCCAAAAAATCGATAAATTTACGAAAAACTTTAAATTTACGATAAATTTACGAAAACTGTGAACACAGTCACCGCCGAAATCTCTGACAGTTCCCAAACGTCAAAGATACTGTCACGTCTGTCATCGAGCACATTTCATTCCGGCCGTTGGTTGTCGACTTTCATGCGGAAATTTCTCCCCTTTTCACCGTTCGCCGTTGGAGTTTTTGCGATCTTATCAAGCGGAGCTGCACGAAAAGACACCTTGGCCTCGTCTTTTATTATTTTTTCGCGTCCGTTCCGACTGTTTTCGGCCACAGGCGCGCACCTCGACTAGTACCTGCAAACAACGGGGCGCGCCAATCACCACGTCAACAAACCCGAAGTACACGAAATTCCGCTATGAGGTAAATTCCGCCCGATTAATTGATCGCGATCAAAACCGATAATGAATTTTCCCTTTTCACAGTACCGTCTCGAAAGTAACGTTCAAAATTACGTTGACATCGGACCCGAAATTGCCGTTCAAAATGTAAGTCGGTTGGTTGGTGTTGTTGTCGCGGACTCGACGAAACCAAAGAAAAGAAACCCACCATCAAGTTATTTTGTTGCGATTTTTTCCCGGCGCGCCCAATAAAATGAACGCTTACGTGAGCTCGCTAGAACTGACCGGAAACGAGACAACCGATCGAGCCGTCGAAATTTCCGTTCGTCTGTTACGCTGGCTACAGAATCTTAGCGACGCGGTAAACTTGAGCGCGGCCACAACAAACGCTGTACTTCAGGCAGCCGCAATTCTTCAATATTTAACGAAACGTTTCGGCGAACGGCTCGATGACGAGCTAATGATCGCGTGCCGGAGCGATTCGTCGAATCCAGGCGGATTTTTTATTGCGCTAAAACAACAAACGAACGGTGAATTGATCAAGTATTTTTCGAATTTTGTTCTACGAACGTGTAACGGTACGCGTCACGCTGCCATCGTTTCGCGGTATCAGCGAAAATTTCTACGTACGGTCGATCGTCATCTGTACGAACCGGAAAGGATCGTGTCGTCATCGTCATCGTCCGCCGTAACGACAATTGCCCGAAACGAAGCTTGTCACCTACTCGAACGGATCTTTCAATTGAAAAATGCCGACATTTCGATTGCAATCGGTCGCCTAATTGATTTTCAATATTCCGATGCAGTCCGATTCGATCACGTGGCTGCGATTGTTTGCGAAACGGCAGACCGCCAAACGACGCCATTCTATCGAAAATCGCTACTATTCACGGCCGAACTGAACCGTCGGCTTTCGTTGTCCGCAATTCGTCCGGGCTTTCTACAATCGATCGATACGGAGCCGCTGTTTCGTATGCTTGCGACGGTCGAAACGTTTCGACGATCGTTCATCGATTTCATTGTCGATTGTCTCGCCGATTTCCGTTACGACGCCGAGTTCGAAACGTTCGTGAGTTCGGGACGATTTCACGAGATCGATTTTCATCAGGTCGGCCAGGTGATCGGGATGCTATTGAACGGTCCTGTTTTGACCTTGCGTCGAACAGTCTATCGAGCAGTCGAGAACGTCGCTATCGATCCCGTTCTTTTTGATTATTTCAACGAACAGAAATTCATACAGCAATTTTAGCTTAGCCTGTTTCGTTTCTATTCTTTTTGGTTTTTTTTTGTTTCTCAACTTGTGTGGTTCGTTCTTTTCTCTATTTTTTCGGTTTTGATCATTCCGTCCTGATTGTTGCCTTTCTATCCTTTTGCTGTAGATTTAGCGTGCCCGAGGAGACACCGTTTACAGCCGTACTGAAATTTGCCGCCGAAGAATTCAGCGTACCGCCAGCAACTAGCGCGATTATAACCGACGATGGAATCGGGATTAGTCCGCAACAGACAGCCGGAAATGTTTTTCTTAAGCATGGCTCGGACTTGCGTTTGATACCGCGCGATCGAGTAGGCGGCGCCCGGCGTGACTAACAGACCTCCACACTGTTTAAGAAGAATAAATTTTGGTTATATTTTTTTTAACTTCAGTAAAAAAAAAAAGGGTGTTTTGATTTTCATGTTGATCGCAAGGAAGAGTTCGATTGTTTTTTTTTCAGCTTCGACAGACTTTCTGATTGGGTGAACGTTGAGAAAGAAAGCAAAGGGCTCCTTGAAACGGTGAAGATCGCAGGAAGCGAAGTTCGTTCTCTCTGGTCCGCAATCTTCGATCATTAAAATGACACGGAAATTTATTCTGCTTCCAAACGGATCAATTCCTTTTCTCATTTCGCCCAGCACGCTAATGCTAAGCATTTCGTTTCTGGAATGTATGCAGTGTTTCGCATACGAAAGCAATTCGTTGAGGATTGGTCAGTGGGCGCCGGGAGGAATTGGGGGGGAACTATCTTAAAGATAGTTCGTATGCGATGCAAGCTGTGCTCGCCGTGCGGGGTAAACATTGGACAATCGCCCAGGCCTGGTGGCCAGCATATTGACTGCAAACCGAATATTCTTCATATCTCCTTCGCACCCCCCCCCCCCCCCCCCCCCGCCCCCGTTCGTTCGCGGTACGGACACAAATCCCCAACGTCCCGCGACTACAACTCTCTGCCCGTTGATCGAATTTGAAATAGTCCGTTCTCGTCGGGACGTCGAATCCTTGGAGCTGGAAGACTTGGTGGTGGTGTTGCTGATGGCGCGGTTGGGGTAGAGAACTTTTTGTTTTATTTTCTGGAGCACAGTCGAGTCTGTCGTCTCGGTATAAGCTGGAGAACTCTCGAATTTAACCTTCTCCCGGTCTCCTTCTTCTTCGCGCCCCACCCAAACTGGCTTCCACCCCTCGTCGCGCACTTTGGCAAGCTATTTCGTTCACCCTACATCCCCGCGCGCGCTCTCCGAAACAGATACCAGAAGCCAGAAGGACTTTATAGTTCGTTCTGATTTGATTTTTTTTCGGATTTTCCGTTCGGAACAGTCGGTCGTGTTCGTCTTTCATCAACCCCTAACCCCACCACCCCTTTCACTTCCACACCCGGTTTCTCGCCACCCACCCACGGAACGGAGAAACGATTCTCCATGGGGGGATAAAGCGCTATGGGTATCGTGTGTATTCGGTAGGTCTGAAGAACGAGCCACTTGGCTGGGGCGGACATGATGGAATGAAGATGGGTCGGATGGGGGATGATAGCGAGTCTGGTGCATGTTGTTGGACGATTGGGGTGGTTTCTGGCGGCTGTTGTTTTTCGCCGAACGGATGGGACACTTGCGATTTTAGTTGGGGAAAAAATATGCGTATCCAACGGATTTCGAAAATGGAGGGAGCGGATATCGAGGCGGCGGTGGGTTATGTGTGTGGTGCGATGATATGGCAGCGGCTATCCAACCAATAGACCAACCGAAAAACGGACCAAGAAATACTCGGGGGCAAAAAAGGCAAAGAAAAAGATCAAGAATCGACCGATAAATGGCAAAAAAACACGCAAAAAAAAACCGTATATCCGAAGCGACCCCAAACGGAACAACCAGCCCACAATCGCCGTCGTCGTCGTCGGAAGAGAGTACACACAGTTTCGCGGAGTCTCGAACGTTTTGGGTTTTTTTTCAGCCCCGTATAGACGACAAGGTTTCCTCGTATCGTGTGTGGAGTTATCTTGCCGTTTTTTTTCTTCAGTTTTTGGTCGGGATTGTTTTTTTTTTCGCCGCCTCTTGGTTGGTTTTCATTGTTGGTTGTTGTTGTTGTTTTTCTCTCCCGATCTGCTCAGCTTTACGTGTTACGTACGTTAAAGGGAAAGCCCCCGGCAACGTCGTCGTCGTTCACACGCTGAATGTGCACAACCCCCAAAAACATCGACTCGAAAAGCTTTCGCTGAACGTGTGTAGCAGTTCTCGTCGAGTATTTCAGTTGTTGTTTGTTAGTACGCTTAAAACAAATTAAAAAAAAAAAAAAATAAAAATAAATAATAATAAAATATTAAAAAAAAAGAAAACAAATTAAAAAAAAATTAAACATAAAAAGTAGCAAGGATAAGAAAGGATTTTAGTAAAAATAAAACAAAATTAACGGTTTTTTTTTTGCACCCCGTTTCACGAACTAATCGAAAGAAAACCATTAATTAAACAACCGGTGCGAATTCAGTTCAAAATTAATTCAACTCGGCGAAATACTCCAGAAAAATGTGTTCAAAACGGTTGCGGTATTGAAAAAAGAAAAAAAAACCCCAAAAAAAATTGCTCAAAAATATTTAAAAGAAAATTAACACTAAGAAGTACGCCGATTTCGTGTGTATTTAAATTGTGCGAGAATTTGATTAAATTGTTTTTTTTTTTTTTTTTTAGTTTTAGACGAAAATTTAAATCGAATTTATTTTTTTTTTGGTGCGCTTGAAATCTTCAAAAATTTTGCCGTAAATTTCCCCATTAAATTTGATTGTGAAAAAAGGCCACAAAAAAAAAAAAAAAACCCCCTCCGGAGAAAATATCACGAACGATTTAATTTTTTATTTTTTTTTAAAGTGCAGTAAAAAGTGCTTTTGTTTATAAAACGGCGAATTCTGTTAAAAATATTCAGTGCTTGTTTGCGGAGTAACCAAAAAAGAAAAAGAAACAAAAACCAATCAAGACAACAAACAAACATCAAATTAAGTGGATAGCAAACACGTCGGATTTAAACAAAAAAAAAATAATATTAACAAAATCCATTTAAATTTTTTTTTTTTTTTTTTTTCAAATACTTTTCACAATTTTTCGAAACCAAAAAAATTTGAAGAACTTCCGAATCGTGTGTCGTGATTAAAAAGAAACGACGCTTGCTTGTTGCATTTTGTTTTTTTCAAATTAAAAAAAAAAAATCGAAATTGTTTGGGGAAAATAAGTGAAAACGGGCTAAAAAAAAAAAAAAAGAAGTCTCCAAACGAGAAAAAAAACCCGGAAAATTCTTTACTCTTCTTTTGGGGGGGTTTTTTTTTTTTTTTTTTACACTGTTCAGACTCAAAAAAACCGGACAACTCCCTGCCCTCTCGCTTGCCACCCTTTCGTGGGGCTTAGCCCGTTTTATAAACAAAAAATTTTCTTCTTTTCCTAACGCCCTAAAAAAGGGCAAAAATCTTTTACGAAAAATAAGGCTTTTTTTTATTGATTTTTTTTTTTTTTTTTTTAATTTCGTCTCGAAATTTCGTCTCCAAGGGAAAAAGATTTTTTTTTTTATTTTCACGGTTAATTTTTTCTTAAAGTCGTGTCCTGATAAAAGTCCCGGTCCTGGCCCGGATGAGGGACTCTGAATTGATAGACCAAAGTGTCAAAACGGAGCGGTCTCTTTATTTCGGCCTTACCCTTTTTTTTGGAAGTTCTACAGACGGGGTGGAAGAGGGTAAACGGCTTGGAAGTAAAGAGACCGTTGTCAAGGCGGTTCCGACTGATTAGGGTCCTAGTTCTGGGCAGACTCTGAATTGGTAGACAGAAAGTGGCTATTAAGTCTCGTTTAACAGCATGCAGAGTCTGCTAAACTTTGCTACGGTAACCGGGGACCTTTGAATTAAACGAGGAGCTCTCAGTACAGATCGAAACGCAAGCGCAACTATCATAGGTACATTGGGTCTTCTGTTTTTTTAGTGGTATCACTATGGACCCTCGTGAGGCTTTGGCCGCCACTGTAACCTAACCTAACCTAAAGCGGTTATTCGTCATTGGTCGGAAGGTCTAGTGATTCGACGGGGAGGTAGGGCTTGAGCCTGAAAAAAACCTTTACCAAGGAGGTTCCGACTACGAAATTCTTAAGACGCTGAACAGGAGCCAGTCGTACGAGCACAGTTCATTTGGTGTAAGTTTAGAGAATGACCTCAACATTCGCGGCCTTCAAGAACTTCAGACTGTGGAGCTCGTCACTTTTCCTAAAGATAGGCGTAAACTTTGCGACCTTCGTACTAAAGTTGTCGTTGCTGGGGCGTCGGCGATGGAATGAGTAGGGCGCCCAACATCTAGCGTCCGGTTAAATTGGTCTGAAGCATAGGGTTAATGGTCTGGTTCGCCGAGCAACAAACTCCCACTCAGTTGCCACAGCTAGCCTAGTACGCTAGGCTGGGCGCTTTAGATTGAATCCCGCTTGCCCCAAGTTTGAACGTTAATGGAATTGTTGGCGTACTGAATCCGTCAACGATGACCCAACCGTCTAATATGGATCTTCTTTGAGTAGCTTGATGCAGCGACCGTTGTCTTATTAGCGCTTCGACCGTACCCTCCGAGAAACTCAATATTTTGACGGTGTTCTTCCAGGTGGAGTGTTACTCGTTGACTCCTCAGGTCACATTCCGCTAGGCATTGTCGCAATTTCTCTCAGCGATTAACTCCAGTTGGAACAATTAATCAATCTCGGAAGATGTGGCCAGCGTATAACCGAATCGAGCCCTACAAACTTCTGAACGAAACCCGGTCAGGACACTGGCCAATTGAAGATCACGCAGTCAAATTGAGGGAACGCAAACTTCCGTAGTTGCTAGAAAGCGAACGATCGTGGTTACTCTTTCACTTCCCTTACGGATGTCTGGCAATAGCCAGAACCAGAGAACGAACACTAGGCAGACCCTTCGTTGACGACCTGAAGGAAATATCGAAGAAGAAAGTTGGATAGTTAATAGTCTTTCCAAATATTAGGTTGTTGCAGATGAAATGTCGTTTTTGGTAGAGCAATTTCAAGCAACTGTAACTTTTATAAAACTTAATTTTATTAATCAAAATAGGCACCAGCACCAGCACTTCTCCCAACGAGATACAAGCGCATCTATGCCAGTTTCGTAGAACTCCGACTTTCTAGAGCGAAGAAAGGCACTTTTGATGGCTGCTTCATTATCGAATTGTTTGTTCGCCAAAAAATGATCCAAAATGTTTAAAAAAAAGTGGTAGTCGGTTGGCAAAAGGTCTGGTGAGTATGGCGGATGAGGAAGAGTCTCGTACTGCAACTCGTTTAATTTTTGGACCGTTGTTCTTGAAACATCAGGCCGTGCGTTGTCATGAAGCCGTATAACTCCATCTCTGTTGACCAATCTAGGCCGTTGAACACGCAATTTCTGATGCATTTCATCGAGTTGGGCACAATACTTTGCTGCATTAATGGTTTCACCACGCTTCAAAAAGGAATAGTGAATAACTGCAGCTGCAGACCACCAAACGTCACCATTATCTTCTTCGGATGAAGGCCTGGTTTCGGCATGTGTTTTGGGATCTCCAACCATTGTCCCGATCGACGACGATTATCGTACAGTATCCACTTTTCATCACATGTCACCATTCTGTTGAAAAACGGATCGTTTCTCTTCCGGGAGAGCAGGGAACTGCAAATTTCCAGTCGACGCGTCATGTTTTGTTCAGTAAGCTCATGCGGAACAAGCCTTTTGATTTTTCCAAGCGCCGAGAAACTGTCGAATAGTGTACGCCCAATTTCTTTGCAATGTCCCTTACAGTTTGGCGTGAATCAGATTCCATTGAAAAATTCAGCTCATCGTTGTCGATCGAAGGTCCTGGGTGACTCACTTTCAAATGTCAAATCTACTGATCGAAATTTTTCGAACCATCGCTGTGTGGTTCGTTTGTTTACCGTATCAGTTCCAAATGCCCTGTTGATGTTTCCGGTTGCCGCCGTTGCGCTGTGGCCAAACTTAAATTCATAAAGGCAAATTACCCGTTTTTGACTCGAATCCATTTTGTTTTTCTGTCCGATTTCAATGAAGTTCAAAACTGAAATGACTCCATGAGTAAATTTAGGGGTATTTATACTTCAATACCCAATACCACCTGGCGGCAGTTTGAGACATAAAAATCGCAACTGACTTCACTTCATAGAGAAAAACGATGGATATAACATCTAGTTCCAGATGGATATAACCTCTCCCATATCATCAAGAAACGCCCAGATCATTCAGTCAAACGAGCTTGTGGCATCAAAACGGCGCACTCGCGCTAATTAAGCCACTTAAACCAGGGACGTCATTTGTGGGGGGGCAGGGAGAGCATTTGCCCCCCCCCCCTGATTTATGTATTTTGATAGATTATATATAACATATGTATATTTATATATAACAATATATACAAACATAACATCTTGCCCCCCTCTAGAAAAAACTGAAATGACGTCCCTGACTTAAACTAACCAGGCCACTCGCTGAGACGCACAAATTTAGAGATTAAGCGCAGGTATACCGCAAGAACTTCCTGGGTGGCCTTTGAGCGTAGTACCACCACTACAAGAATAAAGGCTGGCTAGTTTCGACTACCACGCTCTAGTGATGGTGACAACCGTCGGGGAGAGTCACGTGATGGCTGTGGTTATTTGGAGTTTGATAGAAAGTTATGATACAAAGAGCGGCAGAGTTTAGGTAGGCTGGTAAGCGGACAGCATCATTTTCGATAGCGTAACACCCTAAATCTGGTTTTGATCTTCAGGACATATAGTTTTCCGTCATCACGGTCCAACAAGATCTGCGAGGCTTGAGTCCTTCCATCGCGTACGTGGTTTACCGGATGATCGAGCTTTGCCTTCAAAACTCGCCTGGCTATTCTTCTGTCGGTTCGACATCTCCTCCAGTTACTACCATTAGAGTAACTATACTTGGGCTAATTTTATAATTCTGTTTCATGTATTTTCCAAAAGCCTAGCCCGTTAGATTTGCTTTGTCAGATCGGGGCCATTTCACGCCCGGCTTAATGCCAACAGATCACTTTCTTGTGTAGTCAGGTTTTTTTTTGTTGATGTTATGCCTACAAAGTTTACTACCTAGGTGCCAATCTTTAAATCCTTCGCTTCTCGTGAACTACCCAACTGTAAGACGTTTTCTTGCTTCATCAAGCCGGTTTCACTTTGCCCTGAGCCTTCATCACCATCAATGGCGCGGCAGCCCAAATCGGAGACTGGCCTCCTGTACAGTGCTATTTTTTCCGGTTCGTCCAACCCCCGACTTGGAGGGACAGTCCTACTTATTTATTATACCCCGGTTGGAAAAGGCTGACAGTTTTCAGATAAGTATTGCATCTCCCAACGCTACGAGTCCAACTTTTTGCCTACTTCCTGAGACGCACTGGTATTACTGGCCATTTAAGTTAGCTCCATGCTCCGTTCTCCTTTCTCAACCGGACTTGGGACTGGCTGGCAGCTTGAACAGCTCTGGATAGATATGATAATCCATTCAAGCCCCAGGTCTCTGTAAAACTATGTATCTACTTCATCAGCCCTCAACAACCAGGTTAAACGAGTTGTGCTAATTGGGCCCTGTTTTCAGCAGACGGGCCACCACGTAAACCAACCAACCAACCATGGCGGAGAGCCTTGGCGACCAGGCTAGTAGGTCCACTTTGTCTTGCAAGACAGCTCAGCTCTGTCTGGGTTCTGGTCTATGAGCACGTGTCTTCTTCAATTTGCTCCGAACCGATTCGACTTCTGCTTCTTCGTCGTCTTCACCACCTAGGTGGCGGATCCTCGGGCATTCAAAGTTCTGCTTCATTCTCCGGCAATTAATTTCTGTGTTACACCCCGCAAGAGGGAGAACAGTTCTTTTTTTGCCCAGGACTTGTCCGTTTTATAAAATCTGGCTTGCCTTGATCTCGGTCATGCGCAGTTGAGTCTTGGTCTCGATTTTGAACAGTCTATACGTGAGGTTGGAAGTGCGCAGGCCGATTGTTTCGGTTCGTTGAAACTAAAGAAACGATTCCCTTTCGATAGGAGCCCAACCAAACATCGACTAAATAGTTTAGTCGGGCAGATAAAAGTGTGCGCAGCTCGATGCGATTAAAAAGTTGCACAACTGTTTTAGTTTTGCAGTGTGTCGTATATTTAGGCTCTTCATCGTAATGTCGGTATTGCACAGTCGACCTAGGCCGATACGCTTTTCACAGCGATGTTGGATCGCTTCGATACCCTCTGTAAAGTGAGAACTATCGAGCTTCCCAATTGATGCAACAACACTTTCTTCTTCGCTAAATGCGGCCGTTTTGCTTGATTTCATCACTCAAACGCTGCAATACGTTCGCATACTCGCCGTTAATTGTTTTTCCTCTTTGAAGAGGAATCAAGGAAAATTATCCTACGCGCATTCCGAAAAACTGATGCCATTCTCATGTCAAAATTTCAGTCGACGGTCATCCAATACCATTTTGTGGATTTTCTTTATCATTTGGTCGACCACTGCGATGTTCCTCTTGACAGCTCGTACGGCCTCGTTTAGACTCGAAAACCACTGTCGACCCTTCTGTACTCAATGTCTCTTTATTCACAATGGCAAACAGTCTCTTTTTTCGTGGCCTTCTCGTTTCTGCATCTGACCTTTTTCCATTAGTGCGTCCCTCTTGAATGACCTTTTCAATGTCACACTTCTCCAAATCCATTTTTAATCTTCATATGTTCCAATTAAGCTTCACTTTTCGAACTACAGGGCTGTGGGTTTCGAGCTGCGGAATCAAGTGTCTGTTTCCTCTAACGGGTTAAGGCAGGCGAGTGGACGCACTTCCATAACAATGTATGGCAGGCGGATTTTTGCGATGCGGCCCGTCCGCCCTAGTGGACGCCTGCCTTTACAGTCACTAAACCGTCCGAGTATGCAGCTGTGCCCCTGCAGGTCTGGATACCCAGTTGCCTGACTGGCTCAGTCTCAAGGCACGGTTCGCTGCTATATGTACACTCTTCCCATAAATATCTAGCGGTAGGAGATGAAGAATCATCTCTATCACCGCTGTAGGTGTGGTGCTAAGTACGCCTGTTGCTCCTGTTCAAGCGAGACGTTGGACCTTGGTGATTTTTTTTGAGGTAGGTGGACTTCTCTAAAATTCCGCCGGTTTGGATGGGCATGACTATGACCGTGTACATCCAGTGAGCCATCCTTGGCTGAATTTCCCACCTTCTTCCGAACATCTTTTCGCAGAGGGCTCCGAAAGCCTTCCTTAGTCGCTCGTCGATAATCTTACTGCAGGTTAGTTTCCGATTCAGAACTAGACCCAAGTATTTAGCGTAATCTCTAAGTCGTAGGGTGCAGGTTTTTCCAGAACTTAAGCGAAGGATGATAAAAATCCTAAGTTCTCCCATGTGTGACCAATGCTGGGAAGACGAGGACCCTTGTCCTCAAACGTGACTGTCCACATTACGTGCAGACCTCATAAGGAGTGAGGAGCGCATAGATCTTAACCTGGCCAAGGTGTTAAAGTTTATCAAGAATTTGAACCGGTTTGGAGAAACTGAAAGGACTCTTTAAATACGAAACCGCTTGCCTGCTGGAATGGACGAATTGCTTCACGCAAACGTCTCTTAACTCCCTGTCATTGGTCTGACCTTTTGGCTAGAATTCATGAAGCACAACACCATTGTAATCCACGAAAACCGTGGACATCGCCTTCTTTTTCGGCTGAAAACAGCGTGGTTTTTTCGTTCTTGTCTCAATCACGCCATTCACTCGCGTGATGCCTGAATTGCGTGTCATACTCATAAATCCATGCCTCCACGTCACCAGTAATGATGCGTTTGATGAATGTGAGATCAGATTCAGCTGTCTTTCGCGACATTAACGCAGTCCCTTTTTCTGCATTCGAATTCAGGTCTTTGGGCACCAGCTTTGCAGTGACATGTCTCAAGCCCAAATCGATTAACCAAAATGTCTTGAACGGATCCATAAGCATCCTCTGCATGCTCTTTAATGAACAATTTGCGGTTTTCGGCAATCATTTCTTTGATTTTATCGATGTCGACGGCCTGCCACTGCGTCCGTCATTCTTTACGGACTCACGACCACGTCTGAAGCGTTCGTGCCAGACATAACTTTCAATAGAGTATCGTTGCCGAAAGACTTCTCCAACATTTCCAAGGTTTTCGCATCGTTGAATCCGTTTTTAACGCAAAATTTAATACAAGCGCGTTGATGCAAAGTCGACTCCATTTTTAAAGTCGTACAGAGGCAGATGTACTCAGGACGGCGTAACTTTTACAAATGTCAAGCTATGACGCTGAAATTTGTTGGAAATGTCATTGACAGATGTCGCGTAAGAACTCAAATCAGGTGGTCCTTCCGGAAACTTTTTGATCAAGGTGCTATTCAGGGACGTCATTTTAGTTTTTTCTAGGGCGGGGGCAAGATGTTATGTTTGTATATATTTTAATATATAAATATACATATGTTATATATAATCTATGAAAATACATAATTCAGGGGGGAGCAAATGCCCCCCCTGCCCCCCCCCCCCCCCACAAATGACGTTCCTGGTGCTATTGCATACTTGAAAGTATTTCGTATTGTTTTTTACTAATTCAATAAGACGCTTTGCCATCCTATGAATGTTTAGTCACAAGTAAAAAATTAATTGTCAAACCACTACTCTAGCTTTCTGTGTTGGTAAATCTTGCGTTTAAGTTGTTCACTTTTGCGTCTGTCTTCATCTTGTGATCTTCTGCTTCGCGAGCGGTTTTTTCGGAACTCTGAAGTTCACGTGTTTGGACGCTTTTTGTTATAGTCTTGCGGAATGGGGTGGTTATCCAAGTAATACGCCAGTACAATGAATGTCTAACTCTTTACTCACTTGTTATTCTTCTGAGGTCTGG
The DNA here is from genome assembly GCA_951812415.1 of Beris morrisii. NCBI lineage: Eukaryota > Metazoa > Arthropoda > Insecta > Diptera > Stratiomyidae > Beris > Beris morrisii. The sequence goes on along the minus strand of OX638314.1, from coordinate 7,366,088 downwards.
CACAAGACTGGCCTCGTGTCAACAGTGCTGCCACATCCCAACAATTTTATACGAATAATTCATCCGATCATTAAACATGGCAGCTGTTTTGGGTGCGTTCAAGTCCGCGACGGTGAACGAATGCATTCAAAGCTGCCGTCTCGACTATTTTAAATCGCAATTCAGTATTTTATCCATTGAAACAGCAATCCTTGGCTTCGTACGAATTCTACAACCCGAAGTTAGCAATGAATTTCATTTTCAATATTTTTCCAACAGTTTCGAATGTCTTTAGAAAATAATAAATTTGTGCTCTACTTTACAAAAGAAAAAGAATAAATTACTAGATTTGAAAACAGCAAGAGAAACTGCTTAATCAATTAACAGCAACAACAACAACAACAAAAACAACAACAAATAACAATGAAATAATAAACAGTGCCTATTTCTTCTCCTATAAATTAAATAAAATAAATTCTTTATTATTAAAATAATAAAGTAAAAACAATCACCACGCTAATCGTAGCACGGAAATTAAGAAAACAACAACATTATACACACCACTCTAATGAAGAGCAGGAGGAAATGAGAAAGAGAGAAAGAGAAGAAGAAGATCAGATAACAACAGTTCGATTAAAAACTTAATAACCATTTAAATACCAAATAATTAATTAAAAACAAATAAAAAATAGACAATATTATTACAAAGTGTAACAGTTTTCGCGTGAGCCGCTTTCCGTCTTATCGGTTCTTTTCTTCTTCGCTTAAGTTTAATTGCCAACAAATAAGAAAAAACAAGACTAAAATTAATAAAATTACGTTAAATTTAACAACTAACAGTTAAAAACTTAAAAAGAAGCAGCAACAATATTAAAAAAGGAAACGTTTGAAACCATTTTGCCATTATATATATATTTACATCAAATATTTACATAAACATATATTAAAAAAAAACAAAAAAAAAAAAAAACAACAAGAAAAGATTCTTATACTTTTTACATTCTATTTATAATAAATAAATAAAAATTTACATATATCTATATAAAAATATATTACGCGGAACGTTAGAACAAATTAAGGAAAAAGTTCAATTATTTTATAATAACAAAAGAAAAAACAACAAAACAAAAATGTTGACGTGCAACAATCGATGCGCGGGTTACCTTAATTCATGTCACTCACAAGAACCAATTGAAGGTTAAAAAGTCCCGACCTTATGCGAATGTTTAACAATAAAAACACCAAACGGGAAATAAAACCGAAATTAAAACCGTCCGATTACGACCTTAATTTGCCGCCATTTTTTTCTCTCTCGTTATTATTTAAAAAGAATAAATAATAGTGAATAGATCGTAATTATTGCTAAATAATGTGCTAAAAATCCGATTAAAACCGACAGAAAAACGATCGAATATCGGCGAAAAGGGAAAATGTCTTTGAAAAGTTTACGAGAAGAAAATTTCGTCCATATTTTCGAAAATTCAAACAGCTATGTACTATCCGCTACGAGATCACACCTTACAAAACAAAAGTCTTCGCGAATATGTTCTATTTCGAAAAATCATTCGAAATAAGGCCCTGATTGAAACAGCAACAATTCGAACGAAATAAACCGAAAACAAAACCAGGAAAATTCGTCGGAATTTCGACGAGCACACACAAATCGCAACTTTAAACTGATTTGTAAAGCGTCCGTTTTGTTTTATTTTTTTATTTTTTTTTTAAATTCAACAATCGAAAATTGAAGAAAAAGCCAGAACGAACGCGAGAGAAAGACCGAGTGAGAGAGAGAGAGAAAGCCGAAACGAGAGTTGGAGAGAAACGGAAAGAAAAAAACTAGAAAAATACATAAGTAAAATGGTAAAACCACCGGATAAACGAGATAGTAATAATCATAATTATAATAAACAACAAAAAAACCATCATAATCATCACCATCAACATTATCATCATAAACAGCAAAAACAACAGCACCACACGAATAAACATCAGCAACAGCATCGCAAGTACCATCAGTACCGGACAAAATGGTTGAAACTGTGTCGCTGTACGTATCCGGGACCGTATCCCGGTCCCGGTCCGGGACCCGGTTCATTAATCAATTTAATCGCAAACGAATCAGTAGCTACGCCAGTAACGGCAACAACAACAACTGCTTGTTTATCGGTTGAGGACGCATTTCCGTCCACGGACCTTTCATCATTATCATCATCATCATCATCATCATGTGCGATCGCAACAACACCAACAACACCAACACGGATAAGCACCGCAACCGCAGCTATAAAAACAAAGATGGCGGCCGCAGCGTCAGCGACGCGAACAGCATCAACAATATTAAAAAATTCAATGCGTTTCTGTTGTCGCAAACGTCGACGTCATCGTCACTATCAACATCATCATCATTCGCAACGATCGTCGTTTGCCTGCAATTTAATGTGGTTGTTGATTGTTTTAGTCTGGCTCGACGATGGTTTGTTGTTAATTAATTGTAAATCGACAGCGACAACAACAAAATTAACACCAACAACAACGATAACAACAATAACAGATAGTACTAATAACATTAGCAATAACTCTAAGCTAAGTATGAATAATATTAATAATAAAAATGCTTCAAACAATCGTTTTGTAATAAACAATAAAAATACTACTAATAATTATTATAATGATAATGATAAAAGCAACAACAACAATAATAACAATATGTTTAAAAGACATCACGGTACTTACATGAACAATAATTATAATAATAATAAGAATAAAAACAACAATAGCGTCAGCGTCCGTAACAATAAATTTAGTAATAAGTTAATTAAAGAAATTGATTTAAGTACGACGAATAACAATAAAAGCGAGAACAACCGGATAACGTTGATGAAAAGCCGCGATGAATTAAATCGCATCGATGAAAACGATTTTCATCAAAACGATGGTGCTGTCTTCTTATCGTCTCATGTTTCGTCCAAGCTAACGTCCAGATCATCGCGATCGTCCGATTATTTACTCAAATTCAATAAAAATAATAAAAATATTAACAATAATAACAATAATCACAACAACTTCAACAATAATAGAAAGGTAGCGTTCGCGAAAAACTCTACCGAAACGATAAACAACAATCGAAACAACAAGAACAATATCGAGAAGAATTATTCAAAATTACGTCCAATTTTCGAATTAATAACGAATAAGAATTTTTTTATTAACAAAACTACACCAACAACACCAACAGAACAACAAGTAGTAGATGGTGAAGAAGAAGAAGAAGAAGAAGATGATGAAGAAGAAGAAGAGAATCCTAAAACGAGGGCAGTGATGATAATTAGTGTAAATAAAAGCGATAATATTAATAAATTGAGTGAAGAATTTATTAGTCGGGAACAAAATAATCAACTAAAAAATAAACGCACAATAAACAATAATTTAACAGTAACTAATCAGAGTTTTAGTCCGTTTAACCAACGGATTGATTATAAAAATAGAAGAACCGATGACGTTATCGATGACGACGAAGCCGACAACACCGACAATGTTTACGAGAAGCCCGACGCAGCCGAACAACTACTAAACGATCAATTCAATAAGAAAGCATCGCGTCACAGCAGTGCCGATTATTTATATCAAAAAAATCGTCATCATCATCATCGCTATCATCATCACCATCATCAGAAGCAACAGCAAGTTCATGTACCGTCCACTGAATCCTATGGATCTCAAAACGATCGGAATCTTCAACTCGATGAGAACGAGAAGCGTTCGATTTTAGCTAGTATCAGTTGTCCGAATTGTGTTTATAACATCGAATCGTATATATCATCGTCGTTGTTCCAATCGTCAACGACAACGACAACAAAAACGACGACGACAACGCCATCGACGCCGATCTTAACGTCGGTACCGTCGTCACGGTCGTCCGTCATACATTCGTCATCGATTAATAAGCGATACCAGCATGAACAGCAACACTTGCATAACGCCAACGACAACAACTACTTTCACTCGATCAATTCGAATTCGAATTCGAACGCGCCGAATCATCGAAATCAACATGGCAGCCAGCTCAAGTTGACGCTACACCAACATCAAGTGGCTAGCGATTCGTTGCGTTTAGAATCGATCAAGCATCAGATTCTATCGAAGCTGGGCCTGAAAACGAAACCGAACATAACGCAAACGTTACCGAAACAGTTCGTTATGGAAACGTTGTATCGGGCCGATAGTGGCGGTGGCGGTGGCGGCGCTAGTATCGCCGCGGAACGACAACTGAACAATATCGGTGACGATGGCAACACTGTTACCGATCGAAAGACGATCATCTTCAAGCAGAATAGCCAGTATTTTAATCAGAAATACAACGACAACGACGACACGAACGCTCAATATTCCAGTGATAATATTAATAATGTCTACTACAATAATCAAAATAACGAAAATCTCATGACTATCGATGACTCGATAGCGATCGCGTCATCGAAAATGTTCGATGACGATAAAGTGTCGCGTCATTCGACGCGTAACGGTATTAATAACGAGCAGCAATTTCGAACGGCATCGTCGGTATCACCGTCATCAACTTTAACAACAATCGTACTAAATTCGGATGATAGTGTTAGTGATATTAATTTAAATAGTGAACAAAATCATCAGCAATATCGCAATAAAAATCAGGATATTGTCGATAAGCAGTTCATTGACAGTGTTACGGATCAATTAGCTGCCGCGTCGTCATCGTCTGCGTCATCGACGTCATCGACATCGTCATCGGAACAAGATGATTTCTTCGGCCGTACTAAGGAAATCATAACGTTTGCCGAGAAGGGTAAGTTCAATTGTTTGTTTTTGTTTGTTTATGTTTCTTCGTCCAATGGGGGGGCGCGACATACCAAATCGGGACTCCCTGCGCTTTCTCTTCAAACACTTTTTGTCAGCGATAAGTTCAACTCAACCGGGGAAGGAGAGGCGGGGCAGGGAGGGGGAGAGATTGATTTTATTGAATCGTTTTTTATTCCTTCGGAGGGAACAAACAGTGTTGCGTGTTTCTTGTGCACGAAGGGCATTCAAATATAAACGAAACGTTTTTTTCTTTTTAAAAATTTTATTAAATAAAAAGATTTTATTATGATTTTTCGTTTCTTTCCATCGTTTACCCTGCATCTGCACTGGTAATTAATCTGTCAACGTCAATATTTCCATTGCGTTAAATGTCAAATCGCAATGAGTGGGCCAGGCAATTTCCTTTTGAGTGAATTCGAAGTTTCAAGTTGTGAAGCAAAGGAAAATATATAAATAAAAGAAGTTTTCCTTTTAGTCAACTTACAACCTGAAGATTAGTTGGATTCATGGTCACAGTGACTTCTCTGGAAATGAAAAGGCAGACGAGCTCGCCAGAAGGGGGTCGGAAATGAGCATAGAGCGGGCCGACGAGTCGCTTCTATGTCCCATTGAATGTGTAAAGGGAATGATTGATATTGAAGCGGTCAGACAGATGGGGGGGGCCTGGGTGAATCGCTCGGGATGCCGTCAAGCAAGAATCTGCTGGCCGAAACTTGATAGGAGGAACTCTAGCTCTGGGCAGGGACATTTGCAGACAACTTATAGCGGTCCTAACAGGGCACTGTCCCTTTGGGAGGCATGGAGAAAGGCTGGCAATACCCATGGCTGATCTGTGTCGCTGTGGTGATGAGAATGTTGAGCCAACACTGGAGCATCTAGTGTGTGAATGTGAAAGTCTGGCACGCACCAGGCATCGGTACTTGGGGAAATTCTCCTTGACCGATCTATCAGAACTTGCGATGATTCCTTTATGGAGAACTACTCTCTTCATAAGGAAGAGCAATATTTGGAATCAGTAGTCTAGAGCCCGGTTTTATACGAGGGGACCACAATGGATCCACAGTGATCTCTCGTGACGGACTGTGGCACATTGCTGCAGTCCACCCTTCTCAACCTAACTTAACCTTTAGTCAACTTATTTTCAGCCATTTCGCAATCAAAACAAAAAAAAACTTATTCCTACCTGTTGACAAGCGACGCTAGCTTCTGTCAAACGATGCGTTTTATGGCAAAGACATGGCGATGTTGAGAGCAATATTGCCATATGCATTTGATGCGTCTACATTGTCAATTTGTGTAAGGGAATATTGCCGTTGCGATTGCCAGATAAATTGCCAGTGTAGATACAGATCGTGCAGCCAGTTGCGCATGAATTTATCAACCTCTGGATCATCTTGAAACGGTTGAGCCCCAAGTGCGTTGTTGAGCGGACCAAACGCAAGGTGACAAATCAGGACTGATCATCCTCCAGATCACAGGGTGTCCAGTGGATTTTTGTTGGTTTGTCTGTCGTTAGTGCAGCTGTGTGGAGAAAGAATGACGTCATGGATGGGGGGGTTTTTTTTTTGAATGAGGAGTAAAAGCATTGAAAGCCGAAAGCCCCGAACACAATGCTCCCGTTCCGTTCAGCTGTCAAAGTAGACCTTATGTAAATACACATCACGGTCGTAACGGAACGGATCGGAAAAGTTGACCAAAATTCAACTTTTACGGATCACATAACCTCACTTGTCGTGACGGAACGGGAGCATTGTGTTTGGGGCTTAAGTCAGTGCGGGACTTTAACCCGCTAAACATCTCCTCAGTCGTACGAATGGATCCCCTCGGAACTACCGTTCGGTATTTCGTCGGGAGGCCGTCATAGCAGTATAAAACCGCCAGTTATTGTCTGTCTAGTCAATCGTCTCCTGTGCTGCGTCGCGTTGCATGCTTCTCATTCGCACAAAGCGGCGAATGGTCGACATAATCCGTACTGTTGCAGTCTAGAAAGCTTGCCACTTTAGGGCTGTATCACAAATGTGTCTTACGATGTTTTCTGTGGTCGGAGCTTCTCCGAAGGCGTCCGCGACCTCGGCTCGATTGACGTCGAAGCGCGGCCAGTGTAGTAAGATATGCCGCGCGTCCTCAATCTCGTGAGGGCAGTTGGGACAGAACGGGTCTCCCTTATGCTTGAAGTGGTTAAGATACTGCTTAAAACAACCATATCCGCTGCGCAGCTGAGTTACGGATGGGTTGTCCGCGTCTTTTGTTGCGGTAGATGGCTTTAACTTGCATAGGCGTTTCTTTGACAGTGAGTTCCAATGATCTTCCAACTGAAGATTTAACCACCTTAAAATACCATCCGTAATGAAGCCTTTACCTACTCCACAGAATGGTTCCATGGGCCAATCATTGGTGAGTTGGCTCCCCGCTTAGATAGCTGGTCAGCCGATTTGTTTCCCGGAATACCCGCATGTCCGGGCACCCACATTGGCGTCTGTTATGATGTACCAGCTTTTGTAGAAGAGAATGACAGTCCCACACAAGCCTAGAGCTGAAACAATAAGATTTGAGCGCTAGCAGTGCCGCCTGGCTGTCAGATAAGATAATAACTGTAAGCTTCTTTCGGGCATGAATTCAATGCTTGCTGGCGATGCGTAGAGCCAATCTTTTACCGACATCGCGATCAGCAAGTACCCGGTGGTCCTCACTGCAAGAGAGGGGAACTTCACCAGATCGTTGAAGGGAGCGATGTCTGTGCTACTAATATCTAACCACAGAATCCACTCCATGCCACCTATAGACAGGACGTCTATCTAGTCCCTCCAAGTATGTGACGCGATCAACCGCACGACGCTGTGGCGGACACAGGGGTTTGGAAACAAGAAAATTATCCTGTTTCTGCTATTGGTTGGAAGACGTTGTGTACATTCTAAAATGAGTTGAGGAGAAATTTAATGGTTCGATTCAGCAGATTTTTACTTTTAGGCTTGATTATTTTTGACAGAAGAAGAACCTAAGGTCGCCATCTATGTCTCACATATGCACCTAGCCTGACAGTGCAGAAATACGTCGACCTTCATTTAAAAATTAAAAAATTATTCGATTGGCTAATGTATAAAATAAATTGTTTAGCACAGAGCCACGAATTAAGTTTTATTTCTGTTTTTTTATTTATAATTTTTCAAAATAAATAAAATATTTAGTATTATTTTTTTTTTTTAAAGGAAAAGCAACACTGTCATGTGTTCTTCTTCGTCAGTGGCGTAAAACAGTTCTGCGACGTTCACTTAAAATTGCAATTGTGGTGCGTGAAGTTTAGTAAATTTATCTGGAAGCTTGGCTGCCATTGATTAGTAGGGCTGCCAGGTTGTGCATGTAACATTATGATTCCTGCCTATTACAAATACAACAAGAAAGTCATAAGCGAAAAATGAAAAAATTCTCGTACATAAATAATTAATTAAAAAATTAACGAAATTAAAAGAGACAAATAATTAGAAAACGAAATAAAGTAGTTTACAACTTTAAAAATTCAACTGAAAATAAATTAATTTATAACATGAAAATAAAACGTCAAAATTCGGGTCGCGCTAGAGTGCCTACGCCACTGCCACATATAACACATGAATTTAGGCGTTGGGTCATACTCCGGGACGCGGTCAAAGTCGGAGTGTAACGTCAGTTGTTTCGAGATTAGGAGGTTTCTTGGAAAGTTAGTTTTGTCCTTTGAATAGAAATGAAAAGAACCAATTTGCTGCCTCATCAGACGTAAGAGATATGACGAAAATTGTGAAAACGTACGCAACACACCCTTACACCCAATCGGGGGTTGAATGTTCAAAAATCCTGAAAGGTGTTTTTAGATAAATATAAAGAAAGCCCAAGCAAGTAAATACCAATTCGAAGTCTTGTCACTCCTAAGGGATGTGACGAAATTCGTGAAACCCTTTGATACCCTCCTAGGGTTTGAAAGGGGAGAAATTTTGAAGACGAGTTTTAGGCGATTATAAAACAAGCTCGTGGAAGTGAAAATTCGATATCTAATCAGACCTGAGGGATGTGTCAGAACTCGTCAAAATGTATACAACCCCTTTACCCCACTTAGGGTCGAATTTCAAAAAAACCCGGAAAACCCTTTCTAGGCATTTATGGGAACAATCAGTAGAATAAAAATATTTAAGACCTAAAGCCTCGTGTACACTAGCAAGTAAAACTTGTTAGAGTTGCTCTAAGACATTTATTGCTGCATGTGTATAGAGAGCGCATTTGCCCAAGTTGTTGCTCTAGCCAGCAAATGCTTGCCTATTCAAGCAAGTTGTGAATGTACACGCTAACTTGCGAGAGTTGAAATCTCGCAAGAAAGTTCCGATCGGTTTCGAAATTTTTCAGCAAGTCAGTACAGTTGCATTGGGAGTGAGGTTAAGTTCAGTTTTAGGTGTCAGTTCTATTGTTTACGTGCGAAATATGAACGGAAAATCCAAGAGGGGCTCGGAGTACACGTTTTTGTTCATTACCTATGTGGAACTAGGGTCACTAGATACACACACAACACTCTCTACCTAGGGTTTGGCAGATACGTCTAATTCGGTCGTTTCTGTACTAGAAATTGTAATTTAACCTCACAAAAATCGCCTGTTTATGTACTAGTTCGCCTGTTTTTGTACTCATGAACATTGCTATCAAATCCCTATAAGCCAAACATCGATGAAGAGGCGATGAAGAGGCAGCGAACAGTTTCGAAACTTGTCACTGAAAAAAGATTATCACTTGGGAACAAGTTCAGCTATGTACTTCCGCAGCTGCCAGGACACTAATGAGCGAGAGTCGCTTGTTCATTTCCTTTGCAAGTGTCCGGCTCTAGCTAGAGCCCGAGAGCGAGCACTAGGCAAGCCCTTCTACGGGGACCTGATGGAGATTTCGGGGAAGAGGATTGGAGAGTTATTACTTTTCCTGAACAGCACAGGGTGGCTATAGCGATCCAATTCAATCAACCTTTCTCACATTCATCTTCTGTATTCCCCAGTATCAACAACCCTTAACAGCCGAGTTTAACACGAGTTTGTGGCTTGAAAACGGCCTCTGAGCTAATTGAGCCCTGTCTGGGTGACAGGGCTGCCACTTAAACCAACCAACCAACTACTACTACTACGCATATTAATAACTGATTTATATCCAAAGATTTTAAAACTCGATTTGTCGAAATGACGAGATTTCGATAAGATTCTATCAAATTCTAATATATTTCCCACATTTGGATAAATTTGAAATCAACTCGGGTAAAAAGGGTAGTTCAAAGCTAATCACAGCACCCAGCTAATCGCAGCACCCATTATAATTGCTTGAATTAGTGTAAAAAAATATTTTAAGTTTCATCTCGATAATATATGGGGAATACGTGCCTCAAGGATCTTAAAGAAACCAAAATTGTATAAGATTCCGAAAACTACCAAGATAAGATATATATAGTATTAACAATCACCCACATTCTTACTCTAATATATAGGTGGTGTCCCAATGAAAATGCCATCTTGTGCCTAAATTCAGCAATTGAAGTTTTTCTTAAAAAATAAATTTTTGAGCGTAACTTTGTAACGGTAAACGATATGAAGTTAGTGTCATCGGCAACATTTCTTTTCAAGTCCTCAATATTAAGAAAAAAAGAAAAAAAAGAGTCCTTCAGCAAGGACGAAAAAGATGATTTTTGACATTTAATCACTAATACGTCATAGTTTTTATTTCGTACTTGGTGAAGGACTTTCTGAACCGTTTTCTCTTTCTCTTTTTCTTTTATAATATTGAGCATTAGAAATCAGATATTTTTGGCGACGATACTAACTTAGTATTATTAACTTGATAACGGTCGAAACCGATTGAATATGAAAAACTTCACTTTCTTATTACGACCACTAGATGGTATTTCAGATGGTACATAACCTATATATTTAGAATCACAATCATCCACAGAATAATATTATTTGGCCGTTTTGTCAATATATTGGGACTCATTTTTCGGAATCTCAAATTTTACTTTATTATTTCAATAATACAGTATTGTTATCGATTTTTAAAAAAAAAAATTTGCTACTCTGAAAATTTTTTTTTTCACGTTTCATGACGAGTAGACACGAAAAAAGCAAAAAAAAATTTCAGTCCGTCTGTCCGCCGTACGCCGTACGTCTACCGGTGTACGCAAAATTGTTTGAAGGCTCGTAGCATCCAAACCCTATGAGCTACTTAATTGAATTTTTTTTCGTGGGTAGAGTGGGTAGGCCCCCTAAAGTGACCAAATTTGGAGGGGTGGGGGTGTGAGGGGGGGAGGAGGGGGAAGCGTTTTAGACGGAAAATTTTGGTTTCTAGATCTCAGCAACCGCTTATGTTAGGAGGCTGAAATTTGGAATTTATATAGAACTTCAGTAGTGGACCCATTTGCAAAAAAATTGCCGATATAGGTGAAGGGGTTCGGGAGTGGAGGGAAAAATAATGCGTCCGAAACGCAAAAAAGGTGAGATCGACACATTCTAAAATCCATATCTCCTAAACGGTCAATGTCACAAAATTGAAACTTAATGAATATCTGTAGGTATACTAGGAGAATAGATCGGAACCAAAAATTTGAGTGGAGGAAGTGGCGTACGGGGGTGGGGGGTGAAAAACTTTAGATTACGATATCTCATGAACCAATTGCACTAGATAAATAAAATTTGGTTTGCGTATAAAGGTTGAGAAATGAAGTTTGATAAAAGTAAAATTTTTCAAGGGAGCGGTGGAGCATGAAAGTGGAGGGGATAAGAATTTTTCAAAAAAATCACGTATCATATCTCAAGAACAGTGTAAGATAGATGTTTAGAATTTTTACCAGAAGTAGGCCTAATAGACCCCTAGCGGAAAACAAAATTTAGGAAGTGTGGGTGTAGAGGGTGGGGGTGGGGGAGGGTGAAAAGGAAAAAGTTTCGATTTTAATATCTCGACAACCTATAATGATATAAAGCTGAAGCTTGGTATTTGGATAGAGCTATATTAGTAGCACTTTGGAAAAATATAATTTGTTATAGGGGTAGTATGGTACGGGGGTGGGGGGTGTTTTTCCTATCTATAGAACGGCTTATGCTACAAAGTTGAAACTCGGTATGTTTATGTAGTTCAACTAGAAAACTAATTTAGATAAAAAAAAATTTCAAATATCCATTGGCGTTCGGAGGGGGGGCAAAAAAAATTATCAGTGAAAATGGAGTGCATATATTTTCACGGTTTTCGTCATATCTATTAGGTCTTCTCAAATATTGAATTCATTTTTATTGTACATCTTCTTCATATAAATACCTAGAAAGTGTTTTCAGGATTTTTTAAAATTCGACCCCTAAGGGGGTGCAAAGGGGGTTGTAAACTTTTTCACGAATTCTTCTATATCCCCAGGTCTTATCAGATATCAAATATCTTTACACTTTCACGTGCTTGCGTAATAATCGCCTAAAACTTGTTTTTAAAGTTTTTCCTTTTTCAGCTCCTAAGAGAGTATAAATGCTAAGAAGAAAGAAATTTTCCAATGTTTAATCGGCTAAAAATCGCGATTTTAAATATTTTTATTTTAAGAACAAAATTAATTTTCCAAGAAATCTAATAATCTCGAAGCAACTCATGATTCACTCCGACTTTGACCGCTCCCGAGCTTTGACCCGAAAAATAATAAAGTTTCGCCCAGACCATTGGCAGATTTTTCCACTCACATCTAATCTTGATGCATGAAAAAATTTCCGGCCATATACTCGTAGGTTCCATTAGAGGAAAACGAAATCCATTGATATTATGGACATGTGACCTAAGGTACAAACGTAGTGATGGAGCTTGCTTAATAAACGAGTATAATTTTTATCAAATTTTTGATTTTATTATTAAAGATTTATAATTTTATTTTATTTTTAAAATATTTTTATAAATACTTGACGATTTTGCAACAATGTATCCAACTGTGATTTACAAATTAGGTTAATCCTGGCATACATTTTAAAGCGCAATAAAAGATGTTTACTCTTGATCCACAGTTCAGGAGGAGTTTTAAGGATTTTACGAAACAAGAGCTTAATTTATCAGATTGTAATTTTTATTGTTTCTACAATTTATATAGGTATCTAACTGTTTTCTTTTGTTATTGATGTCAAAAACTCATTGTTGTACTTACTTCCTGCATTATTAGAACCAACTGGAAAACCTCACAGAAGTTGTGAGAGATGGACAGAACTCATTCTTGAATTATTTTAAAGCAGCGAAAAATATAAATTATTCAAGTACCTACACCCAAAAAAATATGCTGTAAATATGTACATAATCGCTGTTAATTTGTACTTACAATGCAGTTAAAATCGACCCTGCAGCCACATTTGTTACTTTTACAGTTTTGTGGTTGTAGTTTTGAAGTCTACAAATAAAATTTACATATTTAGCAGTATAATGCACAATAATCTTTACTCTTAAAAACACAACATTAGCAGTGAAAAACGCAAGAATTTACTGTGGTATTTACGTAAATTTGCTGTTGCAATGCCGAAGTGTAGAAGTTAAATTCATATGTTTAGCTGCATTTTTCACAATTATTTTTTCTGTTAATTAAACAACCCGTGAAAATAGTTCTTTTTATTTTCGCAGAAATGTTGAGAAGAAAACTATTACGCTTTCTGTAGCTGTATTTTTAAACTTACCTCTCTGTGACATTAAGGGTGTGTAGTTAAAAAAATCCCTTTTTTAAAAAGGTGCCTACTCTATCCTTTGAGTTTCTACCCTGAAAATTTCATTAAAAAATTCGCATTATGATGAAGTTCTGTAGCGTTTTGTAACCGACCTGGTGAGTAACGACTAATGGTTGGCGCGTAGGTGTAGGCGCCCTTTTATTTTTCGATAAAAAATAGCGGAGGAAAGTCTGGTACCGAAATCACTATCAACAAAAACGTGTCCCAGAAAAACGACTGTAACTTTTTTACCTGTGAGTGACCACAATCCCATCGAGATCAAGTTGGTCTACGGTGAGGCTGCGGAAGCAAATGTGGCGCCTGCTAATAAAGCATGGCGTACGAAAGGGTGTGATTGGATGGTTTATGGTGAGCGGATCAGGGAGGCCGCTGCTGTGCAGCCACTCAATGCTTTCGAGCAGTTGAGTGTGGACGACCAAATCCTGGCCCTCCAAGGAATAACTGAGAGAGTTAACGATGGTTTGTTTACTAGGGCTCACAGTGTAAGTCCTAGAAGGGTTAGATGGTGGTCTGATGCTCTCAGTACGAAGAGGAGAGATGTCAGGCGCCTCCGCAAGAAGTTTCAGAGGGCTCGATTAAATGGTAGTGAAAATGTTGCCCAATTTAGGCTCGCCTTTATGCGGGGTATGCATGAGTATCGCGACTTACTTGCGAGGAGTAAGTTGGATGAATGGAGGAATTTTGTTGGGGAAAATGCCGATGACCCGTGGGGTACGGCATACAGGGTTTGCAGGGGTAGAGGCGAAAGGTATGCCATATCCGCACTAAGTGTTGGTGGCAGCCCGCTGCTAACATGGAGCGAATCGGTAGAGGCGTTGCTGAACGGCTTCTTCCCTGAGGCTAGGTCTCGGCCGGATCCAGTTGATCTTGACGGCGGGGTAGTGCGCGTAGAAATACCTGCACTCCAACGCTGGGAGATTGATGTGGCAATGGCCGGTATCAGATCGGGTAAGGCGCCTGGGTGGGATGGGATGACTGGTGAGATGTTGAAAAGCATCTGGCGGGTCATTCCTGACTACCTTCAGTGTATGCTCAAGGGTTGTTTTGAGGAGCGTGTCTTCCCTGCTCCCTTGAAGATTGCGCGCGTTGTGGTGCTTCTGAAGTCGCCGGATAGGATCAGGAGTGATCCTTCGTCTTACAGGGGCATCTCGGTTCTCCCGGCTATGAGCAAGGTCCTGGAAAGGATTCTGGTCCGTAGACTCGAGGACGTGATTGCCGATACTTGGTCTGACAGACAATATGGTTTCCGCGCTGGTAGGTCAACGGAGGATGCATGGTTGTATGTGAAGAGTTGTGTGAATGACAGTAGGTCCAACTACGTTCTTGGAATCTTCATTGATTTCAAGGGCGCATTTGACTACTTAGACTGGGAAGTTGTTAAAGAGAAGTTGCGTGAGTGCGGCTGCCGGGAAGCTGACATTTGGTCAGACTACTTCTCTGGCAGACGTGCTTTCGTCAATGGTATACGTGATTGTGTGTGGAAGACTGTAAGTAGGGAATGCCCACAGGGTTCAGTCGCAGGTCCATTTATTTGGAACCTGATGATGAATGAGTTTCTTGTCAGTTTATCGGCTGAATGTAGGGTGTGTGCATTCGCTGATGACCTTCTTATCCTCGTTGAGGAGGGAAGTCGTCTGCTCCTTGAGCGTCGAGGTGCTGCCATTATGAACATTGTTCACGCTTGGAGCCTTAAAGTTGGGGTAGACATTTCGATGGACAAGTCGGTGACAATGTTGCTCAAGGGCAGATTGTCGCCGAATCGACATCCATCCGTAAAGGTAAATGGCAGGTCTCTCCGGTATGTGACTCAGGTCAAATACTTGGGAATCAGATTGGGCGAGAGGCTGAATTTCTATCTGCACCTATCTGAGCTAAGAGATCGGATGCTCACACTAGTGTGTACAATAAGGCGTGTTTTGAGGTGTGATTGGGGTCTTGGCCGGAAGGCGGTCAGGACTATTTATGGCGGTCTGTTTGTGGCATGTGCTGCATATGGATCGTCAGTGTTTGCTGAGTGCATGTTGACTGAACGTGGGAAACGACTGATGAATGCATGCCAGCGAGTGGTTATGTATGCGTGTGTGCCTGTATGTCGTACAGTTTCGACTGATGCCATGCAGGTAATTATGGGTGTTGTACCTCTGGACCTGGAGGTTCTCCGTAGGAGTTTATCCTTCAGAATCCGGAGGGCCATACCATTGTTGCAGAGTGATTGGGTATCGAATGATGAGGTGAATGGAAGGAGTCGTCGTTCTGTGATCGACCTCCTGGATGAATGTATTATGTCTAGGTGGCAAACTAGATGGGATGAAAGTACCAAAGGCAGAGTGACTTATGAGTACATTAAGGATGTTTGTTTTGCGAGAGGTGCCCTGGGCTTGGACTTCTGTCTAAGTCTGGGATACCTCCTTACCGGGCACGGTAGTATGAATGCGTATTTGTATGGGTTGAACCACTCAACCACTGAGGGGTGTCAACTGTGCGGGGCAGCGCTTGAAGATTGGAGGCATGTGTTGTTTGAATGTGTAATGTACGCTGACTGGAGAGATTTAAATGCGATGGGTGTTCGCCTATTGAATGGATCGTATGACGTAAGTGAATGTCTTAAATCGAGGGAAACGTTTGAAAGTATGAATGAATTTGCCCGTATTGCCTTCAGAACTAGGAAGGAATACCTGACTGTGTGAGGTATGAGTTGTGCAGTCATATACTTGATACCATCACTGGTTGAAAGACGTTAAGGTCGATTCCAGTGAAGCCTTTGGGGAGTGCCTACCCCACGTACCCGATGAGGAGGGTCACCAGTCCCGAGTTGCAAGTAACTCAAACATTTGGTAGTAGTGTTATTAAGCTACGAAAACCTGACCGGAGGTTCTATTTCCGGTACCACGGGAGTCGGGGAGCCCATGGAAGGTTGCTTCCATCCCCGACACTGGAGAGGCCCCTAGGGGAGCAACGTGGTGGCTGTGGTTATGCCCAAGCGGGCAGAGTTTCCTTGTGGAGCTCGACGTGGAGTTGCGTATCAACCGGGTGCCGGGACCCACAGAACGGCAGAGATTTAGATAGGTTTCGCATCCATCGGTTTGAATGTAAGGGCTTGCACCCCTATATAAACCGATACCACCATTATTGGAGGGGCTCTGATTGTGGTCACAAAATCAATCCGTGTCCGAAGAGGACCGTGGAATTAAGCCTTTACGGCAGGTGTTCACGTTAAACCAATCGACAATATTGAAACTTTTTTACCATATGAAATTTTCCAACCAAATTTTCCCATAATATAGACAAAATATAATGCTTTAAAATGTATATAATGGTTGTTCAATAAAATTCAGTTTTATGCACGAAAAAAATTTTTAAACATAGCCGTAGTTTTAGCCGTCCTAGTACCTACTAATTAGAAGCGAAACGAAATTTCCCATACAAATTTTTCCTTCGACCGAAAATTGTTAGAGGATTTTGTTTGTGATTTGACAGAAAATTACGTTTTCATTTCTTATTAGTACTAGGCTTTAATAGTGAATTACATCAATCATGTAACTCAAAATCGGCTCTATTCGTCAATCGGCGCAGAGACTATAAGATTTTTCGAACAGAGTTGAACAAAATATAAGAAGAGTTTAACTTTAAAATGCCAGCAAGCAAAAAACACAATTTTTAAGAAACATGCACATATTTTATTGATATATAAAATGAAATAAATCACAAGTTCGTTGACTAAGAACTAAAAAGTAATGAACTTTCACTACATTATAAAAAATCTGCCAATAGTCTGGGCGAAACTTTATTATTTTTAGGGTCAAAGTTCGGGAGCGGTAAAAGTCGGAGTGTAACATGAGTTGCTTCGAGATTTTTAGATTTCTTATGGAAAATTAATTTTGTTCTTAATATAAAAATATTTAAAATAGAGATTTTTAGCCGATTAAACATTGAAAAAGTCCGTGTAGACTATTCGAATTTCAGTATATTATGTACACTAAAAGCCCATAGAAGTAAAAACGAATTTGTTGCCTTATCAGAATTAAGAGACATGTTAAAAATATTGTTAAAACGTATATGAACCCATTACTTCCAGTTGGGGTTTGAATTTCGAAAAAATTGTGAAACAGGTTTTTAGACGATTTCATAAGAAGCAACCTGATATCTCATGAGACAAGACGGATTTTGAAAAATTTCTGAAATCGTAAGCAAACCCTTCACATCTCCTTTGTTCTGGAAATTCGAAAAATCGTGAATTGGTTGGCCGTAATAATTAATTTTACATCTCATCAGAACTAAGGAATGGCAAAAATTGTGAAAACATATACAAACCCTTGGGGGTTGAATATCGAAAAATTGAGAAATGGGTTTGTAGGCGATTATATAAAAAGTCTGTGGAAATGAAAAGCGATCTAATATCTCATCGAACCTAAGAAATATGTCGAAACTTTGAAAAGCATACTACCCCCTTACACCCATTAGGATTGAATATCTAAAATACTGAAATTGATTTTTTGTCTTTTTTATATAGGAAACCTTGGGAAGTAAAAGTGAATTCGATATATCACCAAATATGCAACCTCCTTGCACCCACTTGGGGGTTGAATATCCAAAAATTCTGAAAGGAGTTAATAAATAAATATGAAGACGGCACGAGAAAGTAGGAACCAATTCAATTTCTTATCACTTCTAAAAGAAATGACGGAACTCATGAAAACGTGTTCAACCCTTTTATACCCTCTTAGGGGCTGAAAAAGGAAAAAACTTAAAAACAAGTTTTAAGCGATTATTTCGCAAGCACGTGAAAGTGAAAAGATATTCGATATCTGATAAGACCTGGGGATATAGTAGAATTTGTGAAAAAGTTTACAACTCACTTTGCATCCCCTTAGGGGTCGAATTTTAAAAAATCCTGAAAACACTTTCTAGGTATTTATATGAAGAAACCGTAGAATAAAAATGAATTTAATATTTGGGAAGACCTAATAGATATGACGAAAATCGTGAAAATATATGCATTCCATTTCCACTGATAATTTTTTTTGCCCCCCCTCCGAACGCCAATGGATATTTGAATTTTTTTTTTATCTAAATTAGTTTTCTAGTTGATTTACATAAACGTACCGAGTTTCAACTTTGCAGCATAAGCCGTTCTAAATATAGGAAAAACTCCCCCCACCCCCGTACCATACTACCCCTATAAAAAATTATATTTTTCCAAGATGCTACTAATATAGCTCTATCTAAATATCAAGTTTCAGCTTTATATCATTATAGGTTGTCGAGATATTAAAATCGGAACCTTTTCCTTTCCACCCTCCCCCACCCTCACCCTCTACACCCTTATTTCCAAAATTTTGTTTTCTGCTAGGGGTCTATTAGGTCTACTTCTGGTAAAAATTTTAAGCATCTATCTTACACGGTTCTTGAGATATGAGACGTGATTTTTTAGAAACATTCTTATCCCCTCCACTTTCATGCTCCACCGCCCCCTTGAAAAATTTTGCCTTCAGCAAACTTCATTTGTTAACCTTTATACACAAACCAAATTTTATTTGTCTAGTGCAATTGGTTCGTGAGATATCGTAATCTAAAGTTTTTCACCCCCCACCCCCGCACGCCACTGCTTCCACTCAAATTTTTGTTTCCGATCTATTCTCCTAGTATATCTACAGATATTCATTAAGTTTCAATTTTGTGACATTAACCGTTTAGGAGATATGGATTTTAGAAAGTGTCGATCTCACCTTTTTTGCGTTTCGGACGCATTATTTTTCCCCCCACTCCCAAACCCCTTCACCTATATCGGCAATTTTTTTGCAAATGGGTCCACTACTGAAGTTCTATATAAATTCCAAATTTCAGCTTTCTAGCATAAGCGGTTGCTGAGATCTAGAAACCAAAATTTTCCGTCTAAAACACTTCCCCCTCCTCCCCCCTCACACCCCCACCCCTCCAAATTTGGCCACTTTAAGGGGACTGCCCACTCTACCCACGAAAAAAAATTCAACTAAATAGCTCAAAGGGTTTGGGTGTTACGAGCCTTCAAACAATTTTGCGTACACCGGTAGACGTACGGCGTACGGCGTACGGCGGACAGACGGACTGAAATTTTTTTTTGCTTTTTTCGTGTCTACTCGTTATGAAATGTAAAAAAAAAAATTTTGAGGGTAGCAAATTTTTTTTTTTTAAAAATCGATAACAATACTGTATTATTGAAATAATAAAGTAAAACTTGTTTCTGAATAATTTATTATCAGTTGTCAAAGTATTAAGATGTATTATTGGACTTGGCATATCAAATATGATCACAATTAAATCAGTTTCAATAATTTTGTTTATATTAATCACATAAGAACTATAATTGAAATGAAAAAAAGAAATTTCATACTTTGTACATACAAAATCTTTTGCCTTCTTTTCGGAAAAAAATATTATTTTTTTTTAAAAATTTTCTTTCGTTCGTATTAATTGTCGACTTTACTATGTGAAAAATGCCGGTAGTTGTGAAATCATGCGAGCTATCCATAAAGGCGTGATGCAACAATTTAATCGACTATGCAGTATTGCATGTTAATGCTGCCAAATGTATGAATTTTACTGTCAAATTTACAACATTTCGGTACAAATTTAACAACAAATATTTACAAGTACCTGTAAAATCGACTGTTAAGGATGTAGAAGAAATACGCAATATTTACATATTTAGCAATTAATATGCTTGTTAAATTCGTGATAAACACAGTATATGATAAAATTAACAGCATTATCTGTAATTTCTAGCATTTTACAGAATATTGTTATTTCAAAAATTTCCGTTGTTAATTTAACAGTCGAGACTTTAAATTAACAACGGAAATTTTTTTGGGTGTACTGCTCGTATTATCACAATAGGGCAATAAAAATATGAATTTGATCAAATAGCAGTTAATGGTTCCAATCATAACTTTATATGCAGAAGCGTTTTACAAGCTTTAGATATCGCTGACAAAATATTTTAGAAATGTGCTGATTTTTATCCAACAGATGTTCTATAACACAATTGTGGAAGATCAATCTTGCAGATTTGGTTCGTTAATTTTAAGAGATTCATTTATATTGTTAAAAAAAACATTTGACAAAAAACAATTGACAAGTAAAGTGCTTGCGGTAAGATAGGAAGGAAATATTTTTCTGGAAGGGGCCAGAATTATTTTTCTGGGAGGGTCCAAGCAGGGAGCTGGGGGGGTCCCGGCCCCCCCTACGGCGCGCCTATAACTT
Source organism: Beris morrisii (assembly GCA_951812415.1). Taxonomy (NCBI): domain Eukaryota; kingdom Metazoa; phylum Arthropoda; class Insecta; order Diptera; family Stratiomyidae; genus Beris; species Beris morrisii. Next base: position 7,345,311 of record OX638314.1, on the reverse strand, counting down.
ACTTACAATACAGGTTCCAATTTTTGATATCATACAATCAGCTAATAATTTGAACGATGTCAAAGAAATTCCTTCAAAGCAAAAAAGAGGCTTGTTAATATTCTGAAATTCGGATGACAAAATCTGGCGATTTAGATGCGAAAAAAGCTATTATTTTCAAGCAGTACCAACCGCAGCGACCATAGCATTTGCATATTTGCATTAACGGGTAGGCTACCGCACCTATTTTCTCTACAGTAGAGTCACTGTATACGAACTAACACAAACATCCATTATCTTGAGTACGGACATTGCGTGTTTCACTTGAAACCAGTAAATTTAAACTTTTTTTGCAGTTGTTTGGGTTTTTAATTTTAAACATCCTCACGGAAGTAGGTGAACTCACTATTTACTGGAAAATTATAAAATTTCGAAATAAAAATCAGAAATTTTTAGAATAATGTGATTAAAAATCAAAATTTTATCACGCATACATTTACATTTTAGTATATCATTGACATTTCGAATTGTCAAGTTGTGTTGTTTCGCGGCCGCGATCTTAAAAGCTAAATTTTCCGGCACAATACCGCAGAAATTGAGTTCCGTCGAAGTGAATTAAATCGGTTCTTCTTTTCAATCGCATAACGGCGGCCGCCTGCCTGTCCGAAAAATCTAGTCGCGTTCTTAACTGATGGGCTGCAATATCTTCCTCCTAAGTTTGCTGCCATTGTACTGGAAATTGAAAGTTAAGAGTTACTTATAAATGAAATTAATATTTATTGTTAATCAAAATACGTACCTTTGGTAATGTTGACATTTCGTTTGATATCCCACAATTTTGGGAAATGTCAATCAAAATCATATGCGTTACATGTACACACACTAACACTATGTCATTTTAGAACCCGCGAATTCTGAAATTCGCGGGTTCTAAATGTTCTAAATTTGTACCAAAAGTGGATATTGTCCGTACTCTAGATAATGGATGTTAGTGTGAGTTCGTATAAAGTGACTCTACTCTACAGTAGGTACTGAACTTCAATGGCCCCCCCCCCCCCTTGGAAAAGCAATATGACCGCCACTGTAAACACGTGATTATAAATTGGTACCCACTGATGCCGCAGTGAATCGGGATTTTAGACCGTCATTGGGCGCTTTCTTGGGTCAATCCGTCAGTTGGCCATTGAGACCGATTTCGTTTGGGGAGCACCAGGATCCAATTAAGTGCGGGATGTACACATGTACATTATGTACACAACCGTAGCAATTGGAAATAATGATCCATTCGTAACCCTTCCATCTTATCTGCATCCTGCTAATCAATCTTTCTCACTCCCGCCCCCCCCCTCCACCCACCCCATTCTCCATCAATGTCAATAAATGTGCCAGCGAATGTGTGTGCAATGGAATGAATGATATTGAGGCTGTCAGAGAATTCAGCGTGTGGGAAAATGATGAATGATGGTGTGTGGGGGGGGATGGGGCGGCAAGATGGCATTATGCGCTTTTCTTGCTTATCGGAATTTTGTGAAATTCGATTGAGAGTTAAGGAGTTGCTGTACCGGGGTGGCGACCAACGTCCCACTTTTCATCTGACGATTGTCTCGAACCGCGAACGGGACGCAGGCAACTCTTTCAAAACGAACGTATCGCTTTCCTGTTTAATAATTTGCCCCCCCCCCCCCTTGCCCTGCCGCCCTCGATATCCTGTATCCTTGTAGCCTGTCCCAGTCCTTTATGGCTGCGCCGAACCACCATAACAAATCTACACGAAACATTAAGTGCCGTCCATATTGAACGGTCCAAGGATGGTCCGGCATCAGAGTGGATGACGGGCGAGAGAAGAGAAGACGGGATGGCGTGATGCAGGACGATATCGCGCGGTTGGCAGAAGCACACTATCGTCAACCCTACCCCGTCCCACTTCTACCCATCTCCCGCCTTATAGTCATACACGATGCAGAATCTCCTTTTGTCTGATGGGGTGGGGCTGGGTGGATTGCTTAGCTTCTTCATTAAAAGTTTAAGGAAACTGGGCGAGGAACGAGAAGTGAGCCTGACTCCTTGGTACACTATTAGGAGGAGATGAGGGGTGGGGCCGGGGGAGGGGGGTTAGGTGGGTTGAAGGCTAAATTTATTCTGAAAAGAGGATGAGTGAACCAATGTTCTTATTTCTTTGGGCTTTTCAAGTTCTGGTGGTTCTATTCTTTTGCCATTCTCCACGACAAACTTATGTTCATATCGCAGGACACGATGAACAACTTACGGACAAAAAAAAAAAAAACACGAAGAAAATCCTTTTCTGAATAAGAAGAAAACATGTGAAGGCAAACGAACGAAAGAGAGAAAAGACATCGTAGGACGTTTTGCCGTATAGAGTTTTTAGTGTGGCGTCTTGTCGGAGCCAGAAACAATCGATCGTGTCTGGTCTGAAAGTTGCAAAAAAAAAAAAACACCCCGAGCAGAAATAATAAAATATTTTTATTGTAGTTTTCTTTTTCTTTTTGGTTGCTGCCTCCTGTCGATCTACTTTCTCATTCCCCGAAGGGAAGTTTTGATTCGACGAAGCCTGGCGAGAGACCGAAAGAAAGGGCGGCGGCGGGGGGGTGGAGAGAGAGAGAGCATAGTTTAGATATATGGCAACCTCTTTAGATACATCTTCGAAGGATGTGAGCTTTAATGGATCGGCTTCAAGCAGCCTGCCAAGGTTCTACTCTGCTGAATATAGCGTGGTATTTCCGAAGGGTATAGAACTTTTCGAACAGTTCCAATTTTCATTTTACTTCACTACGCGAATATTTCATTTAAAAAAGATTCCACGCGAAACAATTTTACCTACACTCGACTGTCATTGCATATGACAGGTGAGACATCGACGTGTAACAACCGTTTTACTTTATTATTTTAATAATACAGTATTGTTTTCGATTTTTAAAAAAAAAAAAATTTGCTACCCTGAAATTTTTTTTTTTCACGTTTCATAACGAGTAGACACGAAAAAAGCAAAAAAAAATTTCAGTCCGTCTGTCCGCCGTACGCCGTACGTCGACCGCTATACGCAAAATCGTTTGAAGGCTCGTAGCTCCCAAGCCCTTTGAGCTATTAAATTGAAATTTTTTTTATGAATAGACTGGGTAGGCCCCTTGAAGTGGCCAAATTCTGAAGGATGGGGGTGTGAGGGGGGAGGAGGGAGAAGTGTTTTAGACGGAAAATTTTGGTTTCTAGATCTCAGCAACCGGTTATGCTAGGAGGCTGAAATTTGGAATTTATATAAAGCTTCAGTAGTGGACCCATTTGCAAAAAAATTGCCGATATATGTGAAGGGGTTTGGGAGTGGGGGAAAAATAATGCATCCGACACGCAAAAAAGGTGAGATCGACACATTCTAAAATCCATATCTCCTAAACGGTAAATGTCACAAAATTGAAACTTAAGGAATATCTGTAGATATACTAGGAGAATAGAAACAAAAATTTGAGTTGGGGCAGTGGCGTACGAAGGTGGGGGGTAAAAAACTTTAAATTACGATATCTCACGAACCAATTGCACTAGAGAAATAAAATTTGGTTTTTGTATAAAGGTTGATAAGGTAAATGTCCCAATACGCGACCATGTCCTGCCGTGCGACCAGTTTCAATGAATTATGAGTAAAATAAATAGATTCTCAAAATTATTCGTCCAAGTAGAATATTCATAATGATCAGTGAACAATGCTCTTGATGCACATATTTTTCACGGTACAACTAAGTAGACAACTGAATTTAAAAAAAAAATTAAATTTCATAGTACGCGCGTTCACCCGCCATTTTGTTCCATTTCGTCTGCAGACGGCCCTTCGTTAATAGATTTGACAGTTGGACCGTTGAATGTTTATTCAGTGCCAAAGTGACTTGGATCGATATTAACAATTTAATTCTGTCAATATCTTCAACTCGGACAAGTAGCTGGTCACCGTACGTGTTTTAATTAAACCAAAGGTATCAATATGCATTTTATTTACTGTGGTCGCTGAGTGGGACAAGCATTAATGAATGTACATTTGTGCGTCCGGATGAATCGAAATCCTTAACAAAAATAAATCATCGATGTTTTGGAGATTAAAATTACGGCTAATGGTGTAACATATGTCCTTTTTGAGAACCCAATTATCAATTTTCATGACATAGCCTCTAAACTGTAAAATAAATGTCTTAAAAGAGTTCGTGGTTAAATGGGAGTACAAATAGCGGTCGCCTTTTGGGTCATACCAATTTTGTCCCTATCAGCGACCAAAATAATTTCATTGCCACCATTTTCTTTACTTTCGATAAGATGAATATTGGTCGCACAATGGGACTGGCAAATCAAGTACCAGATTGCGACTGGTCGCAAATCGGGACAAACTAGTGGTCGCAAATCGGTACAACGGGTCAATCATGTGGTCGCAACGACGTACAAGTACATCGATTAACGTTTTTTCGAATATCTTCTAAAATAATGATCGTGTGTTGTGAAAAACAATTGTATTTGCAGAATAATATATCGACTTTGACTAAAACAACGATCGTGAAAATCAAATTAGTATAGAAATGGATATTTCGTTATTGAATATGAAAGCAATGCTTACATGGTCGCGTATTGGGACATTTACCTTAAATGAAGTTTGCTGAATGCAAAATTTTTTAAGGGGGTGGTGGAGCATGAAAGTGGAAGGGATAAGAATTTTTCTAAAAAATCACGTCTCATATCTCAAGAACAGTGTAAGATAGATGCTTAAAATTTTTACCAGAAGTAGGCCTAATAAGCCCCTAGCAGAAAACAAATTTTTCGAAGTCTGGGTGTAAAGGGTGAGGGTGGGGGAGGGTGAAAAGGAAAAAGTTCCGATTTTAATATCTCGACAACCTATACTGATATAAAACTGAAACTTGGTATTTAAATAGAGCTATATTAGTAGCATCTTGGAAAAATATAATTTTTTATAGGGGTAGTATGGTACGGGGGTGGGGGTTGTTTTTCCTATCTATAGAACGGCTTATGCTACAAAGCTGAAACTCGGTACGTTTATGTAAATCAACTAGAAAACTAATTTAGATAAAAAAAATTTCAAATATCCATTGGCGTTTGGAGGGGGGGCAAAAAAAATTATCAGTGAAAATGGAATGCATATATTTTCACGGTTTTCGTCATATCTATTAGGTCTTCCCAAATATTAAATTGATTTTTATTCTGCGGCTTCTTCATATAAATACCTAGAAAGCGTTTTCCGGATTTTTTAAAATTCGACCCCTAAGGGGATGCAAAGGGGGTTGTAAACTTTTTCACAAATTCTACTATATCCCCACGTCTTATCAGATATCGAATATCTTTTCACTTTCACGGGCTTGCGTAATAATCGCCTAAAACTTGTTTTTAAGTTTTTTCCTTTTTCAGCCCCTAACAGGGTATAAACGGGTTGAACACGTTTTCACGAAATTGAATTGGTTCCTACTTTCTCGTGCTGTCTTCATATTTATTTATTAACTCCTTTCAGGATTTTTGGATATTCAACCCCCAAGTGGGTGTAAGGAGGTTGCATATCTGATGATATATCGACTTAATTTTTACTTCCTAAGGTTTATTTATTTATTTATTTATTTATTTGAAAAAAGAAAAAATGTACAGAATAGAAATACTCCAATAACACATTTAGCCGAGAACAAACAAAATAAGAATGAAAATGAAATATAACTAATGAAAGATGAAATGAATATACGAATACAAAGTAATAGTGGATAGCAAAATTTAATAAATTAAAAATATAGATTTTAAGTAGATTTTAAAGGAGCGCAAAGAATGAGTATGAAAACTAAGACAATCATGGTTATACGCGCGAGGCAAACGAAGAAACGGGGAATTAAAATATGAATTTAGTGACGCGTATGGTACAATGAAGGTATTTTGAGATCTGGAACGGAGATTATTATCGCTAAATCTAAGCTCAGCATAGAGATTGGAGTTGAAAACAAATATGACTTTGATTAAATGTTGGTTGTTTTCCGGCGTCAGTAGGGTTTCTGGTGTGAAACCCCAACACGAAATCCCCGACTGTTGATTAATCGCTGTCCTAGAGGACATGACAGTTGGAAAACTTTCACTGGATACGCCAGTTTTATAAGATTGTGTTGGACTAGGTCCGAAGGAGCTGTTTCGTCATCGGAGGGCATAGACTCGTCAGAGGGTGTATCATGCCTACTATCCGAAACACCCTTACAGCTGGTGGAATTGCTGAGCATAATTTCTATATAGCGAACTCGGAATCAAATTTACGATCACGAATTTTAAACTTTAGCTAATTTCCCGCCATCGCAACCCTATACTAAAGGAGGTGGCGCTGAAGATCATCTAATATTTTAACCAATTTGGTGGAATTTTTGGTTGTAAGCCAGGATATGACTTTATACAAAAACAGCATGTCTAAATATGATCTTCTGTCCTTAAGAGGTGAAAGACCAAGCAGGTGCAACCTCATGTCATACGGGGCATCTACAAAATTGAGTCTACGATAGAGAGATCTAGTGAAACGTCTCTGCACCGATTCCAATGCGGTTATGAGATACATATAGTATGGGTTCCACACAACTGAACAGTATTCAAGGTGACATTTGACAAGACTATTGTACAAGTTAATATAAAGAGCCAAGTTACAGAACGGATATGCTCTCAAAATAAAACCACACAACCTGTAAGCACGCTTGCCGATTTCCATAATATGTACATCAAATTTTAATCGAGTGTCAAATATAACACCTAAATCCTTGAAGTTGAAGACTTCAAGCAGAAGGGAGTCATCAATGTGGTAATCAAACTGAAGATAAGAGGATTTATTTGTATAACACATCTTGAAACATTTTAGCTTATTAAGGGATAGCTTATTTGCGGAGCACCAGGAGGATAATTTATTGAGGTCATTTTGAAGAATGAGACAGTCAGCCAAAGATTTTACTGGTCTAAATAACTTCAGATCGTCAGCATACATTAAATAATCAGAATGAAATTCTGAGAGAAGATCATTCACGAATAAAATGAAAAGCAGTGGACCCAAGGTTGAACCTTGAGGAACACCAGATGTCGCAAGATAAGGAACCGATAGGCATCCTTGAAAGATAACCATTTGCTTACGATTATTAAGATAGGATGAGATCCAGCCTACTAGAGAACTACTTAGACGAAAAGAGTACAATTTCTGAACAAGTGTATAGTGGTCAACTCTGTCGAAAGCTTTCGAGAAGTCAGTGTACACCGTGTGAAGATCAAGTCGGTTTTCAAGGGTCCTTGATACTGAATTTGTAAATGAAACTAAATTCGTCTCAGTGGAACGACCCTTGAAAAATCCGTGCTGATTAGGAGAAACAGAGCTGCAGACTTGTAGAAAGATGACTTCATGCAGTAGTTTTTCAAATATTTTAGAGAAACGCGACAGAATAGAAATCGGGCGAAAGTTTTCAACCTTGTGCTTATCACCCTTCTTAAATATAGGTAAAACATGGGAGATCTTCCATACAGCAGGAAATATTCTTTGATTCAGTGACATATTAAATAATGTTGCAAGTGGTTCCGCCAGAATATGGCCCAATCTCTTAACAAATACATTGGGAATGTTATCGGGACCAGCACCACCATGACAATCAAGGGAATTAATAACAGCGAGAACCTCCGTAGGAGTGAAAACAGGTATTGAGTCACAGTCCATATCATCGATATCCTGCATTGACTGAGAAGCAGAAGAAGAATACACGGAGCTAAAATATAAGGAGGATTTGCTATAGATCGGGGAGTAGAAGCAGTATCGCTATGGTAAGTTATGAATGATGGAATGGTAGTAGTCTTCCGTGAGGAATTGACATAATTCCAGAAAGGTTTGTCATTGCCCAAAGCGAGTGATGCATTCAGGCTACATACGTACAGTCTAAAGGCTTTCTTAGAAAGGTTTCCTATATAACCGCCAAAAAGTCAATTTCAGTATTTAGATATTCAATCCTAATGGGTGTAAGGGGGTTGTATGCTTTTCAAAGTTTCGACATATTTCTTAGGCTCGATGAGATATTAGATCGCTTTTCATTTCCACAGACTTTTTATATAATCGACTACAAACCCATTTCTCAGTTTTTCGATATTCAACCCCCAAGGGTTTGTATATGTTTTCACAATTTTTGCCATTCCTTAGTTCTGATGAGATATAAAATTGATTATTACGGCCAACCAATTCACGATTTTTCGAATTTCCAGAACCAAGGAGGTGTGAAGGGTTTGCTTACGTTTTTTTCGAAATTCAAATCCCAAGTGGAAGTAATGGGTTTGTATACGTTTTAACAATTCGCCATATCTCTTAATTCTGATAAGGCAACAAATTCGTTTTTACTTCTATGGGCTTTTAGTGTACATAATATACAGAAATTCGAATAGTCTACACGGACTTTTTCAATGTTTAATCGGCTAAAAATCTCTATTTTGAATATTTTTATATTAAGGGGTTAGGCCACTCTAGAGCCCTCAAAAAAGGCCTAACTTTGACAATTTATTCTGGGAGTAAGGCAAAAGGAATCGAATTTCTCTCTTTCAGGCTTTATTAAACATGTATTTGAGTGTATAAAAAAAAATTTTATATTGACATTTTGATGCAAAATGGCGGCTACTGGGCCAATCTTCGGAATCACCTTTTTCAAGAGGGCCTCTACGGGCGACGGTGATTCTAGGAACTCGTGCTATCTGAAACAAAATAAAGAACGGGATCTTAATCTACATAAGACTTGCTAGTAAAGTACGTATGTTTTTAGCTTTACATCAATTTTTCGCAAAATGGCGGACTTGTAAAAAAAAGGTTCAATTTTTGACCGAAAAAATGAGCAGTAAATTGTTTATAAAAAAAAAAGTTGCAATGATAACAAAAAAATCGTACGTAGTTTACTGGATAATATTAACTGTGAAGCTACAGTTAAAATTTCAAGTGGATACGTGCGATAGTCTCCGAGTACCATCGTCGCCCGATTTGAAAAATGTAGTTTCGAGAAAAACGTGTTTAAAGTTTTACGTGCTGAAAATTTTGTTATACCTTCAGTCTGCGATGCCTGACTGACCCACACATACAGCTGTATTGATGAACTAGCACTTCCTAACGACCTTTTGAGGAACCATTAGAGCCCTCAGGCCCCGTTGGTACATTAATGCAGAGGGTAAGAGTCGTAAAAAGGGGACACAAAAAAGCCCGCCGCGGCAGGTAGAAAATGCGCTCGTCGCCCGCTCCGAACGCTTCGACACTACAGCGGATTGGACAGGGAAACATTTTTTTTTCACTATTCTACCGATTGAATAATGTTTTTAGGACCCTAAAGTGTACTTTAAGCAAAAAAAAAAATTTCGATTTTTTGAAAATCCTAGACTGGCCTAACCCCTTAAGAACAAAAATAATTTTCCAAGAAATCTAATAATCTCGAAGCAGCTCATGATACACTCCGACTTTGACCACTCCCGAACTTTGACCCGAAAAATAATAAAGTTTCGCCCAGACCAATGGCAGATTTTTATACTCTAGATGAAATCATATAGAGTATTATAAGTTTAATCCAGCCCGAAAAGTTTGTAACGCATAGAACCGAACCTCGGACGAAAAAAAGTTATATATTATTTTTTGTTTATTTGTGCCCAAAAACCTCAAATCCGCCTGACGTCCGTCCGTCCGTCCGTCCGTCCGTCCGTCCGTCCGTCCGTCCGTCCGTCCGTCCGTCCGTCCGTCCGTCCGTCTGTCCGTTAGCACGATAACTCAAGAACGCCTTCACCTAGGACCATGAAATTTTGAATCTGGATGTTTGGTTGAATTTGTAAGGCTAAGTTCGTTAACGGGCAAAATCGTCCTACTCCTTCGGGTAGCTGCCATACAAAATGTCCTTAAAACACGTCTTCAAGAATATTGGTCGATAGCTTCAGAAGGGTTTAAGCTACGTCATTGAAATTTTGTATGTGTTATTTTTCCAACAGGTGGAGCTAAATATATGATTATGAAGAAAATCCTGTTAGTCCTTCGTGTAGCTGCCATACAAATATCCTGTCAAAATTTATTCACTTAATTTACGAAACTCACTATAACTCAAGTAATCTTTTAGCTACGAATTCGGAATTTTGTACAAGTTAGTTTTGAGTGAAAAGGAAGTTCGAGTTTACTAATTAGCGAAATCCTTTTACTCCTTCTGGTAGCTGCCATACAAAATATCCTTAAAACACGTGTTCAACAATTTTTTCCAATAACTTTTGAACGCTTCAAGCTACGAATTTGAAATTTTGTACACGTTTATTTTTGAATGGTTCCAAGGAAAAGGATAAATATGTAGGAAATCGAGTGAGTCCTTCCTGCTCCTCCCATGTAAAAGTCCTTTAAAAAGGACATTTTTTTCGATGACTTACCCAGTTCAAGGTATGAAATTAAACACTGAATATTGTCTTTTAGTTTTGAGTAGCTATCTAATAGCAGTCCTTAATAAAGGACATACAACATGCACACACGTAATTCTACTTTATACCCAACTACAATATAAATCGGAGTTCAGTATTCATCTAGAGTATTATACGATTGGCTTGCAGCCGATCGTGACTGCAGTATGTTTTGTTATAAATCCAGCCGCCCGTTATTACGATTGTTTCTTTCATCTTGTATTGCTTTTGATTGTCTCCGGTTAAAAAAAAGAATCCGATGCAATTAATTTCAGAATGGGAATGGAATTTTTTCATGGTGCTAATTTCAGGAATTTTTCGGTTGTTTTTCGGCGTCAGAGGAGCTTCTGGTGCGAAACACCAGAGACTGCACGGAGAAAAATTAACCCACTAAATTAGAACAAAAGTTAGAGGAAATCCCTACGCATTTTTGCCAAAATGAGAGGCATTTCAAAATTAAGTAGTTTTTCTCATTGAATTTTAAAATTACGTTCCTTTCATTTTGAACTGTTATCTAGTAAATATAAGGATGTTATCATTTTGGTAATAAAAAGAAATCTTTTTAAAGCATAAGAGGACATCATCTTATTACTGAGAAAAAAATCTGCCAATGGTCTGGGCGAAACTTTATTATTTTTCGGGTCAAAGTTCGGGAGCGGTCAAAGTCGGAGCATATCATCAGTTTCGAGATTATGAAGTTTCTTGGAAAGTTAATTTTGTTCTTAAAATAAAAATATTTATAATAGCGATTTTTAGCCGATTAAACATTGGAAAAGTCCGTGTAGACTATTCGAATTTCTGTATATTATGTACACTAAAAGCCCATAGAAGTAAAAACGAATTTGTTGCCTTATCAGACTTGAGAGATATGACGAATTGTTAAAACGTATACAAACTCATTACTTCCACTTGGGGTTTGAATTTCGAAAACAATTTCATAAGAACCAACTTCACATCTCATGAGACACGAGGGATTTTGAAAAATTTGTGAAAACGTAAGCAAACTCTTCACACCCCCTTGGTTCTTGAAATTCGAAAAATCGTGAAATAAGTTTTTAGGTCATTACATCAAATGCCGTAATAACCAATTTTATATCTCATCAGAACTAAGGGATGGCAAAATTTGTGAAAACATATGCAAACCCTTGGGGGTTGAATATCGAAAAATTGAGAAATGGGCTTGTAGGCGATTATATAAAAAGTCTGTGGAAATGAAAAGCGATCTAATATCTCATTAAACCTAAAAAATATGTCGAACCTTTGAAAAGCATACAACAGGACTGAAAATCTGAAAATACTGAAATAGACATTTTGGTTCTTATATAGGAAACCTTAGGAAGTAAAAATGAATTCGATATGTCATCAGATCTAAGCAATATGTAGGAATCTGTGAAAACGTATGCAACCTCCTTACACCCACTTGGGGGTTGAATATCCAAAAATCCTGAAAGGAGTTAATAAATAAATATGAAGACAGCACGAGAAAGTAGGAACCAATTCAATTTCGTATCACTTCTAAAAGAAATGACGGAACTCGTGAAAACGTGTTTAACCCGTTTATACCCTCTTAGGGGCTGAAAAAGGAAAAAACTTAAAAGCAAGTTTTAGGCGATTATTACGCAAGCCCGTGAAAGTGTAAAGATATTCGATATTTAATCAGACCTGGAGGATATGGCATAATTCGTGAATAAGTATACAATCCCTTTACACTCCCTTAGGGGTCGAATTTCAAAAAATCCTGAAAACACTTTCTAGGTATTTATATGAAGAAGCCGTAGAATAAAAATGAATTAAATATTTGGGAAGACCTAATAGATATGACGAAAATCGTGAAAATATATGCATTCTATTTTCACTGATACATTTTTTCGCCCCCCCCCCCCCTTCCGAACGCCGATGGATATTTGAAATTTTTTTTTATCTAAATTAGTTTTCAAGTTGATTTACATAAACGTACTGAGTTTCAACTTTGTAACATAAGCTGTTCTATAGATAGGAAAAACACCCCCCACCCCTGTACCATACTACCCCTATAAAAAATTATATTTTTCCAAGATGCTACTACTATAGTTCTATCTAAATACCAAATTTCAGATTTCTATCATTATAGGTTTTCGAGATTTAAAATTCGGAAATTTTTCCTTTTCACCCTCCCCCATTCTCACCCTCGACACCCTCACCCCCAAACTTATTTTCTCAAATAGGGGTCTATTAGACCTATTTACGGTAAAAATTTTAAGCATCTACCTTACACTGTTCTTGAGATATGAGACGTGATTTTTCAGAAAAATTCGCATCCCCTCCACTTTCATGATCCACCGCCCCCTTAAAAAATTTTACTTTCAGCAAACTTTATTTATCAACCTTTATATACGAACCGAATTTTAATTGTCTAGTGCAATTGGTTCGTCAGATATCATAATCTAAAGTTTTTTACCCCCCACCCCCGTACGCCACTGCCCCCACTCAAATTTTTGTTTCCGATCTATTCTCCTAGTATACCTACAGATATTCATTAAGTTTCAATTTTGTAACTTTAACCGTTTAGGAGATATGGATTTTAGAATGTGTCGATCTCACCTTTTTTGCGTTTCGGACGCATTATTTTCCCTCCCACTCCCACACCCCTTCACCCATATTGACAATTTTTATGCAAATGGGTCCACTACCAAAGTTCTACATAAATTCCAAATTTCAGCCTTCTAGCCTAAGTGGTTGCTGAGATCTAAAAACCAAAATTTTTCGTCTAAAACGCTTCCCCCTCCTCCCCCCTCACACCCCCTCCCCAGAGAATTTGGTCAATTCAAGGGGCCTACCCACTCCATTTATAAAAAAAAAATCCAATTTAATATCTCAAACCGTTTGGGAGCTACGAGCCTTCAAACGATTTTGCGTACGGCGGACGGCGTACGGCGGACAGACGGACTGAAATTTTTTTTTGCTTTTTTCGTGTCTACGAGTCATGAAACGCGAAAAAAAAAATTTTCAGGGTAGCAAATTTTTTTTTTTAAAAAATCGATCACAATACTGTATTATTAGAAAATAATAAAGTAATAATGCATTTTTGTAATAATTAAATAATATTACATATTATATATTTACATTTATTTTGATTTGCTTATACAGCTTGACTTTGCCGAAGTTGAACTATATACGTTACTTGAAGTTACTTGATTTTCCAATTTTAATTTGTTCTTTTTAACTGAAATAAGTACTGGAATATTAATGTACGTTATTAGCTATGATTACTATTTATAATATATATTAGCACTATTATTTTTATGTACTCAATATGAGACACAAACACAAAATGCATCGTTCTTCAACTCTTACCCATAGGCGCGCCGTAGGGTGGGCCAGGGGGGGCCGGGACCCCCCCAGCTCCCTGCTTGGACCCTCCCAGAAAAATAATTCTGGCCCCTTCCAGAAAAATATTTCCTTCCTATCTTACCGCAAGCACTTTACTTGTCAATTGTTTTTTGTCAAATGTTTTTTTTAATAATATAAAAGAATCTCTTAAAATTAACGAACCAAGTCTCAACTGACTTTTGAAAATAACAAGACATTTTTCAATTTTACAATCATTGTTCTTTCGATCTGACGAGAGCTTTACAAGATTTTTTCAATTTAGCAAAATAAATTGGAAATTGTTTTTGAAACAACGAGATTCTCATGAAATATTTTGGAGTTTTACGAAATTGTAACAAGAATGTAAACAGCTTTTTTTGAGAATATTTTTGAATTTTCCGAGAACTTTAGAAGATGTTTTCTATTTTACAAATTAAAGTAGAAATTTGTTTTAAACATAACGAAATTTGCATCACATATTTTTTGATTTTATGAGATCCAAGAATAAATATATTATTTTTTGGTGAATATTTTCACAGTACATGTTGAAATGAAAATACAAGTTTTCCGGGTTCAATACTGTTCTTATTTATTTTGCGTGACGTTCCGGACTCGACTGAGTCCTTTATCAAACTGACAACTTGTAGGAGTATAGTAGGAGAATAGATCGCAAACAAATTTTTGAGTGGGGGCAGTGGCGTACGAGTGTGGGGGGTAAAAAACTTTAGATTATGATATCTCACGAACCAATTGCACTAGACAAATAAAATTCGGTTTGTGTATAAACGTTGACAAATGAAGTTTGCTGAAAGTAAAATTTTTTAAGGGGGCGGTGGATCATGAAAGTGGAGAGGATGCGAATTTTTCTAAAAAAATCACGTCTTATATCTCAAAAATAGTGTAAGGTAGATGCTTAAAATTTTTACCAGATGTAGGTCTAATAGACCCCTATCAAAAATTGAGTGTGAGGGTGGGGGAGGGTGAAAAGGAAAAAGTTCCGATTTTTATATCTCGAGAACCTATAATGATATAAAGCTGAAACATGGTATTTAGATAGAGCTATAGTAGTAGCATCTAGGAAAAATATAATTTTTTATAAGGATAGTATGGTTTTTCCTATCTATAGAACGGCTTATGCTACAAAGTTGAAACTTGGTATGTATATGTCAATCAACTAGAAAAGTAATTCCAATAAAAAAAATTTCAAATATCCATTGGCGTTCGGAGGGGGAAGCGAAAAAATGTATCAGTGAAAATGGAATGCACGATTTTCGTCATATCTATTAGGTCTTCCCAAATATTTAATTCATTTTACTTTATTATTTTTTAATAATAAAGTATTGTGATCGACCTGAAATTTCAAAAAAGTTTGCTACCCTGAAATTTTGTATTTACACGTTTTAGGACAAGTAAACCCCAAAAAAGCAAAAAAAAAAAATGTCCGTCTGTCCGTCGTAGACGCCGTCCGCCGTACGCAAAATCGTTTGAAAGCGCGTAGCTCTCAAACCCGTTGAGATATTAAATTGAAATTTTTACGGTGGGTAGATTGGGTGAACCCCTACGACTGGTATATTTTTGAGGGGTGGGGGTACAAGGGGAGAGGAGAGGGAAGCGTTTTAGACGAAAAATTTTGGTTTCTAGATCTCAGGAACCACTTATGCTAGGAGGCTGAAACTTGGAACTTATGTAGTACTATGATAATGGACTCAATTGTCGATATTGGTTAAGGGGTGTGGAAGTGCGGGGGAAAACAATGAGTCTTTAACGCATGAAAGCCGGGATTGAAACATTCTAAAATCGATATCTCCTGAACCATTGATGTCAGAAGATTGAAACTTTGTTTTTGTCCTTAGGGATACTTCAAGATTAGACAAAGGCTAACATTTTTAAGAGGGGTGGTGGGGTGTAGGGGTGGGGGGTGAAAAACTTTGGATTACAATATCTTTCGAACCAATTACACCAGGAAGATAAAATTTAGTTTCTGTATATGGGATCACAAGAGGAGTCTACCAAAACTAAATTTTTTGAGGGGGGAGATGGAGCACGAAAGTGGGGGGATAGCAATTTCTCAAAAAATGTCATTTTTATATCTCAGAAACCGTATCAGATATGATCTTGAAAATTTTACAGGAGTTGGGGTCGGTAAACTTCTAGTAGGAAAAAAAAATTTTGGTAGTGTGGGTGTTGGGGGTGATGGTGAAAGGGAGTAGAAAGGAAAACATTCTGATTTTTATTTCTCTAAAACCATAATGAATAGAAAGCTAAAAATTTAGGAGAATATAGAGCCACTATGGAGACATCCAAGAAAAATAAAATTTTTGATAGGGGTATCAAGGTACCGGGGAGAGGGGTGGTTTTTTATATCTCAGAAACGACTTATGCTAGAAAGTTGAAACTTAGTACGTATATGTAGATGTACTATTAGAGTAATTAAAGCAAAAAAAAGCTAATATTTTCATTGGCGTTCAGAGGTTGGGTAAAAAAAATGTCCGTGAATCCACATTTTCACAAATTTCGTTAAAACTTTTAGACATGTCGAGCTATCAAAGCAATTTTACTTCTGCGGGCTATTTATATAAGCGCCTACTAACGGTCTTCAAAATTTTTCGATATTCAACCCCTAAGGGGGTGTAAAGTGGTTGTGTACATATTCACGAATTCTAATATATTCCTAAGGTATATTGAAATTTGGAATTCACGTTTACTTCTATAAGCTTTAAACGTAGTCGGGGAAAACCCCGATTTAAGTATTTTTCTCCATTAAACCCCCTGGGGGTATTGTTCAAGATTTCACTGATTCCGAAAATCTCTTAGGTTTAATGTGATCGAATTCGCTTTTACTACTATGAATTATTCTATTGATAAAAAAAAATACGTAAATAAATAAAAGAAATCGGCCAACAGTCTGGGCGCAACTTTATTATTTTATGGGTAGAAGTCCGAAACGTGTTTAATGATGAGATACGGTGTTGGGTACTATGCGACTGACAACCAAAAAAATAACCAGGAGGCTATTTGGAACGTTATTTTTTAGGTTGTCAGTCGCATAGTACCCAACACCGTATCTCATCATTAAACACGTTTCGGACTTCTACCCATAAAATAATAAAGTTGCGCCCAGACTGTTGGCAGATTTTTTATTCTACGGCTTCTTCATATAAATACCTGAAAAGCGTTTTCAGGATTTTTTGAAATTCGACCCCTAAGGGGTGTAAAGTGGTTGTGTACATATTCACGAATTCTGATATATTTCTTAGGTATATTGACCATTACCATCTCACCATTAAACACGTTTCGGACTTCTACCCATAAAATAATAAAGTTGCGCCCTGACTGTTGGCAGTTTTTTTTCAACATGCCTTGCGTTTAGCTGGACCTAAATACCAAGTTCTAGCTATCAATCATGAACGATACTCGAGATAGAAAAATCAGATTTTATTCATTTTCTTCCTTCCTCCGCCCCCCGCTCGCCATGCCATTCGCTTCACAGTCTGTTGTCGAAATCTAAATGCTAGAAAAGCGGAAGGCGGATTATCAAACAAGCTCCTTAGCGAATGTCACGGCCTTCTTCATGTACGGCGGCGGTTAGCTACCATCACGGCCCATCAAGTGAAAAACAAAACGCCTGGTTAAAATCCTTTTTTTTTCGTCGTTATTTTCCAAACCCAAATGGAACTTGAGAGCATGAAACCAGCTTTCCCCCTTACTTCCACCCCACTTCCTCATCAGTTAAGTACTTCGTCATACGACGCCGAGCACCTCTACCTACTTACGTACACCCGACATTTTACGGTTTTTCCCCCCACTTGCAACGCTCAAGTACCAGCTGATTGTGAATGCACAAATTTATTAACACCTTGTCTGTGCGCTCGGTAATTATCGCGGGTTGTTATCCAACTTTCTGCTTTGTTTTGTTGTTGCAACCGCTCCGGGTTCATCCCCTAACGTAAGGTTCTTGTCTCGGGCGGTGTGGCACTCCGCTTGTTTCCACCGAAGCCAACAATTTCGACGGATCTCCCAATTTGTTTTGTATCGAACCAAAAAAAAAAGATTGACTAATACCCGCCGGCTTCATCCCCCTCCCCATCGGCAGCCCCGTAATCCCGAATCGATTGTAACTTAATACAAAATTCAATTTAATAGTCTTATCCAGGGTGTTGCTTTCACTTGACTCTACCTCATCAAGTACCTACAATAAGCAATCCCCCCCCTTATTTAAGTTCACGGTTAATCTTGTTAAGCCTGCAGTTCTACCCTTAGACTGCCTCGGCCTTCCTCCTCGCCTCACAAACTCTTCGCGTTGAATAAATCTGATCAAATAATTGCAATTCCGGACAGAACGAGGGAATTAAAATGTTGACCGGGAATAGACGACCGTCAGCGGAATGGCGGCAAGGGAAGGAGAACTGCAGTTGTTTGGTTCCTATCCCCTGCAGGTGATTCCGGTCTCCGGTGGATGAACACCATCGAATCCTACGATGGGGGCGCTTAATATGATACCCGATCGGCCACTCATTCACCCGGCCAACAGCAACTCAAACGAAAGGGTCGGGACGGCGAGTCGACCGGAACAAGGAAGATGTCCACCAGCGACGTGCACGCGTCAAGGAGCCCTTCTAAATCTATGCCAGATGCCAGGACACACACCTATCCTACCTGCGGCTGGCATAATGCGAACAGCAAAGCACAACGCCACCCTCTCTCCCATGCCGCAGTCTGTCTGGTCCTATTGGTCGAGTGGCAGCTTTTCATGGGCCACTTGAGCAACAAAAATAAGCAACTATGAGGCCCCTTTTTTTACTACACCTCTTCGCATCTCCTGTCTACGGATGGGGGGATGTCTAACCCCATTCGACTGTCATACCCCAAGCTTAAGTGAAAAGAAAAATAAAAAAAGGGAAAAAAGGACTACAGCAGAGAATTGTCAAGTGTGAACACCCCCATCCCCGACAGCATCATAAAACAGTAGCGAGTATGTGGCACTTTTGAAGTACCGTGCGTCCTGCCGCGTCCTGCCTCGTCCTTCCCGAGCCGACTAGCACCCTTCTCTTTGCAGCCGTACTACGCTCAATGAGTCCTTGTTACAATTGGGGTATACCGTCAATATTCCACTTAAGGGTGATGGGCACAAGTTTATGTCAAGTGGTTATGTCGCGACATGAGCAAGTACCACTTGTGCTCCGCCGTCGTAGTCCTTGTCGCACCGCCACTTGTCACTTACCTACCCCACATTATTCTCATTACCGCACGCTTGCATGTGCAATCGGGGGGCGTTGGGCGGGCGGGCGGAATGGGGGGGAGCGGGTGTATTCCATATTTGCATCGAGACCGAGGGTAGACAATTCATGGTGTTTACGGGGGTCCTTGTAATTTAATTGAGTTGTAATGGAAACTTTAGCGGCTTTTTGTTCCGACCATTGCCGTAGTCGGCGTCCCGCTTCCGGTACTGTCAATCGGCGGTTGAATGCGATTGATTGAAATAAATTAAGGACAATTGACCGTTAACGTTGTCGCAAGGAGTCTGACCAAAAATCATTTGAAGTTTAGAAGAATGGCGACACACATACTCTAGACCGGGTGCACTACCGCTTGGGAACCTGCCAAAACCAATCGAACGGAACGACCCTAAGCGGACGACTTATTCGAATGATCATTGGGGGGGGAATGCTCATTCGCGTTTAATGATCAATGAGCTTTAACATCGACACACGTCAATCGGAACTACGTTCAATCTGTCAAAATATTATTGCTGTAAGCAGTACCTCCCCGTGGGCCTTTGACGCCCTGGTGCAGATTTTCAATGGCGCCCCTTAAATTTGTAAAGAATTGTGAAATAAAACATACTGACTTTGCTTTATTATTTTCTAATAATACAGTATTGTGATCGATTTTTTAAAAAAACAAATTTCTTACCCTGAACATTTTTTTTTCGCGTGAAAAAAGCAAAAAAAAAAATTTCAGTCCGTCTGTCCGCCTTACGTAAAATCGTTTGAAGGATCGTAGCTCCCAAACGGTTTGAGATATTAGATTGATTTTTACTTTATTATTTCAATAATACAGTATTGTTATCGATATTAAAATTTTTTTTGTTCACGTTTCATGACTCGTAGACATGAAAAAAGCAAAAAAAAAATTTCAGTCCGTCTGTCCGCCGTACGTCGACCGCTGTATGCAAAATCGTTTGAAGGCTCGTAGCTCCCAAACTCTTTAAGCTATTAAATGGAAATTTTTTTTATATATAGACTGGGTAGGCCCCTTGAAGTGGCCAAATTTGGTGGGGTGGGGGTGTAAGGGGGAGGAGGGGGAAGTGTTTTAGACGGAAAATTTTGGTTTCTAGATCTCAGCAACCGCTTATGCTAGGTGACTGAAATTTGGAATTTATATAGAACTTTGGTAGTGGACCCATTTGCAAAAAAATTGCCGATATAGGTGAAGGGGTTTGGGAGTGGGGGGAAGAATAATGCGTCCGAAACGCAAAAAAGGTGAGATCGACACATTCTAAAATCCATATCTCCTAAACGGCTAATGTCACAAAATTAAAACTTAATGAATATCTGTCGGTATACTAGGAGAATAGATCGAAAACAAAAATTTGGGTAGGGGCAGTGGCGTCCGGGAGTGGGGGGTGAAAAACTTTAGATTACGATATATCTCGAACCAATTGCACTAGACAAATAAAATTTGGTTTGTGTATAAAGGTTGACGAATGCAGTTTGCTGAAAGTAAAATTTTTCAAGAGGGCGGTGGAGCATGAAAGTGGAGGGGATAAGAATTTTTCTAAAAAATCACGTCTCATATCTCAAGAACAGTGTAAGATAGATGCTTAAAATTTTTACCAGAAGTAGGCCTAATAGACCCCTAGCAGAAAACAATTTTGGAAGTGTGGGTGTAGAGGGTGGGGATGGGAGAGGGTGAAAAGGAGAAAGTTTCGATTTTTATATCTCGAGAACCTATAAAGATATAAAGCTGAAACTTGGTATTTAAATAGAGCTATATTAGCAGCATCTTGGAAAAATATAATTTTTTATAAGGGTAGTATGGTACGGGGGTGGGGGTGTTTTTCCTATCTATAGGACGGCTTATGCTACAAAGTTGAAACTCGATACGTTTATGTAAATCAACTAGAAAAGTAATTTAGATAAAAAAAAATTTCAAATATCCATTGGCGTTTGGGGGGCGTTTATGGGGGCAAAAAAAATTATCAGTGAAAATGGAATGCATATATTTTCACGGTTTTCATCTATTAGGTCTTCGTCTTCACAAATATTGAATTCATTTCTATTCTACGGTTTCTTCATATAAATACCTAGAAAGTGTTTTCAGGATTTTTTTAAATTCGACCCCTAAGGAGGTGCGAAGGGGGTTGTAAACTTTTTCACGAATTCTACTATATCCCCACGTCTTATCAGATATCGAATATCTTTTCACTTTCACGTGCTTGCGTAATAATCGCCTAAAACTTGTTTTTAAGTTTTTTCCTTATTCAGCCCCTAAGAGGGTATAAACGGGTTGAACACGTTTTCACGAGTTCCGTCATTTCTTTTAGAAGTGATAAGAAATTGAATTGGTTCCTACTTTCTCGTACTGTCTTCATATTTATTTATTAACTCCTTTCAGGATTTTTGGATATTCAACCCCCAAGTGGGTGTAAGGAGGTTGCATATGTTTTTACAGATTCCTGCATATTGCTTAGATCTGATGATATATCGAATTCATTTTTAGTTCCTAAGGTTTCCTATATAAAAAAGCCAATTCAGTATTTTAGATATTCAATCCTAATGGGTGTAAGGGGGCTGTATGCTTTTCAAAGCTTCGATATATTTCTTAGGTTCGGTGAGATATTAGATCGCTTTACATTTCCACAGACCTTTTTATATAATCGCCTACCGGAATTATGCTAATTCATCTCGAACTACTTCTTCTAACCCCTCCAGTATTACACACTTGGATGTTACTGCATCTAATCCTTGTGATATTGCTGAACTTTTCTCGCAATATTTCCAGTCTGTCTACTCCGCCAGTTCACCTTCATCTACGCCTTGTCTCGTCGATAATCAGGTCAATCTCTTGCCAGAGTTCGATAGTCACGACGTTCTTGCTGTCATTAACTCTTTAGATGGTAATGGCAGTGCTGGACCGGACGAAATTCCAAACATTTTCGTAATAAATCTTGGACACATCCTAGCTGAACCTTTGGCGAAACTTTTCACTATGTCCCTCACAGAAGGAATTTTCCCCACTCAACGGAAGGACTCTTACGTTATTCCTATCTTTAAGAAGGGTGCAAAAGCAAAAGGTTGAAAATTACTACTACTTTCTTGCTTTTCAAAAATATTTGAAAAGTTACTACATGAATTCATTTTTCCACGAGTCAGCTCCCTTATATCAGTCAAGCAGCATGGATTTTTTAAAGGACTCTCTACGGCGACGAATCTTGTTTCCTTCTCAAACTCAGTCTCATGTGCGCTCGAAAATCGTTTCTCTGTCCACACGATTTATACTGACTTTTCTAAAGCCTTTGACAGTGTTGACCACTGTATACTGCTTAATAAACTGCAATCGTTTGGAATAGATGCTGCTTTGTTGCAATGGTTCTCTTCGTACTTAAGTGATCGTAAACAATACGTCATATTTCATGGAGCTCAATCCAATCCATACTTTGCATCGTCTGGTGTTCCCCAAGGCTCAACCTTGGATCCCCTACTTTTCGTTTTGTTTGTGAATGACCTTCTTACGGGTTTTCACTCTGATCATTTAATGTATGCCGATGATCTCAAATTATTCAGAGTCGTGAAATCTATTTCTGTCTGTAAAATCCTACAAGATGACATTAATAAATTAAATTATTGGTGCATGCAGAAAAACCTCCGTTTGAACACTCAGAAATGTTTTAAAATGATATACACAAATAAGGATTGTTGCCTTAACTTTGACTACCACCTTGATAATGCTCTCCTCGTTGAAGTCTCTTGCATAAAGGACTTGTGACTGTACACAGAGTAGACCAGTGAAATGGGGAATAGGTTTTACTTAACGAGTTAGAGTCATCTATCTAGTGAATATAATTTAAGTGTGTCCCATCTCTCGGACAATCCAGTTGGTAGCTATTCAGGATGTCTCGCAAATGTGTAAATAGTCCAGATCAATTTTGTTATATTTGTGGTGAGGTTACTTGCTTAGCGTAAAGACGTCCTATCACTGGAATTTATTTATTTTATTTATTTATTTATTCATTCGGACACACTGTACAGATTTAAGAAACCCAATTACACAATCTGTTAAATAAAACAAAAAAAACAAACGGGAGCGAGAAAAAAAAGAAAAAATTTTATAAAAAGTAAAAAGAAGAAAGAAAGTAATAGTAAATACACAAGTAGAAAATTATTGTGTTAATAGTTAAAGTTAAAAGAAATTAAGATGAACATTAGCCTGTGAAAATTAATGACTTGACTAAGATTTTGAAAGCTAAAAAAGATGTGGACAGAGAACCAACCTGGAGCCTATCATGATTCCTTTGTAGTCGAACCAGTGGCGAATAAAAGTAGACGTTAGTTGAAGCCGCAGCTGGCGCGAATATAGAGACAGACCTACTCGGCCGCGAGGTAGAGCGAAACTCAAGGTTAAGATGTAAGGTAGAGTTCATAATACCGTTAAAAACCTTAAAGAGAATACACTCATCAAGATACAATCTGCGCTGATTTAGTGAGGGAATATTGAGTAAGGATAAAGCCCCGAACACAATGCTCCCGTTCCGTTCCGTTCCGTTCAGCTGTCAAAGTAGACCTTATGGGCTGTCCATGTAAATGCACACAACGGTCGTAGCGGAACGGATCGGAAAAGTTGACCAAAATTCAACGGATCACATAACCTCACTTGTCGTGACGGAACGGGATCATTGTGTTCGGGGCTTAAACGTTCACTATAGGAGCAGTAGGGAGTAGGGTAGGTTATATTTGAAGAAGAGTGACCGGGTGAATCGACGCTGAACAGACTCAAGAGATTCAATGTGACAACTATAATGAGGGGACCAAATAGAAGAACAGTATTCCAATCCGCTGCGAACAAGTGTCAGATAGAGCTGGACGCATGTTTGAATATTGGAAAACATATAAGCGGATCTCAAAATGAAACCAGACAGAGTTGTGGAAGTGAATGTCAAATTTAAGTCTTCGGTCGAAAGTAACACCTAGATCACGAATCTGGGATACTTCGACGAGAAGGGTGGAGTTCAGAGTGTAATCGAAGGGTTTAACTGCATGTTTCAGTGTAAAGGTCATTTTATGGCATTTGCTTACATTAAGTGGAAGGCGATTATATGAGCACCATAGGGTTAGTTCATTAAGATCAGACTGTAGTAGGATACATTCACTTCTTGAAGATATCTCCCTGTAGATTTTGAGGTCATCAGCGTAGAAAAGGAATGAAGAGTGAAAGTTTAGGGGTAGGTTATTAACAAAGATTATGAAAAGGAGTGTGCCAAGTGTTGAGCCTTGAGGAACTCCAGAGAGCGGGAAGAATACAGTAGACGAACATCCATTAAGAACTACACGAGAACTGCGTTCAGCAAGATAGGACGCAAACCACTCCAAAAGAGTATCACCGACGCCACAGCCTTGCAATTTTGACAAAAGCAAGCTATGATCAACTGAATCAAAGGCTTTGGAGAAATCAGTGTAGCCAACATCCAACTGCCTTCTACAATTAAGCGTTTTTGCCACTGTATTTGTGAATTCTAAAAGATTAGAAGCAGTATACCGGCCTTTGAAGAAACCATGCTGTTCACGGAGAATGAGGTGACTTATATTTTCATATGATCATGTATGACGCGTTCGAATATTTTAGAGAAACGAGACAACATTGAAACGGGACGATAATTTGTGACTACAGCTGTATCACCTTTCTTATGGATGGGAACGATAGAGGCTTGCTTCCATAATGATGGAAATATTCCTTCAGAAAGGCTTTATGTTGAAGAGAATGGAGAGAGGAATACACAGGAAAGACGAAAGTGGCTTTAAGAATAAGTTTGGGAGGCCATCGGGACCACCCTTCACACTACGGTCTAGTGCTCCAAGTTGATGCTAAATAACTGAGGGAGCTATAGAGAGAAGAGGAATATCGGTTGGGGAAATTTCAAAGCTATGAGGAACGAATGAAGATGAAGGGGAAGAATACATAGACGAAAAGTATTGTGCAAATAGCTCGCAAGATTCTTGAGAGTTGGTAGCAGTGGAGTCATTATAACTAACTTCAGTAGGGAAAGAAGGAGAAGATCGCAAAGTGTGAACATAAGACCAAAAAAGTTTTGTCTCTCTACGGTTGACTGTTGATTCAACTTTGGATATGTAAGTACGTATAGCAGATCTAATTGTAGATTTTGCCAGGCGACGGTAGCGATGGAACACAGATTTATCTTCTTCAGAACCAGACCTCAAGTACCGGGAGCGACTTAAATTTTTTAGATGAAATGCTTTGGCGACTTCAGTGTTGAACCAGACCGGATTGTTTTTAGGGAGCTTACGTAGGGGAACATAGCGGTGAATGAGTCCATTGAGAAATTCATAGAATATCTGAAGTGATGATTCAATACCATAATGAGCGAAGGCAGCATTCCAGTCGAAACTACCTAGATGAAGCGAACAATTTTTATTTCCTTTGGCAACTGGGGGATCAGGTCAAATCCTGGGCTGCAGTTCATGTGCTTTTGGGTCTCCAAAGATGGCTAAAGGGTCAAAAACGGTCCTTGCAGTTTGCTGTTTCCATGGTGTGGCGAGAGCCGTCGAATCACGTCATCGATTGCTATTTCTGTATGAAGGAAAAGGTGTTTCTAAGAGGAAAAAATCTCTTGTCAACTATCCGGATCACGGGTAACTGGCCGATCGGCGACCACACGGCCAGACTGGGTATTCCCTTTAACGTCAATTGCCGCAGTTGTGGGGATGCAAATAAGAGGGAAACTGTTATTCACCTTCTTTGCGAGTGTCCCGCCCTAGCTTGAGCCAGACTTCGCGCACTAGGCAAACCCTTCTTCAATAACCTCGATGAGATCTCGAAAAACAAGATAGGACAACTGATTATCTTCTTGAACAGCTCTGGATGGATATGATAATCCATTCAAGCCCCAGGTCTCTGTAAAACTATATATATACTTCATCAGCCCTCAACGACCAGGTTAAACGAGTTGTGGTATCAAAACGGCGCTTCCTGTGCTAATTGGGCCCTGTTTTTTTTCGGTAGACGGTGGCCCGACGTAAACCAACCAACCAACCACCCGGTTATACCGTCAGCTAAGCGTCCTATTCTACACAGTGACGAACTTCCGATTCCAGAGCCCTTGAAAACGTTTATCTCTCTACAGATGATAATAGTGCAAAATATTTGGGTCTTATTTTGGACAGGAAACTTCATTGGAAACCTAACATTCAGGAACGGGTAAAGAAAGCAACAGTTGCGCTTTACTCGTGCAAAAAGGCCATTGGCAAAAAATGGGGTATGCAACCCCGGATAGTTCATTGGCTCTACGTGTCCGTCATCAGACCGATACTTATGTATGGTGTTATTGTCTGGTGGACGGCCTTAGACAAAGCAGTTAACTGCACCACCCTAGGGAAGGTACAGAGATCAGCATGCATATGCATCAGTGGAGCTCTGAGAACAACTCCCTCTGCAGCACTAGACATGCTATTCAGTCTGCCACCCCTAGACATTTTTGGCAAGCAAATGGCAGCCAATGCAGCCATTCGACTTAGGGCCTCTACACAGTGGACTGGCATATATGCAGGTCACTGAACAATATTGAATCACTTCAATAACATTGCTGAAAACACCGACTACACCCCTCCCAGTTATGATTTTGAGAAAAATTTTCTAACAGTCATCCCAACCCGTCTAGAATGGGAAAGGGATTCGGTACGGATGGAAGAGTCCGCCCACATATATACGGACGGCTCCAAAACTGAAGGCGGGGTAGGTGGAGGTGTTTTCTCTGATATGCTTAACATTAGCAGCTCCTTCCGCCTTCCGGACCACTGTAGTGTCTTTCAGGCGGAGCTTATGGCGATCAAGGAGGCCTTGTCCTGGCTGAGGTGTAATGTAATATCTACTAGGGATATTAGCATTTTCACAGACAGCCAAGCGGCAATAAAATCCTTAGAATCGGCCTCGACAACATCAAAGGTCGCCGCAGAATGTCGATCATCTCTTAAGGAGATGGCTGAACAGTTCAATATTCTCCTGTGCTGGGTGCCAGGACACAGGGATATTCCAGGGAACTGCATGGCTGACGAACTCGCTCGACGCGGTACTACCCTTCAGATTATGCCGGAACACCGGAATCTGGGTGTGCCTCTCTCTACATGTAAACTGCTACTGGGATTGGACTCAATTGAGAAAACCAACTCAAGATGGGCAAACGGTGTTACATGACACACTGCGAGACAGATCTGGCCGGAGCTGGATCTAAAACGCTCTAAACAGCTGACTTTGCTCAAAAGGTCGAATATCAGCACCACAGTCGGTGTCCTGACTGGACACTGTCTTATAGGTCGACATGCTAAAAGACTCGGTCTCTTCTCAAACGACTTCTGTAGAAGCTGCCTGGATCAGGAGGAGGAGGAGACAGTCCTTCACCTTCTCTGTACCTGTCCAGCTCTTTCAGCCAGAAGGAAAGCTCATCTTGGAGCTTACTTCTTCAACTGTCTCGGTGACCTTGCCTCAATGGAGGTCGCGAGAATCTAACGCTTCATTGCAAGCTCTAAATGGTTCGACGAGTAGGACCGGATTCGATGATCCTGTGGTCACACAACGGACCTTTTAGGTCTAAGTGTGTCCGTGTTCTCACGGGCAGCCACGCGTACCTACCTACCTACCTACAGATGATAAGAAGAGTACAGATGATTAAGAGCCTATTCCATCGACATCAACAGATCCTGACCTTCCACCCAGTGGTCCACGACGTCAACAATGATAAGCCGAGAAGAATTGAACGATCTGGTGAGAGACCTAGAACTATCGAAGAGTAAAGCATACCTTCTTGGAAGTTCGAGCAGTAGAGCCTTTTGGAAGATGATGTGCCATAACTATCATCCCGGAATTTGAGTCGTTACAATACTAGTGGGGAGAACCTGATCTGGGAGCCGTCGCATAACATTCCTCATTCCGGAACGAGTGGCCACAGTGAGGTTACTGGAAGCCTTTTTGGTAACCACCTTTCTGTACCCTAATAACCTCACCCCCAATTTTATCTGCAAATTGACTTCTGGCGTAAAATTGTTAAATATTCGCTTTACTTGATAGCTTCTTTTATTTTATGATAAAAAACATTCTTGAACGCGAACAAACTTTCACAAAAAGCCTTTTCGAAACGCAACAGCAACAAACTAAACATTTTAAAACTATCCAATTAAAAAAAAAAAAAAGAAATGAAAATGAACAGCTTAAGCTTATTGCTAAGCCTCTTAGAGCTCTTATCCTCCCCCGCCCCCGTCCAACAACCCTTTCACCTGGCCACACTGTCCAGCAATCTACCCTAATCCATAAAAACCATATTCAACCCCTCTTGAGACTCAAACCGAGTTAAATTCCAACTACTTAATGCATACACAAGTTTAATGTATCCATTTAAAATGTGGCGCCATTTAAACATGGCGCATTATCCGTTGAGCGGTTGATCGATACCCAATTAAAGCCTTCGGCTCTGTTCGAATCGTTCCGATTTCGATTACAAGCCGTTGTCTGTCTCGGACTGGGTGTGGAAGTTTGCGACCAGGAGAGACCATCAATAACGTTCAGGCGCGCCACGTAGGGGTGTGGGCGCTAGTATGGGGCGAAAGATGGTTGGGTGGGTATCGGAATTTTTAAACTTACCGAATGGAACGGTAACTTGATATTCCGACCGATCGGATTTAGAAATTAGGTAGGACAGTTTTTCTCGCCTACCCTCTTATCGTTCACTCACTTGTTCGTGGTCTGAGGAAACCCGCCCCAGGTACCAACGAAAGCCATAGAAAGCAGGGGTGGTAAAACGCAACGAAATATTTCTTCAGCTTTTTGTTGTTGTTGTTTTTTTTCCATCGAGAAAAAAATTCTATCCGTAATTTTTAGGGATTAATCAGACGAGGCTTAAGGCAAAAGCCCGCCTATCGGTACTCAATCGGAGTCCGAGGGGAATCCAATTTGCTCAGCTCCGCGATATGAACAATTCTTATTTATAAATTCATCATGCGTATTATATCGATTCTGTTCTGGGTTTCAGTTCCTTCCAATTCAGTACTGAAACTATTAAATGGCCAGATCTTTTAATCGGTACTCCCCAGATGAATGCAATTGTGAAAATCCGCGGCTTTCGTGGCGAACGGTGGATGAACCTTTAAAGGTGGCAGTGGTAGGGCAATTTGAAGTGGTCTTCACTTCTGCACTCTGCAGTAGCTTCTCTAAATCGGCATCTTGGTGGACGCGTTTTTTTTTTTTATTATTGGTGCCACGTTGTCCTAAGCCCAGTTGGATGCCGTGTGGTTTCAGAAAATCTATTCCAAGAATACAATCGTCGGTAATATCAGCAGCCACGAATACATGAGAGAATGTCAAATCTCCAAGCTGTATGTCACGAGCTATTTCTCCATGGACCCACAACATCTGGGGGCACCAGATCCTTCGCCCCGCTTGGTGTATGTACGCGGCCCTCTGACATACACATTTTTCTGTTATTTCCCGGACTCGGTAGTTACTCCGCGAGGTTCGTTTGGCAGCTTCGAACATAATACTACGGTTTTGCCAGTCGTTTTCATTCCTGTCAATTTTAACGCCTGCTGCAACTCTCTGTCCCGTACGGCATTGTCAAATGCAAAAACAGCTGTACCATTGCGTTGCTCTATTTGTGCATTGGAAAGCGGTAATAGCGTAATTCGTTCAATATCGCGCGCCAGCTCCTGTAGTGTCTCACCAGGCTTTTGGCTTCGGTTGTTAAGTTGCGTTTTGTACATCTCTCGTAGGTGCCGTAATGAAGATTCAGTGTCTGTACCAGCGTCGAAAAGTCTTATTGCTGCTCTTGTATTTCTATTTCCGTTACCACGGGAGTCGGGGAACCCATGGAAGGTTGCTTCCACCCCCGACACTGGAGAGGCCTCTAGGGGAGCAACGTGGTGGCTGTGGTTATGCCCAAGCGGGCAGAGTTTCCTTGTGGAGCTCGACGTGGAGTTGCGTATCAACCGGGTGCCGGGACCCACAGAACGGCAGAGATTTAGATAGGTTTCGCATCCATCGGTTTGAATGTAAGGGCTTGCACCCCTATATAAACCGATACCACCTTTATCGGAGGGGCTCTGATTGTGGTCACAAAATCAATCCGTGTCCGAAGAGGACCGTGGAATTAAGCCCTCGAGGCAGGAGTTCACGTTAAACCACTACAAGACTTACTGCTGCTCTTGTGTAATTGAAGCACTTCTGCAGGTGGACGGACCGCTTAGCTCCAATATTAAAGCCTCAGTTATAATGGTTCCGATCCGATCCGGCAACGTCGGAGGAGAAAAATTTCAAGGCACAATGATTCCGTTCTGACATTCGTCAAAGTGACACTATCGAGGTGTAATTTTGATTTTTAGTGAGGCGAAAGAGGTGGTGAAATTCAATAATTCACCTCTTAGCGTCGAAACGGATAGAAGTTGAAAGTTGATCAACTTTACCCGTCCGTTTTGTGTCTCGGGCTAATTAACGGAACGATTGTGACAAGTCGTTCCGAAATTCCCTTTAGATGTGTATCGGATGGAGAAACTCAACACTGTCCGTTTTCCGGATCGGATCGGATCGAAACCATTATAACTGAGGCTTAAAGTCTTTCCACGTTCCGAATCATTCCAATGATTATTTCTCGCGGCGGCCTTAAATTCGGTCTTGTAAATAGCCCGCGGTGCTTGTCCATCGAAAATTGGAGCTTTGAGATCTTTGTGTGTAACGCGTTCCGTCTTGATAACTTCCGTTGGTTTTGCGCTGTCAAAGTTCATATTCCCGGCATTCTACCATTAAAGGCATTTTCAGATCAGAAGCAGTTTACTTTTAGCAGAAGACAGAGGGAATATGTTTTTGAGATAAGAAACTCCAACGTTGTAGTGTCATCTGTGAGAATTGGTGCGGAGATCCGGGAATCCTGGATTTCCGTGATAATTCCACACAAAAGGGAATTCTTTGATTGGTTTGATTCTGACAGTTGAGGCTAAAAAGAGGAGTCGAGTTGAGAGGCAGTTTTCTCAGTCTCGCATGACTGATTGGGGATCTTATTCCAATTTTATCACCCGGGTAAGTCGACGTGAAATTTTTGTTGTACAGGCCAATGGTTTTATGATGTAAAATGTTAAAAACGAACGCCCTCCGCCGCATCTAGCCCGCAAGCCAGCAAGAACATCGCTCCAGTTCATATTTCAGTCCCCAAATCGGACGTAGGCGGAATCGGCCCACTGTTTACCGATCCATCATCTTTCCTTCGATGACTTATTTAAGTCGAAATAATCTCTCCAAGGCCGCCATTCACAACAATTTAACCTTTTTTATTTTAATAAAAAAAATATTATGAAAACGTAGGCGAGAGATCTTGTACACAAAGTTCATTAGGCGAAAAATCATTGAGTCCATCGAGTAGCTGGCAAGTCTTTAAATCACGAAAGACAGCTGGAAAATTTGAAAACTTTTCCAGCCTCATTGCCCTGCCTTTTCACAAGAAAAGTCGATAAGTTTCGATTAGCTACCATAGAAATGTCCTGAAAAAAATTGCTGTTTGTCTGGCCCGAACTGGCGATAGCTCGAAAAGAAGCTGAATATTCTTGACAGGAGATGCGAGTTTTTGTTTTTGGTTGTATTAATGACAAACATTCCTCTCGACTCTTTGTGGTGGCTTCCATACAAAAGTCGTACAATTTTTAGTGATCTCGTACCGTCCGTTCGCGCACGTGAAAACTATCCGCCAGACATACGAAGATTGATAAGTACTGAGGCGCGTCTGTTCAAGCGAGTCATTTTTCTCGCCATTAAATCAAAAATAAAATACCCTTCCCCCCCCCTTCCACACCCAAGACTCTCTTCACAATTCACAGCTATACAGTGTGTGCTCAAGACGACGCGACGATTTCCAGGGCGAATAGATGTGAACGCGGTTGGCAACAGCCTTCATTTGAAACGAGAACTCTTTCGCTGCATCCCTTCTTTTGCCACCTCTTCTGTAGCCCACTGTAGTTGCGAAAGTAAGGGTATCATCATCCTCGTTGGCCTCGTCCCCCATTGCAAGCTCGATCCTCTTAATTTTTACAATATTTGCGGAGAGAGTAGAGTTTCTTTGGTTCGGTTTTATCGGGCGGGGGGAAGGGGCTGGTGTTAAGAAGGACGGCATGGTGATATAAAAGGCGAGTGCGC
The DNA here is from genome assembly GCA_951812415.1 of Beris morrisii. NCBI lineage: Eukaryota > Metazoa > Arthropoda > Insecta > Diptera > Stratiomyidae > Beris > Beris morrisii. The sequence goes on along the minus strand of OX638314.1, from coordinate 7,313,148 downwards.
TTGGGGAAGTAGTACACACAGCAAGGCCGATTGGGCTTTTCGCACGAGGAAAAAAAAACACGAAAATCTTAAATCCGATTTGGTGTAGTGTTGTTGGTGGATGGCGACAAAGCACGTTTGGTGCCGACGAAGACTATTCGACATACCGGTGGCTGTCGCCTTCCCCTACCGCCACTCCTTGTCCCCCCTCCCCTTACCGACCATCCACTCAACCTCTTCGTCCTTTTTCTCATAATCTGCCGCCAGTCTTGATCCTTCGTTTCTCCAGCCCCTTGTGCGATTAACTTATAATATCCTCCACTCGTGGGAATCCTGATGATTGTGTTGGGCGGGGAGGTGGGGGGGGGGAGGAAATGGGGAGCTATGCAGACAAGTCTCGACACGGAGATGGTCGAAGTTCGCGACTGTGTACCATTTTAATGAAGATGGGGGATGAGTGCGGACATAGTTGGCGGTGTCCTTTTTTTCTTGGATGCCATTCGGAAGGATTCGCACTATTTCATAAAAATGAGAAATTGGAACGAGGAAGAATGAATAGTGGCGAGAAGCGTTGTAGTTCTCGTGATGGACGGACTAAGGGTGAGACAGGGTTGGTGGTGTGTAGCGATGTGTGTCTGCCTTGCCAGCAAAATTTTTTTGGGGCACAAGTTCCTTAAGTGGAATAAATACACTTTGTGTGTAATATGTTCGCATGCAGAAAGCGACCGGGACACATAGAGTCCGAACACTGACCCCGGCAGCGCCTATCGGTAAGTTCAATATTCTGACCGATTCAAAAGTGCCAAAAAATTTTCGGAAATTTTTTTTAATATTCCAGTGGATGAACAAGGATTGAATATGTTGTAACAACTTCCGACATATCGCTGAGCTTCAATCAGATATTGAATTGATCGTAGCATCGCAACTCGTTCAGCATTGGAACGGGATTCGGTACGGAGGGAAGAGTCCGTCCACAGATATGCGAACGGCTCCAAGACTGAAGGCGGGGTAGGTGGAGGTTTTTTCTCTGACATGCTTAACATTAGCTCCTCTATCCGCCTTCCGGACCACTATAGTGTTTATCAGGCGGGCCTTATGGGGATCAAGGAAGCCTTGTCCTGGCTGAGGTGTAAGTAATATCTACTAGGGAGATTAGCATTTTCACAGACAGCCAAGCGGCAATAAAATCCTTGGAATCGTCCTCGAGGCTAGTACGTGAAATGTTGAGCTGTTGAGATCGACGGCGAGTTGATGTTCGTGGAGTGAGTCTCACACTCTCGGCTACAGCAGCCACATTCTCGTCTGTGCGCACCGTACGATAACGGGGGCCATGAGTGTTGTCCACTAGCATGCCAGTCTCACGAACTTTTTGCTCAAACTTGCGTACATCAGGCGCGGTGGGTGCTTCATTTCGGCCAAAACTTCTTTTCAAAAAGCGCACTGTTTGGGCTACATAGCACTCACTAGAGAGTCCTATGGGTTATAGATAGCTGGTGTGAAAGACACGGACTTTCTGTGAGTCCTAGCAAAACCGCACTAGTTTTGTTTACTAGGAAAAGAAAAACAGAAGGTTTAGTGTTGCCTATGCTGAAGGGTGAAACTATTCAGCTCTCGGAGAAATTTAAGTATCTGGGGATTATCCTGGATAGCAAGCTTCTCTGGAAGGAACATGTAGATACAAAGGCAAACCGTGCGCTAGTAACATTCTGGCAGTGCCGGGGAGCTTTTGGAAGAACATGGGGTCTTAGGCCTTCAATGGTATATTGGCTATATACGGCCATTATAAGACCCATCCTAATCTATGCATCAGTGGTTTGGTGGACTAAGTCCGAATGTGCATACATTAGAGCTAGTCTCGCTAAACTACAGAGGACAGTCTGCATCAGTGTAACAGGTGCCTTGCGCACCACACCGGGTGCGGCACTCGATGCACTGCTCAATCTGCCACCGCTTGACATTGTTGTTCAGGCGGAAGCAATGAGAGCTACGCACAGGCTAATGAGATTAGGCTTGTGGAGGAAAGAGCATTGCACGGGTCATGGAGAAATGGCTCGAAGGTTGTCTGAGAACCCTATCTTCGATATGCCTTCGGATGCTATGACTCCGATCTGTATGCTCAATAGAAGATATCAGGTGGAGATCCCGAGTAGGGCGGAGTGGGAAAACCAGTCCGCATTGCTTAGCGGATTCACTGATATATTCTACACGGACGGCTCAATGACTGAAGACGGGTCGGGAGCTGGAATGTATCTGCAGACTGAAGATCTCAGGTACTCTTTCGCCCTAGGAAAACATTCTTCGGTATTTCAAGCCGAAGTTTATGCGATCCTTAAGGCAGTAGAATGGATTATAGAGGGAAGATGGAGAGGCAGGATGATCTGCATTTGCAGCGACAGTCAGGCCGCTCTACAATCCCTAGATAATCCAATCGTCTTTTCGAAGATGGTACGTGAGTGTAAAGAACGGTTGAATTCAGTTGGCAGATTCAATGACTTAAAGCTCATATGGGTTCCAGGTCACCAGGGTATAACAGGCAATGAAATAGCTGATGCATTAGCAAAGGCAGGATCGGAGTCAGCCATGGTCGGACCAGAACCAGTTTTCGATGTGCCTGTAGCCTCTGTTAGGGCTGCCACTGCTGAGTGGGTGAGTAAATCACACATTGAGAGATGGCGGCTTTTCCCGGGTATGCGGCAGACCAGAAACCTTGTTGACGGACCAAGTGGACGAACCGCATCTTTTCTTCTCAAATTGAGCAGGAAAGAATGTAGTAGTATGGTTGGTGTCCTCACAGGGCATAACTCGTGTGGCCTACACATGGTCAGATTGAGAATCATTGACGACCCCATGTGCACTGCTTGCGACGAGAGCGACGACACAACGGAACATTTCCTTCTTGAGTGTCCAGCTTACTCTTTTGCGAGAGTGCACGTATACGGCGTCGATGTTATGAGAATGGAAGAACTCCGTTCTCGATCCCTACCTGAGCTCTTGAAATTCGTGAGGAGGACGAAGAAGTTCGGGTAGAGACTGGGGGACTCGAGTGCAATGGGCAATAATTGTCTGAGTGCTCAAGATGCGCGGCTTTGTTGCGTATCTTCCCCCACTTCAAACAACAACAACAACAACAACTCACTTTGGATAGATAGATAGATTTGGAAGTAGGGGTTGGTGTGGTTAACCTCTGTCACTGCAGCCTCACTTGGGCTTATTGTGACGTCCCCCCGGTTTGATTATGATTCCTCTTCGATCCCTGCGCTTTCAATGAAGCCTAGTATTTTTCGAAGAGGAATGGTCAGGAATTCCGATGGGTCCATGAAACCCTGACCGAAGTGACGAAGCCTTTTGCGAGTTAAACCCTCACATTCACAGAGGATATGTTTTGGCGTTTCGTTTTCGTCATTGCATATTCTGCAAATTTTAGTCGCCAGAGAGACCAATCCTATTGAGATGCTTCCTCATGTGACAATGTCCAGTCAGAGCTCCCACTAAGGTTCGGGTCTGATATCTGCTTAATTTTAGATAATCAGATGTTCTTTTTTCCAAATGTTTTGGCATAAAAAGCTTTGAGGGCCTGTTGCCCGAGTTCAAGTCCCAGTGAATGGCACTTTGCGATTTTTGCCACATTCGGATGTTAGTTTTGCCCGGTACCAAGTCCCAGTGAATGGCACTTTGCGATTTTTGCCACATTCGGATGTTCATTCTGGCTGTGCTTAATGGTATCCCACAGAATGGATATGGTCCCATGAAGTCAGCTTCTGAACCTTTCCTGGCCATTAAGTCGGCCATTTCATTACCTACATAGCCGCTGTGTCCCGGAATCCAAATGAGACTAACTCTGTTCTTATTTCCGAGTTCAATCAGGCATTGGAGGCAATTCCAAACAAGTTTGGAGTAGATTTGAACGGACTGAAGTGCCATTATTGCTGCCTTGCTGTCCGAGAGAATATATATTTGTTGGTTTTTGAAGTGACACTATCGAGGTGTAATTTTGATTTTCAGTTAGGCGAAAGAGGTGGTGAAATTCAATAATTCACCTTTTAATGTCGGAACGGATAGAAGTTGAAAGTTGGTCAACTTTACCCGTCCGTTTTGTGTCTCGGCTAATCAACGGAACAATTGTGACTAGTCGTTCCGAAATTCCCTTTAGATGCGTGTTGGATGGAGAAACTCAACACTGTACGTTTTCCAGATCGGAGCCATAGTAACTGAGGCTTAAATTTCCAGAATTTTTCAATATTCAAGCCTCACGAGGGTTAAAAGGGTTGAATGTGTCGATATTCAACTGTTCGTAGCGCCTTCGGGTCTTACACATAAGGGCCTAATAAACATTTCCGGGATCCCTTCTATTTTCAACCCATGGGACAAGGAAAGGGGTTTAAAACTGATATTCTGTACCCCCTGCAATTAAGCTTTAATGCAATATAATTTTGTTGTTTTGTTCTTGCTCCATTAGCCGAAGCCAATAATTTATCATTATTCTAAACGGGACAAAACTAACGACATTTTGTAATGGCCAAAAGTGGGTGTAAAACCGCCCGTTTTTGGTTATTCTGGCGAGCTTAAACATCATTTCATAAATTTATTGGTTTTTTTTCTGTCTCGCTTTCCGCTATTTCATGTAGTCCTTGACAGCCGAGCGTAATATTTTACTTGAAGAAAAAAAAAAAATGCAAGAATTTTATGCACTTATCACCCCTTCCGCAGCCCTTCCACAGCCCTTCTACCACGTCCGTCTGATATGGCTGCAACAGAAAATATTCAATGATATAGGATCGAGTGGGCTGGGGCTGGGGTAGGAGGCAGGGTAGGTGATACATCACCAAGAATGGAGCTCCGCAATCGGATATCTTTCGAGTGACTACTCAAACATTAGTGCCTCCTCTTCAGTGCACCCTCCCCTCCGCCTCCGTGTATGTTGAGCATAAATATTACAATTTCCCACTGTCCGAAAATTGTAATTGCCGTTTTTAAAAAAAAAAAAAACACACACATGTGGACACACTCGCCACCGCTTGGTCATACAGCACAACCATAAAATTATCGTACACTGCAACACGATAAATTGCACTGTGCACTGTTTCTATGGTGATATATTATAAAATGTATTATGTTGTAAGTTATGCTACAACGTTGGAGGAAATTTCACAATCTGGAGGCATTACTTTTCATGGGAGGGGGGGGGGGGGTTGTGGAAAGGGCAGGCGGGGCGTCAGAGCGTTCGAAAATGACCTGGAAATTTCGAATGCATGGGGAAGAGCATTTCCTTTTGAATGATTGATGACGCTAAAACGACATTATTTTCGATTATTCAGTTTGGGGTCTTCCGATTCGAGTTGTGGTGCTCGTTCGCCCCACGTCTTGGGGTTGGGTGAGGTGGGTGGTGTGGAGGGAATGGTGAGGAGGAATCTACGGCTATTCTTCAAGGTAAAGAAGCTTAGTGACAAGTTTGAATACGCCTGTGTATCGAATTCGACATCGAGGTCTGGCATCCAAGTTATGTTGTAACCGTGGATAGCACCTGCTTCGCAAAAGCCTGGGTCATTTTCCCGGGCTTTATTCCAGGTCTTTTTCAACATTTCAATAGTTTTCCCCAACGAAGTAACGGTTGTCACGTGACTGCAGATTGTCCTAAAGAGCGTACCGCGATAAGGCAACTTATGTGAGCTGCAAACGTGAACAAACTGCCAATTTCAAGGGCTGCCCCTACGAAATGGTAGTCCAGCCGTCGACATGCAACAAACAGCTCCTGCACACTAGTGTTGAAACATCGATAGTGTATCGATAGTTTTGTACTATCGAAACAATCGATAAGTTTTAAAAACTATCGAGGCAATTGGCATAAAGATGATAAACAGCATTACTCGTACGTCGTACCCATCCATCGCTTTAAAGGCCAAATACAAACATGCGAAAACAGATGAATGTGTGTTTTTGCAATGAGTGTACCAATGAATTCAGATTGCGTATACATGACTGTATAAAAAATCGGCCAACAGTCTGGGCGCAACTTTATTATTTTATGGGTAGAAGTCCGAAACGTGTTTAATGATGAGATACGGTGTTGGGTACAATACGACTGACAACCTCAAAAATAACCAGGAGGCTATTTGGAACGTTATTTTTTAGGTTGTCAGTCGCATAGTAACCTACACCGCATCTCATCATTACACACGTTTCGGACTTCTACCCATAAAATAATAAAGTTGCGCCCAGACTGTTTTGCATTTCTTCATACGTATGCTAAATTTTCCGTATGCATTGTGCGATCATTAAACATAAACCTAATAATTAATATTTACTTAGATTAAGCATTTTTTTATTATAAATAGTCTTTAAGAACATTGAATAAAGCATTCCTCTTTTTACACGCACCAAAGAACGTATTTCATTCAAGCGCTCCCAGTGTCCTCTAAACCTTTATAATTATCCATTCCTTACAACCATTAGGAACGAATAATTCCCTTCCCAACTGTATTTACGGCTGGTGTGGCCGTAACTATAATAAACCTTACCCTAAAACAATTACAAGCTGCACTTCCATTTATAGGAGTTTGGGACTGTAGCTACACATTCGTACGACAATAGCGATAGGCTTATTCAACTGGTGTGGCTGAATTAAGCTTACTGCGATCGGCGCACGAACAGGCGGCGATCAGGAGCAAGTCAAGGCGAGTAGAGCAGACGCGCGGAGGCGAGCAAGGAGAAAACCCAAAGGAAATCAAATTAAAATATATGTCATCAACTAGGAGTAATAAAGTGAAGTCTAGAAAGAAGAAAATATTTTGTAACGAATCCCGGCCCCCGTTGAGCCTACCCTGGTAAACGAGTCGTTACAGTCTTATATACTAATCACACTAACTCCCACGTCTTACATAAAACATTAGTTGAAATGGGTACAGATAATCAATAGCTCTAAAGTAACTTTATTAGAAACTTACACTGAAATTTATACATACTAGGCAAAGTAAAGACGAATTTGAATTTGAAATTAATGTACACAAAATTTCAACTTTAAGGGTTCAGAAGTTATCAACAATATTCCTAAGAATATGTTTTAAGAACTTTTGTATTGGAGCTTTCGGAAGGAGTTGACGGATGCTACTAATTAATGAACTCGATCTGCTTTTATCTTAACACTAACTACGGATAGACAGACAGCGGATTTAGGGTTTTTGGCCACAACTTAACATAAAATACAATACAACTTTTTTCCGTCCGAGGCTCCGTTTCATGCGTTACAAAGTTTTCTAGCTGAATTAAACTTATTATACTCTATGATTACATCTAGAGTATGCAAAATTTCTCCCATACGACTTTTATTTGATTTTGCCAACACTCAAAGAAAAACGTGGCTGTTACTATGGTTGAACTCATAATTGCGTCAACCACAGCAATCATAAACTGGGCGAAACTTTATTATTTTTCGGGTCAAAGTTCGGGAGCGGTTAAAGTCGGAGTGTATCATGAGTTGCTTCGAGATTATTAGATTTCTTGGAAAATTATTTTTGTTCTTAATATAAAAATATTTAAAATAGAGATTTGTAGCCGATTAAGCATTGAAAAAGTCCGTGTAGACTATTCGAATTTCGGTATATTATGTACACTAAAAGCCCATAGAAGCAAAAACGAATTTGTTGCCTTATCAGAATTAAGAGATATGGCGAATTGTTAAAACGTATACAAACCCATTACTTCCACTTGGGGTTTGAATTTCGAAAAAAACGTAAGCAAACCCTTCACACCTCCTTGGTTCTGGAAATTCGAAAAATCGTGAATTGGTTGGCCGTAATAATCAATTTTATATCTCATCAGAACTAAGGAATGGCAAAAATTGTGAAAACATATACATACCCTTGGGGGTTGATTATCCAAAAATTAAGAAATGGGTTTGTAGGCGATTATATAAAAAGTCTGTGGAAGTGAAAGCGATCTAATATCTCATCGAACCTAGGAAATATGTCGAAGCTTTGTAAAGCGTACAACCCCCTTACATCCATTAGGATTGAATATCTAAAATACTGAAAATGACTTTTTGGCTTTTTTATATAGGAAACCATAGGAAGTAAAAATGAATTCGAAATATCATCAGATATGCAACCTCCTTACACCCACTTGGGAGTTGAATATCCACAAATCCTGAAAAAAGTTAATAAATAAATATGAAAACAGCACGAGAAGGTAGGAACCAATTCAATTTCTTATCACTTCTAAAAGAAATGACGGAACTCGTGAAAACGTGTTCAACCCGTTTATACCCTCTTAGGGGCTGAAAAAAATTTAAAAACAAGTTTTAGGTGATTGTTACGCAAGCACGCGAAAGTGAAAAGATATTCGATATCTGATAAGACGTGGGGATATAGTAGAATTCGTGAAAAAGTTTACAACCCCCTTTGCACCCCTTAGGGGTCGAATTTTAAAAAATCCTGAAAACGCTTTCTAGGTATTTATATGAAGAAGACGTACAATAAAACTGAATTCAATATTTGGGAAAACCTAAAAGATATAACGAAAACCGTGAAAATATATGCATTCCATTTTCACTGATCATTTTTTTTGCCATTCCTCCGAACGCCAATGGATATTTGGAATTTTTTTTTATCTAAATTAGTTTTCTAGTTGATCTACATAAACATACCGAGTTTCAACTTTGTAGCATAAGCCATTCTATGGATAGGAAAAACACCCCTCACCCCCGTATCAAACAACCCCTATAAAAAATTATAGTTTTCCAACATGCTACTAATATAGCTCTATCTAAATACGAAGTTTCAGCTTTATATCATTATAGATTCTCGAGATGTAAGAATCGGAATTTTTTCCCTTTTCACCCTCCCCCACCCTCACCCTCTACACCCACACTTCCAAAATTGCTACACCCACACTTCCAAATTTTTTCTGCTAGGGGTCTATTAGGCCTGCCTCTGGTAAAAATTTTAAGTATCTATCTTACACCGCTGATATGAGACGTGATTTTTTAGAAAAATTCTTATCCCCTCCACTTTCATGCTCCACCGCCCCCTTGAAAAATTTTACTTTCAGCAAACTTCGTTTGTCAACCTTTATACAGAAACCAAATTTTATTTGTCTAGTGCAATTGGTTCGTAAGATATCGTAATCTAAAGTTTTTCACCCCCACCCCCGTACGCCACTGCTCCCACTCAAATTTCGATCTATTCTCCTAGTATACCTACAGATATTCATTAATTTTCAATTTTGTGACATTAACCGTTTAGGAGATATGGATTTTAGAAAGTGTCGATCTCGCCTTTTTTGCGTTTCGGACGCATTATTTCCCCCCCCCCCCCACTCCCAAACCCCTTCACCTATATCGGCAATTTTTTTGCAAATGGGTCCACTACTGAAGATCTATATAAATTCCAAATTTCAGCCTTCTAGCATAAGCGGTTGCTGAGATCTAAAAACCAAAATTTTCCGTCTAAAACGCTTCCCCCTCCTCCCCCCTCACACCCCCACCCCTCCAAATTTGGCCACTTTAGGGGGACTACCCACTCTATCCACGAAAAAAAATTCAACTAAATAGCTGGTAGGGTTTGGGTACTACGAGCCTTCAAACAATTTTGCGTACACCGGTCGACGTACGGCGTACAGACGGACTGAAATTTTTTTTTGCTTTTTTCGTGTCTACTCGTCATGAAACGTGAAAAAAAAAATGTTCAGGGTAGCAAATTTTTTTTTTTTTTAAAAATCGATAACAATACTGTATTATTGAAATAATAAAGTAAAATTATGAAGTTTCGTTTGGGACATTTTTTTTTATTTATTTACGTATTTTTCTGAATAGAAGAGTCAATAGAAGTAAAAGCTGAATTCGATCTCATTAACCATAAAAGTTTTTCGGAATTCGTGAAAACCCCCAGGGGTTTAATATCAAAAAATGCTTCCATCAAATTGTTCTTCAATTAAATTTAAAGTCTTTAGAAATAAAAGTGAATTGAATATCTCGTTAAACCCAATATATGGAAATTCGTGAAAATGTACACAACCACTTTACACCCCCTAATGGGTTGGATATCGAAAAATTGGAAAAAAAGCATTTCTAGGTGCTTACATAAAGAACCCGCAGAAATAAAATCTATATCGGCATGTCCAATATATATAACGAAATTGTGAAAATGTGGAAAAATTCCTTTTCACGGACATTTGTTTTACTCAACCTCTATGCAAATAAAAATCTGAATTTTTTTCCTTTAATTTCTTGAGTAGCATACGTACATATACATACGTACTAAGTTCCAACTTTCTTCTTCATAAGCCGTTTCTGAGATTTAAAAAACCACCACCCACCCCCTGCCTTGCTACCCATATAAAAAAATTGTTTCTAGGATAGGCTTTCTATAGTTTGTGGTTTTTGAAAAATAAAAGTCGATATTATTTTCTTTCCACCCCCTCCCACCATCAGCCCCTTCACCAGTACCTCCAAAATTGTTTCCCTGTTAGAAGTCTGCTGGGCCTAACTCCTGTAAAATTTCTAAGATCATATGTGGTACGGTTCTTGAGATATACAAATGAAATTTTATTAAAAATGGCTATCGCCCCACTTTTGTGCTCCACCTCCCACCACAAAAATTTTAATGGGCTCCACTTGTAATCCATATTTTACCTTCCTGGTATAATTGGTTCGGAAGATATTCTAATCCAAAGTTTTTTACCCCAACCCCTACACACCACCACCCGATTCATTTTAGCTTTTGATTAATCTCCTATTATCCCTGAAGACAACTACAAAGTTTCAATGTTCTGACATCAACCGTTCAGAAGATACGTATTTTAGAATGTTTGAACCCCGGCATTCAAGCACTTCGAACACATTGCTTTCCCCTCCACTCCCACACTCCTCAACCCTTATCGCCAATTTTTTTGCAAATAGGTCCACTATAGTTCTACATAAGTTCCAAGTTTCTGTCTCCTAGCGTAAGTGGTTCCTGAGATCTAAAAACCAACTATTTACCACAATTCAATTCCAAACTTCGATCAAAATTCAATTCCTATTCTACTCTGGTAGCACTTATTTCTTATCAGATCTCTGCTTGCTGATGGCTTCACCGCCGCAGCCAGGAATGTGTGGAAGCAAATAGCGTATTGCATCCACCGTGGCGTGTACGAAAATTTCGTCAGTGGGCTTAGGTTAGGTTAGGTTTAAGAAGGGGCGCAGCGCTAGAACCACCACGCTCACTGGGCGCCAAACGGGCCCATTGCGATCCCTTCGGGTCCTCGTGGGCTATTCCATCACCTCAGAAACACTCCAACTCCCTGCAGAACCTGACTAATTTGTCATACCCTAACGACCTCAAATCCACTATGCTCTCGAAGAAAAGGCTACCCAACCATTTCAGACACCTCCTAGCGATCCCCGGACAGTCACACAGAATGTGAGTGATGTTCTCCACAGCATACAGATCATGGCAGAACCTACACATGTCCGATTCCGAAATCCCTAGCCGCATAGCGTGTTTCCTCAGCATACAGTGCCCCGTTAGTGCCCCGACGAGCAGTCGTAGTTTTCCTCTATCCCAAGTGAATATATACTTAGTCTTTTGACTATCCAGCTCGGGCCACAGGGATCTAGAAATCCTGCAGCTTGCCAGTCCTGCCCACCTAGAGTTGGCTGTCTTTTTAGATCGCTCACCAATTTGCGCTTTGATGCCGCATATCGGTAGACAAACATCCTCCTCAACCCTACCATTCGATGCCGATCCCGATCTCTCAAGCTCATCCGCTCTTTCGTTCTCTAAAATATTACTATGCCTTGGCACCCAGCAAATCTGTACTTTGTTCTGACTACAAAGTACCTTTAGCACTTCTCGACAGCGCTTTACTAACTGGGATTTAATGGTGACCGATTCCAGCGCCTTTATGGCCGCCAGGCTGTCAATGTAGAGTGAAATATTCTGATCGCATATCTCCCCCATTAACAGGATGTTTGCTGCCTGCAACACCGCCAGAATTTCCGCTTGGAATACGCTGCACATATCTGGCAGCTTAAACGACTTCCCTACACTCAGCTGCTCAGAGAAGATGCCTGCGCCAGTGCCGCATTCCATTTTCGATCCATCCGTATATACGGAGATTTCCCCTTCACGTAGTACCCTATTGTTCTCCCAGTCCACTCTACTGGGATACACAATTTCGTATGGCGTCACAAAATCCATCCCTGGAATTACAGTGGGCTTACTACGGAATGAAATGATCGCTCATAGATGCAACTTTCAAATTGCTTCCATGTGTCTTCTTCTTGGTTTCTTATCTCTTGCCTTTTTTGTGGTGTTGCCAAATCGGCTGTGTGCGATATTCGCGTGTAGTTTCTTGCGAACTTTTATTTAGACTGTGTCAAAGAAAATGTTTGAAACATGAATTTTTTTCGCGATTTTTCTGCGCGATTTAGAAAACGCATTTTAGATATAATATTTTTCAGCAAAATGTAGGGGAAGCAATGCTTCCCTTGCTTCCATGGACGCCACGCCACTGGTTTATGTGTTAGAATAGTTTCACTAAGTTTCTGTGCAGTTATACGGTAACTACAGCCGCCTGCTGTCTCTCTTCTCACCGTGTTCGTACAGTTCACCAAAATGACTGAGCTACTTCACTTAGATTATATTAGATTTGGAAATAGGGGTTGGTATGGTTACCCTCTGTCACCGCAGCCTCAATTGGGCTTATTGTGACGTCCCCCCGGTTTGATTATGATTCCTCTTCGATCCCTGCGCTTTCAATGAAGCCTAGTATTTTGCTAAGAGGAATGGTCAGGAATTCCGATGGGTCCATGAAACCCTGACCGAAGTGACGAAGTCTTTTGCGAGTTAAACCCTCACATTCACAGAGGATATGCTCTGGTGTTTCGTCTTCGTCATTGCATATTCTGCAAATTTTAGTCTCAGAGAGACCAATCCTATTGAGATGCTTCCTCATGTGACAATGTCCAGTCAGAGCTCCCACTAAGGTTCGGGTCTGATATCTGCTTAATTTTAGATAATCAGATGTTCTTTTTTCCAAGTGTTTTGGCATAAAAAGCTTTGAGTGCCTGTTGCCCGGTACCAAGTCCCAGTGAATGGCACTTTGCGATTTTTGCCACATTCGGATGTTCATTCTGGCTGTGCTTAATGGTATCCCACAGAATGGATATGGTCCCATGAAGTCAACTTCTGAACCTTTCCTGGCCATTAAGTCGGCCATTTCATTACCTACATAGCCGCTGTGTCCCGGAATCCAAATGAGACTAACTCTGTTCTTATTTCCGAGTTCAATCAGGCATTGGAGGCAATTCCAAACAAGTTTGGAGTAGATTTGAACGGACTGAAGTGCCATTATTGCTGCCTTGCTGTCCGAGAGAATATATATTTGTTGGTTTTTGTAGCCCCCGTCTGATATTTTCTCTAATGCATAGTTCAATAGCATGAGTCTCCGCCTGAAAAACAGTGGATGTTATGTGCATGCTACAGTAGAATTTCACATTTGGGCGCACTCCATAAACTCCTGCTCCTACACCTTGATCCGTTTTAGAACTGTCTGTGTACCAGATTATGGATCCTGGTTTTGGAGTGGGTTTGTTTGTGGCCCAATCCTCCCTTTCAGGTAGGACAACTTTGAATGGCTTTGTGAAATTAAATTTCGGTACCATTGAATCAGAAAGAGGTATCGCTAGTATTGGGTCCTTGTTGAGTTCCGCGGAGAGAGTTGGGCAAGCTATTTTGCGCTCTGACTCGTCCTCCGAGCTCAAAAGTTTGTATGTGGTGAATCTAGCTTCTTTCTGTATTTCTAAGTGTAGGGGTGCTAGGTTGAGAAGCACCTCTAAGGCAGCTGTAGGAGTGGTGCGCATAGCCCCAGTAATACCCAGGCATGCCAGTCTTTGTAATTTAGTCAGCTTGAGCTGAGCAGTTTTCTGCTTTGTTTTCTTCCACCAGACGGATGCCGCGTAAGTTATAATGGGCCTAGCAACGACGGTATACATCCAGTAGGTTAGTTTTGGACTCAGTCCCCAGTTTTTGCCGAGAAGGCTCCTGCAGGTCCAGAGAGAGATTCTGGCCCTTTCAAGAACTTTGTCCAAATGAGCATTCCAGGTGAGCTTTTCATCCAGGATAATACCCAGGAATTTTACCTCACTAGAATACTCTATGGATTCTCCAAAAAGAGTAGGCTTAGATAGCTTGTCCTTACACCTCCTTTTGGTGAATGCAACAATTGTGCTTTTCTTTGGGTTGATACCCAATCCTGCTTTAGTGCACCAGGTTGCTACCTGGTTTAGGGTATTCTGAACTAGATCAGTCACCGTCGCTTCAAATTTACCTCTAACAAGGATGGCAAGGTCGTCAGCGTAACCCTGTACCGTGAATCCGGAATTAGTTAGGTCTTGAAGAAGGTCGTCCACTACTAAGCACCAGAGGATGGGTGATAGTACCCCACCCTGCGGACAGCCTTTCGCAGCTGTGACTGTGACTGTTGAGTCGGCTAGTGTCGAAGTTATTTTCCTGCGTTCTAGCATGGCCTTGATCCAACTGCAGGTTTTTGGATCAATACCACGCTTTTGTGCAGCAGAGTAGATACTTTCGTAGGCAGTGTTGTCAAAGGCCCCTTCGATATCTAAGAAGCAACCCACGGCTATTTCCTTGTCCGTAATCGATTTCTCGATTTTCGTGACTAGGTTTTGTAAGGCGTGGGTTGTAGACTTCCCCGGTTGATATGCATATTGATTGGAGTGTAAGGGTTGAGATTTCAAAGCCCCGTCTCTGATATGCCTATCAATAATCTTTTCCATAGTTTTTAAGAGAAATGACGTTAAGCTGATAGGACGATACGACTTAGGATTATTGCTCGAGCGGCGCCCTGTTTTTGGTATGTATGTCACCTTAACGTTACGCCAGGATATGGGTATGTAACCCCATGCGTGGCTTGCTCTAAATATGGATATCAGTGTTGGTAGAAGATGGTCCATTCCTCTTTGTAGTAAAGCGGGAAATATTCTGTCTTCACCAGGAGATTTAAATGGTTTAAAACTACCTTGTTGGCAGTGAAGATCTTAGCTGAGTTTTTCCAGTCCAATATGGATACTTCACTTACTTAATTAACTCTCTAGTTCAACTACAATATCTCTAAATATCTTAAGCTTGTTCGATAAATAAACGCCGCTTTGTATTCTTCCACAGGCGATATTCTTAATGGCCATCGACTAATCGAATTCACGTCGCCATCAGATCAAGTGACTGGACAGGATCTCCGAATTCGAGCGGCCTCGATGTGGATTAGGCTCGATTTGCGGCCATTTTCGGTGCGTAATAGTCGGACATCGTCGCGTTTTCAGCAAACCTCATTCAGTTCGAATCTAAAAGTTTGGGTTTTTCGATTAATCGAGCCATTTGCAACGAGTCGAAATCTAACCGAATTTGCCGAGAAGGTGAGTACACGCCATCTTGTTTTCGTTGTTATTATTTTGATTTTTTTTTTTTTAAATTTCGCGAGATGGGTGGTGTTTTGAAAATCGTTTAAAACTGAATAAGTAAAAAAAAAAAAAGACAAAAAACAAACAAAAATTTCCCATTCCATGCTACTGTAGGATTTCGATCAACTGACAACGCTTAGTACAACGCTCAACGTTCAACTGAATCAGTTGGGCTGGCAAAAGTTGGACATAACCGAAACGGTACGGCATTGGTATGCCAATGACAAGCATTTGCGATTACGGCTACTGGTCGACTGTTCGGGTTGCGGCGATCGCGTCATATTGCATTTATTCGATAGCGATCGATCGACGAAGAACCTTCACTCGTCCGGTCCCAAGGCGAAACAAAATGGCCATCACCATCACCATCATCATCATTTTCATAGTCACAGTAGCCACCATGGTCACCATCAGAAGCAGCAACAAAAGGAACAGTTGCATTCGCCGTACAATCAATACCGTCACCTGCAACAGCAACAACAACAGCAGCCGCGTCCACATCATCGATCATCGTCGACCAGTAGTACGGGTGGCGCAGGCGTCTCTCCCCCCTCTCAGTATGCGAACGATCGGCGTCGACATCCCAATCAGTTCAATTCGAACCAGCACATTTACACCAACGACAGCCGTACAAGGGCGTCAACGATGCGCTATCGCGCCTCCGATAACATCGAAAATCCCGCGTCGACGCCATCTTTAAAGCGAAACGTCAACGACGGCGCCTACCCGGTACCGCCACCGTCCGTTCAACAAATCGATCCGAATCGTCCGTTCCTCGTCATTCACACCGAACCGAACGTTATGAAGCGGGTTCGAAGGCGCGCACTCGACTGTTCGGGCGCACTGAACGGTCAATGCTGCAAGGAATCGTTTTACGTTAGCTTCAAGGCGCTCGGCTGGGACGATTGGATTATAGCGCCGCACGGCTACTTTGCGAACTATTGTCGCGGCGATTGCGGCGGACCGCATCGTACACCCGATACATTTCAATCGTATCACACGCACGTCATGGAAGAATTTCGAAAAATGGATCGGCTGAACGGCATGCAACCGTGTTGTGCACCGTTGAAATTTTCCAGCATGTCCTTGATCTACTACGGCAAGGAGGGCATCATAAAGCGCGATCTGCCGAAAATGGTTGTCGACGAGTGCGGATGTCCATGAAGAATAGATAAATGGCGCCACCGAAACTGGTTCTCACGAAACGAAAGAAAATGGCGCGGCATCAAAAATGGCGTCATCGCCATGTAAAATGGCGGCACCGATTCAAACCAAAACCTTAACAAAAACACGTGGCGCAGATAATTTTGAAATGGGCGCGCCCCCAATGACGACCTAGACAAGCGCTCGCTCTTCTTTACATACAAATATATTTTATTGGAATTAATTGAAAGCAAGAAACAAAAACAAAAACAAAAACAAACAAAAAAAAATGATTTAATAAGGAAAAACTAAGTTGGTCCATTCCAAGTGCTTTATATTATGTACATTTTCTATGTACGTATATTTGAAAAAACAAAACATTTATTGATCGAGAATTAAAACAAATTGTTAACTATATGACGTCGTTGCTCTGTTATGCTGTAAATAATTCAAAAGAAAATAATAATGATACAATAACTAAATTAACGATCGAATAACGAAAGGAAAAAGGAAGAAAAACAAACCAAAAACAACCCCAATCTAGTTCTAATTATCTATTCAATTATTATCATATTATTATCGTGCAATTTGTTTGCGTTATCATTAATAAATTAAATTTATTAATTAAAACATTTAAACACACTATAAAACCACATACGCTATAAATTTCAAATAAACAAATCCGACGATTAGATGATGACGATGATGATGATGATGATGGATGGGAAACAGCAAGGAGAAACTCAACGCTAACGGACAGGAAGTATCTAAAAAAAAAAACACATTAAATAAAACAACAATAACAATATTTTATGAAAATATAAATATAAGCGCCTTCCCCTCCTCTAAACATTAAAAAACAAACAAACAAATCAAACATTACTTAAATATTTAACATAAAAAACTTACCTATTTGCTTCCAACGTTACGGTCAAACACAAGTTTTGTAAACATAAACAATAAATGAGTTAATAAAAAACCCACTAAAATAATTTAAATTAAAAGAAAATAATTAAAAAAAAAACAAATAGAATTAAAAGACAAAATCCAATTTCATTTTAAAAATGAGCAAAATCGAATCATAATCGCGACTCATCATTTAAAACGAAGAGAAATTTTCCTCTTTCCTCTGTCCACTCTCTCCCCACCACCCCCACCACACCCCCACCCCACCCCCACCCACACAAATCCACAAAACACCGATACATTCATGTAATTTAATAATTTCCCTCAGTCCCCTCCATTGAAAATAAAGAAAAAATATTAAAATAAAAAAAAAAATAAATTAGATAGCCCATAACATATTTAATGATAGAAAAAGTACCACTTAATAAACAAATAGAAAACAAATAAAAAATAAATTAAAAAAAAAAAAAAGAATTAGGTTCAAAAATCCCCGATTTGTTTAAAATCTAATCCAAAAAAAAAAAAAACATCAACAAAAATTGGTCAATAAAATTAACTTAATTAAATTAAGAAAAAAACAAATTAAAACTGCTGAAATTAATACGTTCAACAATCTCGTATCCTGGTTCTTGTTTAGTTTCTATTTGATGATTTTGTTATGTTTTCTTTTTTTTTTTTTTTTTTAGTTTTGGCTACATAAAAGGCGCAAGGGGCAGCGAGTTTAGGGTGTGGGTGGGGAAGGGTGGGGAGGGGGGGGGGGAAACAACATAAAGCACCGGGAACTAACTAATAATTGCGATGAAAATGGCCACGAACGGTTAAAGTGAGCGTTTTTCAAACGCGATTACTCTGTGTAGTGGCAACTGCCGGTCACGATGAAGTTCGCGGTTCGATTCCAGGCCCCAAATCGACATGAATTTGGTCGATTGGAAATTTTTTTTGGACAGGGACTACAGACTTATAATTTTTGAAAGGTTTTTTTTTTTTTTTTGTAAAGTTTTGGTCAATTTTGGTAGAGTCCGTTGTACGGCCACGTTACTTCTGTCTGGAAGATCGTAGTCTAACGAGCACATGGCTTGTAAGAAAAGGATGGGCCGCAGATTTTTGAGTGAGAGAGACAAGACGTGTGCTTTTCTTGAAGGCTTCGTGGGGCGGGCGTGGTGGCCCATTTCAATTCGGTTTTTTCAGACTAGGCTCACCAGATACACAACAGTGTCTACCTAGGGTTTGGGGAAGATACGTCTAATTCGGTCGTTTCTGTACTAGAAATTGTATTTTAACCTCAAAAAATCGCCTGTTTACGTACTAGTTCGCCTGGTCTTGTATGAATTAACCTTGCTATCAAATTGGGTTTTTGAAGGAGTGCGAATATGTGAAGAGTCGCAAAAAAATTCTCGGTTTCCTTCCACAATTCTAGTACTTCGTTTTTTGTATGCAAGGATGCGTGCGTTCAATGGTGAATTTCCGTATTTCTTTCATTTCTTTATGGAACTTTACAATTTTACAGCGAAAAGTTATTTCCGTTTCGAATGTTTATAGAGCGAAATTCCATAAACATGACAGACAATTTAAATTTACTGGTTTTTCACCTTGGTACGCATCTGCCTCTGCCTGTTTTGGTTTGTGTGCGTATACAGCTAGTTCAGACTACGAGATTAACGCATTAAACCGAATTAAACACTCTGAAATCACTTCCCGAACGAGTTTTCGAAAACACGTTACTGCAGCGCGTTTAACAGAAAACATGTACTGCGACCCTCGCGGAAATCAAAGCAAACTTTGGAAGAAACAACTTAATGATGCAGAAGCTCAATTGTGTTCGTGTGCAACGACAGCATTAGCTAATTAATTCACTATCCATTAAAGCTATCTTTTGTTGCGAACAATTTGGAAGGAATAAATTTGCTAATAAAACACAACTGAATATCTATTTGTCAAAACAAATCACGTCAAGCTGTCATGTGTCAAAATTAAACGAGTTGCCCTGGTCTGAACGCAACTTTTTTAACATGTTCATTTTGCGTACTTAAAACGCATGGACTGTACAGTCTGTTGAGGGTGTGACACAATACCGCTACTATCTGCTCTGCCTAATGAATTTAATTGAAAGCAGAAGAAAATGTTGCCATGCAAACTGTCAACTGTCACAAGTATTTTAGACAATATTTTCTTTCCAGTTGAGTCTTGTGAGTTTCGAATTTAAACTGGTCATTAAATTCGAGTTTATGGAAACAATTACGAGCGTGATTAACCCGCGAGAGTCTTGTTTATTAGTAATATTTTCGTTACTTTCGAAGCTTTCCGATATGTTGCATCCTTCGTGGCTACACCGTTTCCCGTTCTCTGGGCTGCATGGAATTTCTGCAGAGATCTTTAGATTCGAGTCCCATTTTTGACGTATGCGATCCAACGAGACAGCGTCCTGTAGGAACACCAACAATGATACTGCATTGCGCTCTCGATAGTGTTACTAGGTTAAGTAATGTTGCGAGAGGTAGCACTGTTCTACGGATTCAGACTTTCACAGTCCTAGATGTTCCGGGGTATCGGTTCTACATTCTCATCTCCACAGCGACCCAAATCAGACATGGGTATTCCCAGTCGTTCTTCATGTCTCCCAAAAGGACAATGTCCCGGTTAAGATTCATAGAAGTTGTCGACATGTTTTCCTATCCGCGCGGAAAAATAAAACTAGAGTTCCTCCTATGCAGTTGCGGGCCGGCAACCCGAGAGATGTCCCGAGACCACCCAGTCTGCCGCATCAAACAATGCCGTCAGGCTCAAAGAATCTGGGTGCTGGACTGCGAAACCATACGGGCATAGTAATATCCTGGGACAGTTACCAAAGGAATTGGTTACGTCACCCACTGACTACATCACCCCCAAACTGAGCTTCACGAAACGATTCTCTGTTGGTTTCCCAACTAGCGAGGAGTGGAAGAACGGTGCGGTGGAAGCAGATTTCGACACGATAATATTTACCGACGGTTCGAAAATGGACTGCGGGGTCGGGGCAGGAATATTCTCAGATACGCATAATATCGCTAAGTCCTACCGCCTCCCGGACCACGCTAGCGTCTTCCAGGCAGAGATACTGGGGATCCGGGAGGCTTGTCGTACACTAAAACACGACTCATCGCCAAAACACAACATCGTCATTTTCACCGACAGCCAAGCCGCAATCAAGGCACTAGATTCGGCTACCACCTCCTCTAACCTAGTTCAGCAATGCCGTAACGAACTAGCCGGTTTGGCGGAACGGCTCAAAGTCACTGTGCTCTGGGTCCCAGGGCATAGAGACATAATGGGAAATGAGCGGGCTGATGAACTGGCCAGGGAGGGCTCCGCTCTTCCCGGCTCTCTTGCGGAACTAGTCCACGTTCCTTTAGGAGTCGTAAAGAGGGTCATACTCTCACACTTCCAGACAGCGGCTAACTCCAGATGGAAAAGCCTAACTACCTGTGCCATATCTAGGAAGATGTGGCCATCTTACAACCGAGCCAAGTCAGACGAACTTCTATACAAGACCCGGGCAGACGTCTCCAGAATCACGTCGATCAGTACAGGTCACTGGCCGATTGGGGATCATGCGGCCAAACTGGGCATTCCATTCAATG
The DNA here is from genome assembly GCA_951812415.1 of Beris morrisii. Taxonomy (NCBI): domain Eukaryota; kingdom Metazoa; phylum Arthropoda; class Insecta; order Diptera; family Stratiomyidae; genus Beris; species Beris morrisii. Next base: position 7,292,049 of record OX638314.1, on the reverse strand, counting down.
TACACTGCCGCAGCTTGCAGGACACTAATGAGCGAGAGTCGCTCGTTCATTTCCTTTGCAAGTGTCCGGCTCTAGCTAGAGCCCGAGAGCGAGCGCTAGGCAAACCCTTCTACGGGGACCTGATGGAGATTTCGGGGAAGAAGATTGGAGAGTTATTACTTTTCCTGAACAGCACAGGGTGGCTATAGCCAGTCAATTCAATCATCTTTCTCACATTCACCTTCCGTATTCCCCAGTATCAACAACCCTTAACATCCGAGTTTAACACGAGTTTCTGGTTCCAAAACGGCCTCTGAGCTAATTGAGCTCTGTCTGAGTGACAGGGCTGCCACTTAAACCAACCAACCAACCCAGTCTGGCTGCCTTAATGCTTCTATATCGGTCGTTCTCTTCACGCATCCGATGGGACATAGAATCAACCTAGCAGCTACGTCTGTGCTTATGTTCGATCACGATTCCCATGAGTTTGCCGATGGTGTTGAGAAACTTACCCGATGTTTGAAGTACAAAGTCATTCCGGCAGTTTCAAGTATCCACAGAAGGAGCAGCATCCCGCCTTGAGGTGTCCCTCTCTACTGCAGGCTCACGAGCTACTCCAGAAGAAGTTTCAATGCTCTGGTGTACATGTCCTTGTTTGGCAAAACGGTTCTGGGACGAACCTTTTGTTCTTGATCTGTGTTTTGTTTTCCTTTGCTTTCGCGTGCTGGTCTTTTTTGCAAATCGCCTAAGCTCGTCATATCTATCTTTTTTTTGGCTCGTGTTGGTCGTTCAGTAAAAATTTTGTAAGCCTCGTTCTTTCTGTCTATTGCATCGCGACATTCTTGGTCGAACCGGTCATAACTTTTTTTTTAGCCTGGTCTGATATCCTAATATCTCTTCTGCTGAGGATTTGACGCCATCTTGTATTTTTGCCCACATATTCTCCACTGGCATATTCTCGATGCTTTCATATATTGATGTCAAATATTGATCCAGTGTTGACATGTATGCCTTGTCGATATCGAATTTGCGGGCCCTACTCGTTTTCGAATATCCACGACAAGCCACTCGGCATCGATACTAGATAGTGATCAGTCACAATTGACACCGCGGAGATGATGTGCCGAACAAGAGATGGCGTGGAAATTAATCGCTGCCTATTGAAGTAACCGGAAAAGGTCTCGCTCTCTCTCTCGTTCGGCTACCGTCAAAGAAAGAAGACGTGTGTTTAATAAAGTGGAAATCGGTCAGAAGAAATCGTTCTTTTATTCAATAATCAAGTGGTCTATTTGATTGAAGGTGTGACCATCTGGTGATGCCCAGGTTCGTTTGTAAATATCGCGATGGGGGAAGAACGTAGAGCTAACTATGATATTTTTGCTGCTTGCGAAATCAATAAGACGCTGGCCATTGTCGTTGGTTATGTCATGGAGACTGTGTCCTCCTGTTGTTCCACTATGAGCCTCCTCCTTTCCGACTTTTGCATTAAAATTCACTAAGCCAATTTTTAGGTCATTCGAGGACAGTGAATCATAGGTTGTCTATAAAAGTCGTCTTTAGTTAAACCGTTCTTGTCTTCTGTTGGGTGCGTGGAAGTTGATCAGTCAAACGTTGAAAAATTTAGCTTCTATTCGGATTGCTCACAACCTTTCACACTTACTGGCCTGAAACTCATGACCTGCTGCTTAAACTTTTTGTCAAAAGCGACTCCAAACTCTCTGCTTCCCGACAGTTTTTCTCTTTACAAGTGGAAAACTGTCCGATCTTATGTCCATGAGCCATTTCGTTTCTTGGAGAGCAGTTATATTGGTGTTTTGTTTTGCCACTTCTTCGAGGAACTCTTTCAGAGCGATCCTGTCCTCGGTTAAAAACCTCACATATACCCTCGAGGGTCCATAGCGATACCACATAAAAAGGAGACCCAATGTACCTAAGGTAGGTGCGCTTGCGTATCGATCTGTGTTGAGAGTTCCTCGTTCAAATCAAAGGTCCCTGTTGCCGTGGCAAAGTTTAGCAGGCTCTGCATGCTGCTACGCGAGACTTCTCCAAGGTTTGCGAAAGACGGTGCACCTAGAGCCTTCACCCGTCTCCTAGCAAGAGCCGGGCAGCTGCATAGGAGGTGTTCTAGTGTTTCCCGTTCCACGGGAAGTTTGCAGTTCCTGCATATATCGTTAGTGATTAGCCCCAATCTGTACGCGTGCGCCCCAATCAAGCAATGGCCGGTAAGAATACCGACTAAAGTTGCGCATTGCGCCCTTGGTAGTGCTAACAAGAGTTTAGTCTTTTTCTCGTTGTGAGTGTTCCACATTTGCTTCGTGGTTCTGGAGGTTGACGTAGCCTGCCACCTGGCCTCGGACCGGCTTACCATCTTCCTCTCTAGAGAGTTGTAGATAACGTTAAGAGGCGGTGATACCGAGACCGCGGCTTCCTGCCCAAGGTTTGCACCATCTTTAGCAAGACCATCGGCGAGTTCATTTCCTAAGAAACCACTGTGCCCTGGAACCCAGCAGAGCTCCACTTTCCTATTTGAGCACAGTTTCTGTAAAGCGCGTCGACAGTTGAGTACTGCCTTAGATTTCATAGTGCAGGATTTCAAGGCCATTAAGGCTGCTTGGCTATAAAGACTGCCTTCTCCCTTATTCGCGATTTGTGAGCTATCTCCGCCGCCTTCTGAATCGCCAGTACCTTCGCTTGGAAAATACTGCAATTATTCGGCAGTCTGTAGCTAGAGTTTGTTGGAAGATCAAATGAGTGCACGGCTGCGCCTACACCGTCTTCCATCTTTGAACCGTCCGTATAGATGTTAATCGACCCCGCAGTGTCACCGGTTCTTGCCTCTCAGTATTCCCTGCTTGGTATGTTTATGGCGAATTTCCTGTCAAACCAGAGCTTAGGATCTGCGTAGTCCGTAGTCTCTGCTGAAGGTAGACTGATGTTACTGTGCCCGTATGGACATGTTTTGAGCTGGTTTGACTCTCTGAGTCTTAAGGCGCATTTGCCTGCCACGTATTTAGCGAACAGGTCAATTGGTGTCAGAGAAAGGAGTACGTTGAGCGAGTCTGAAGAAGTGGTGCGAAGGGCGCCTGTTATCCCCAGACAAGCCTGTCTCTGTACCTTTTCCAACTTTTTTTTTTGTAAGTTACTTTGTCGAGTATTGGCCACCATATTAGCAGACCGTATAATAGGATTGGCCTTATTACAGTCGTGTAGATCCAGTAAGTGATCCTTGGCTCTAGACCCCACCTCCTACCGAACATTCTTTTGCACGCGTAGAAAGCGATGGTTGCCTTAGCCACCCGCTCTTCCGTATTGAGTTTCCATATCAGCTTGCTGTCTAGGATTACTCCTAGATATCTGGCATGACCTTTTAGGGTTAGCTCAGTGTTACCCATCTTAGGCAGCTTAAACTGTTGAGTCTTAGTTCTCCTAGTAAAGAGAACCAGTTCCGTTTTCGATGGGTTAATATTGAGCCCTCTGGCTCTCGACCAGTATAGTAGCTTGTTTAGAGCCCGCGTTGTAAGCTCAGACAGCGTGCTTGTGTACCTGCCTGATGCCAATACCACCACGTCATCGGCATAGGCTACAAAATCCACCCCCGAGTCGTTAAGTTCCTTCAGTGCCCCATTTGAAGTGAGTATCCACAAAAGTGGTGATAATACCCCTCCTTGAGGAGTACCTTTATTTGTAATTTTGTAGGAACGAGCACCACCCCATTCCGACGATATAGACCTGCTCCTAAGCAGTGTTACGATCCATTTACTTATAGTACTGTGGACGTTTGCAGAACCCAGAGCCTCAACAATTGCCTCTTGTCCTAAATAGGGATCGAACATTCCAAGATCCAAAAGAGTAGTCCATTTTTTGTTTGCGGGATCGTTGCCGTTTAGACAATCCTTTTCGAGGCTGTTCTTCAGGTTTCGAGACAGTGGTATTTTTTTCCGGTGATGCGTTGTCGGCGCCTCGCCCAACCCCCGACTTGGATTGCCAGTCCTACTTATTTATTACACCCCCGGTAGGAAAAAGGTGGGAGTTTTCAGCTGACTATGCCATGTGGAGTTCTGCGAGTCCAACTATATCATAGTTTTTGCCTACTTCCTGAGACGCACTGGTGTTACTGGCCATTCAGGTTAACTCCATGCTCCCTTTTCCTTTCTCAGCCGGACTTGGGACCGGCTATGGCGAAGTTTGAATTCTGGGACCTGTGAAGGAAGGAACGGTCTGGCGAATAAGATACAACCATGAGTTGTATCAACTCTACGAAGAGCCAGAAGCTTCAACGTTCATCAAGCTACGTAATCTGCAGTGGGCTGGCCATGTAGAGCGTGTGGAAGATAGAAGAATCCCCAGGGCAGTAGGGAAACCAGGCAAACGATGGGAAGACTCGGTTGATGAAGATAGCAAAACCATCTTAAAATCGAGACGATTGGAGGCGACGACTTCAGGAGGTCAGGGCCCGATTTGGGCTGTGGCGACATTGATGAAGTTTTGTTTTTGTCCTTGGGGATAGGCGGTACACCTTACACCAAATCTTCAATCTACAGGCTGCAGCGCAACATACTCTTTGCATTTGTCTCGGGAGACAGGTGGTAACTCTTACACTCAATCTCAAAATCAAGTTTCTGTGTTCTCAAGTAAATGAAGTAAGGAACCAAGTAACTTAAAGTCAGTGTGGAAGTCCTTAAATCTACCACTGATAAGACCAAAATTCTTCTTTTATCGTTTTTTTTTCTGTTTAATTTTACAATTGAAATTCTGTTTTTTTTTTCAATTTTTTAGCATATAAAATTAGCTATAAATAAAAATAAATAATTAATGTATAAAAGATACATAAATAAAAGTAAAAAAAGAAGAAAAAAAGGTGAAAAAGAAAAGAAAAATTAAAAACTCCGTCCATAATTATTTTTTAAGTTGTTTTAAAAACTTATGATTTTAGCGTGATTCTTAAAACAAATTGAGAATTATTCTTGGCATAAAATTGCTTTTATAAGTTTTTTTTTGTCTTATTGATTTCTTTCAACATATTTTAAATATGTTTTGAAATACGACGCCAAGCATGTGATGGATTTTCTTTTTTAGATTTATAATCAAATAAATAAATAAAAACCAAAAAAAGAAGAGGTAAGGAAAATATTCTAAAGCAAAATACGATAGGAATGTATTTAAAAAAACAACCAAAAAACACATATAAACAATTTCCTTACTAAATAATTGATAAATTTACATGTATGTATAATGATAACTACTATATAAATATACACATACATAAATATATATTAGTTATATACATTATATATATGTATGTATATATCTTATGCATAGACTTAAATATTTAACAGCAATAAACATGAAAACCACTAGATAGAATAAAATTTTTTTATTAAAAAAAAGAAGAAAAAAAAACGAACAGAAAAAAGATGGGTTGATAATATGAAATAAATTATTGTATTTATAAAATTAATAAAAAGTATATACCTATAAATAATAATTATGTATTGTATTTTATTTTTATTTCAATCCGAACATATAGAAACACATACACACCCTCGCATACTCCTACTCTCAGCCATACAGAGAACCTAATGAAAACTACCAATTTACTCCTTTCTCTCTATCTCTCTCTCTCCTTCATACACACTCTTTTCTCCCTTCTTTCCGCCTATCTTTATCTACAAATTACACAACAAAAAACCGCGAAAAAAAATAAAAATAATTAAAAATTAAAAATATATATTCTATGAACTACAACACAAATTCTTACATACATTTAATATTCTCTTTCTTCTTAATATTTCTATTCTCTTTCTCGATATCTATCTATCTCTCTCTCTCTCTCTCTCTCCCGCACTAAATAACTCTTGTCTATTACCTTTAAAGTAAAAAAACAAATCCAATCGAAACATCCGATAAGTTAACAAACAATTAAATTTAATGAAAGAATAAAATATCTCTAAGACAACAAAACACAAAACTAAATATTAAAAACAATTTATTAAAATATTTTTTAATACAAAAATCTCTTCGTCTTTCTATCCACAACATTTTGTTTTTCCATTTATTTTTTTTTTTTTTAAATAAAGACTTTAAACTTGATTATTTCCCTTGCTTATCCCCACCATACTCCCCCTCCGCACCCAGTTTCAACAATAAAACTGATTGAAAAAAATAAAACAAATTGTATATTTTAATTGATCAATAGTTTTTATACTTACATGTGTTTCTAGAAAAAAAAAAAAAAAATAAACAAACAAAGAAATAAATAAAATCATTGTTATGAAAATATTAACAAATACAACAAATTAAAAAACTTCTTGAAAAAAAAAAAAACAACAGAAATAAAAACCGAATACGAAACGAGAAGGAGTAAGATTAAATTAAAAAAAAAAATTGAATTAAAATTACAATGAGAAATTATTAAACATAAAATTAGAAGTGAAAAGTTTATGAATTTGATTATTTAAAAAAAAAAAAAAACAAACAGTTCAAAGGCGACCAGGTCAAAGTTGATTTTTTTTATAATTGTTATTTTCAGAATTTATACTCGGTACCATTCGGAAGTACTCACAATTTTCTGTTTTATTTTTTTTGTATTTTATATTAACCACCTTTTATTTTATTATAAATATGACCAATTTTTTTTTTTTTTTTTTTTTTTTTTTTTTTTTTTTTTTTTTTTTTTTTTTTTTTTTTTTTTTTTTTTTTTTTTTTTTTTATAAATAAACAAATAGTACTTTACTTCCGAGCTCAAAAGTATGACCTAGATTGTGATTGACGGTGGAGGACGGTCTAAAAATCTCGCATCTCTGCGACGACAGTGGGCCTCCCTTATCACAACCCATTCGGGACGGTTAATGGTCGTTCACGAGTAAACTGTTCCAAAAGAACACTTCATTGAAGTGAGTGAGTGAAGTAAGTCATTCGTTTTGGTGAACTGCAGTTCCATTGGACACGTGACTAAAAGAATTAAAACCGATATACCTACTCATGAAAGAAAAATAGAGACTAACAAGCTAGGCAGACGACCAACAAAATCTTCTCGTTTTGTCCTTCTCAGATCTTTTTTTTTTTCTCATCTTCTACTAGGTAGGTAGGTAGGTACGCGTGGCTGCCCGTGAGAACACGAACACACTTAGACCTAAAAGGTCCGTTGTGTTACCACAGGATCATCGAATCCGGTCCTACTCGTCGAACCATTTAGAGCTTGCAATGAAGCGTTGGATTCTCGCGACCTCCATTGAGGCAAGGTCACCGAGACAGTTGAAGAAGTAAGCTCCAAGATGAGCCTTCCTTCTGGCTGATAGAGCTGGACAGGTACAGAGAAGGTGAAGGACTGTCTCCTCCTCCTTCTCATCCAGGCAGCTTCTACTGAAGTCGTTTGAGAAGAGACCGAGTCCGGTCAGGACATCTTCTACTAGATCTACTGACTTTTTTTTTTTTTTTGCTCATCTTCTAATAGATCTAGTGACCTCTTTTTGCTCATCTTCTACTATTTAGATATACTGACCTTTTTTTTGCTCATATTCTACTAGATGTGTCTGACCTTTTTTTTTGTTTTGCTCATCTTCTACTAGATCTAGTTGCCTCTTTTTGCTTATCTTCTACTAGATCTAGAGACCTCTTTTTGCTCATCTTCTACTAGATCTACTGTCTTCCAACTACGACTAGTGACCATGGAACGATGTAATGAAGAGTTCCATTTAAGTACTTCACTGAACTCGTTCCTTAAAGTGAGTGACTCGGAGTAAAGTACTTCACTCAAAGGAACTGCTTTGCCCATCTCTAGGTTATATCAATAAATTTTAATATGCTCTTTTGTGAGTTGGACATGAGTTCCAATGGTGTTAGGAAGTAATGTCCAAGAAGCCTGAGTCTTCTGTGTGCGAGCTCTTCGCAGTGGCATAGAACGTGCTCTGCAGTGTCCCCTTCTTCTTCATACAATCTGCAAGAATCGTCTGCAACCAGTCCAATCGAAAGCAGACCCTTTTTAACCTTACAGTGTCCTGTAATAAGCGCACCTCATGGAAGTATATCGAATAGCTGAGAACTGGACATTTCGTAATGAAATCTGGTTGTGTTGGTACATGTAAGTATGAATGATGGCAGGCCTTTAGCCAATCAGCAACAGTTAAATGTGACATTCTGCACCCAACATATAGCTTGCATCTCACTTTCACTCCAAGCTGTTATTCGTCTGTCTCCGTCTTCCTTTGACACTGAACGCCAAAGGCGACAAAGAGTCCTCTAGCATCTCACTTCTACTCCAGTTGATTTTTCCTCTTTCTCCTTCTCTTGAAAAATTACGCTCATGAACACCTATCATCACCGCTTGCTGGATCTCACCGTCCCTGTCCAGTGGAGGTCAGCTTGGATGTTAATCCAGTCGACAGTCTTTCTTTTGCCGCAGCTTTTGCAGAAGGGCACTGATTCTGTGAATTTTAGGCCAGCTCCTTTTTTTCACTAACTGGTCCGCAGACTCATTGCCTACAATAGCACTGTCTCCAGGAACCCATACCGGTATAAGTGTATTTGAGTTCGCTAGTTTTTTAAGTTCTTGGGCTGGGCTGTGGGCTGTGTCCATATACTCCTGCTCCAACACCCTTATTTGTCTTGAAGCCATCTGTATTCCAGATAAGTGCAATCTTTTCAAATTCAGTCCTATGTGTTAGCGGGGTGGGTTGTATCTTGGTTCGATATTATCCAAAAGCGGAATTCCGAGAATAGGGTCGCTCTCCAGCTCTCTCACAAGGTCTAAGAAGTTAGGTTAGCTTAGGTTGAGAAGGGTGGACTAAAGCAATGTGCCCCAGTCCATCACGAGAGATCACTGTGGATCCATTGTGGTCCCCTCGTATAAAACCGGGCTCTAGACTACTGATTATCCTAAAAAGTTAGAAGTCGGTACGTCATGAGCCTGGCTTCTTTTTGTACATACAGGTGCAAAGGTGAAAGATTTAAGATCACCTCAAGTGCTGCAGTAGAAGTGGTTCGCATTTCCCCAGAGATAGTTGTACAGGCCAACCTTTTCGGTTTGCTTAGCTGGGTCTGGAGGTTTTGCGCATAAGTGATTACTGGTCTGACTATTTCTGTATATATCCAATGAGCAATATTGGGTTTTAAGCCCCATGTTTTACCAAGAAGGCTCCTGCAGGTCCAAAGAGAGATCCTAGCTTGCGTTTAATGTGCGCATTCCAGTTCATCTTATCATCCAAGGTTACCCCCAGATATTTGAAAAAATTCGATCCTTTCACCGGAAAGCGTTGAGCATTTGAGTTTGCTCCGGTTCTTCCTATTCGTGAAAGTAACGATAGTCGTCTTTTTTGGGTTCACACTTAACCCAGTTTTTGTGCATCACATTGCTACCATGTCTGGTCCTCTCTGCAGTATGTTTGAGATGGTGTCTTCAAACTTGCCTCGTACTAGGATGGTTATGTCGTCGGCGTAACCTATAACATCTATACCAGATGTGCTCAGTCTGGTTAGCAATAGTTTGACTAAGAAATGGATTTTGGGGTTTCAGCTCTAAGAGCTGACTCCCGTTCGAAGCTCCGTGAGCAACTCTAGTCCTTCTCAAAATCAGTCTATAGTGCAAAATAGAACACGGACCTCGACTGCGACTGCGAAGTTCAACCGAAGTTCAAAACTACGCAGTTCGTGCGTTTGTGCCCCACTTGGCAGAACCTGTTTTGCTTTTCAGCGAAGACGCGCATATTCTTTTCAGATGATCCTTCAGGCGCGAATGTACTTCGGTTTGTATCCGTACGTGCTTCTTTTAGTGGAGTGATTCGGCAATGTCTTGGCCTGTCGGACTCTGTGCTCTTTGGCTCAGTGTTGACTCTACTTTTGTGGTTGCAGGTTGAGAGTACACAGAAAGGCTCTGGTCTGCTATTTCATTGACCGGTGCCCAGTATAAGAAGAATCTGTTTTTGGATTCGTAGTCCCCCTGTGATCCACAGACATATTGGATGGGCTGCTCTAATCCTGGATAAGTTATTTTGTCCAGTTTTTGTTTTAGGTGCGTCTCTCCTCACAGATAATCTCGCCTCCGATGCAATATAGATGTGCAGCGGAGTCAGATCTAATAGAACCTTAATAGCTGCCGTGGAGCAGGTTCTCATGGCTCCTTTTGTGTAGATACATGCCAATGTTTGGGGCTTATCCTGTTTGTTTCTGGCACTTACTAGTTGTGGTGTGCTCTCAGTGGCGGTCACATTACTTATTCAGAAGGGGGGCCACTGACTTTCAGTAGATACTGCCGCATCCGTGGTTTTCCAACTTGCCTAGCTCCGTTTGTTTGTCCTTTGAATATCCGCTTGGTATACTGTTGTCCGTCATTCGCTGGATATGACTTGCCCGCTGCATGCCACCCCCATGGGCGTCCTCTTTCTAGTTTGGATAATTTTTTTTCTTTTGTCTACGCTGATTCTTAGTCCAACTTCTTTGGCCTCTTCGTCTAAGTTTAGGAGGATTGGCGTCATTTAAAGATCTGGACATAATATTGATGTCGTCAGCATAAGCTACCATCCCCTGGTGTCAACGGGGATTTTTCTAATGACATGTTCTAGTGCTAAGATAAAAAGCAATTGGGCCAACCCATCACCTGGCTTCAACCCAGCTCGTGTGGGTCAGTTAGTTCGCTTTGGATTTGAACCTGAGATATGGATACTGTCAACGGACCAGTTTCGCTGGAATTTCGAACTGTAACATGATGTCGATGCTGTTGGAAGTCTCTCCCAGTATTTTTCCAGAACTTGCTTTACGGTGAAGATTTGGTCCGTTCTCGAGCTCTAGTTCTAAATCCGCCTTGATATTCGCCTATGATTTTTTCGGCATACGGTGCTATCCTATATTTCGCCATTAACTTTTAGGATATATAAAGCAGTAAGATACCCCTGTAATTTGCACATCCAAATTCGTCTCCCTTTCTGCGTATTAGGCAGATGATGTTTCTATGCCACTCCTCTGGCATATTTTCGTTTTCTCAGATGAGAAGGATTAGTGCATGGATTGCCATCAACGCAGCTCTTCCGCCTGTCTTCAGAAGCTCCGCTGGCATTCCGTCGATACCCACCACTTTGTTCGTTTTAAGCCGGCCTATAGCTATCTGGACCTCTTTTATCGATGGAGGTGATGGTAAAGTGTTGTCAGCCATTGGGTGGGTAATAGGTGTTTCGGTAGACATGGGACTTCGTTTGTACTTATACAATAACCCACTGCATCATTAGGCCACCGGTCGATACCTTGGGACTCAGTTTCCGGAATCTTACACAATTTTTATTTCTTTAAAGTCCTTGGGCCACGTGTTCCCCTTCTCTGATCGGGAACACTCTGCTGTTCAGGTCCACCCAGAATTCAGCACAGCAACAAGCTGTACAGCCTCTTCGGCAAACGGGTGGAATCAGTCCTTGTAAAACTGAGATAGGTTAGGTTAGGTTGAGAAGGGTGGACTAAAGCAATGTGCCCCAGTCCATCACGAGAGATCACTGTGGATCCATTGTGGTCCCCTCGTATAAAACCGGGCTCTAGACTACTGATTCCAAATATTGCTCTTCCTTATGAAGAGAGTAGTTCTCCATAAAGGAATCATCGCAAGTTCTGATAGATCGGTTAAGGAGAATTTCCCCAAGTACCGATGCCTGGTGCGTGCCAGACTTTCACATTCACACACTAGATGCTCCAGTGTTGGCTCAACATTCTCATCACCACAACGACACAGGTCAGCCATAGGTATTCTCAGCCTTTCTCCATGCCTCCCAAAGGGACAGTGCCCCGTTAGGACCTCTATAAGTTGCCTGCAAATGTCCCTGCCCAGAGCTAGAGTTCCTCCTATCAAGTTTCGGCCAGCAGATTCTTGCTTGCCGGCATCCCGAGAGATTCACCCAGGCCCCCTCCATCTGTCTGAGCGCTTCAATATCAATCATTCCCTTTACACATTCAATGGGACATAGAACCGACTCGTCGGCCAGCTCTATGCTCATCTCCGACCCCCGTCTGCCGTTTCATTTCCAGGGAAGTCACTGTGACCAGGAATCCAGCTAATCTTCAGGTTGTTATTCATACCCACCATCTGCAATATTCTTTTACATTCTCCCATAAGCCTGGATTTAGTAATGTGCGCCTCAACAGCCTTGATGGCAGCTTGGCTGTTAACATAAATAGTTATTGTACCATTCACGCACTGTTTTCGCACAATTAACTCCGCTGCTTTTGTCAGCGCAACTGAGATAAATACAATGGACAGGCCACGTCAAGCGTCCGGATGACAGAAGAATCCTCCAACACAGTAATACACACAAGCTCGAAGGCGCGGTTGCAGGTTCAAGATGGCTGGAGTGTGTGGCAGCGTCCCCAAATTAAAGTCTAAATTCAGAATATCGACAGAATGGAGGGGCAATCGTTGCCGAAAGTCGGCGAATACCAATTCACCGTCACCCCTAGGATAAGTCAAGGAGCTGTGGTTAGGGCTTGAAGAGATTCATAGAAGATTCAAATCACTGATCAATCGCAACGTTCGTTTGTTGGCTTCTAGAACGTTACGCAGTAGACCAGTTGACGAAAGTTGAGACTAGGCCTATTTTTAGAGCAAGACAACTGCAGCGGTATTTCTTTCCCTTTCGCCATTTTCATGATTTATCAAAGAAAAGAAATTTCTAGTAAATACGCTTCCGCTGTGAATATGCTCAGAATTAGCGATGGGGGTAATGTAGTATCATTCTGATACTTTGTATCTGATACTTCTTGGATACTTGAATACTCGAGACTGCTATTGATTCAATGTATCATTTTTTTGTATCGGGTCTTTCAAATTGATTTTGCAGAAGCAAATGATATTTGCATCGCTTTATTGATTTTTCAAGTACAAGGTTTGCCATAATAATATCCTCCAAATGTACTCCCAGAGAGTCCTGACAATAGGTGACTTTTTCGTAAAAAAGAAAATGTTCTTTCTTGCATTTTTTTGCAATTTACGTTGCTACGAATAACAGTGACAGAATCGTCTTGGGTGTTTTACGTGCGCACCTGCAACAGGGGCTTAATCACACGGTCCTCTTCGGACACGGATTGATTTGGTGACGATAATCAGCACCCCTCCGTAATAATAGAGGTATCAGAGTACAAGCCCCTACATGCACCTATTTAAATCTCTGCCGTTGTATGGGTCCCAGCACCCGGTTGATACGCAACTCAACGTCGAGTCCACAAGGAACTCTGTCTGCTTGGGCATAACCACAGCCATCACGTTGCTCCCCTAGGGGCCTCTCCAGTGCCGGGGGTGGAAGTAACCTTTCATGGGCTCCCCGACTCCAGTGAATAACAGTGACAATCTCGGCTTTCAGTACTTGAATTATTTGTAAAGCATTCCTGCAACATCACTCCAGAGAAAGAAGTCCAACGGTGTTACGTTTCCGCGCTTGGAAATTATGCGATTTTCGAAAGCAATAAAGCCATTGTTTCTGTGGCTGTTGGCCATGTAGCCCCTTCCTGTTGAACGTTTCACTGGCATCAATATCTTCTAACACCGGCACTAAAAAATCGTTTATCATATGCCTATAGTGTTCTAAATTGACGGTAATAGTACGTCCTTCATCTTTCATTCCATTTTCATAAATGGCAAACCTACAACTGTCAAAATGACAGATAACATGGGTGCCTTCATAGAGTGAAATCAGCGCGTACTTTTGAAAACTCAATTTGAAAGACCCTGTACTTTGGTACAAGAATTATGAAGTGCAGTATCTCAACTTAGAATGAGAATGAAATAGAGCTAGCCCTAGGGCCCATCGCCCCCCCCCTCCTACAATGCAAAAGTTACAAAAGACGTATGACAACATGAACACTTAACAAACAAAGAATGAAGCGCCTGGAATAATGTTCCGTACGGAAAGTAAGGCCATGCTACAAACAAAAGACTAAATGGATGATGAAGTCAATCCAAATCCTATTCTGGCCATGGACATCACATCTCATCCGTCAGGGTGGATGTAAGATGCAGATTTTCCAGGAAAACAACAATGTACTCCGGTACTACACCGGTTGCCGACAATACTGTATTAGGATTGGTCTTATAATGGCTGTATAGAGCCAATATACCATTGAAGGCCTAAGACCCCCTGTTTTGCCTGAATGTTCAGTTCAGGTAGGAGCGCAGCGCTAAGAACCACCACGTTCACTACGCACCATACGGGCCCATTGTGATCCCTTCAAAAGCTCGTGGGCCCTCAAAAATACTCTAAATCCTTGTAGAACCTAGTTTGTCATGCCCTAACGACCTCAAATCCTCAATGTTGTCGAAGAACAGACTACCGAGCCATCTCATTCGCCTTCCAGCAACCCCTGGGCATTAACACGGGATGTCAGTGATGTCCTGTACAACGTATAGATCGTGACACGTACCTGTACACATCCGTCTCGGCTATCCCTAATCGCATGGCATGTTTCCTCAGACCCAAATGACCCAAAGCCCTAGAAATCCTACAGCTTGTCAGCCCTGCCCACCTAGAGTTAGCTGCCTCTTTAGAACGTTCACCGATTAGCGCTTTGATGCCGCATATCAGTGGGCTAACCTCCTCCTCAACCCTGCTACTTGATGCCGATCCCGCTCTCGCCAGCTCATCCGCTTTTTCGTTCGCTTTTTATATTACTATGTGCCGGCACCTAGCACATCAGTACTCTGTTCTGACTACTACCTTCAGCACTTCTCGAATGTTACTAGCGCACGGTTCTTTGTATCTACATGTTCCTTTCAGAGAAGCTTGCTGTCCAGGATAATTCCAAGATACTTAACTTTCTCCGAGAGCCCAATTGTTACACCCTTCACCGTTGGTAACTGAATTGTTACACCCTTCAGCACTGGTAACACTAAGCCTTCAGTCTTTCTTTTCCTAGTAAACAAAACTATCGCAGTTTTGCCAGGAGCCACTGACAATCCGTGTCCTCCGCACCAGCCATAGGACTCTCTGTAAGGTGTTAATCGCACATATTTTATTCTTCCCTCAAAGATGAGTCCTCTGCACCAGCCTTAGTTATTTTTTTTTATTATTATTTTTATTTTAACTGTAATTTAATTTAAGTGTTGCTTGGTCGTACTGAAAGTTGTTTATAAATAAATTAAAGAGATCGCGGTATTTGTTTATAAAACTAGGATACTAAATTATCTTTGTTCAACAAACAAAACAGGAAACTTAAAGCACCCCGCTCTACCGATGTTTTATTTTATTTATTTCTTTTTTTTTCTAAATATTAAAATGAACATTAAACTTAAGAGACAACGAAACAAACAATTTTTACTAATATGCCTTTGGAAATGCCTCTGTAAATTTTACGCAAATTAAATTTAAATAAAAAGAAAAAATATAAATAATAAAGGGAAAAAAACAACAAAAACATACAAAAAAAGACTTGATAAAATGGCTTACCAATTAAAAAAGAAAATAAGTTTCAAATGTACGAAATTACAACTCCTTGATATAATAAAAGAAAAAACAAAAACAATTTATCTTATGTGCTATATATTTGTATATATCTCAATAGTTTGAATATATAATGGAAGAAAACTACACAAATTATTCGCCAAAATAAATTTAATTGAAAACGAAGAAAAAAAAATATAAAAAAATGAAACATAAAAATAAATAAATTTATATTATTATTATTAAATTAAATCGACTAACACAATTGGATACAAGAATATAGAAATGTATAAAACAAATTGCAACAATAAAATTCGTAACATTTCTCCACAACAAACACAAGAATAATATTAAAGAAAAAACAAAACAAAATAAAGTCTATATATTTCACAAAACAAAGAAACAAAAGAAAAATTGCAGAAAACAACAAGTTGGAGACGAAGAAACCCCAGAAATAAAAATCAAAAACAAAAACAAAGTAATGAAAGAATTTCTGCCACATATACGACATGTAAATAAGAGAATAAAAGAAAAAGAAATATAAAAAAAAATAATAATAAAAAATACATAAATAAAAAGGAAGTAAGTAAGTTATGTTGTTCATTGTTTAAATCTACACATTGCCAAACTCCCTTCTCTCTCCCCCCGGGTGGTTGTAGTTAGAGTCCACACCACTTCCCAGGACCTACCCACAACATTTCTACAGGATCACAACCGGGTTTAGTGCGAATTTAGATCCTGTCCTTGTTGTTGTTGTTTGAAGCGGGGGAAGATACGCATCTTGAGCACTCAGACAATTATTGCCCATTGCACTCGAGTCCGCCAGTCTCTACCCGAACTTTTTCATCCTCCGCACGAATTTCAAGAGCTCAGGTAGGGAACGAGAACGGAGTTCTTCCATCCTCATAACATCGACGCCGTATACGTGCACTCTCGCAAAAGAGTAAGCTGGACACTCGAGAAGGAAATGCTCCATTGTGTCGTCGCTCTCGTCGCAAGCAGTGCACATGGGGTCGTCAATGATTCTCAATCTGACCATGTGTAGGCCATACGAGTTATGCCCTGTGAGGATACCAACCATACTACTACATTCTTTCCTGCACAATTTGAGAAGAAAAGAAACGGTTCGTCCACTTGGTCCGTCAACAAGGTTTCTGGTCTGCCGCATTCCCGGAAAAAGCGCGCCATCTCTCAATGTGTAATTAAAGGTACGCGTCGACTAGGGCGGACGGGCCAGACCGGGCCGCATCGCAAAAATCCGCCTGCCATACATTGTTATGGAAGTGCGTCCACTGAAGGCGGGCCGCATCGGTGTGCGACGGATTTTGCTGGCGGATCGCTTTGCGAGCGGATTTCTGATAGAGCAGATGGGCGCCCCGGCTCGTCCCACCTCGTCCCATCAGAGTGGACACAGCGAAACAGATGAGGTCGGCATTTTTCGTCTGTCGTGATTCGTCCCAAGTGGACGCAGAAACAAAAATCCGTCCCGCACCGTTGCGATGCGGCCCGCCTCTAGTGGACGCGTACCTTTACTCACCCACTCAGCAATGGCAGCCCTAATAGAGGCTACCGGCACATCGAAAACTGGTTCTGGTCCGACCATGGCTGACTCCGATCCTGCCTTTGCTAATGCATCAGCTATTTTATTGCCAGTTATACCCTGGTGGCCTGGAACCCATATGAGCTTTAAGTCATTGAATCTGCCAACAGAATTCAACCGTTCTCTACACTCACATACCATCTTTGAAAAGACGATTCGATTATCTAGGGATTGTAGAGCGGCCTGACTGTCGCTGCAAATGCAAATCATCCTGCCTCTTCATCTTCCCTCTATAATCCATTCTACTGCCTTAAGGATCGCATATAATTCAGATTGAAATACCGAAGAATGTTTTCCTAGGGCGAAAGAGTACCTGAGATCTTCAGTCTGCAGATACATTCCAGCTCCCGACCCGTCTTCAGTCATTGAGCCGTCCGTGTAGAATATATCAGTGAATCCGCTAAGCAATGCGGACTGGTTTTCCCACTCCTCCCTACTCGGGATCTCCACCTGATATTTTCTATTGAGCATACAGATCGAAGTCATAGCAACCGAAGGCATATCGAAGATGGGGTTCGCAGACAACCTTCGAGCCATTTCTCCACAGGCCTAATCTCATTAGTCTGTGTGTAGCTCTCATTGCTTCCGCCTGTACAACAATGTCAAGCGGTGGCAAATTGAGCAGAGCATCGAGTGCCGCACCCGGTGTGGTGCGAAAGCCACCTGTTACACCGATGCAGACTGTCCTCTGTAGTTTAGCAAGACTAGCTCTAATGTATGCACACTCGGACTTAGTCCACCAAACCACTGATGCATAGATTGGGATGGGTCTTATGATGGCCGTATCTAGCCAATATACCATTGAAGGCCTAAGACCCCATGTTCTTCCAAATACTCTCCGGCACTGCCAGAATGTTACTAGCGCACGGTTTGCCTTTGTATCTACATGTTCCCTCCAGAGAAGCTTGCTATCCAGGATAATTCCAAGATACTTAACTTTCTCCGAGAGCTGAATAGTTTCCCCCTTCAGCATAGGCAACACTAAACCTTCTGTTTTTCTTTTCCTAGTAAACAAAACTAGTGCGGTTTTGCTAGGACTCATAGAAAGTCCATGTCTTTCACACCAGCCATCTATAACCCATAGGACTCTCTGCATTTTGTCGCAGACATCCCTGAGCGATAGCCCGACAGCTAGTGCAGCCACGTCATTCGCGTAAGCTTGTACGTGAATATTCAGATCTTGCAGTTCGAGAAGCAGAGAGTCAATGAGCATACTCCACAATAATGGCAAAAAGGACCCCGCCTTGAGCACAGCCCTTACTGACCCCCGTTGTAGCATATTGCCTATCCCCCGCCTCCGTGAATAGCATTCTCTGTGTGAGCATGGAGTGAATCCACTTGACTAAAATGTCATCCACCCCATGTCTTTTGGCAGCATCACACAGTGATTCGAAGGGTGCACTATCAAAAGCACCCTCAATGTCCACAAAAAGGCCCAGCACGTACTTTTTCCGGTCCAGCGCCCCTTCTATTCTGGATACCAGAGAGTGGAGCGCTGAATCACAAGACTTTCCGCTCTGATACGCATGTTGTTCCGAACAAAGAGGATGCGCTCTGAGAGCCACTTTCTTAATGTGCTTCTCTACCAGTCGTTCCAGACTTTTCAGAACAAACGATGTTATGCTGATTGGCCTAAAACTTTTGGGCAAAGTATAGTCGTCTCTCCCTGGCTTTGGGATGAACGCTACTCTGACCGGTTGCCAAGAAGATAAGGGACGTATCCATGCGCCAAGCATGCAGAAAATATCTTTCTGAGGATCGGCACTAAAACAATAGCCCCCTCTTTCCTGTCCTTAGTTCCCGGAGGATTCAAGATCGGTTAGGAGAGGGCTGACAAAGCAAGAGGAAAAAAAACTGTTACAAAATGGGGTCGTGCTAGAATGCCTACGCCACTGCCACATATAACACATGAATTTTGGCGTTGGGTCATACTCCGGGACGCGGTCAAAGTCGGAGTGTAACGACAGTTGTTTCGAGATTAGGGGGTTTCTTGGAAAGCTAATTTTGTCCTTTGAATAGAAATGAAAAGAACCAATTTGCTGCCTCATCAGACGTAAGAGATATGGCGAAAATTGTGAAAACGTACGCAACACACGCTTACACCCAATCGGGGGTTGAATATTCAAAAATCCTGAAAGGTGTTTTTAGATAAATATAAATAAAGCCCGAGCAAGTAAATACCAATTCGAAGTCTTGTCACTCCGAAGAGATGTGACGGAATTCGTGTTCAACCCTTTTATACCCTCCTAGGGGTTGAAAACCTTGAAAACGGGTTTTAGGAGACTTCACAGGCCCGTGAAAGAATTCGATATCTAATCAAACCTGAGGGACATGGCTAAATTTGTGAAAATGTATACAACCTCCTTGCACCCCCTTAGGGGTTGAATTTTGAAAAACCCTGAAAATTCTTTCGAGGCATTTATGTGAAGAATCCATAGAATACTAGAAATTAATTTCATATTTCAGAAGACATAAGAGATATGACGAAATTCGTGAAATTATATCCATTCCGTTTCCATTGTTAATTTTTTGCCCATCTTCCGTACGTTAATTTTTTTTCATCTAAATTACTACTCAGCAGATTTACATAGGGTCTTTCAACAAGGACGTTCAATTTTTAAATGTAAATAAAACAAGTTGCGTGTGAGATATTGTAACGACTCATTTTCGTGCCGGGGTATGTTCAGCGGTTGCCAGGTTCGTTACAAATATTTATTTTTGTTTCTGACTTCACTTTAATTCAATTTGGTTTAAATAACACATTCAAATTCAAAATTCATATTATACACTTCAAAATTCATGTTGTCTTCTGCACTGGCGTCGCAACTCGTCGTATCTCGTCTTGGCTCGTTGTTTCGATCCGTCGTATCTCGTCTTGGCTCGTTGTCTCGGCTCGTCGTCTCTCGTCTCGGTTTGTTGTCTCGTCGTCTTTCGCCTTGTCTCTGCATTGCCTGCTCGTTCTGCCCTGTCGTCTCGACTCGTGGTATCTCGTCTTGGCTTGCTGTCTCGGCTTGTCGTATCTCGTCTCGGCTCGTCGTCTTTCGTCCTGTCGTCTCGGCTCGTCGTATCTCGTCTTGGCTCGTTCCTGCTATTGTTCTGTGTTCATTGCCTCTCGTCGTAGGGGACGTCTTCTGGCTGGTTGCTCGTGATGGCTACCCTTGACTCCGGGTGTTTGTCCTACTGACTATGATTGGCTTTGACTATACTAAGCGGACTTACAAAGCCTCAGCCTTAGCATCGACTCGGCATCCTCACTACAGTCCCAAACTACTCGAAGCGGACTTAGAAAGCCTCAGCCTGCTCGTAAGATGGTACCGGTTGTTATTTCTTTAGTCTCCTTCTACAATTTGGCTTACTTACAAAGCCTCAGCCCAAACATAGGTCGACTTGATTCGGAACACAGTTTCTCAGTTTTTACTCCGGCGGAATTATAAATTCACAACCTTTGCCACTGGCAGATCGCTGCCGACTGCCTGCCTTCTGGTCAAATACTCAGCCGAAGGCTGACCCCGAAGGGCTCAGTCGGCATAAAGATGAGTCGCGTCCAGTGTTGCCAACTGATTTTTTGTTAAGTAAGTAGATTTCTTGCAGCAAAGTAAGTAGAAAAGCAAAATAGGTAAGTAGATAAGGTAATAAGTATTTTTTATTAATTTAACATAAACATAAACATATATTTATATCAATTTTTAACAAAGAATTCGTACAATTAATTAGAATTTCAGTGATCAGATTTATATCTTTGCAACTGTAGTTACTATTTCGATTTTTACTAAAATTAGTTCTTTCTTTATTATCTTAATTTTAAATCCAAGGAAAAATTTTATAATAAAAAACCTTGCTTGTTAAATCCTACCTAACTTACAAACTAACTTATAATCTAATTTAAAACAAAATTAAAATAATTAGGGAATAATAATTACTTACAATATGTAAAATATACAAGTATGTATTATAGGAAAGATGAAATTAGCGGGTTGTCTACCAATTGGGACCGTAACAAAAATGAGGAAAGTTTGGATTCGGCCAGTTCCTGTATAGTATACACACCAGCATCAGCGTGTAGTATTCTAGTTGAAAAGTAACAAGCCAATCGTATAATACTCTGGATGAATACTGAACTCCGATTTATATTGTAGTTGGGGATAAAGTAGAATTACGTCTGGGAGTCTGTCTGATCGGTCTGTCGCGTTGGACGGTTTTTTGAACTGGTCCCGGGAATTGTTTTGTCAATTAATTTGTCATTGTTATTAATAGTCAATTTAATGTTCATTCAATAGTTTAAGTCCATATTTATAAGTGCAATTGGTGTTTTTAATATAATTTATTTATACGTGCTTTCGACTGGGAGTTATGCTTTGAATCCGGAAGTTGTGACGTGGCATGTCAACTAATAACCGAGACAATCCTTAAAGGAATGAATCTTTTTGTTCCTTCCAACAACAAAAGAATCAGGCCGTCGAAGGACTCTTGGTTCAATAAGGACTGTCTTGGTGCAATAAAAGCCAAAAAGAATACGTTCCAAATATTTAAAAACAACCCAACTGCTGAAAATAAGATCGCACTAAAATTATCAAGAAATTCCTGCAATAGTATCTTGAAACGTGCTAAATTTGCATATGACCAAAATCTTCGACGAAAGATCGTCGACAACCCCAAGAGCTCCAGATCTTTTTGGTCATTTGTTAAATCGGTCAACAACAATTTTGTAAAGACTTCTACACCACCTCTTCTCGATGGTGACCGAACCGTTGTAGATCCCGTGGAAAAAGCCAACCTTTTGGCAGCAAGTTTCGCTAGAAATTCTAGACTTCCACCTTCGAATCAGAGTCCCCTCAATCTCCCAGTATGTAATTCCTTGCTGCCTCCCATTCGTTTTCGAACTAGGGTTGTTTCCAAGATCCTGCAAGGGCTCAGTGTCTACAAGTCTGCTGGACCGGATGGTATCCCCCCCCCCCCCCATAGTCCTCAAGAAATGCTTTTCCTCTCTGGCTAAACCGCTTCGCAATCTCTTCTATCTTTCATACTCTTCAAGGTGCTTTCCTCAGATGTGGAAAGTTGCGAATGTTCAGCCGATTCCCAAAAAAGGAAACAAAGCGGATCCCGCTAATTACCGCCCAATAGCCATTACATCCGTGCTCGCTAAAGTAATGGAAACTGCTGTCAATCGCAACATAATCAAATACCTGATGGACAAAGATCTGATCCACGATCGCCAATATGGGTTCCGTTCCGGTCGTTCAACAGGTGACCTTTTAGTTTACCTAACGGAACGCTGGAACTCGTGCATCCACAAATTTGGTGAAGGTCAAGTGCTTGCCCTTGACATCGCTAAAGCGTTTGACAGAGTTTGGCACCAATGTCTCTTAGTAAAACTTAAAGCCTTTGGCTTTAGTTCAACCTTTCTTAAATGGATTGAGAGTTTTCTCTACAAACGTTCTATACGAGTTGTATTAGACGGAATAACTTCATCCTCTTTTCCAATCGATTCCGGTGTACCCCAGGGCTCAGTTTTATCTCCAACCCTATTTCTCGTCTTTATTAACGACCTTCTGTGACAACAGCAGTGAACAGTGAAATTTAGGCAGTCCTTTATCCTCCGAACATCAGTAATGTGGAACGCATTGCCGGCCGATCTGTTTCCTGATAAGTATAACCTTCAGCAGTTCAAAAACAACGTCCACCGACACTTCAGACGCTTCCCTCCCGTTCCACCGACCTAAATCCCCTGCGACACCATTTTATCCCCAACCTATGTCGTTTTAGCTGTGCGTTCGCATTAAAGGGTGACCCCCTAAGTTATAACGACGGCCGTAAAAAAAAATAAAAAAAAAAAAAAAACGTGTGTGCCTGTTGTATGTCCTTTATTAAGGACCCCCATTCAGTTGCTACTTGAAACTAAAAGACAATAATCAGTGTTTAATTTCATATCTTGAACTGGGTAAGTCATCGAAAAAAAAATGTCCTTTTTGAAGGACTTTCAAATGGGAGGTGCAGGAAGGACTCACTCGATTTCTTACATATTTATCCTTTTCCTTGGAACCATTTAAAAATGAACGTGTACAAAATTTCAAAATCGTAGCTTGAAGCGTTCAAAAGTTGTCGAAAAATATTGTTGAACACGTGTCTTAAGGACATTTTGTATGGCAGGTACCAGAAGGAGTAAACGGATTTCGCTGATTAGTAAACTCGAACCTCATTTTTACTCAAAACTAATTTGTACAGAATTTCCAATCCATAGCTAAAAGATTACTTGAGTTATAGTAAGTTCCGTAAATTAAGTGAAGACGTTTTGACAGGGTATTTGTATGGCAGCTACACGAAGGACTAATAGGATTTTCTTCATAATCATACATTTAGCTCGAACTATTGGAAAAATAACACAAACAAAATTTCAATGTCGTAGTTTAAACCCTTCTGAAGTTATCGACCAATAATCTTGAACACGTGTTTTAAGGACATTTTGTATGGCAGCTACCCGAAGGAGTAGGACGATTTTGCCCGTTAACGAACTTAGCCTTACAAATTCAACCAAACATCCAGATTCAAAATATCAAGATCGTAGGTGATCTTTCTTGAGTTATCGTGTTCACGGACAGACGGACGGACGGACGAACGTCAAGCGAATTTGAGGTTTTTGGCCACAAATAAACACAAAATAATATTGTTACATGTAAACCTGGCAACCGCGCAACCGTGCAACTCGATCGTTTCACATAATGAAAACAACAACAACCGAATACCTAGTTGCAAAATAACCCAATCAGAAACCTAGCTGAAGATAAGCCGAAACAACACGATTGTATCTCTCTTCTTACCGAATGCTCTCCGTACATAAACCACTGAACGAAGGTCAAAATCGAAAGCTCTAAAGCCTTCGAGAAACATCCACACCACCGGTGAACATTCAAGACTGCAACCGGCTAGTATATAAGCAGGTAAAGCGTTCAGCGAAGACACAGTAATTTTGATTACGTCGACTGCGACAGCCAGCGTGTATACGCGACCGTGTTGAAAGAGAACGAAAGTGAACGAATCAAGCGATATATGGTATAAGCGGGCGGTATTGCCATACAGTGCGAATTATTGTGCGAATAGAATTAATAGTGCGATTGAATAAATTATCACTTATTTTTATTTTAACCGAATTGTGTTTTACTTGAAATCCCGGCGAACCCCTAGCTCGCAACAATATACAGGGTGTTTGGTACTCCGTGCACGACCTTGTAAGGGGTTATTCCTTGATATATTTGGAGAGAAAAATTGTTCCACAGGGTGGGTCAATTTTCAATAACAGTGGAGATACAGGGTGGTTAAGAAAAGTGTTTTTGACCGGTACCCTTACTCACTTAAAACGTTATATCTTGAAAACGAATAATCACAAGGCAACGTGTTATAACTCGTTTTTTAGACAATCGAATTATCTTTCATTTGATGTAACAGTCTAAATTGTAACTGCACCCAATCTTGAGATATTTACTCGAAAACACCAATTTTTGCTACGTGAACCCTTAAAATTCAGTGATCAATGTAGTTTTTCTCAGAGAACCCCATTATAAACATGTCATTTTAATTTTATTTTTTTATGTGCCGTATTATTACCTACAAAAGCTGCATACATATGTATGAGTTACGATTAACATTTTGGAAGTAATAGGTAAAAATACATATCGCATAAAAATTAAATATTTCAAAAGTCAGTGCCATAAAGTGGACCTCGTTTAATTTGTCGGTAGTACTGAAGTATTTTTATTGCCCATTTATTACTATTTAAAGTATGTAGGAAAACAATGAAATGTAACTGAGTTTCAACATAATTGATGCTTTTACCTGGATGTGGTAGGTAATACTGGGTGCGGTACTAAGCCTTTTTTAATAGGGTGCCTTACAAAATAAAAAGCCTATAAAAGCAAAACTACCTTCATATTTTTATCAGTTTTAGTTACGTTGCTAAAAGAAGAAGGTGTCAGTAGAATAAAAAAAATAATTTCGAAATGTCTGAGTACTCCAATGAAGAATATGCTGACATTGTGTTAATTTATGGAGAGTGTCGCGAAAATGGACAAGCCGCGCGAAGGCTTTACCATCAGAGACATCCCCATCGACGGACACCTGACAGGAGAGTATTTCAGGACGTTTACAGGAGAATTAGGGAAACTGGCAGCGTTAGAACAAGGAGAGTAAATGCAAATCCTGCGCCTATAATCGCTGTTCAGATTGATGAAAGAATACTGCAAGCAGTGCAAAATGATCCATCGATCAGTATCCGACGCTTGGCATTGCAGTTTAACATATCTACTTGGAAGGTTTGGAGTATTTTAAAAGTAGAACGCTTCCATGCCTACCATCACACACCAGTACAGGAGCTGCTACCCATTGATTTCCGCAAACGGATGGAGTTTTGCAATTGGCTCCTTGAACGACAAATAGATGACGACAATTTTTTCAACAATATTCTGTGGACGGATGAGTCCCAATTTACCAGAGACGGTATCACAAACTTCCACAACCTACATACGTGGGCTGAGAGCAATCCACACACAAGAAGAGCGGCATCATTTCAGCACAGATTCAGCGTCAATTTATGGGCAGGTGTGATTGGTGACGATTTACTTGGACCTATTAGGCTTCCGCGTACTCTAAATAGCTCCAATTACTTACAGTTTTTATCAAATGATCTACAGGACTTATTGGATGATATTCCACTGGTACGATTGGCTTCCATGTTTTACCAACACGATGGTGCTCCTGCTCATTACGGCCGACAGATCACAGATTGGTTAAATTCCAATTATAGCAATCGCTGGATCGGTAGAAATGGACCGATACACTGGCCTGCAAGATCTCCTGATCTTACTATTATGGATTTCTTTGTATGGGGACGGATGAAGGACCTAGTCTACGCAACGCCAGTAGAAACATTGGAAGATCTAAATATCAGGATCGATGCGGCAGCAATAGAAGTAAGGCAGCAGTTGAGGAATATGAATACCAAGAGAACACTCGCCAAACGAGCTTTAGCGTGCATTCAAAATGAAGGTGGCCATTTCGAACATTTATTATAACAAAATTTTTTTAAATAAAACATAAAAACCATTATTAAATTCTTTTAGTTCAAACAAGTAGTGTAGATCAACATGCACATGCACTGACTTTTGGAATATTTAATTTTTATGCGATATGTATTTTTACCTATTACTTCCAAAATGTTAATCGTAACTCATACATATGTATGCAGCTTTTGTAGGTAATAATACGGCACATAAAAAAATAAAATTAAAATGACATGTTTATAATGGGGTTTTCTGAGAAAAACTACATTGATCACTGAATTTTAAGGGTTCACGTAGCAAAAATTGGTGTTTTCGAGTAAATATCTCAAGATTGGGTGCAGTTACAATTTAGACTGTTACATCAAATGAAAGGTAATTCGATTGCCTAAAAAACGAGTTATAACACGTTGCCTTGTGATTATTCGTTTTCAAGATATAACGTTTTAAGTGAGTAAGGGTACCGGTCAAAAACACTTTTCTTAACCACCCTGTATCTCCACTGTTATTGAAAATTGACCCACCCTGTGGAACAATTTTTTTCTCCAAATATATCAAGGAATAACCCCTTACAAGGTCGTGCACGGAGTACCAAACACCCTGTATAACTTTTTTTCGTCCGAGGCTTGGTTCTATGCGTTACAAACTTTTGGGCTGGATTAAACTTATATAATAAATAATAAATTAAAATATGACTGACATGTAAATAAAGTAAAAATATAATAAAAAATATTGTAAAAAAATGAGAAAAGGAAAAAAATGCAGTAAGCGGCAGTAAGAATTAACAAAAGGTAATTTATTTATTTTTTTAATAAGTATTGTTTGGTTTTTTTTTGGTTTGAATTTTTTTCGATAAAATGATAAAATAAAACATGGATGGATCTTCTCGGTTGAAGACCTTCCGCCCCCTCATTCCTCTCTTTAGGGGCCGTATTCTAATATTTTCTAAAAGGACAGATATGGCTATGGTAGGGTGGGCTAGACAGCGCACAACAACAGCGCCAGTCTAGTTGAAGGGAGTTTTCTCAGTCTCTCATGAAATTGCGCCCAGAATATTGGCAGATTTTTTTTAATACGGACTCAGAAAAAAACCTGAATGACAAGGAAACAAAGTGGTTGTTTTTATTTATTTGGTGCAGTTTTTTGCGTAGGACTCACAGGAAAAGGACATGGAAGTGCTGAATGAGTGCGTCACGCAAAAAAACCGTTACATGCTGAACAGATTCAAGGAGTGATTCTGCGCCAAATCTGACAGGAAAGGGACAGCTAGGGCACACGACATCGAAACAAGGAGATTTATGAAAATCTTTAGAGCTACAGCAGCAAGTGCTCCCAAGGTCCGTGAGACGACCTTGAGCCTTGAGGTAGCCAAGAGAAACGCGAAAAAAAAAAGGAAGAGGCAAGGGCTGAAACCAAGACTCATCGGGAATTCACACAGCTTTTGAAGATATGGCAGAAGTTCGGGTAAGTTGACTGTATCCCTGCTTGGCCAGTGTCCTTCACGTCCCAACGGCCTCGTACTTTATACAGAGCGACTTTGAACGTGAAAGCTGACTCCGGAACTTAAGACTTTCTTTGAATGGGTTGCGGGGGTGTTTCGCTCTCCAAAGCGACTTAAATTTTTGAGGACAACTAAAATATAAACTAGAAGTGAGTCAGACTTCTTCACACAACGTTAAAAACATTCGAAAGACTTTTAAATTAAAGTTAAGGCTGCCACAGAATCGAAACGTGAAAAAAAAAATAACAACAAAAAGCGAAACTTCTCCACTTACCAAAAATGCACTACAAGAATCCCGGTAACATCCCCCCCGGTAACATCCCCCCCGGTTTCCACACAAATCGACACCGAATAAAACTGCCGCGCCTACTCAAGAACAACCGAACCGAAAACTGCCGTCGACTCACTCGAAAAAAATTATCGCCACCAGCCGCCACCACCACCGGCCAGCAACCACTCGACCTAACCTAACTTTTCATACACAATTTTCGCGCGGATTTTTACACACATTTTCCATAGATTCCGTTCTGATAATGCGGTAATTTGAACGCGCGACACTTTGCGCACCGTTCGAAACTATTTTCCCGGAAAATGGAGCAAATTTCTCGGGAAAAATGACGAAAAACGCGAAAGTTTACGCGGAAAGACGCAGCTGACTTGAACAGTGAAAAAAAAAAAACTCAAGGAAGAAAACGAACACGAACGAAGTGAAGCGAGACAGCCCGATCGGTGAAGAAAACATTGACAGATGGGAGCAAAAACACTGAAAATTCTGGTGGAAGCATACGCTGAATGTAACTCGCAGGTTGGTGTCTAGGCTTTAATTTAGTTTTTGTATCGGCTTTTTCGAGTCTCGGCTAGAGGCAAACATCCGCTTTTTCAATTTTTAATGCAGTTAACGGTTTTGAAAAAATCTGATGTGGATAGAGGGCGCTGATTTCGGTTTTCCGTTATTATTTCAACAGCCTTTTTTTTTGGAGTTTGTTTGTGGGCGAGGAGGTGGGTTAGGGGAGTGTTTTAGTAGACAAATTTTGGCTTTCTAGATCTCAGCAACGGCTTGGGCTAGAACGCTGAAACTTGGAATTTATGTAGAGTTTGAAGAGTGGAGTAATTTTTTTTAAAAAAAATTTTCGATATCAGTGTAGGAGGGTTGAAGGAGTGGGGAGAAAACAATGCGTCCGAAACACTCGAAAGCTGAGAGCGAAACATTCTAAAATCCATTTCTCCTAAGCGGTTGACGTCACACAAAGTTTAAACTAGTTGTGTATTTGTAGTTATACTACAGACGGGAAATAAAATGTTGTGGCGGCACAGTGACGTGCGGCGGTAAGGGGTGAAAAACTTTAGATTAAAAAACTAGATGAAATACTGAACTCCGATTTATAATTTAGTTGGGATTATATTAAAAGA
This sequence comes from Beris morrisii, assembly GCA_951812415.1. Taxonomy (NCBI): domain Eukaryota; kingdom Metazoa; phylum Arthropoda; class Insecta; order Diptera; family Stratiomyidae; genus Beris; species Beris morrisii. Next base: position 7,263,111 of record OX638314.1, on the reverse strand, counting down.
ATGAGGAGTACACATACAATTATTGCATGACCACTGTATAGTGACTACTCGATGGATGGTTAAACGATTTCTTGAGTTATAGTGAGTTCCATAAATTAAGTTGGGATATTTTAACAGAATTTTTGTATGGCAACTACATGAAGAACTTACGGGATATTTTTCATATTAATACCTTCAGCTGCGACTATTATAAAATCAACGGATACAAAATTTCAAAGTCGTAACTTAAAGCGTTCTAAAGTTATCGTTCAATATTGGTGAACACGTGTTTTAAGAACTTTTGTATGACAGCTACCCGAAGGAGTTGATGGATTGCGCTAATTAATGAAGTCAGTCTTGCTTTTGATATAAAACTAATTCCTGTAAAATTTTGAATCCCTGCTTTAACTTGTACTAGAGTTATAGTGGATTCTGTAACTTGTATACATTTTTGAAGGACTTTTGTACGCTGCTACACGAAGGACTCATTCGATTTGCATCATATTCGGAACTTTCGTTTCAAACATGGTAAACTTTAAGTATTCAAAATTTCAAGTTCCTAACTTGAAGCATTCGAGCAATAATTGTGAATACGTGTTTTAAGGACTCTTGTATGGGAGGTACCCGAAGGAGTGGAAGGATATGGCCCATTAACGAACTTAGCCTTACTTTTTCCATTTTACAGGTGGTGACCAAATTTCAACTTCCTGGGCCAACGCGTTCTTGAGTTATCGTGCAAACGGACGGACGGACGGACAGACGGACGGACGGACGGACGGACGGACGGACGGACGGACAGCAAATGGATTTAGGGTTTTTGGCCACAACTTAACACAAAATAATATATAACTTTTTTCGTCCGAGGCTCGGTTCTATGCGTTACAAACTTTTCGGGCTGGATTAAACTTATAATACTCTATATGATTTCATCTAGAGTATAAAAATGTCCGTCTGTCCGCCGTACACGCCGTACGCCGTACGCCGTCCGCTGTGCGCCGTCCGTCGTACACCGTACGCAAAATCTTTTGAAGGCGCGTAGCTCCCGAAACCGTTGAGGTATTAAGTTGAAATTTTTAATGGTGAGTAGATTGGGTAAACTCCTATGACTGGTATCTTTCCGAAGGGTGTGGGTGTAAGGGTGGATGATTGGGGAGCGTTTTAGACGAAAAATTTTGGTTTCCAGATCTCAGGAACCACTTATGCTAGGAGGCTGAAACTTGGATCTTATGTAGTACCATGATAGTGGACCCATTTGCAAAAAAATGGTCGATAAGGGTTGAGGAGTGTGGAAGTGGGGAGGATAACAATGAGTCCAAAACGCTTGAAAGACGGGATTGAAACATAATATCTCCTGAACGATTGATGTCAGAAGATTGAAACTTTGTGGTTGCCCTTAGGGATACTTCAAGATTAGACAAAGGCTAACATTTTAAAGGGGGGTTGTGGGTGTGGGGGGTGAAAAACTTTGGATTACAATATCTTCCGAACCAATTACTTTTAGACATGTCGAGCTATCAAAGCAATTTTACTTCTGCGGGCTATTTATTATATATAAGCGCCTAGAAACGTTCTTCAAATTGTTCGATATCCAACCCCTAAGGGGGTGTAAAGTGGTTGTGTACATATTCACGAATTCTGATATATTTCTTAGGTATATTGGGACTTGGAATTCACTTTTACTTCTATAAGCTTTAAACATAGTCGGAGAAAAAACCGATTTAAGTATTTTTCCCTATTAAACCCCCTGGAGGTATTGTTGAAGTTTTCACTGATTCCGAAAATCTCTTAGGTTTAATGTGATCGAGTTCGCTCTTACTTCTATGGAATCTTCTATTGATATAAAAAATACGTAAGTAAATAAAAAGAATCTGCCAATGGTCTGGGCGAAACTTTATTATTTTTCTGGTTAAAGTTTGTGAGCGGTCAAAGTCGGAGTATATCATGAGTTGTTTTAAGATTATTAAATTTCTTGGAAAATTAATTTTGTTCTTAAGGGGTTAGGCCACTCTAGAGCCCTCAAAAAAGGCCTAACTTTGACAATTTATTCTGGGAGTAAGGAAAAAGGAATCGAATTTCTCTCTTTCAGGCTTTATTAAACATGTATTTGAGTGTATAAAAAAAATTTTATATTGACATTTTGATGCAAAATGGCGGCTACTGGGCCAATCTTCGGAATCACCCTTTTCAAGAGGGCCTCTACGGGCGACGGTGATTCTAGGAACTCGTGCTATCTGAAACAAAATAAAGAACGGGATCTTAATCTACATAAGACTTGCTCGCAAAATGGCGGACTTGTAAAAAAAAGGTTCAATTTTTGACCGAAAAAATGAGCAGTAAATTGTTTATAAAAAAAAAAGTTGCAATGATAACAAAAAAATCGTACGTAGTTTACTGGATAATGTTACTGTGAAGCTACAGTTAAAATTTCAAGTGGATACGTGCGATAGTCTCCGAGTACCATCGTCGCCCAATTTGAAAAATGCAGTTTCGAGAAAAACGTGTTTAAAGTTTTACGTGCTGAAAATTTTGTTATACCTTCAGTCTGCGATGCCTGACTGACCCATACAGCTGTATTGATGAACTAGCACTTCCTAACGACCTTTTGGGAACCATTAGAGCCCTCAGGCCCCGTTGGTACATTAATGCAGAGGGTATGAGTCGTAAAAAGGGGACACAAGGAAGCCCGCCGCGGCAGGTAGAAAATGCGCTCGTCGCCCGCTTCGAACGCTTCGACACTACAGCGGATTGGACAGGGAAACATTTTTTTTTTCACTATTCTACCGATTGAATAATGTTTTTAGGACCCTAAAGTGTACTTTAAGCAAAAAAAAAAAATTTCGATTTTTTGAAAATCCTAGACTGGCCTAACCCCTTAAAATAAAAATATTTAAAATAACGATTTTTAGCCGATTAAACATTGGAAAAGCCTGTGTATCGTAGACTATTCGAATTTCGGTGTATCATGTACACTAGAAGCCCATCGAAGTAAAAGCGAATTTGTTGCCTTATCAGACTTCAGAGATATGACGAATTGTTAAAACGTATACAAACCCATTACTTCCACTTGGGGTTTGAATTTCGAAAAAATTGTGAAACAGGTTTTTAGACGGTTTCATAAGAAACAACTTGATATCTCTTGAGACACGAGGGATTTTGAAAAATTTGTGAAAACGTAAGCAAACTCTTCACACCTCTTGGTTCTTGAAATTCGAAAAATCGTGAAATTAGTTTTTAGGTCATTACATCAAATGCTGTAATAACCAATTTCATATCACATCAGAACTAAGGATGGCAGAATTTGTGAAATCATATGCAAGCCCTTCGGGGTTAAATATCCAAAAATTGAGAAATAGGTTTGTAGGCGAATATATGAAAAGCCTATGGAAGTGAAAAGCGATCTAATATCTCATGAAACCTAAGAAATATGTCGAAACTTTGAAAAGCATACAACCCCCTTACACTCATTAGGATTGAATGAATTCGATATATCATCAGATATGCAACCTCCTTACACCCACTTGGGGGTTGAATATCCAAAAATTCTGAAAGGAGTCAATAAATAAATATGAAGACAGCACGAGAAAGTAGGAACCAATTCAATTTCTTATCACTTCTAAAAGAAATGACGGAACTCGTGAAAACGTGTTCAACCCGTTTATACCCTCTTAGGTGCTGAAAAAGGAAAAAACTTAAAAACCAGTTTTAGGCGATAATTACGCAAGCACGTGAAAGTGAAAAGATATTCGATATCTGATAAGACGTGAGGATATAGTAGAATTCGTGAAAAAGTTTACAACCAACTTCGCACCACCTTAGGGGTCGAATTTTGAAAAATCCTGAAAACACTTTCTAGGTATTTATATGAAGAAACCGTAGAATAAAAATGAATTCAATATTTGGTAAGACCTAATAGATATGACGAAAACCGTGAAAATATATGTATTCCATTTTCACTGATTATTTTTTTTGCCCCCCCCCCCTCCAAACGACAATGCATATTTGAAATTTTTTTTTATGCAAATTAGTTTTCTAGTTGATTTACATAAACGTACCAAGTTTCAACTTTGTAGCATAAGCCGTTCTATAGATAGGAAAAACACCCTCCCACCCCTGTACCATACTACCCCTATAAAAAATTATATTTTTCCAAGATGCTACTAATATAGCTCTATCCAAATTCAAAGTTTCAGCTTTATATCATTATAGATTGTCGAGATATTAAAATCGGAACTTTTTCCTTTTCACCCTCACCCTCTACACCCCCACTTCCTAAATTTTGTTTTCTGCTAGGAGTCTATTAGGCCTACTTTTGGTAAAAATTTTAAGCATCTATCTTACACTGTTCTTGAGATATGAGACGTGATTTTTTTGAAAAATTCTTATCCCCTCCACTTTCATGCCCCACCGCCCCCTTGAAAAATTTGGCTTTCAGCAAACTTCATTTGTCACCCTTTATACACAGACCAAATTTTATTTGTCTAGTGCAATTGGTTCATGAGATATCGTAATCTAAAGTTTTTCACCCCCCACCCCCGTACGCCACTGCCCCCACTCAAATTTTTGTTTTTGATGTATTCTCCTAGTATACCTACAGATATTTATTAATTTTCAATTTTGTGACATTAACCGTTTAGGAGATATGGATTTTAGAAAGTGTCGATCTCGCCTTTTTTGCGTTTCGGACGCATTATTTTTCCCCCCACTCCCAAACCCCTTCACCTATATCGGCAATTTTTTTGCAAATGGGTCCACTACTGAAACTCTATATAAATTCCAAATTTCAGCTTCCTAGCATAAGTGGTTGCTGAGATCTAGAAACCAAAATTTTCCGTCTAAAACACTTCCTCCTCCTCCCCCCTCACACCCCCACTCCTCCAAATTTGGCCACTTCAAGGGGCCTACCCATTCTATTCATAAAAAATTTCAATTTAATAGCTCAAAGGGTTTGGGAGCTACGAGCCTTCAAACGATTTTGCGTACAGCGGTCGACGTACGGCGTACGGCGTACGGCGGACAGACGGACTGCTTTTTTCGTGTCTACTCGTCATGAAACGTGAAAAAAAAAATTTTGAGGGAAAAAGACGTCCGAGTCCTCTTTGAAAATTCATATCTCTGATAATTTTTATCCTTGAATAATAAAGTAGGGCTTAGTTTAAAGATAGTTGTTGTTTTTGTTAGTTAAAAAATGAGATAGAAACAAAAACTTGAATTTCAATTATTTTTTTCACTAGTTCGTCAAGTACAAAAATTTTCAAAAGAATCGGAAATGGTAAGGCCATAACTTTGGCGATTCTTGATGAAATGACCCATAATAAGATGAAAACAATTTCATCCCGTTTTTGCTAAGTGCAGTCTATGTAGCTAAATTCACACAAAACTTGATCAAACAAAATAGCCAAATAAAAAAAATTTCCGCCCCCCCCAACAGCAAAGTCTGGATCCGCCACTGAGATTGTTAATATTATTAAAAGTAAAACATTGCAATCACGTATTTTCAAAGCCATGTGCGAAGATATGGGTAGTCTTCACACCACTTTACTTCTTCATACGGAAGTTAGATGGTTATCGCGTGTTAAAATTCTTGTGCGAATATTTGAATTGCGAAAGGAACTGTTGGCGTATTTTATTGGTCATAAATTTGAATTATCAGACAGATTAAATAATATGACTTGGCTATCTACACTTGCATACCTTGCTGATATATTTGGAAACAAGTCAACATATTGCAAACAAAAGATAAATTGGTTGCCTTTTCAAGGAAAATACAATATTGGATTTCAGCTGTGGAGCAAAATAACTTCGAGTGTTTCCAGACGCTTAGTGATTTTCTCGAAGAATCTGAAGTGGATTTAGATATGGAAATCCGTGATGGTATAAAAAAAACACATCTGTCCAGTTTGCAGCAATCTCTCAGTGACTACTTTCCAAACCTATACACCCAGAGAAAAATCGCATTGTAAACTCTAATAAAAGCAATGTTAAATTAAAAATTTTCGCTAGTAAAAATAATAGTGCGAGACGATTTTTTTAAGAATTTGTTGCTGAAAAAAGTGCGAAAATTATAAAGTTTCGAGTGAAGTCGAAAGCGTTATTATCATGTCGGAAAATTTTGTTGTGGAACTTTATGATGTTAATTCGACGAAAGTTTATCGCAATCATTGAAATTAACTTTAAAATGTAATGATTGGGAGGAATCCAAGATAAATTGGGAAAAAACATTTCTACTTCGACAAAAGGAACTTAAGCAAAAGTTCCTATCAAATACACAACTTTTGGCAGCATGGCCTATGTACAAGAATTCTAAAGGACATCAGTTGGTAGGACAAGTAATACGAATTTCAATTTATGTTTTATTTTAATTTCAGATACAAATCGATTTTCGATTGATGTATCCAGGGAAGGAGTATTCACTGTTTGCTAAATGGAATGAATTTAAAAAAAAAAAGTTTAATTACTTCTCAAGCCATATTAACGATAAGGCATCTAAGGAATTGCTTCTGGCCAGCAAACAAATAAAGTCAGAGGGTAAATTAGCTTTCAACATTGAAAATGTTAGTACTAAGTAGTTTTTATTTAGATTCTGTAGATTACATTTACTCAATACTCTTAAATGCTGTATTACTGCCTGCTGCAAGGTTTTCTGATAAGAGTGGAAGACACAAACGAAAGGCAACAATAAAGGATGCTCAGGAAAGTTTTGCCCTCCACTTGACATCTATAAACAATTATGAACACAGGATTGGTGAGCTTGTGTCAAAATTTTATAGTGCAGGTTACACTATTCAACCTTTAATTATAGTTATCGGTCCAGATTGCTTTCAAATTGAAGATTTTTATGTTTATTTGGACCAAACTCTTTACAAATTAAATTCATTTCTTGAATTTGTAGATATTTGCCTAAAAACGTTTCATACTTAGAATACCCGAAAGCTTGTCAAGGTCCCTGGACCTTTCTCCAAAAATATTTTTACGAAATTCATACGGATTTCGACAACAATATTCGATCTGTAGCTACCTTAATAAATTTTTTAAATGTAGTTAACATATAAATAAAACAATAATATTCTAATGCCACTAAGTTAAGTAACAGTAAAAAAAAATCTGCCAATAGTCTGGGCGAAACTTTATTATTTTTAGGGTCAAAGTTCGGGAGCGGTAAAAGTCGGAGTGTAACATGAGTTGCTTCGAGATTTTTAGATTTCTTATGGAAAATTAATTTTGTTCTTAATATAAAAATATTTAAAATAGAGATTTTTAGCCGATTAAACATTGAAAAAGTCCGTGTAGACTATTCGAATTTCGGTATATTATGTACACTAAAAGAACATAGAAGTAAAAACGAATTTGTTGCCTTATCAGAATTAAGAGATGTGACGAATTGTTAAAACGTATACAAACCCATTACTTCCAGTTGGGGTTTGAATTTCGAAAAAATTGTGAAACAGGTTTTTAGACGATTTCATAAGAAGCAACCTGATATCTCATGAGACAAGACGGATTTTGAAAAATTTCTGAAATCGTAAGCAAACCCTTCACATCTCCTTTGTTCTGGAAATTCGAAAAATCGTGAATTGGTTGGCCGTAATAATTAATTTTACATCTCATCAGAACTAAGGAATGGCAAAAATTGTGAAAACATATACAAACCCTTGGGGGTTGAATATCCAAAAATTGAGAAATCGGTTTGTAGGCGATTATATAAAAAGTCTGTGGAAGTGAAAAGCGATCTAATATCTCATCGAACCTAGGAAATATGTCGAAACTTTGAAAAGCATACAACCCCCTTACACCCATTAGGATTGAATATCTAAAATACTCAAATTGACATTTTGGCTTTTTTATTTAGGAAACCTTAGGAAGTAAAAATGAATTCGATATATCACCAGATATGCAACCCCCTTACACCCACTGGGGGGTTGAATATCCAAAAATCCTGAAAGGGGTTAATAAATAAATATGAAGACAGCACGAGAAAGTAGGAACCAATTCAATTTCTTATCACTTCTAAAAGAAATGACGGAACTCGTGAAAACGTGTTCAACCCGTTTATACCCTCTTAGGGGCTGAAAAAGGAAAAAACTTAAAAACAAGTTTTAGGCGATTATTACGCAAGCACGTGAAAGTGAAAAGATATTCGATATCTGATAAGACCTGGGGATATAGTAGAATTTGTGAAAAAGTTTACAACCCACTTTGCATCCCCTTAGGGGTCGAATTTTAAAAAATCCTGAAAACACTTTCTAGGTATTTATATGAAGAAACCGTAGAATAAAAATGAATTTAATATTTGGGAAGACCTAATAGATATGACGAAAATCGTGAAAATATATGCATTCCATTTCCACTGATAATTTTTTTTGCCCCCCCCTCCGAACGCCAATGGATATTTGAATTTTTTTTTTATCTAAATTAGTTTTCTAGTTGATTTACATAAACGTACCGAGTTTCAACTTTGCAGCATAAGCCGTTCTAAATATAGGAAAAACTCCCCCCACCCCCGTACCATACTACCCCTATAAAAAATTATATTTTTCCAAGATGCTACTAATATAGCTCTATCTAAATATCAAGTTTCAGCTTTATATCATTATAGGTTGTCGAGATATTAAAATCGGAACCTTTTCCTTTCCACCCTCCCCCACCCTCACCCTCTACACCCTTATTTCCAAAATTTTGTTTTCTGCTAGGGGTCTATTAGGTCTACTTCTGGTAAAAATTTTAAGCATCTATCTTACACGGTTCTTGAGATATGAGACGTGATTTTTTAGAAAAATTCTTATCCCCTCCACTTTCTTGCTCCAACGCCCCCTTAAAAAATTTTACTTTCAGCAGACTTCATTTATAAACCTTTATACACAAATCAAATTTTATTTGTCTAGTGCAATTGGTTCGTGAGATATCGTAATCTAAAGTTTTTCACCCCCCACCCCCGTACGCCACTGCCCCCACTCAAATTTTTGTTTTCGATCTATTCTCCTAGTATACCTACAGATACTTATTAAGTTTCAATTTTGTGACATTAACCGTTTAGGAGATATGGATTTTAGAAAGTGTCGATCTCACCTTTTTTGCGTTTCGGACGCATTATTTCTCCCCCCACTCCCAAACCCCTTCCCCAATATCTGCAATTTTTTTGCAAATGGGTCCACTACTGAAACTCTATATAAATTCCAAATTTCAGCTTCCTAGCATAAGTGGTTGCTGAGATCTAGAAACCAAAATTTTCCGTCTAAAACACTTCCCCCTCCTCCCCCCTCACACCCCCACCCCTCCAAATTTGGCCACTTTAAGGGGACTGTCCACTCTACCCACGAAAAAAAATTCAACTAAATAGCTCAAAGGGTTTGGGTGTTACGAGCCTTCAAACAATTTTGCGTACACCGGTAGACGTACGGCGTACGTCTACCGGTGTACGGCGGACAGACGGACTGAAATTTTTTTTTGCTTTTTTCGTATCTACTCGTTATGAAACGTAAAAAAAAAAATTTTGAGGGTAGCAAATTTTTTTTTTTTAAAAATCGATAACAATACTGTATTATTGAAATAATAAAGTAAAACAGTAATTGATGAAGATTCCTATTTTAAAATTATGTGAATAAGTAATTTTTTCTAATTTATATACCTATGAAATGTTTTTTTTTATTTAAAAATAAATGAAGTAACGTTTTCAAAATTATTATTTTATTTTACAATTCAAAGCATTTTATTTATCAAGGTAAGTGACTTTACATGTTGCAATGTCATTTGGAACATATTACTTTGAAAATTTAACAAATACCCATTTTAAGGCATGGATTCTGATGTAGTCAATTAACAATGGTATTTTTAAATTTTACATGATGATATGTTACTTCGTAGGTTTTGGTTTTAAATTTAAATACCACAATTTTTAATTCATTAATACACTATCATCACTTTTCTGTCTAATCGCTATGACCGTACATATCCCCATTTAATTCCAAAATGAAACAAGTGTTAAAACTACATGGAAAATATTTAAATTTACAAGTACACCTTAGTAGTTCCATAAAGAAGAATGTTGACAGCACAGTTCAAATATTTTTACTATTTCGGTAGTTATTTCAACAAAAAACCTCTATGGCGCCATTTCATAGTGAAAAATAGTTAAATCATTTACGTTTCTGTTGATTTTATAGTGATTTTTCTCTGAGTGTAGAATCAAAAGTTTTGTTTAATTCAATAAAATCTGTAATACCAAAATAATACTTGTTTCATTTAATATCTCATTATATTTTGAAAAGTCGTTGTTTAAAAAATATTCAGGGTTCCGATCATTGGCAAAAAATTTTGGGAACCACTGACCTATATGATTTCATCTAGAGTATAATTAGCAGCTGGAGGACGCGGTCTTTGGATCGAGACGATTGAAGGCGAGAACTTCAGGAGGCCAGGGCCTGATTTGGGGTGTCGCGCCATTGATGATGAGAAGGGCACTACACGCCGCCTCTTACAGTGCTGAAGATGCGAAACGCTGAACTTTTCCGGATCTATGAAAAAAAATCCAGAGTGGCCGGGAAGGCTTCTTACGTTTTATTTGGTCAAGTATCACAACGTTATAGTCCGGGAGGCAGCGACACTTTTGATGTAATTATTCCTACAAAGCTGATTTTTTGTCATTTTGTTGTTTTTATATGGCAAGTAAATAGTCCGGGAGGCAGCGACCGAAATTTTGTATCCATTCCTACAAAGCTGATTTTTTTTCATTTTGTTGTTTTTATATGGCAAGTAAACGGAACGGCAGTCTACCGCCCCAATGTGGGGGCAAACAATAATAACAATTGTTGAAACCTGTTAATAAATAATATGTAAATGCCTTATTCCTACAAGACTGAAACTTTTTTGGGTGGTCAATGATACCTAAAAATGCAGTATAATGATAGTCTACCGCGTCGGAGAGGGGGCCATCATGCGTCTACCACCCACGCAAGGTGTTAAGAAATTTCCTTTTTTGACTTATTCCTACAAGGCTGAAAATTTTTTCTAAAATACTTTAGTTTATAAGACAACTAAAAAAGACAGTCTACCGATCAGGTAAGGGTGCAAAGCCTTGATAGACGCAATGGAATGCACGATCTCCCGAGCGCAGCCGCTGCGCCGATCTGCTATAAGTCGCTCTGAATTATTGGATATACCGGGATTAAATTAATATCTACAAAGCTGCTTTTTTGTCTGTACGTACTTTAAGATAATTATTGTTCGGGACCTCTCTTTTCTCCAAATAAACGCACTGTTACAGTTTATACACTTTTAATTATTATTACTTAAGTCTAACATTAATTTATACTATAGTTATTATATGTATTTTAAATATAAATTATAATAATTATTAAGACGCAGAGGGATAATTCGGTGACACGACACGGAGTTACTTTTGTATTGAAAAAGATGCGGTGGATATTATTATTTGTTAAAGGTCCGACGGTTTCCAACTGAATGAATCTATCACGATTCGGTTCTCCACGATACAGTACCGAATCGTTTATTACTTTGCTAAGTCATCAAATCTCGAGTAAGGTTTAAATGAAACGCGATCTGCTGATAAGGCACTTTGGGTGTTCGTCTTAAGTGCAAGTTGGACATAGGAAAGATGAATATGATTGATGAGCAATTTCAGTGGATATGCTATGATACGTATGGTATGCTGGTTCAAGTGAATGCAATTGGATAAGTTATATAGAAAGGAAATGCGTTAGCATTTTCATAACTTTAAGACGATTGCATTTATGGTGCATTTGATATTTATGTTAAAGGAATGTGAAAAACGTGTATGCACTTTGAACGTCTGGATAGGGTATCGAATTATGGCGACATTGTAAAGATTAAGGAATGCTATATTGTAACGCTTGTGATATTGGAATAATTGAAGGAATGATTGAAACATGTAATTATTGAGGCACTGTATTGTAAGTATAGGGAAGAGCACTTTACAACATTTATATCTTCCAATGTTACTACTGGCGTTGCGTAGTCAAGGTCCTTCATCCGTCCCCATACAAAGAAATCCATAATAGTAAGATCAGGAGATCTTGCAGGCCAGTGTATCGGTCCATTTCTACCGATCCAGCGATTGCTATAATTGGAATTAAACCAATCTGTGATCTATCGGCCGTAATGAGCTGGAGCACCATCGTGTTGGTAAAACATGGAAGCCAATCATACCAGTGGAATATCATCCAACAAGTCCTGTAGATCATTTGATAAAAATGTATGTAATTGGAGCTATTTAGAGTAGGCGAAAGCCTAATAGGTCCAAGGAAATCGTCACCACACACCTGCCCATAAATTGACGCTGAATCTGTGCTGAAATGATGCCGCTCTTCTTGTGTGTGGATTGCTCTCAGCCCACGTATGTAGGTTGTGGAAGTTTGTGATACCGTCTCTGATAAATGGGGACTCATCCAGAATATTGCTGAAAAAATTATCGTCATCTATTTGTCGTTCAAGGAGCCAATTGCAAAACTCCATCCGTTTGGGAAAATCAATGGGTAGCAGATCCTGTACTGGTGTGTGATGGTAGGCATGGAAGCGTTCTACTTTTAAAATACTCCAAACCTTCCAAGTAGAGATGTTAAACTGCAATGCCAAGCGTCGGATACTGATCGATGGATCATTTTGAACTGCTTGCAGTATTCTTTCATCAATCTGAACAGCGATTATCGGCGCAGGATTTGCATTTACTCTGCTTGTTCTAACGCTGCCAGTTTCCCTAATTCTCCTGTAAACGTCTTGAAATACTCCCCTGTCAGGTGTCCGTCAATGAGGATGTTTCTGATGATAAAGCCTTCGCGCGGCTCGTCCATTTCCGCGACACTCTCCATAACTTAACACAATGTCAGCATATTCTTCATTGGGGTACTCAGGCATTTTGAAATTACTTTTTTAATTCTACTGACACCCTCTTCTTTAAAACTGATAAAAATATGAAGGTAGTTTTGCTTTTATAGGCTTTTTATTTTGTAAGGCACCCTATTTAAAAAGCATAGTACCGCACCCAGTATTACCTACCACATCCAGGTAAAAGCATCAATTATGTTGAAACTCACTTAGATTTCATTGTTTTCCTACATAGTTTAAATAGTAATAAATGTACAATAAAAATACTTCAGTACTACCGACAAATTAAACAGGTTCTTAGACGAGGTCCACTTTATGGCACTGACTTTTGAAACATTTAATTTTTATGCGATATGTATTTTTACCTATTACTTCCAAAATGTTAATCGTAACTCATACATATGTATGCAACTTTTGTAGGTAATAATAATAACAGTAGTAGTAGTAATAATTTTATAATGGGGTTTTCTGAGAAAAACTATATTGATCACTGGGTTGACGTAGCAAAAATTTGTGTTTTCGAGTAAATATCTCAAGATTGGATGTAATTACAATTTAGACTGTTACATCAAATGAAAGGTAATTCGATTCCCTAAAAAACGAGTTATAACACTTTGCCTTGTGATTATTCGTTTTCAAGATATAACGTTTTAAGTGAGTGAGGGTACCGGTCAAAAAAACTTTTCTTAACCACCCTGTATCTCCACTGTTATTGAAAATTGACCCACCCTGAAGAACAATTTTTTTCTCCAAATATATCAAGGAATAACCCCTTACAAGGTGGCGGACGGAGTGCCAAACACCCTGTATAGGTATGCAATAATTCAGAGTCTGCGCCAAAACTTTAGCCATGTCTACCGAAGCTTTAGCCGCATTGTATCGAAAATAGAACACGTTTTGTTGACAATAATTATCTTAAAGTACGTACAGACAAAAAAGCAGCTTTGTAGATATTAATTTAATCCCGGTATATCCAATAATTCAGAGCGACTTATAGCAGATCGGCGCAGCGGCTGCGCTCGGGAGATCGTGCATTCCATTGCGTCTATCAAGGCTTTGCACCCTTACCTGATCGGTAGACTGTCTTTTTTAGTTGTCTTATAAACTAAAGTATTTTAGAAAAAATTTTCAGCCTTGTAGGAATAAGTCAAAAAAGGAAATTTCTTAACACCTTGCGTGGGTGGTAGACGCATGATGGCCCCCTCTCCGACGCGGTAGACTATCATTATACTGCATTTTTAGGTATCATTGACCACCCAAAAAAGTTTCAGTCTTGTAGGAATAAGGCATTTACATATTATTTATTAACAGGTTTCAACAATTGTTATTATTGTTTGCCCCCACATTGGGGCGGTAGACTGCCGTTCCGTTTACTTGCCATATAAAAACAACAAAATGAAAAAAAATCAGCTTTGTAGGAATGGATACAAAATTTCGGTCGCTGCCTCCCGGACTATTAGTGGTGACGCTAATGACGGTCTTATTACGTCTTTGTAATAATTTCATTGATGGGTTTTTTCCACGATAGTCTTTGTTATTTAAATTTAAACGACAATCGATGGCTCGGTCGCTTAATGGTCGATTAAAATGGCAGTTCAACGTGAAACGGGTCGCTTATAGAATTTTAATGGAAATTAAGGAGTGTGAAAGTGACTGTGAAAACTACACATGTCCGATCAGTAGTTCAATTTCCTGTTGATTGAACGTGTAGTTCGTAAGATGATGCCGAGCTTTTGTGGCACTTCAATTTTCAGTCTTTTTTTTAAATGTTATGTGATCGGTGGCGTGCATAAGTTATGCAATGTAGAGAAACTCCCTGTAAACCGAAGACCCGAAAAAATCGTTGCTTCTTATGTACATACCACCACCATGGTAGCTCGCGCGCTTGAATTGGTGGTGCCATTGGTAGTTAAAATGAAAATTAAATGTTTTCTCAACTTTTTCTACAAGAATGGCCTCTTCCACCTTCCGTAAGTAGAAGAGATTAAAGATTCATCGTCAAATGACCTTCAAGAGAGTACCGATCCCGAAACACAAGAAACCAGATCCCGCAACTCAAAACTCTGATGATCGAAAGATTGCACTAATCGACGATCACTAGAAATCGATTCAACTATAACCTGACGCCCACAACCGGTGCAGTGTCGACCGGTACGGTAAAATTCCTATGTAACTTAGTCGTACTCGACCAGTGGTAGGTATTACATAATTAACATGTAAACCCATTCGTCCATTAATCGATGAGCAGGGACTACTGTAACCGCCACTTCTATCCTACCACACTCATCGATGACCGGCAAGCTCTACTTCAAATGGATTGCTATCTCGTTCTTGCTCTTTCGAAGTTTACATACAATTCTGTACGGGCTAGAAAGAAATGCGACTACCTCACACGAATTCGCAGATAGCAAGTACAGGGTGGGCCATCTAGTGGTTTCCTTTTAAATCATAGGTTATTTTGACACTGAAAGCTGTTTCCCGCTCGAAATCTGGACAGAAAGTCAGTACCATACCTCCGCGGAACGAAATGAGTCGCTTTACGCTTGAACAACGTTGGGAAATATTGAAAACTTATTTCCAAAGTGAGTGCTGTGTAGTCCAAACAGTGCGTTTTTTTGAAAAGAAGATGCTAGTGGACAACACTCATGGCCCCCGTCGTCGTACGGTGCGCACAGACGAGAATGTGGCTGCTGTAGCCGAGAGTGTGAGACTCACTTCACAAACATCAAATCGCCGTCGATCTCAACAGCTCAACATTTCACGCACTAGCCTGAGGAGAATTCTGCACAAAGATCTCGGATTATTCGCTTACAAGGTCCAATTGACTCAGCAATTGAAGGTGCCGCTTCGTTATCGCTTCGCAATTTGGGTCTTTTTTTTTTTTTTTCCTTAAATTAAGAGGCTCAGAGGCTGTAGCCATATTGGAGCCGCGGAAAAGTTTATTTAAAATAATATTAAAAACGTATATTGTTTGCTTTAGCGAAGTTAAACAGCACTAAAAGAGGTTTGTCGTTATTTTGCATGATAGAGACTGCTATGATGTCCCGTATAAACAGAGGAGGAGTAAAGCCTAAAGTCGCCAGGGATGCAAGAAGTGTAGTTCTAAAGAGGTATTTGGAACATGACCAAAAGACATGATCGGCAGTCTCATATTGGTTGCAATCGGCGCACAGTGGGCTTGCATTAATTCCTAGTCGGTTCAAGTTGGTATTGAGGCCATTGTGATTAGCCATGAGTCGAGAAAAAAGAGTTACCATTGTGCGGCTAGGTTCTACCAGCAGCCTTTGGAACCATGCATGTATTGAGATCATTGGAATTATGGAGTGACAGTATCTACTCATGTCGTCTTTTTGCCAGTGTTTTTGCCACCTATCTAAAAGTCTTTGTTTCGGAGTCGTCATGAAGTCTTCTTGAAGCGGATTCGGGAAGAGCGTTTGTGTGAGAGGTAAGGAAGCCCCTTTGCGCGCTAGCTTGTCTACTAGTTCGTTTCCTCGGATACCGCAATGTGCTGGAACCCAGCCCAGTGTTACTTTGTATCCAAAACTATCGAGTTGTAAGAGGACCTTCTTGCATTTGAACACGTATGTATGGGAAGGCTTGCCAATGTTGCTTATAGCGAGTATTGTTGACAGACTGTCGGATAAAATTAAGTAGTTTCCCCGGGGAGTGATACAGTTGAATATTGCGGCATGCCATATATACAGCGATTGCTTCTGCCGAGAATACTGATGCCGGTTCTGGCAGTTTGAAGCTCATTTGGCAGGACTCATTAAGATAGAAAGCTCCACCTGTCCCCTCTACTGATTTCGAGCCGTCTGTGTAGAAAATTATTGGCTTTTCTTCCAAGGATCCAATGAAAGATGCGAATAGATTGCTCGCTACATAAGGGAGCATGGTCCTAGGGACTCCTTTAACTATTTCGGTCATATCTAATCGGGTTGTAGGTGTGTACTGAACTACTTTTAGGTCGTGCTGAAATCGGTGTGGCATTTGTGATTTTCTAATATTTAGCTCGCATGCTTTCTGATAGACCATACTCAATGCGTTCAATGGTCTACGTGCCCTTAGTTCGGATAGACTTTCATGCAGAATGGGAATATCCAATACATTCGTTCGAATAAAGAATTTTTCGACCAGTGAATGAAACCGAAAATGAAGTGGGGGTACGCCGGCCAAAACCTCGAGAGATGCGATGTGGGTTGTTTTCATTAAACCGATACACGCCCGAATTGCTCGGCTTTGAATCCTCTCTAGCTTTCTTATGTGAGTTTTAGCAGCGCCAAAAAACCCGATAATACCATATTCCATAACCGATCTTACAGTAGATTTATAGATGGTTAGAAGGCATGATGGGTCGGCACCCCACCATGATCCTGAAACTGCTTTAATAAAATTTACCCGCCGACTACATTTCTTCGTTATATGGTCTATGTGGCATTTCCAGGTCAGCTTGGGGTCAAAGTAAACGCCCAGATATTTGAAAAATGGAGACTTCGCAATAATTACGTTGTTAATACTTACTTGAAAGTTCAGAGTTTTCCGCTTCCAAGTGAAAACCATTAATTCAGTTTTTTTTTGTTGAGATCTCTAACCCAAGACCGCTGAAAAACTCTTCGAGTTGCGTGCAAGCTAGTTGAATGCTGGTTTGAATAGTGTTTTGATCCTTACCAGAAATGAAAACAACTCCGTCGTCTGCATATTGCAGGAGCGAAATATTAGCGGGAATCGCCAAGTCTATATTCCTAGTGTACAGACAGTACAGCAGGGGTGAAAGAACCGAACCCTGTGCCAGTCCGAGGAAACCTGTTCTGCTATCAATAGTTTTTCCGTTAACTGTAAACATGAAATCCCTCTTATGCATTAGCGTGTACAAGAAACGGGCAACCGAAGTTGGGACTCCAAGATCACTCAGAATTTGATAAAGGACATTGATAAGCACTTTATCGTATGCCGCTTGGATGTCTAAGAACACTGCTACACATATTTCCTTCTTCGCAAAGGTGTTATAAATGGAGGAACTTAGGGAGGCAATGCAATGGTTTGTACTCTTACCTCTACGAAACCCGTATTGGGATGGAGAATACTTATTGTTATGCTCTGCCCACCATTCTAGCCGAGTATGAAGCATTTTTTCAAGAATTTTCCTGACACACGAGAGAAGACAGATCGGTCTGTATGTTTCAATATCAGTAAGAGACTTCTTGGGCTTTGGAATAGATATAACTCGGCAGCTATACCACTCCTCCGGGCAGGTACCTGCTCTGAAAAATTCGTTGAGCAGTGAGAGCAAAACCGCCTGTGCATTAGTCGGCAGTTTTCGTAAGAGTTCATAACGGATATTATCAGGACCCGGGGAAGAGTTATTACAGCAGCTTGAATTGGACAACGATTTTGGGCGAAAAATCATCTTTTCTGACGCGGCGCATTTTCATCTCGGCGACTACGTTAACAAACAAAATTGCCGCATCTGGAGCTCGGAAAACCCGCATGTTATTGTCGAGAAGCCAATGCATTCACAGAGAGTGACAGTTTGGTGCGGATTGTGGAGTGGTGGCATCATTGGACCATTTCTCTTCGAAAAAGAGGCTGGGAACAACGTTTCGGTCAACGGTGAACGTTACAGAGCCATGTTATCCGACTTTTTTTTTACTGAAATTGAAGACATGGATTTGGACGACCTCTGATTCATGCAGGATGACGCGCCATGCCACACAGCCCATGTCACAATCGATCTTTTACGCACCAAATTCCCAAATCGTGTTATCAGCCGTCTTGGCGATGTCAATTGGCCGCCTCGGAGCTGCGATTTTACCCCTTTGGATTTGTGGGGAACCGTGAAGGACCGATGTTATGCCAACAATCCAGAAACGATTCAAGCACTTAAGGCCAATATCATCCAAGCAATCCGTGAGCTACAGCCCGAAACCATCAACAAGGTCTTGGAAAATTGGAGTGACAGAATGCGCTACTGCGCAGCCAGCCGAGGCAGCCACTTGAACGAAGTTGTTTTCCATCATTAATGGGAATGTTTACTCTTACTAATAAAGCCATAATACATGGAAAACAAATTGAATTTTGTTCATTTTATTGCATTTTTGGTAGAGGAGGTGGTTAATCCGCCATTAAACGGAATTAAAGCACGTATCAGGGATTGTGCAGCGGACGCAGTGAACTCTAGATGGGAGGCGCTAACGAGCTGCAGGACTTCTAGGGCACTCTGGCCAAGGTTGGACAGGCGAAAGACTAGGGAGATATTGACATGGAGTAGGGGAAGTCTGCGGCTACTTGTCGGAATACTGACAGGGCACTGCCTGCTAGGGAAGCATGCTATGCGTATGGGGATCGCTGACTCTGACGTGTGCAGGTACTGCCTTGACCTATATGCTGAGGAGGACATCACCCACATTTTGTGTGAGTGTCAGGCGGTTGCAAGGAGGCGACTGAGGTGGCTGGGCAGTCTTTTCTTTGAGAATTTGGAAGACCTGAGGTTAATAGGGCATGATAAGCTAGTCAAGTTCGTTAGGGATCTGGGTTGTTTAGGGGATGTTTAGTGACCTACGAGGTTCTGAAGGGATCGCTATGGGCCCATTTGGTGCCTAGTGTGCGCGGTGGCGGAGCGCTTCGCTCCTTCTTAAAACTAAAACTAAACTATTGCATTTTTAAAAAGAAACTTGCATTTGGCCCACCCTGTACATAGCTGAATTTGTTTCCAATTTGATAATCTTTTTTCAGTGACAACTTTCAAAAGTGTTCATTCAAAAACTGCAAGAAAATCACTTCGTGCGACAAGGCGACTAATATTGCGAGAAAGAGATAACCAATACGACAAAAAAAAACCCTTTCCGACGCTAGCAGCATCTACTGAACGAAATTGACAACTGAATTTTATTCTACAAAAGGATCATCAGACCAACCGTATGCTACGCTTCTTCGGTATTGGACACGTGGCCAAGTGTCATATTTCGCATTTACACAGCCAAAGTAGAATCGATTACTCAGTCAGAACCTGACCGTACCGCTGTACGTCAAGTAAGTAAAATAAGAAATAGCTCAAACAATGTGCTTCGGGGTTATTCAAGGCGTCAGCCGATCACACCAATCCGCTAATCAGTAGCACAAACTATGACGAAACCGAAACCGATCGATGAAAACACAAGTGTTCCAAAAATGGCACTTTCCGATCCCATTACATAACCCCATAACAATGGAGACAGGTAGTGCGCTCCGGTGTGCTTCACGTATGCTGGCGTTGAGCAGCCTCTTCCGAGGCACGTTTCCGTTGGATCGGTCAGCGCAAATTTCTAGTTAATTCTCACCGGACGTCTCAGGTTTTCCATGGTTTCACTTCGGATCGTAGCAAGATGTTGTTGCACTTCAGAACAGAAGTCACGAGGCCGGGTCTCTGGTACCTTTTTCAGGAATCCATTGAGGTGCGGTCGCGACAAGCTCGGTAGGTTTTGGATGTGTTCTTTCCCAATTGCTGGTGCTCATAATAAAGTAAAAGTTGACCTAACCCCTAAAAGCTGAAACGACAGCACTGCATTGATTTCGTCGAATTAAAATTTAGACAAAAAATCCAATTTTTTTTTGGCTGTTTTTTCCCTGTTATGATGCGACGATTATTTTTGTTGCTTTCACCTTTACCGGGTTTTTTTCTGTTTCTTCTGCCTTATGTGATGCTCTCGTTTAAGAGACTGGTTACTAATTTATGGCGTCCTGAATTTTATTTTACGATTTTTTTTCGGATAAAAAGCCTTTAAATAAAAAAACAAACTACTTTCTGTTGTAGCCGCAATCTTTTGCAATAACCTTTGATTATTTCCAAGCAAATTCTTAACACCTTACAGACGACCTTTGGATTTATTGAGTCTTGTGTGTGTTTTTTTCCATCGGTGTCAGGGGCTGGGTTTCAAAGTTAATAAAATAAAATGAAGTAATTATTATTTCGCGGCATGTTCTGATTGCTAAATGACTTCAAGGGCGGTATCTAATTCTATCTACGTGTTTATTCGTCAAAGATTATTTTCGTGTTAACAATTAAAAAGATCCTAAAAGGATCGGTTTTGTCCACGCTCTGTTTGCACGCAATAAGCGCGTTGTTTGCCTTTCTAATACGTTCCTGAACGTTCTATTTCCAGCTAAGCTGCCTATCCAGAATTAGACCCAGATACTTGGCTTGTACCGATAGTCTAGCTCCACGCCTTCAAGCCTAGCTACACAGAGGGACAAAAGTATTCGCCACTAGCTGTCTGCTAGAATTATATGTTTATAAAAGGTTCAAAGACACTAAACTCAAATTACATCCACAGATATGAAAAAAAATCTGCCAATGGTCTGGGCGAAAGTTTATTATTTTTCGGGTCAAAGTTCGGAAGTGGTCAAAGTCGGAGTATATCATCAGTTGTTTCGAGACTATGACGTATCTTGGAAAGTTAATTTTGTTCTTAAAATAAAAATATTTAAAAAGCCCGTGTAGACTATTAGAATTTCGGTATATTATGTACACTAAAAGCCCATAGAAGTAAAAACGAATTGGCTGCCTTATCAGAATTACGAGATATGACGAATTGTTAAAACGTATATAAAACCATTAATTCCACTTGGGGTTTGAATTTCGAAAAAATTGTGAAACAGGTTTTTAGACGATTTCATAAGAAACAACTTGATATCTCATGAGACACGAGGGATTTTGAAAAATCATGAAATTGGTTTTTAGGTCATTACATCAAATGCCGTAATAACCAATTTTATATCTCATCAGAACTAAGGGATGGCAAAAATTGTGAAAACATATGGAAATCCTTGGGGGTTGAATATCGAAAAATTGAGAAATGGGTTTGTAGGCGAATATATAAAAAGTCTGTGGAAGTGAAAAGCGATATAATATCTCATGAAACCTAAGAAATATATCGAAGCTTTGAAAAGCATACAATCCCTTACACTCCTTAGGATTGAATATCTAAAAATACTGAAATTAACTTTTTGGCGCTTATATGTATAGGAAACCTTAGGAAGTAAAAATAAATTCGATATATTATCAGATCTAAGCAATATGTAAGAATCTGTGAAAACATATGCAACCTTCTTACACACACTTGGAGTGGGGGTTGAATACCCAAAAATCCTGAAAGGAGTTAATAGATGAATATGAAGACAGAACGAGAAAGTAAAAACCAATTTAATTTCTTATCAAAAGAAATGACGTTAAAACGTGTTCAACAGATTTATAACCTCTTAGGGCTGAAAAAGGAAAAACTGAAAAACAAGTTTTAGATGATTATTACGCAAGCCCGTGAAAGTGAAAAGTTAGTCGATATCTAATTAGACCTGGGGGATATAACAGAATTCGTGAAAAAGTATACAACCACTTTACACCCCCTTAGGGGTAGAATTTCAAAAAATCGTGAAAACACTTTCTAGGTATTTATATGAAGAAGCCGCAGAATAAAAATGAATTCAATATTTGGGAAGACCTAATAGATATGACGAAAATCGTGAAAATATATGCATTCCATTTTCACTGATAAATTTTTTCGCCCCCCCCCCCCCCCCTTCCAAACGCCAATGAATATTTGAAAAATTTTTTTTACTAAATTGCTTTCCTAGTTAATTTACATATACGTATCAAGTTTCAACTTTGTAGCATAAGCCGTTCTATAGATAGGAAAAACACCCCCCACCCCCGTACCATACTACCCCTGTAAAAAATTATACTTTTCCAATATGCCTCTACTATAGCTCTATCTAAATACTAAGTTTCAGATTTCTAGCATAATAAGTTCTCGAGATATAAAAAACGTAACTTTTTCCTTTTCACCCTCCCCCACCCTCACCCTCAACACCCACACCATCAACATTTTTTATCCTGCTAGGGGTCTATTAGTTCTACTTCTGGTAAAAATTTTAATCATCTATCTTACACTGTTCTTGAGATATGAGACGTGATTTTTTAGAAAAATTCTTATCCCCTCCATTTTCATGCCCCACCGCCCCCTTAAAAAAATTTACTTTCAGCAAACTTCATTTATCAACCTTTATACGTAAACCGAATTTCATTTATCTAGTACAATTGGTTCGTAAGATATCGTAATCTAAAGTTTTTCACCCCCCACCCCCGTACGCCACTGCCTCCACTAAAAAATTTATTCCCGATCTATTGTCCTAGTATATCTAGAGATGTTTCTTAAGTTTTATCTTCGTGACATTAACCGTTTAGGAGATATGGATTTTAGAATGTCTCAATCTCGGCTTTTTTGCATTTTGGACGTATCATTTTTCCCCCCACTCCTTCACCCTTTCATCCATATCGGCAATTTTTTTGCAAATAAGTCTACTATTGAAGCTCTATCTAAATTCCAAGTTTCAGCTTCCTAGCATAAGCGGTTGCTGAGATCTAGAAACCAAAATTTTTCGTCTAAAACACTTCCCCCACCTCCCCCTTCACACTCCCACCCCTCAAAAAGTGTATACTTAAAGGGGTATACGCAGTCTACCCACGAAAAAAAATTCAACTAAATAACTCAAAGGGTTTGGGTGCTATGAGCCTTCAAACAATTTTGCGTACACCGGTAGACGTACGGCGTACGGCGTACAGCGTACGGCGTACGGCGTACGGCGGACGGCGTACGGCGGACAGACGGACTGAAAATTTTTTTTGCTTTTTTCGTGTCTACTAGTCATGAAACGTAAAAAAAAAAATTTTGAGGGTAGCAAATTTTTTTTTTTTAAAAATCGATAACAATACTGTATTATTGAAATAATAAAGTAAAATAATAATAGCTTGTGTAAATTCAAATTTCACCTGGACAAAAGTATTCGCCACCTACTAATAGACATTAAAAAACTTAACACTAAATCACATTTTAAGAGTTTTAATACTTAGTTGCCTTTCCACTTTGCTTAATTACTTCCCGTAAACGATTTTCCATTGAATATACCAACTTTCTGGTTGTTGCTGCAGCGATTTTTTCCCATTCGTCCTTTTACAGATTTCAGCTGGCTCTTTGAAGAAATATGGTGTTTTCTTATTGACTTATCCAGGGCATCCCATAAATGTTCTATGGGGTTTAGGTCTGGTGACTGGGGAGGAGTTTTCAGGTTGTGTGGTGTATTATATAGAATCCACAAGCGCACTATTTCAGCAGTATGCTTAGGATCGTTGTCCTGCTGGAAGTAATAATTGTCTGCAATGTTCAATTTTTCGGCACTTTGTTTTAAATTTTCCTTTAAAGTATTTAAGTAATCTTCTTTTCTCATAATACCGTTCACAAACGCAAGTTCTCCCACCCCAGAAGCCGCCATACACCCCCATACCATCACTGAATCCGGTACACCAGAATCTCTGACGCAGTTAATTCAGCAAATGATGAACCAACAATGACAGCTCTCAGCAGACCTCTCAGCAGATCTCAACCAGACGTCGAAGGATCTCAGTCAGAAAATGGACCACCAAAGTCAACAACAAAGTCAACTGTCAGCGGATCTTAACAAGAAGTTAGACCAAACATCAACAGACCTTAACGAGAAGCTAGACCAGACTTCGAAGGACCTCAACCAAAAATTGGAACAGCAAAGCGAACAAACGAAAGAGCTAAAAGAAGATCTAAATAATAAAATAGACACCATGGGTAAAATAATCGAAGAAAATCTGGAGGCGAAACTTCGAACTTTTGAAGATCAAATAACGGAGAAGACATCAGCGATTGTAGAAGAAGTTGAACGTCTAAAAAGGGACTTTGATAACGTGAAAGCAACTGGAGTCATCAAAACAGAACACGTCACACACAAAGATCTCAAAGCTCCAATCTTCGATGGGCAAACACCGTGGGCTATCTACAAGACCCAATTTGAGGCTGCCGCGAGAAATAATCATTGGAATGATTTGGAACGAGGAACGGCTTTGATATTGGCGCTAAGAGGTCCACCAGCAGAAGTTCTCCAAACAATTCCGCAGGAGCGACAACAAGATTTTTCGACGTTAGTGCAGACATTGGATCTTTATTACGGTAGTGACCACATGCGAGAGATCTACAAGATGCAACTCCACAACCGAAGTCAAAAGGATGGCGAAACATTGCAAGAGCTAGCGCTCGATATAGAACGACTTACGTTGCTTTCATTCCCTAATGTGCAAAGCGAACAACGCAGTGATTTGGCTGTGTTCACATTTAATAATGCCGTACAAGATGAAGAACTACAGTTGTCATTAAAATTGGCGGGAAAGAAAACGATTGGCGAAGCCTTAGTATATGGACTTACGTTCGAAGCTGCCAAGCAAAGCTCATGGAGTAACTACCGAGTCCGAAAAATAACAGAAAAGTGTGTATGCGAGAGAGCAGAGTACACCAAGCCGAGCGTAGGATCTGGTGGCCCCCGATGCTGGAATTGCGGAAAGGCGGGACACTTAAGTCGGGATTGCAGATCAGCGGATTACACTGGAAGAGCGATACCCCACCATTGCCGCAATGAAAACACAAGTCAATCTTACGTGAGTCGGAGATTGGAACACGATAGGCTCAGCGTTCTCCGATGTTGGCATTGCGGACAGGACGGGCATTTACGGCGTGATTGTTGGCATCTAAGAAGAAACAGGAATAATTACGATGAGCACACTTCGAAACAACCACTATGCAATAGCTGTAATGAGCGGGAAAGAACTGTTGACACCGATTGCTGGTGGAAAGGAACCGAAAAACAAGGCAAACGTCGCGGAGCGATGCGATGTTGGAACTGTGAACTAGAAGGACACTTAAGGTTTGATTGTCGGAAGCCGAAGAGAACGCCGAATTATTGTTCGGATTGTACTGCCGAACAACGGAGTACCAGAGGCGCAAAGCTACAGAGCCAATTAGAAGCGACGCAAATTGGCTGGCGAAATCAACATCAGCATATTGTGATGCAGAATAGTCAACAAGACAAAGAGGTCGTGGGGAACTTGCGACGATTAAAAGTTTGTGATCGACAGCAGGCAAAACATTACCAAACTCGGGACAAAATCTGTTCAACAACTAATCACCAGAATGGAGAGCATTGTCAACGAGCGAAATCGTCCAGCTACAGAAATGGCGATCTAGTATTGTTGCACAGCACTGGAAGACAGAGGGGAACATCGTCAAAACATCAGTGCAACGGTAAAGGATGGCATCGAGTCAGCACGCAACTAAAGGAGGGAGTACCACGGACCAAAATGAAAAATGACGTCACTGACGAGGGAGCTACTCTGTTCGGGACGAACAGAAACTAAGGAGGGAGTAATGTTACGTGTAAGCCCGGCAACCGCGCAACCGTGCACTCGATCGTTTCACATAATGAAAACAACAACAACCGAATACCTAGTTGCAAAATAGCCCAATCAGAAACCTAGCTGAAGATAAGCCGAAACAACACGATTGTATCTCTCTTCTTATCGAATGCTCTCCAATGTACTAGAACCCTGTACATAAACCACTGAACGAAGGTCAAAATCGAAGGCTCTGAAGCTTTCGAGAAGATTCCACAACTGAACGAACGTTCAAGTACACCGGTGAACATTCAAGACTGCAACCGCCTAGTATATAAGCAGGTGAAGCGTTGAGCGAAGAGAGTAATTTTGATTACGGCGACTGTGACAGACAGCGGGTACACGCGACCGTGTTGAGAGAGAACGAAAGTGAACGAGTCAAGCGATATATGGTATAAGCGGGCGGTACTGCCATACAGTGCGAATTATTGTGCGATTATAATTCTGCGAATTTAAAGTGCGATTAATAAATAATCACTTATTTTTATTTTAACCGAATTGTGTTTTACTTGAAATCCGGCGAACCCCTAGCTCGCAACAATATTCTTTTCGACGAATTCAGTTCCTGCTCGTCTCCATACGTGGATTCGTCCATCTGAACGATACAAACAAAACTTACTTTCATCTGAGAAGTTTGTTGGTTTGTTAATGTAGTCTTTGGCGAACTTCAACCTCTTTATTTTATTAACTTTACTGATGAAAGGTTTTTTTTCTGCAAGATCGTGACTTGTATCCATCGCTATGTATGACCCTGCGTATAGTACGAGGATGCACATCGATCCCTGTATCTTCCCGAAATGCTGCAGCAATTGCTGATGAAGTGGATGCCGGGTTTTTTTTTAACAAATTTAACAATTGTTCGCTTCTCTCTAGCATTAAGTTTTCCAGGTCTCCCAGATCTGTTTCTATTTCGAAAATCACTACGGCCTGTAAACCGTTTTATTAAGTCGCGAACTGTAGTTCTACTACGTTTAACTATTTCACAGATGTCCTTCAATGATTTGTTACTACTAGATAAATTTAAAATTATTTTTCTTTCTTTCACGGTAGTTTCTTTACCTTTTCGACCCATTTTTACTCTTAAAAGCCGAAAAAAACCTTACGAGCGTATGCACAGTAACCAAACTGCGGAAAAGTATCGTAGACTGAAAAATGTTCCTATTCTTTTGACACTCGTGCAGTTTTGAGAATTAAACCGTCTCTAAATTCCCGGTATTTTAACGAGAAATGCAAGTGGCGAATACTTTTGTCCAAGCGATTTTCGTATCATGCTTATATTATTAGTTTTTTTCTTGGAATGGAGGCAATAAATTAAATGATTCTATATGGAACGTTAAACTAAAAATAAAAACATCGATTTCCCGTAAAAATGTTCTTATAGGTTTGTATCAGGAAAATTCTAGGAACATTAAAAGTCGGTATACGTACAGTGGCGAAGACTTTTGTCCCTCTGTGTAGTCTAAAAAAAAAGGAAGGAAGGACTAGCACCAATTCAGTTTTAGAAGCGTTTACCCCAAGCCACACCTCTTAGTCCACTGGGTGAGTGTACGGAGTGAAGATTCCAAAAATCTCGTCAGCATATCCAGAAATTTACCATTGAGAAGTACCACTAGCTATGCTACAACATTTACTGAACTATTTTTTAATAATAAAGTATTGTGATCGACCTGAAATTTCAAAAAAATTTCCTATTCTGAAATTAAGTATTTTCACGTTTTAGGACTAGTAGACCCCAAAAAAGCAAAAAAAAAAAAATGTCCGCCTGTCCGCCGTACGCCGTACGCAAAACCGTTTGAAGGCGCATAGATCTCAAACCCGTTGAGTATAACTCATGCCGCAGGTTGAGCTCGAAGGGCTCAGTCGACATATATGATGAGTCGCGCCCGTGGCGCTGGCTCCTTCACCTCAATTAAAGATTAAAGTAAAAAAATCTGCCAATGGTCTGGGCGAAACTTTATTATTTTTCGGGTCAAAGTTCGGGAGCGGTCAAAGTCGGAGTGTATCATGAGTTGCTTCGAGAGTATTAGATTTCTTGGAAAATTATTTTTGTTCTTAATATAAAAATATTTAAAATAGAGATTTTTAGCCGATTAAACATTGAAAAAGCCCGTGTAGACTATTCGAATTTCAGTATATTGTGTACACTAAAAGCCCATAGAAGCAAAAACGAATTTGTTGCCTTATCAGACTTAAGAGATATGACGAATTGTTAAAACGTATACAAACCCATTACTTCCACTTGGGGTTTGAATTTCGAAAAAATTTTGAAACAGGTTTTTAGACGATTTCATAAGAAGCAACTTGATATCTCATGAGAAAAGACGGATTTTGAAAAATTTGTGAAAACTTAAGCAAACCCTTCACACCTCGCTGGTTCTGGAAATTCGAAAAATCGTGAATTGGTTGACCGTAATAATCAATTTGATATCTCATCAGAACTAAGCAATGGCAAAAATTGTGAAAACATATACAAACCCTTGGGGGTTGAATATCGAAAAATTGAGAAATGGGTTTGTAGGCGATTATATAAAAAGTCTGTGGAAGTGAAAAGCGATCTAATATCTCATCGAACCTAAGAAATATGTCGAAGCTTTGAAAAGCATACAACCCCCTTACACCCATTAGGATTGAATATCTAAAATACTGAAATTGACATTTTGGCTTTTTTATATAGGAAACCTTAGGAAGTAAAAATGAATTCGATATATCACAAGATATGCAACCTCCTTACACCCACTTGGGGGTTGAATATCCAAAAATTCTGAAAGGAGTTAATAAATAAATATGAAGACGGCACGAGAAAGTAGGAACCAATCCAATTTCGTATCACTTCTGAAAGAAATGACGGAACTCGTGAAAACGTGTTCAACCCGTTTATACCCTCTTAGGGGCTGAAAAAGGAAAAAACTTAAAAACAAGTTTTAGTCGATTATTACGCAAGCACGTGAAAGTAAAAAGATATTCGATATCTGATAAGACGTGGGGATATAGTAGAATTCGTGAAAAAGTTTACAACCCCCTTTGCACCCCCTTTGCACCCCCTTAGGGGTCGAATTTTAAAAAATCCTGAAAACACTTTCTAGGTATTTATATGAAGAAACCGTAGAATAAAAATGAATTCAATATTTGGGAAGACCTAATAGATATGACGAAAACCGTGAAAATATATGCATTCCATTTTCACTGATAATTTTTTTTGCCCCCCCTCCGAACGCCAATGGATATTTGAACTTTTTTTTTATCTAAATTAGTTTTCTAGTTGATTTACATAAACGTACCGAGTTTCAACTTTGTAGCATAAGCCGTTCTATAGATAGGAAAAACAACCCCCACCCCCGTACCATACTAACCCTATAAAAAATTATATTTTTCCAAGACGCTACTAATTTAGCTCTATCTAAACACTAAGTTTCAGCTTCATATCATTATAGCTTGTCGAGATATTAAAATCGGAACTTTTTCCTTTTCACCCTCCCCCACCCTCACCCTCTACACCATAACTTCCAAAATTTTGTTTTCTGATAGGGGTCTATTAGGCCTACTTCTGGTAAAAATTTTAAGCATCTATCTTACACTGTTCTTGAGATATGAGACGTGATTTTTTAGAAAAATTCTTGTCCCCTCCACTTTCATCCTCCACAGCCTCCTTGAAAAATTTTGCTTTCATCAAACTTCATTTGTCATCCTTTATACACAAACCAAATTTTATTTGTCTAGTGCAATTGGTTCGTGAGATATCGTAATCTAAAGTTTTTCACCCCCCACCTCTGTACGCCACTGCCCCCACTCAAATTTTTGTTTCCGATCTATTCTCCTAGTATACCTACAGATATTCATTAAGTTTCAATTTTGTGACATTAACCGTTTAGGAGATATGGATTTTAGAATGCGTCAATCTCACTTTTTTTGCGTTTCGGACGCATTATTTTTCCCCCCACTCCCAAATCCCTTCACCTATATCGGCAATTTTTTTGCAAATGGGTCCACTACCAAAGTTCTATATAAATTCCAAATTTCAGCTTCCTAGCATAAGCGGTTGCTGAGATCTAGAAACCAAAATTTTCCGTCTAAAACGCTTCCCCCTCCTCCCCCCTCACACCCCCACCTCTCCAAATTTGGTCAGTTCAGGGGGCCTACCCACTCTACCCACGAAAAAAAATTCAACTAAATAGCTTGTAGTGTTTGGGTGCTACGAGCCTTCAAACAATTTTCCGTACACCGGTAGACGTACGGCGTACGGCGTACGATGTACGGCGTACGGCGGACAGACGGACTGAAATTTTTTTTTGCTTTTTTCGTGTCTACTCGTCATGAAACGTGAAAAAAAAATGTTCAGGGTAGCAAATTTTTTTTTTTTAAAAATCGATAACAATACTGTATTATTGAAATAATAAAGTAAAAATCTGCCAACAGTCTGGGCGCAATTTTATGATTTTATGGGTAGAAGTCCGAAACGTGTTTAATGGTGAGATACGGTGTTGGGTATTATGCGACTGACAACCTAAGAAATAACCAGGAGGCTATTTGGAACGTTATTTTTTAGATTGTCAGTCGCATAGTAACCTACACCGCATCTCATCATTAAACACGTTACGGACTTCTACCCATAAAATAATAAAGTTGCGCCCAGACTGTTGGCAGATTTTTTCTTTAGCTTAACTTCACCGAATATAGTTATAAATCTCTATTCGATGATCATTTCATGAAGATTGTTGTCCAACAAGCACCCGCCTCGATATGATACAGTAGATATTAGTAATATTCAAATATTAGTTTAGATATTATAATACCGCGTAATGAATATATTCGTATTAGGTGATATCACCATATATCGGTATGGACCCATCACTAATTATGATGATTGGCCGTTATAGCCGGTGAATTTCGAGAAACTCTCGTCGTTTTAAGCGATAAGTCGTTTTATCCAATGTTGTTATACGCGGTATGCTTATATATGTGGTATAATACAGAGATTCGACCAGGACCTTGCCATTTAGTCGTAATAACCGATCCGTCGTTCAAAGCGATGTCGTTATATCCGGTTTTCACTGTATTTACCTTTTGGCGTTACGCCTTTCCCGTTAAACGACTATTATCACCGCTATAGAGCTCATTCTTGTAATGTTTTCGCCAGATTTATAATTATAAATATGATTTTAAACTAGAAAACTACAATTCAAATGGGTTCTGACACGAAATTTCGGTTGACGTTGGCATTTGACAAATGAATGAATGTACTATTCAGCATTAGATTCAGCAATTTTTTTCATTTTGAGAAAGAGAATCGGGTTGCTGAGGTAAATGAAATGATAAAGTTGCGTGGAAAAGTTAGTGAAATAAATTTTTTCATTTCACAGAACCAGAATTGACCACCTGGCCTGCCCATTAAACTGTTTGGTTGGTTGGTTGGTTTACGTGGTGGCCCGTCTACCGAAAGACAGGGCCCAATTAGCACATGAAGCGCCGTTTTGATACCACAACTCGTTTAACCTGGTCGTTAAGGGCCGATGAAGTATATGTATAGTTTTACAGAGACCTGGGGCTTGAATAGATTATCATATCCATCCGGAGCTGTTCAAGAAGGTAATCAGTTCTCCTATCTTGTTTTTCGAGATCTCATCGAGGTTATTGAAGAAGGGTTTGCCTAGTGCGCGAAGTCTGGCTCAAGCTAGGGCGGGACACTCGCAAAGAAGGTGAATAACAGTTTCCCTCTTATTTGCATCCCCACAACTGCGGCAATTGACGTTAAAGGGAATACCCAGTCTGGTCGCGTGGTCGCCGATCGGCCAGTGACCCGTGCTGACTGCCGTGACTCTGGAGACGTTCACACGGCTCCTGCTCAGGAGTTCGTCTGTTCTGCTCCGGGAGTAGGATGGCCATATCTTCCTAGATGTGACGCAGTTGGTCAGTCCTCTCCATCTGGAGTTTGGGTTTGTGAGAAAGTGGGTGGATATTTGGCGCTTAACAGTCCCTAGTGGGACCTGAACGGATTCTACGAGAGAGCCCTGAAGAGCAGAACCTTGCCTAGCTAATTCGTCTGCTCGCTCGTTACCCTCTATCTTGCTGTGGCCTGGGACCCAAAGCAGAGTAACTTTGACTTGACTTCCTAAGTGGGCTAGCTCTTCTCGACACTGTTCGACGAGTTTAGAGGAGGTGGTAGCCGAATCTAAGGCCTTGATTGCGGCTTGGCTGTCAGAGAGGATTACAATATTTCGCTTTGGCGTAGCGTCTTGCTGCAAAGTCCGACAGGCCTCCCGGATCCCCAGTATCTCCGCCTGGAAAACGCTGGCGTAGTCCGGTAAGTGGTAAGACCTTGCGATATAGTGTGTATCTGAGAAAACTCCCGCTCCGACTCCACAGTTCATCTTTGAACCGTCAGTGTATATGACTGTGTCGAATTCATGTATAACTGAGCCATTCTTCCATTCCGCCCTGGTTGGAAAACCCACAGCGAAATCCTTCTTGAAGGTCAGTCTCGGGATAATGTAGTCGGTCGGCGATTTAACTATTTCCGCTGGTAAGGGTTCTAGAATGTTACTGTGACCGTAAGGTTTGCCATACCAGCACCCAGATTCCTTGAGTCTGACAGCGCTACATGACACAGTAATTCTGATATGTAAGTCAATAGGTAATAAATGCAACAATACGTTCAAAGCATCAGTCGGACATGACCTCATTGCACCTGTAGTTCCGACTGCTGCTGTTCTCTGAACCTTGCTGAGTTTGTTTATGTTGTAACTCTTACTTAATGCTGGCCACCAGGCAAGCGATCCGTAGGTAAGAATTGGACGTATTACGGCTGTGTATAACCAAAGAACCATTCTTGGTTTAAGTCCCCACTTTTTGCCGAAGGTTCGTTTGCAGGCGTAGAAGGCGATACGTGCTTTCTCCACCCGTTGTTCTATATTTAACTTCCAGCTGAGTTTCGTATCGAGCACAACTCCAAGATACTTTGCACTAGGTGATAATGGTAGTTGATGGCCGTTAAGGCGGGGGAGGTTAAAGTCCGGTATTTTAGTTTTAGTGGTGAAGAGCATCAGTTCAGTTTTGTCCGGATTTACACCCAGGCCGCAGCTAGCAGCCCACGTGTTTACCTTACCCAGCGCGCCTTCCATGATTTCACTGATCACCGAAGGAAACATCCCTGATACCAGTATAACCACGTCATCCGCATACATTATTTAAACTGTTTAGTTTGGACGATTGTTTAGTCGCAGTGTGCGCCCTTCCATATAGCCATTAGCCACCCAACTAAACTATCGGTCGATTTTAAATCTCTAGTGTGCGGGTACTCTTAATGTTTGGTTCCGAGTACATCAGTTAAGTACCCGTCATCGGTACGGTACGCCACTGTCCCTGATTTCAAACAATAAGAAAATTATTGCAGCGCTGACGCATTTAGCAACCAGCCAATTACAAAAGTAACCAAAACAACATTATGAAGTTGCCATTGGAAATTTTACCACGCTATTTTTTCGAGCCGCTCCAACTACTTACAGCGAGTATCGCGTCGGTCCTCTACACTAGATTAGCATTAGTCACTGATTTTCTTGTTTGAGCAAAGCTGAACAAATGCCATTGTCTGACTTGACCAAGGTCTTTCTTTTAGCGTAGTAATGCTTTTCGACCTTGTCGCGTATTCTATGATTTTTGCGGCACAGGTAGGTACCGGACTTATTTAAAACCGCTTTTTGTTCAATAATCTGCTGTTTGGGCTCGGGTGTGTGCCGGTCACCGGTTTTCATTGTCCCCGCCCGAAGGTAAAACCATTAGAAAAAAACGCATTAAATCCAGGACTTAATGCGATCTCGTCACAAAACCGAGCCGCCGGCCCCGGCTCTAAGTAGCTTCACAAAATCAAGGCTTCTTCCCGTCTCAGTTCACATTTTGAACTTGAACTGCATTGCGCAAATGGCGCCCAATTCTTCAGTTCGTCTGTGTTTCTAAGCCACGATTAATTTCGAAACGTGTGTGTCGCTTAGTAACCAATTTTAGTTCTTCTCCACAAAAAAAAAAAAAAAGAATTGCCTTAATAAATTTAAAAGTCCGGCAAAAAAATTTATTTTATTCAAAAAAGAACCGGACTCTCGATTGGGCCACATCATTTCTCTGAATTTATGCAAAATACCAACATAAAACTATTTTTTTTTTTTTAATCCGATTAGAATCTTCTAGATGTCAACAGCGTAACTGCCAAGGAAAAAAAAATTTAAAGATTCGAACTGGTCATCCTTAAAAATACTGACCCAGAATTTGAAATGGAAATTTTTGCGGCTACCGTGATTCATTGCGATTTCAAACTCTTCGAATCGATCTGACATTTAACAAGATTTAAATAATTGCCGCCTCGATTTCGTCATATGGACGGTGTGCGCAGTTGCCTCTCTCTCTTTCTCGATTTATTTCATTTGTTCCCCCCGCCCCGCTCCAGCGGTGGCAATTAATTCAAGATGAAATGGAAAAGAAGCTCAAACAGGTCTGACAAAATTTGAAATTAAATTGACTTTCGCTTTTTAACCGTGCCGCCCTGCATCGATCGGTCTGCGATCGATCAGCCGGTTTTTGTTTGTAGTCCAGTTCTTGGTATAAATTTTCATAAAATTAAAATGAGATGAGAAAAAATCGATTTTAAACATTTTTTTTTGTTGTAAATTTCGTTACGGCGTGACGTAGGCACCTGGCAAGCTAATAAGCGCGCTATTGTTGCAATTTTTAATGGGTCGGCTCACCGCTCACGTCTCACGTGAGGACGCAATGAAAAGTGACGAGATTTTTAGAGCGTGAACATGACGAGACCGCCCGCAATAGACTTAGACGTTGTTGTGATTTTTTTTTTTTTCCATGAACGCAAAACGCGTCAATGCTAAGTGTCCGGCCTAAAAAACAACAACAACACAACCTTTTTATTGTTATTCGTTGGTACGTAGACGCAATTTTATTTTTTTTCTTTGCTCTTCGAAAAACACCGGCCTATTGTAGGCCGCGCTTGTTTACTGAACGGCACCATTGTTCGTCGCTATTTCAAGCGAATTCTTGGGCAATATCCGACCGAACAGAGTCACTTTTCATCAAAGCTGCGATGAACTGCGCAACTTGACGTTTTTTGTTTGAACAAGGATTAGGCCAATTAACCGCCGAGTTCATTTGAATTTGGTGAAATATGCGCTTTTGTTACGCGATGGCTTGACAGTAATCGGTGCCCAAAATCAAGCCTCCGCAGTCATCTAGAAACAGCGACCGTCGTGTCCTTCCTTTTAACCGCGATTTGGTCACACAGTAGATGATTTGCTGTTCTGGTAGATCGTATCACAGCCAATTGCACTAAAAATTATTATTAACACCTGCTAGTACACTGCCAAAACCGGCCCGATTCCTGATCTTCCAATCCCCAAAACTGATCCAGTTCGGTATCCCTTTCATTTCCCCACAATTCCTTACTACTCGCCTCTCCTGTAACGACTGAAATTCCGGGGTATGCTCATCGGGTGCCAGTGTCCGTTACAAAATATTTATTTCATTGATTGACTTCACTTTATTACTCTAATTGATGACATATATTTGGTTATTTGATTTCCTTTGGGTTTTCTCCTTGCTCGCCTCTGCTCGTCTGCTCTACTCGCCTTGACTTGCTCCTGATCGCCACCTCTGCTCAACGTGATTTGATTTTAATCCTGCGGGTACAATTCCACTCGCCTTGCCTTGACTCTCTCTGCTCTGCTCTCTCCCTGTCTTCGTCTCTCTGTGCGGCCTTTGCTCTCCCTGTCTTCGTCCTGCCCTGTCTTCGTCTCCGCGTGTGGCCCTTGCTTTATCTTCCCTGTCTTCTTCGTCCTACCCTGTCTTCTTCGTCCTTCCCTGGCTTCTGCTTTGTTCGTCTCGGCTGCGCTGTGACTACTTGTCGTGGTTCTGGCAAATTTCGTCGTAGCTTGTCGTAGCTGGTTTTAGCCCGAATCCTGGCACGACTCTGCTTGCCTTAACTTGACCCTGTTTCTGATCGTCATCTCGCCTTCGCTCGCATGATCCGCTCGTCGTGGCTCGCTCTGTGCTTGTCGCTGCTTTGCTCTGGGCGTCGTCGTTGCCCTGTGCTCGTCGCTGCTTTGTGCTCTGCTTGTGGTGGCTCGCCCTACTCATTGCTGCTTCGCTCTGCGCGTCGTGGTTTGGCTTCGCTGCTGTCGTCTTGGCTTCGCTGCGGTCGTCTTGGCTTCGTTGCTGTCGTCTTGGCTTCGCTGCGGTCGTCTTCTACACCAATCAATCGGAAAATATTTGACAAAACAATACCGTGGCCAAAATGGGCTTAGTTTGTTCTGGAAAATTAGCCCCAAACAGGCGCCGCGGCCAGAAAAGGCTTAGATTGACTTGGTGCAGTGGGATCACAACTGACCCAGATAGCGGCCTATGTGCTAGCTGTCGCAACTCTATTGTTTTTCGGGACAAAGTCCGGAATGCGGTTGAAGTCGAGGTGCGATAGATGATTGTGGAAGGTGCAAGGATATCGGCACTTGCATCACCCTGTTTCGTTAAGAAGCTTAAACGCGCTGTTACAATGGTTCCGATCCGATCCGATCTCCATCCGACACACATCTAAAGGGAATTTCGGAACGACTAGTCACAATCGTTCCGTTGATTAGCCGAGACACAAAACGGATGGGTAAAGATGATCACCTTTCAACTTCTATCCGTTCCGATGCTAAGAGGTGAATTATTGAATTTCACCACCTCTTTCACCTAACTGAATATCAAAATTACACCTCGATAGTGTCACTTTGACGGATGTCGGAACGGAATCATTGTGCCTAGAAAATGTTCTCCTCCGAGGTTGCCGGATCGGATCGGAGCCATTGTAACTGAGGCTTAAGCCTAGGCCGTTCCTCAATATCGACGGTAAAGTCGAATATCCATGGTTCCAAACTCATGGTCTGTATTTGGTGGGACCAACTGTGTGTAGTGTATTATGAGCTCCTCACACCCAACGAAACCATCACGGGAGATCGCTATCGACTACGATGCGTTTGAGCCGAGTATTGAAGGAAAAATGAACGCAATACGAGGAGAGACATGACAAAGTAATTTTGAAGCATGGCATGCAAAAACCTAGTTGGAAACTTTAAAATGGGAAGTCCTGGTTGGTTGGTTGGTTGGTTGGTTGGTTTACGTGGTGGCCCATCTGTCGAAAACAGGACCCAATTAGCACAGGAAGCGCCGTTTTGATACCACAACTTGTTTAACCTGGTCGTTGAGGGCTGATGAAGTAGATACATAGTTTTACAGACGCCTGGGGCTTGGATGTATTATCATATCCATCCAGAGCTGTTCAAGAAGGTAATCAGTTCTCCAATCTTGGTTATTGAAGAAGGGTTTGCCTAGTGCGCGAAGTCTGGCTCTAGCTAGAGCGGGACACTCGAAAAGAAGGTGGATAACAGTTTTCCTCTTATTTGCATCCCCACAACTGCGGCAATTGACGTTAAAGGGAATTACCCAGTCTGGCTGCGTGGTCGCCGTTCGGCCAGTGACCCGTGCTGACTGCTGTGACTCTGGAGGCGTCCACACGGCTCCTGCTCAGGAATTCATCTGTTCTGCTCCGGGAGTAGGATGGCCATATCTTCCTAGATATGACGCAGTTGGTCAGTCCTCTCCATCTAGAGTTCACGTTTGTGAGAAAGTGGGTGGATATTTTGCGCTTAACGGTCCCTACTGGAACCTGAACGGTTTCTACGAGAGAGCCCTGAAGAGCAAAACCTTGCCTAGCTATTTCGTCTCCTCTCGGCACTGTTCGACGAGTTAAGAGGAGGTGGTAGCCGAGTCTAAGGCCTTGGTTGCGACTTGGCTGTCAGAGAGAATTACAACATTTCGCTTTGGCGTAGCGTCTTGCTGCAAGGTCTGACAGGCCTCCCGGATCCGCAGTATCTCCGCCTGGAAAACGCTGGCGTAGTCCGGTGAGTGGTAAGACCTTGCGATATAGTGTGTGTCTGAGAAAACTCCCGCTCCGACTTCACAGTTCATGTTTGAACCGTCAGTGTATATGACTGTGTCGAATTCATGTTCCATTCCGCCCTGGTTGGAAAACCCACAGCGAAATTCTTCTTGAAGGTCAGTCATGGGAAGTCCTACCCCACTCGCTGTATTCACGGGACATTGCTCCTTCTGATTACCACTTGTTCCGATCGATGAGTCATGACCTGGCTGAGCAGCACTTCCATTCTTATGAAGATGTCAAAAAATGGCTCGATTCGGGGGAAACCTCAAAAGATGAGTCGTTCTTTCCAGATGGTATTCGTATGCTGCCAGAAAAATGGGAGAAAATAGTCCCTAGCGATGGACAATACTTTCAATGACATGTTTTTTACCAATTATTTTTAAATAAAGCATTTTCAAGAAAAGACGGCTGGAACTTATGCAAGTTCCCAATTCAATCGCCTGAAAGTGATTTTAGGATTTTACTTTATTATTTTAATAATACAGTATTGTTTTCGATTTTTAAAAAAAAAAAATTTGCTAACCTGAAAATTTTTTTTTTCACGTTTCATGACTTAGTAGACACGAAAAAAGCAAAAAAAAATTTCAGTCCGTCTGTCCGCCGTACCCCGTACGTCGACCGCTGTACGCAAAATCGTTTGAAGGCTCGTAGTTCCCAAACCCTTTAAGCTATAAAATTGAAATTTTTTTTATGAATAGACTGGGTAGGCCCCTTGAAGTGGCCAAGTTTGTAGGGGTGGGGGTGTGAGGAGGGAGGAGGGGGAAGTGTTTTAGACGAAAAATTTTGGTTTCTAGATCTCAGCAACCGCTTATGCTAGGAGGCTGAAATTTGGAATTTATATAGATCTTCAGTAGTGGACCCATTTGTAAAAAAATTGCCGATATAGGTGAAGGGGTTTGGGAGTGGGGGAAAAAATAATGCGTCCGAAACGCAAAAAAGGTGAGATCGACACTTTCTAAAATCCATATCTCCTAAACGGTTAATGTCACAAAATTCAAACTTAATGAATATCTGTAGGTATCCTAGGAGAATAGATCGAATACAAAAATTTGAGTGGGGGCAGTGGCGTACGGGGGTGGGGGGTGAAAAACTTTAGATTACGATATCTCATGAACCAATTGAACTAGCCAAATAAAATTTGGTTTGTGTATAAAGGTTGACAAATGAAGTTTGCTGAATGCAAAATTTTTTAAGGGGGCGGTGGAGCATGAAAGTGGAGGGGATAAGAATTTTTCTAAAAAATCACGTCTCATATCTCAAGAACAGTGTAAGATAAAAGCTTAAAATTTTTACTAGAAGTAGGCCTAATAGACCCTAATAGAAGTGTGGGTGTAGTGGGTGAGGGTGGGTGAGGGTGGAGGAGGGTGAAAAGGAAAAAGTTCCGATTTTAATATCTCGACAACCTATTATGATATGGAGCTGGAACTTGGTATTTAGATAGAGCTATATTAGTAGCATTTTGGAAAAATATAATTTTTTATAGGGGTAGTATGGTACGGGGGTGGGGGGTGTTTTTCCTATCTATAGAACGGCTTATGCTACAAAGTTAAAACTCGGGACGTTTATGTATATCAACTAGAAAACTAATTTAGATAAAAAAAAATTTTAAATATCCATTGGCGTTCGGAGGGGGGGGGGGGCAAAAAAAATGATCAGTGAAAATGAAATGCATATATTTTCACGGTTTTCGTCGTATCTATTAGGTCTTTCCAAATATTGAGTTCATTTTTATTCTACGGTTTCTTCATGTAAATACCTAGAAAGCGTTTTCAGGATTTTTTAAAATTCGACTCCTAAGGGGGTGCAAAGGGGGTTGTAAACTTTTTCACGAATTCAGCCATATCCCTCAGGTGTGATCAGATATCGAATACCTTTTCACTTTCACGTGCTTGCGTAATAATCGCCTAAAACTTATTTTTAAGTTTTTTCCTTTTTCAGCCCCTAAGAGGGTATAAACGGGTTGAACACGTTTTCACGAATTCCGTCATTACTTTTAGAAGTGATAAGAAATTGAATTGGTTCCTACTTTCTCGTGCTGTCTTCATATTTATTTATTAACTCCTTTCAATATTTTTGGATATTCAACCCCCAAGTGGGTGTAAGGAGGTTGCATATCTGGTGATATATCGAATTCATTTTTACTTCCTAAGGTTTCCTATATAAAAAAGCCAAAATGTCAATTTGAGTATTTTAGATATTCAATCCTAATGGGTGTAAGGGGGTTGTATGCTTTTCAAAGTTTCGACATATTTCTTAGGTTCAATGAGATATTAGATCGCTTTTCATTTCCACAGACTTTTTATATAATCGCCTACAAACCCATTTCTCAATTTTTTTATATTCAACCCCCAAGGGATTGTACATGGTTTCAAAATTTTTGCCATTTCTTAGTTCTGATGAGATATAAAATTGATTATTACGGCCAACCAATTCACGATTTTTCGAATTTCAAGAACCAAGGAGGTGTGAAGGGTTTGCTTAAGTTTTCACAAATTTTTCAAAATCCGTCTTGTCTCATGAGATATCAAGTTACTTCTTATGAAATCGTCTAAAAACCTGTTTAACAATTTTTTCGAAATTCAAACCCCAAGTGGAAGTAATGGGTTTGTATACGTTTTAACAATTCGTCATATCTCTGAAGTCTGATAAGGCAACAAATTCGCTTTTACTTCTATGGGCTTTTAGTGTACATAATATACTGAAATTCGAATAGCATACGGGGACGAAATACGAGGTTTGTAAAAAATGTGAAAAGCCATTTTTCCCAAGGGCCCCCCTTGGGAAAATACGAAATTTGTAAAAAATATGAAAAGCCATTTTTCCCAAGGGTCCACCCTTGGGAAAATACGAGGTTTGTTAAAAATATGAAAAGCCATTTTTCCCAAGGGTCCCCCCTTGAAATTGGTAAAAAATATGAAAAGCCATTTTTCCCAAGGGTCCCCCCTTGAAATTGGTAAAAAATATGAAAAGCCATTTTTCCCAAGGGTCCCCCCTTGAAATTGGTAAAAAATATGAAAAGCCATTTTTTCCAAGGGTCCCCCCTTGGGAAAATACGAGGTTTGTAAAAAATATGAAAAGCCATTTTTCCCAAGGGTCCCCCCTTGAAATTGGTAAAAAATATGAAAAGCCATTTTTCCCAAGGGTCCCCCCTTGAAATTGGTAAAAAATATGAAAAGCCATTTTTCCCAAGGGTCCCCCCTTGAAATTGGTAAAAAATATGAAAAGCCATTTTTCCCAAGGGTCCCCCCTTGAAATTGGTAAAAAATATGAAAAGCCATTTTTCCCAAGGGTCCCCCCTTGAAATTGGTAAAAAATATGAAAAGCCATTTTTCCCAAGGGTCCCCCCTTGAAATTGGTAAAAAATATGAAAAGCCATTTTTCCCAAGGGTCCCCCCTTGAAATTGGTAAAAAATATGAAAGCCATTTTTCCCAAGGGTCTCCCCTTGGGAAAATACGAGGTTTGTTTTAATGTAATTTTTTTTCTTCAATAATTTGATTTCGTTAAATCCGTACAGTGCGTGCCGGAATTAAATAACAGAAGCTATTGCAACGATATTCTTAACATAGCACCACCGGGACGGGGTGGGGGCATTTTGGATAGACAGGTAAGTACCATACGTCCGTAGAGACTTTTTTTTTCCGCTGGGTTACCCAATCAATTCCGTGTTGATTATTTGTAATCAAACCTCTAGGAAGATAAATCAATTGAGTTAATTTACAAAATTACATAAAGAAAAAGCGAAAGAAACAAAATTTTTATATCCTATAAAAATTTCACATTTTTTTTTATTTTTTTCTTAATGTCGGAACGAACGAAACAACGAGTTGCATAAGCGGATCACGGACCAGAGCTGCCGATACCATAATTTCCATAATAATTAGCTCGGACCTATACAAAAACTTTGTCCATCCACTGTGCCGTTGGATTATTATTATTATTATTATTATTATTACACCGGTGCTTCATCGAGATGTGTTATCTGATTGAATTATGCCGATTGTGTGACTATTATTGCTACGTGACGCGATAACAACAATAAAACCGCCGAAGAGTGTAGGATGGAAAGCACACCGACGAGACCCCGACATAAGCGCAAGATTTTATTGTTTATGAAGAAAACAGATCAGTGATTTGTCACCTCTGAAATGGTTTATTTTCTCCCTTTTTTTCCCTCCCCCCCCCCCCCCCCCCTCTTTTATTCCGCGCTACGCTTACCTTTTGCTCACCTTTGTTCGATCGAAAGGTAACACAAGCGCGCCTCGTCCAATAAAGTGGCGCTCAACTAAATCCATAACGTAAATGAGTTTTGTTTGTCTTTTTTTTTTTTTTTTTTTTTCTTCCCGGAAACCAAAAAAAAAAGTGCAATCCAAACTCAATCTTCGATTGTAAGATAACTCTTTTTTTTTTTCCGTGGTACACTTCCCAAAGTTTGCTTTAAAAGTAAAAAAAAAAAAAAAAAAGAGTTTCTGGCTGGGTTTTGGGTGTGCTGTGCCGATGCAAGTGGTTTGAAGAAACAAGAAGAAAAAAAAAAAAATAGAAGAAAAACAGAGCGAGAGGCGGCGAAGACGAAGAAGAAAAAAAAAAAACATCCCAGTACCCAAAACGAAGTGTACGGCGGGCCAGCAACACGGTGGTAGACTCCACCGCGCGCACCCGCCCGCCGCAAACTTAAACCAAACCGAAAAAGCTGCCCGGTCGGTTTCCTTTCTCCACTATAAATACCGGTGTCGGTTAAAATCTCAATTCATTTCAGTACACACTTTCATTTGATCTACTTCTCCTTTACCTTAAAAAAAAAAAAAAAAAATTTTTTCTTAAAATTTT
Source organism: Beris morrisii (assembly GCA_951812415.1). Classification (NCBI taxonomy): domain Eukaryota; kingdom Metazoa; phylum Arthropoda; class Insecta; order Diptera; family Stratiomyidae; genus Beris; species Beris morrisii. Next base: position 7,220,202 of record OX638314.1, on the reverse strand, counting down.
TACGTAATTTTTTTTTTTTAATTTGTGGTAATTATTTTTTTTTTTTTTTATTTTTCTTGTTCTGTGTGCTTCTTATTGTTTTTTTTTTTTTTTTTGTTTTTTCTCCTCTCCTTTCATTTTCTTTTCCCCAAAACAAAAAAACAAAAACTGATCTTAAAAACAAATTCTCTCCCATTACAGAGCTTAAATATCGGGATTTTTTTTCAAAACAACATCAACCAGATTGCGTTTTTAAAAAAGAAAAAAAAAAAAGATTTAAATAAAGTGAAAAGAAAAATACTGTGATCCCAACTTAATACAAAAATTTGTGATATTTAAAAATAAAAAAAAAAAAAAAATGAAATCCTTCGTTGCATTCGTCTGTGTTGCAGTTTTCTTTGCTGCCGTCTATTCTGCCGACGAAGCGAAAAAGGACGAAAGTGGAATTAAAATTTACAAACGTTTGATCCCAGCCGACGTTCTAAGAGGTGAGTGAAAACACATTTTTTTTCCCTTTTTTTTTCTTTTTTTTCCTTTTTTTTCCCTTTTTTTTCCTTTTTTTTCCGTTTTTTTTCTTTTTTTTTTCTTTTTTTTCCTTTTTTCCCCCTTTTTTCCCCCTTTTTTCTGAACTAGAACTTGTTTAGTCGTTAACTTTATAAAAACCGTATTTTTCCGCGGCCACGTACACACGGCAGACATTTTGTAATTTACGGATGACGCGCTATGCGTCTTCGAAACCGACGTGGACGAAAAAAAAAAAAAAAAAAAAACAACACTATTGACCTCGAATTTCGAAAAAATTTCCGTTTCGAAAGTTTTTTTTTTTTTTTTTTATTTCGAAATTTTCTCCCTCTCGGCGGTGGAATAAAGGTTGCGGCCAAGCTCCTACATTTTCAGAGTTACACTGTTTTTTTTGATTTACTGGAGCTGAAAAAAAAACGCCTTTCCATAAACGCGCTTAACAGAAAACAGAGGGCCAATCCCCGGTTTAGTTTGGTGTCCAAAGGACCATATAGTCGGGATCCAAACCAATGTACCGTTGACGTAACGGTTTCTTCATTTCCGTGAAGCTCGCGTTCGAACTTTGAACCGTGGATGGCTGCTGAAAATTGCCTTTTACAGTCTTTAATAAATAAGGGGTGGGGGGGGAAAGAAGGGAGCGGGGAGGTTTCTTGTTGATTTGCGGTCCGGGGTTTTTTTTTTCTTCTTTCTTTTTTCTTAATCCGCCGGGAGAAAGTGATTGAAACGAATCGTCTTTTATTACCGAATCCGATGAACTTTGAGCACATTAAGAAGGCCTCTTCGATGCACGGAAAAGAAAACGAAAGGAAATTTTATTAATGAAGACATTTTTGGTTTTTTGCTTTTGTTATTGTGTCGCTCAGTTTTTACTTTAGTTTTTTAATTTAGTTTAATTAAGTTTAATTAAGTCGTTACCTAGTACAGATAAAGTTTTAATAGATTTGCAACAAATCTGTGGACTGTACTTGTTACGAAATTCCGTTTTATGGCTTAGTTGTTTTCCGCTTTGGTGTTTTGAGAAGAGGCGGCTTGGAAGGACGCCCACTTCTTCAACCGGGCAGAAGGACAAAGGTGGTACTACTTAACTACAATTGCACGAAGTTGACCTCAATTTTGATTTGTTGTTGATGGCTTTTTGTTTTTGTTCAAAATTTTAATAGTCACCTGAGCATAACGCGTTCAGCGCACCGCGGAAAAATACTTCCACCTTGACTGAGCCGTGCTTAATTGTCACGTTGCGCGCGCGCTCACATTATGCGGTTTTGAACCGTAGCGCGCGCAAGGTGGCAGCTTGAAAAAGAAAACGCGGAACGCACACACAACCAAACGCGCGCAGAAATGTTGCATATACAAGAGTCGTGAATGCATATAGCTTAGGGCGGGGAATCCCACAGCGCACTAATGCTATGGCGGATGACTGACCCACTTACCGGTGCTAGTTTTCATTTTTTTTTTTAAGTTCTTTTCATGACTTTTTTTTTTTTGCTGCAAGTGCAAAACGAGTTGTGCGAATTTGTAGAAATTAAAATGAGAATTTTGCAGTCAGTACAGTGCAGTGCGGGATTTCTTCACTCTTTTGCTTTGTTGAAAGGCGTCACTTCCCGCGGGTTTTTATCGCGTTTTTGCGAAAAATGTTGATTTTTTCCTTCACGGATAAATCCTTTTCGAATATGAACGGAAAAGAGCAATGGTGGCATAAAGATTCGTCACGTAAACAACGCTTCAATGTAGCCAAGGTTGTCGAAAGAGACGCCGAGGGTTATGAAAGTAAGGAATGAAGAAAAAAGAGTTATGAAAGTAAGGAATGAAGAAAAAAGAGTTATGAAAGTAAGGAATGAAGAAAAAAGAGTTATGAAAGTAAGGAATGAAGAAAAAAGAGTTATGAAAGTGAGAAGAAACGGAGTTAAGCAAAAAAAACCAATTTTGTTTTTTTATTTTTCAGATTTCCCTGGCATGTGCTTCGCATCAACACGTTGCGCAACCGTTGAACCCGGCAAGACATGGGAATTGACACCGTTCTGCGGCCGATCAACCTGCGTCGTTTCCGAAGATCAGACACCAAAGTAAGTAGAGAGCAACTTCCTTAAATCGACTTAAGGCTCTCTTCCCCAACCCTCTCTTCTAAACATCGACTCCTTTCTTAATTTTTCAGACTCTTAGAATTGGTTGAAGATTGCGGACCACTCCCATTGGCCAACGATAAGTGCAAATTGGACACCGACAAGACAAACAAAACTGCCGCTTTCCCGTACTGCTGTCCAATTTTCACATGCGAAGAAGGAGTTAAGTTGGAATATCCCGATATTAAGCCAGAAGGTGAAGAGAAGAAGCAATAAATCAAAACATCAAAACAAAAATAAATAAATAAAAAAAACAGCAACAACAAAAAACACATCCACGTTCCCAGTAGCCCAGCCCTTTCCTGCTCCTCCTCCCCCCCCCCCCCCCCCCCCCCAGTATACCTAAACACAAACTTTCTTACTATTTTCGCGCACCTTTCTTCTAAAAAAAAAAAAAAAACAACAAAAAAACCAAAAAAAAAAAAAATCTCGAAACCTTTTTCAAACTAAAATTTCCGATGAATTTTCAAAAGAAAAAAAAAAATCTGTTCGAATATTTACGATTGTTACTGTGCTGATCCGTGATCGGGACGACATCTACCAGTCAAGAATCAAACATCTCAAACCTGTGCCGGAGAAGAGCCTGACAAAATTTTTTTTTTTAACGGAAAATTTCTACTAAATTTTTTTTTTTCTTAAGAAACTGTTTATTTTTTTACTTTTGTTTATTTTTTTATTTTAATTTTTTTTTTTTTAACTCGCGAAAGAAGATATAAAAAATGGTCACTATTTTGTAAAAACAAAAACAAACAAAACATCACATCTTTATAAAATAAAAATATATTTTTATTTTCTTTTTCTTGGCTAGAATTTGTGTTTTTAGTGTTGATTCTGTGTGGTCTTAGCATCAGGGAAACATTGGGGGAGACTTTGCAGTTTGTAAATTGTTGAATGTCCGATAAGCCAGAGCGGACATGGAGTCTATTTTACGACCCCTGGACTCATGTACTTGCTCGGAATTGAGCTGCGGCTGCCCCTGCTTCTTGGGGATCTAAAACAACAGTTGTGGTTGTTGTGGTACAAACACACTTGATTTAGGAGAGAATAGTGAACTTTAGTTTGCTGAATTGCAGTTAAAATGGTCTGTAGAGTCCTGACCAGCGTTGCCATATTTGGTCCGTTTGGTCTACTGTTGGTCCTTTTTTTTTCCCAATTGGTCCGGTGGTAGACCATTTTTTAAAATACGACTTTTGCCAAAACTTTAGTTCGTATGGTGTTCTATTAAACAACCCAACCCAGACCTGGGTAATATACGGCTTTTAACCGAACTACTTTTGACGTATAGTATACGCAACTTTGCCTGCTGGGAAGTACGACTAGCTCATGGTTCTATTTTCTGATTCTATAAATTTTTTTTATTTTTTAAATATGCATATATTTTTTGAATAAATTCTATGGTCCTTTATTTTCCATATTAGACCATTATCGTGAAAATGTGGTCCTTTTAATTAATGACGTGCGGCAACGCTGGTCCTGACCCCTTCTTTTTTCCTGCTTTACACTAGCGAGCGTGTTGGTGTTTATCAACTGCTCGAACTTCAAAAAAGACACAGCACAGCGTTCTCCTTCTCTTCCCCGGAAATGAATTGCAGTAAACGCTCGTCAACAGAAACTCAGTTACTACAGACTGCGCCGTGACTAAACATGTCGTAAGAAAAGGGAGCACTTGCTTCCAGACAAATGAGAGAGTTGGAGCAAGAGACCAAGAGTCGACGTATATGCCAGCCGCGACAAGCAAAAATGGGATCGAAACTTGAAGACTGGTTTAAACTGTGGAGGGTTAACGTTGCAAAGAGTGGAGCCATACTCTTCGCGAAGCGAAATAAACCACCTTAATCACATGTATCCATCTTTGGAGATGAAATCCCCTGGAAGCCAGTCGTCAAGTACCTCGGGGTCAAACTGGACAAGAGACTGACTTTCGGCCAGCACATCCAATCGGTTTTGGACAAGTCAAACTTGGCCACCAAACTCCTTTACCCTTTACCCCTTCTTTATAAGACAATCACAAGGCCAGTCTTGTGCTACGCACAAGTGTGAACGGGATGGACGGGTACAGGGGCGTACGCAGAGTTATGTTTTGGGGTGGGTCACAATATATAGATGAACTAGCGGGAGCGTGGAGTCAATTGCTAAAAAAAATCAAGACAGTGCCAAGGAGTTTAATTCGGAAGTAAAACGCTGCACATTTATCTTAGGTACCATTATTTATTTTTTAAATAGCAAATCCAAGACGCCTGCCGGACTCTTTTGCGAACCTGGTAATAATTTTTTCAACATCCAACTCAATGTCTTGATGGACATGCATTAACGCTAGCCCAGTCAAACGCTCCTCACCCATTTTAGCTCATGACGATCCGTAGAGTATTCCTAACTTCGACTAGGACGAAATTTGTCCTGCCAGGAGACAAGATTTGAGGCCCGACCACCTCGTGTTAGCCTGCGATATGGCCGTCATGTCAATAGCTTAATGTCTTCAATTGGCCTCGTCACAGAAAGAGCTAGGGCTCGATTCATTTCCAAACTTCTCCTTGCCCCGAATCTCGCTGTGAGCCGGAATCCAACAAATTGTTATGTTAAAATTTGTGCAGAACGCACTTATCCCTGCACAGCCTCAAGAGGCGCGATTTGATCAAGTATGGGTCCTTAGAGTCCTTAAAAAAGGACAAACTATTTCATTCTGCTTTATCCCCAACAGAAATCAGAGTTCAGAATTTCATCTCGAGTATCATGCGATTGGCTTAGTTTTAGTTTTAAGAAGGAGCGAAGCGCTAAGCCACCGTGCACACTAGGCACCAAAATAGGGGCCCATTGCGATCCCTTCAGAACCTCGTAGGTCACTAAACATCCCCTAAACAACCCAGATCCCTAACGAACTTGACTAGCTTATCATGCCCTATTGACCTCAGGTCCTCCAAATTGTCAAAGAGAAGACTGCCCAGCCACCTCAGTCGCCTCCTTGCAACCGCCTGAAGCTCACACAAAATGTGGGTGATGTTCTTCTCAGCGTATAGGTCTAGGCAATACCTGTCAGCGATCCCCATACGCATAGTATGCTTCTCCAGCAAGCCCTGTTAGTATTCCGACAAGTAGCCGTAGACTTCCCCTACTCCATGACAATATCTCCCTAGCCTTTCGTCTGTCAAACCTTGGCCAGAGTGCCCTGAAAGTCCTACAGCGCGTTAGCGCCTCCCATCTACAGTTCATTGCGTCCGCTGCACAATCCCTGATACGTGCTTTAATTCTGTTTAATGGTGGACTAACCACCTCCTCTACCATCCCGTCTGACGTCGATCCTAGTCTCGCCACCTCGTCGGCCTGGTTCGTTGCCTGGTACGTCACTATGCCCTGGTACTCAGCATAGTCGTACTCTATTCTGACTACAAAGTACCTTGAGCACTTCTCGACAGCGCTTTACTACCTGGGATTTAATAGTCCCCGATTCCAATGCATTCAAAGCCGCCTGGCTGTCAATGTAGAGTGAGATATCCCGACCGAATATCCCATCCAGCAACATGATGTTACCTGCCTGGAGCACTGCCAGAATCTCCGCTTGGAATACCCTTCCCTCAACAGCTCAGAGAAGACTCCAGTGCCAGAGCCGCATTCCATTTTGGAACCGTCCGTATACACGGAGAGTTCTCCCTCATTTACTACCCTGTTGCTTTCCCAGCTTGGGTATACAACCCTGAACGATAATTTAAAATCATTCACCGGGATCATATAATCCGTGCAAAAGTTGACCGGACCCTCAAGAAATTCCCTAAGAATGGAACCGTGTCCTATGGATCTCTCCCTAAAGAGACAACAGCTCAATAGTTTTACCGCAACCTGCTTAATGAAAATATCAAGCGGTAAAAGGTACATGCAAACTTCCAGTGCTGCTGTTGGCGTTGTGCGCAGGGCTCCTGTGATCATTACACAAGCACTGCGCTGCACTCCACTCAGTTCCCTTTGGATATACTTTTTGTCTGTGGCTTTCCACCATACCAGTGCACCGTACGTCAGAACCGCCGTATACAGCCAATGTATTATGCCGTATTTGGTTTCAGACCCCAGCTCTTTCCAACGGCCTGTCTACACGCAAAAAGCGCGTTGTTAGCCTTTTTAATACGATCTCCAACATTTTCTTTCCAATTTTGCTTCCTATCCAAGATCAGGCCCAGCTATTTCGCTTTTTGCGATAGTTGCTTTTTGCTCGACCTCTTCAAGCATTGGCAGCCTGAATTCCGGGATCTTATGCTTCCTAGTAAATAACACCAACTTAGTTTTTGAGACGTTAACCCCCAAGCCACACCTTTTGGCCCACCTGTTCAGTGTACGGAGTGCCGACTCCAAGATGTCAATAATAGTATCCAAAAATTTTCCCAGAACTAGTATGACTATGTCTTCCGCGTAGGCCACAACCTTGATTCCTTTCCTTTCGATTTCCATCAGAACTTCGTTCACTTCAAGGAGCCACAAAGGGGTGATATCACCCCACCCTGTGGAGTACCCCTTGAGGCATGCCTTGTTACCTTTCCTTGCCCCCTCTCCGAACTCACAATCCTGGTTTTCAACAAGATCGTCAACCAGTCCGTCAGTCCTTCCTCTAAGCCTATGCCATTTAAAGCCTCCCTAATTGCTCCGACTGTTACGTTGTTGAAAGCCCCCTCAACGTCTAGAAATGCCGTCAACGTGAATTCCTTACTTTCCAAACTAAACTCTATAGACCCCACTACTTCATGTAGGGCTGTGTCTACGGATTTCCCTGATGTAGGCATGCTGAGCGCTAGACAGCAGCCTGTTCTCGCATAATCTCCGAATGTATGTTTCTATAAGCCTCTCTAGCACCTTAATAACGAATGACGATAGACTGATAGGTCGAAAATCCTTCGTTGTCGTGTGACTGGGTCTTCCCGCTTTGGGAATGGAAACAACACGTGCCTCTCGCCAGGCCCGTGGAACATACCCTGCCCGTAAGCAGCTCCTGAAAATCGTACTCAACCAGCTGAGGATTGTCTCGGAGGCTCTCTACAGCATGATTGGCCTAATGCCGTCTGGATTAGGTTATTTGATGTGAGCAAAAGAGCTTATAGCCCATTTGATCGTGACTTCAACCAGGAGTTCTTCCATTCCATTTGGTACAACCAAATTGGTTCCAGAAATGCCCCTGTTGTACACAGAATAGGGGTCCACCAGTGTACTACCAGGGAAGTCAGTGGACATCAAGAGCTCCAGGGCCATCTGACTAGTCTCCACCCACGACCAGTCACTCCTCTTTATGTAGCTAGGTGAACACGGCTCCTGAGAAGTACTTTCCGGAGCCTGGACGCCTCACTACATTCACCTATTGATGCGCAGAAGTTCTTCCACGACTCCCTTTTGAACTTCCTGATCTTGTATTTGAAGTCCCTGAGACTGGCTTTATACTTGTCCCAGTCTTTCGTCTTCCCATCACGCTTCGCACTATTAAAAAGTTTCCTAGAAGATTCCCTGAGTTCCCTTAGTTCGCTATTCCACCAAGGTGGGTTAACTTTCTTTGGAGCCCTAGGTAGCGGGCAGGATTTCTCGAAGGCCGTTACCGGAAAGGTATTGAAAGTCCCCGCACTTGCTTCAACCGCATCCCTACTTACCAGATCCCGCGGGATCATTGAGAATTGCCGCTCTGTGATTCTATTGAACCTCTCCCAATCCGCCCTCCTGGGTTTCCGTAGAACTGCCTTTTCTCCCGCTTAATTATCAACCTTCAGCATTCTGGAATTGGTGGCAAGGGTATATGTCTGTTCCGCATTTAACTGTTCCTTAAGTTAGATCCCAGTATAAAAGTTAGATCCCGGTATAAAAGTTAGATCCCAGTATAAAATCAAAAAGAGACTTACCTCTTTCGTTAGTGTCGGTGCTTCCCATTGTGAATGATGCGCATTCGCATCACATCCGATGACCAGGTTCCATCCACTGTACCCTGCGAGCAGCCGTCCTAACTGTGGTAGAACTTTGCTGCCGTCGTATGGTAGGTAGGCCGACGCCAAGCATATCGGCTTACTCATTTCCCTCTCTAGCTGAATTGCCGTTAAATCTTCATTACTTTAATTGTTTAACAAAAATGCATTAAGCTCGCTTTTTATTAATATATACATGCCCTTGGCTTACTCTCGCATTTCCTATAGTGGAGCTCATAATTCCGGAGCCCTAACCCCTGGATAACGTTCTTGCCATTCATCCAAGACTCCTGAATCAGCGCCACCGAGACACCCTGTTCTGCCATAAAGCCACCAAGCAAGCGGTTGCCACCTTACTGTGGTCGAGGTTGATTTGAATCACCTCCAACATCAGTAGATACAGCCGCCTCAATTCCGCTGTTCTGTTGGGCTGGCTTCACCATTACTCTACCCAATCCGAAACGCACCATACCCTTACAGGTCTCCAGGTACGGCGGTGCCTTCCTGCTGAGCGATAGAAGGTAGTGCTGGCTAAACTCCTGCTTCGCGATTGGCTTACTACGTAATGTTTTGTATTAAAAACAATAAAGAAAATAACCGGAAGGTTAATCGAAACGGTTTTTTTCAGGTAGTGATAGAAATGCTGAAAAAGTGGTACATGAATTGTCTTGGGGTTTTACGTGAACACCTGCCGCGGGGGCTTCATTTCACGGTCCTCTTCGGACACGGATTGTCCGTGTCCGAAGAGGACCGTGAAATGAAGCCGAAGCAACGACAATCAACGTCGCCCTGCCGAAACAGAAGCTTCTAGTTTATACCAAGTGCAGGCCCATTACTAGTGGATGCGAATCCTACATAAAACTCTGCTGCTTCCTGGAGCATAGCGTCCGGTTGATTCGCAACTTCACGTCAAGCTCCAAAGAACTTTTCCCGCTTGGGCACAACCACAGCCACCACGTGACTCCCCGAAGGTCCTCACCAAGGAGATGATAGCAACCAATCATGGGCTCTCCTCACCCCGAGGAACCCGATTAAACCACAGGTCGGGCTTCGTAGAAGACGACAAATTTCTAATAACCACTTTTGAAGAAGTGGTACAGGTCAACTTAACAGGAAAAATTCACTGACGGCATTTCAGGACTGTCAACACTACTCGTGGCACCAATCCGCATGCAGCGCTACCATCGCCACTTTTGCCAAGCACTTTGATCTCTACTTCCGCGTCGCGCAAATGAAAGTGTCCCATTGAATTGCATTTCTTAATTTTTGGATTTTTTTTCTTGCAACCAGAAATCTTTCGACGTATCGCTCTTGTTGCTCTTGTACAAGTTCAAGTTGTTTTTCTTGTATTCGCCTCCAGTTGTTTCGAGACGGAAACCTTTTCTTTATTTTTCCGCGGCAATTTTTATGCAAATGTTTCACGAAGGTCGCAGTTCTAATTTTTTGCTATTTATTCATATATGCAAAAAAAAAAAAAGTGTAGCAACTAATGTGCATTGTAGTTGTAGGCGACGTCATAGCGTCATTCGTGACCTTTTATGTTCACTGCTCCTATGGCAGCCGGCCAGAATAATTCTTTTGAAATTTCTACAGTCACTTCGGCCCACTTAAGTCGAATGCCTTTTAAGTGGAGGAGGAAGTAAAAGTGATAGTAGAAACTGCTAGTTCGGCTGCTTCAAAGCTTCAGATCTTTCCAATTTCAAACTAATTTAATTGGGCGAATGCTGAAGTATTTTCGACATGGGTGCCCGTTTAACAGCTCGCAGGGAGCGGTAAATCTGAGCTATAGAGGTTCAGTTTCTTAACCTCCTTGATTCCAAAGAAGTAGTCGCGATTAATGGGGATTGTTCGTTTGTGGAATCCTGCACTGTTGAAATAACGGCATCTGCGGAGGTTGGGTCTGGAGATGTTTGATTTCGGCAGTTGGGCTAAAAGACAGTTGGTTGGCTTTAGGACGATGGCCAGAGAAATGAAAGTTTTATGAAGACGACGGCTTTTTTATTCATTAAAAAAACAAAAACATTCCAGCATTCGGGGTGAAAAAAGACCGCTCCTCCATCTTAAAGTTTTCTTTTCATTTCCGTCAGAAAAAAATAGAGTCGCTGGCTCGCAATGCTACCGCGAGTCGGTTTTTTGCGGTAGCAAAATCTGCTACCTTTTTCAAAAAAGAGGTAGTTGAAACCGAATTTTAATAATGTGGGATTATCTGGGTTTAAATAAATAATAGGCGCTATAAACGTTATAAATTGTATAGTATAATTAATTAGAAAAAAATAATAGTAAATGAATTAGAAAAAATATACGTCCGTTCTCGTGGGTGGTTGTATTCCAAAGAGAAAGAAGAAAGAGCGGGGTACTGGGTCCAAGCCGGAAAAGGTCAGGACTTCTTCTTCTTGCTGGACCATCTATTCATATTCACCTCAATGGGGTATTGGGGCACTGCTTTCTTCCCTACATTCGGCCATCCTACACGCTGTCCGACCCGGACAACGTAGTCCATGGTTTCATGAACTCTGCACAGGTACTTGTTGTAGAAGGACCTTCATGACTGCCAATTTTTTTAACGTCGTAAGTGTCGTTCGATTTCATCTTGACGATTGTATAAGGACCGAAGAATTCAATTTACGACCTGGTCCAAACTGTGTCCTTTTGATGGCGACGTAATCTCCTACCTCATATTGCGTTGCCTGTCTCCGACGAAGGTTGTACGACTTGCTATTCTCTTGCTGTATTTTCAATATCTGCTGCTTTGCGTCACGCCTTTGTTCGTCTCGGTATTCTTCGAACTGTGCTTGGAATTCCAGTTCTATTAACTCTCGTAGTTTGACATCTTCGGGTCTACGCATTTTTACTCCAAATAGTAGTTCGAAAGGAGTCATGTTAATGCTTCTGTTATACGTTGAATTCAAGACCATTTGCAGCCGATCAACGTGTTGGTACCATTTCGATGCATCATTTAAAGAGAACTTCGTAAGTACAGGGATGATTGTTCTATTAATTCGTTCGACTTGTCCATTGGCCCTCGAAAGTCCAGTCGTTATAGTGGAATGTGTTATTCCTTCCGCTTCGCAGTATGCTCCAAATTCGGACGATGTGAACGCAGTTCCTCTGTCTGATACAATTCTATAAGGATTACCAAAAACTCTCTTTTGGGAGTCCAATTTGCTGATGACCTCACGAGATGTTGTTGATTTCGACGGGTAGAGCCAAACAAACTTGGTAAACGCATCAACTACGACCAAAATGTGATTATAGTTTTTGTTAGTAGACTCTAATGGACCAATATGATCGACGTGATAGGTAGAAATTGGGAAATCCTCCTTGTGTAGTGGATGCAAATATCCTTCTTGACGTCCTGCCTTCCGGTTAGCTAAGATACATGGAATACAATTATTAATAAACTTTTGTATTTTTATCTCTAAGTCTTTAATAAAATATTCCTGAATTATTGATTCCTGAGTCCTCTTTACCGCGAAGTGCCCTTTATTATGAGCTGCAGCTATTATATTATTTTCCATTGTCTTTGGTGTAACGATGAGATCACGACCACTTTTAACTTTATATAGAATACCGTTCCTAAGAAAGTAGTCATCAAATGCTCGATCTTTTAAAATTTCTTTAATGCATTTGATTTCGTCATCTTCCTCTTGTGCATTTTCAACTCGCAATAATAATTCACTTTGAATAATCATAACCGGATACCTGCTAAGAGCGTCGACGTGTCGCATTCTCACACCTGCTCGATGCCTAATGTGATAGTTGAATTCCTCGAGTAGTAATGCCCACCTAGCTACACCGAGAGAAATTATCAGTTGGCATTAGGTTCCTTTAACAAAATATTATTTGTCGCAAATGTGGTTTAATTATTGTAATCGCAATTTGTTGACAACAAACGGTGTTCGGTCAAAATAAGAAATATTCGTTCCTTCGGACAAACATTCGGTTCTAGCAATATTATATTCGATCACGATAACCTTCTCATATATATTTTCAAATTTTGTAAGAAATTTAACGGTTACATTGACATAATGGAATGACTTTAATGTCTAGCAAACAAATTTCGATCGCTACTAATGTTTTTTCGTAACTCCAACAGCACGTTGATCAACACAAACGAACCCTGTCATTATTCAGTTGCAGTAACTAAAGTTCTGTTGTCTCAACCAAAATTCTGTTGTCTCATTGTTCTGTTCTTTTGCTTATCACTTCTTGATTACTGACCTTGACAGCATGCGATCGTTCTCGGTCATGGTATTGGAATCGAAGGGCTTCGTGGAATGGTTGTATGTGTGAGTGGATGCGTGATCTGCCGATTTGGTTGAGTTTGGTTCAGTTGTTTTCGTGTCGTGTCGCGTGTCCCAGGCTGATTTTTATAACCAACTTAACCGTAAGGGCAAAGGAAGTTTAAAGTTTAAGTTTAAATTTATCAACGCAATCGAGACAATTGCAAACGAATGTATTTTTGCATTTTTTGCATTTTATGTATATTGCATTTTCGTTTGAAAAACGAGACGGGTCAGTTTCACTCAGTGTTTTTGTAGTGTTGTTTATGTGATATGTGCTTCTAAAGGCAACCACTTTGTAATTTGGGACTATTGACTATGTATAATATTTATTTGTATACGAAATTTTTTTTTTTTATAAAAAATAAAGATTGGAGATTCTAAAATAAACTGATTGTATTTCTTCTTCTTTTGGAACTTTAATTTAGGTACGAAATTTACGATTACGGGAATCGAAAATATCATCATCACATTCGTTCGAAGTAATGGCATGACTGGGGTTGTAACAACAAACCAATGCAGTTGTAACAACTGAAATTTTATTCCAGATGATCATCATTCGGTTTCTTTGACAAATCTGTCGATTGTACATATTAATCCGGCAATTGTAATAATAAATATTCGTTTCGTATAAATGCACATGGTTTCGAGTGACCGAAACTCCCGGTCAACACAAATGAATTCGTACGTTTGCTGCAACCGGAATAATTCGGTAGGCATATAACTAAGTTGCAACAACCGAATTGTTCTCTCGGTGTACCCTCGTTGCCAAATCTTTTTTGTGCATTGTTCGTTCAAATGCAGAACAGTCGGTTATTATTGTGAATTCTACGCCCAATAAATATACGCGAAATTTTTTTAACGCTGCCACTATCGCAAGAACCTCTAGTTCATAGCTGATGTACTTCCTTTCACAGTCTGTTGTCTTCTTTAAGCCATTTTTGAATTTGCAGATCAACTGCTTCTCGCTCAGGCAAAGACAAACGCCGAGGCTTTTGGAAAATAGTTTGCTCGTCTTTTACCAGGATGTTCATTTCAATATCGGTTGTTTTACATTTTCTTGGAGTGTACGCATTTACTTCTTCCTCAACTTTCGTCCTGATTACATCATCTGTAACGTGGTTCAATTTTATGCCGTTTTCTTCGATAATATTGATTTGTGCCAAAAATGTTTCTTCCTTCTTTCGAAAATAGATTCCCGTACTGTTGATTACAACTTCTGCTTGAGCCAGGACATCACTTCCGACAATTGCATCTACAGATAAAGAAGAATTAGGAACTACAATTAAATTTGTACTAAACTCTTCATTGTCAATGAATATGTTAACACGAACACTTCCCAGTGCCTTTACGCGATTTTGTCCGAAACCAGTTAATACCAATTCACACGGTTGGAGTTCCAACTGATGTAACCGATGATGAACACACTCCTTCACTAAGGATACTTGACTACCTGTGTCTATAAGTGCGTCTATAAAGAAATTGTTAATACCACAATTATAGCAACGAATCACTTCCTTTGTTATCGGTTTCTTAACGATTTCACGTTGAACTTTATTCCCAGCACATTTCTTTGCAATAGTTTGGTATGCCGCTAGCCGATCTTTAAACTCCGAAGAAGACTTTGCCCCATATAAAACGATTTTAGTCTTCTCGTCGTCTATGATTCCGTTTATTACATATTGCATGAGCGCTTCGAAATCTATCTGACCACGTCTAGCTAGCTCCTTCATATGTAAGAAATACTCTTGAGGAGTTTCGTCTTTTTTCATTTTGCGATCTACCAACATTTCGTGGAGTTGGGCACTGTTGACCGCTTTTCCAAACTCCGTTTTCAACACCTTCTTTAATTTTGCCCAATTGCTTACAACCCCCTCACTTTGGATGAACAATTTCGCTACACCTCTCAGCGATCGTTTTGCAAAAATCACTTTCTGCAGGTCATTCCAATTAAATAGTTCGGCTGTTTCTTCAAATTCTGTTATCCACTTGTGGATAGAGTATAAACCACTTCCGTCATAAAGTCCAATTGTTTCTTCGATATCTCGAAAATTGAATGAAAATTGTGATGGTTCCCGTCTTCGAACTAAAGAATTCCGATCACCAACTTTTCGTGATGGAGTTCCAGAGTAGTCGCTTTCGTCTTCATTAGCGTCCTCCTCGTTATCGTCTTTAACGGCGTCGTCGTCATCTTCACTATCACAACTCCACAGTTCAATTCTATTTAATTTATCGAAAATAGCCTTCACAAGTTCTTCTTTGGTTCCATTATACTCTAACCCCAAAATATTACAAATGGAAATAGCGTCCCCATGAGAAAGAATTTTTTCACCAAATTCCAGTTTTTCTTTAATTTTTTCTGATGACTTATCAAAGCCGAATCCCTCAAACTCGCGCAAACGTTTCCGATTATTTCGGTCACCCTCAACTTCAAAAACGAATAAGTGAAACGCCTTTATTGACTATACCGAAGCATTCTTCAAATTTTCCCGAACATGTGCATTATGCAGCAAGCATTCCAGTTTACAGTTCCAAAGATCACAAAATACTCGTAACAAAAAAAAAAATTGCTGTAATCCATACACTATTCAATACGCGCACTTTCTAATTTTTATATTATTTCACTTGCACTTAGTTTCTGTACCTGAATTTATTTTTGTTCCGTAAACTGCAGCATTTAATTTTCTAGGTAGCCGATATATTTTTCCCATGCAATGGCACGTTCGATAAATTGCACCGAAATTTAGTCCGCTTGAACAAATGTATTATTTTTTTCAAAATAACGCTGATATCCCGGTTGAGCCCCCAAAATGTGGGATTATCTGGGTTTAAATAAATAATAGGCGCTATAAACGTTATAAATTGTATAGTATAATTAATTAGAAAAAAATAATAGTAAATGAATTAGAAAAAATATACGTCCGTTCTCGTGGGTGGTTGTATTCCAAAGAGAAAGAAGAAAGAGCGGGGTACTGGGTCCAAGCCGGAAAAGGTCAGGACTTCTTCTTCTTGCTGGACCATCTATTCATATTCACCTCAATGGGGTATTGGGGCACTGCTTTCTTCCCTACATTCGGCCATCCTACACGCTGTCCGACCCGGACAACGTAGTCCATGGTTTCATGAACTCTGCACAGGTACTTGTTGTAGAAGGACCTTCATGACTGCCAATTTTTTTAACGTCGTAAGTGTCGTTCGATTTCATCTTGACGATTGTATAAGGACCGAAGAATTCAATTTACGACCTGGTCCAAACTGTGTCCTTTTGATGGCGACGTAATCTCCTACCTCATATTGCGTTGCCTGTCTCCGACGAAGGTTGTACGACTTGCTATTCTCTTGCTGTATTTTCAATATCTGCTGCTTTGCGTCACGCCTTTGTTCGTCTCGGTATTCTTCGAACTGTGCTTGGAATTCCAGTTCTATTAACTCTCGTAGTTTGACATCTTCGGGTCTACGCATTTTTACTCCAAATAGTAGTTCGAAAGGAGTCATGTTAATGCTTCTGTTATACGTTGAATTCAAGACCATTTGCAGCCGATCAACGTGTTGGTACCATTTCGATGCATCATTTAAAGAGAACTTCGTAAGTACAGGGATGATTGTTCTATTAATTCGTTCGACTTGTCCATTGGCCCTCGAAAGTCCAGTCGTTATAGTGGAATGTGTTATTCCTTCCGCTTCGCAGTATGCTCCAAATTCGGACGATGTGAACGCAGTTCCTCTGTCTGATACAATTCTATAAGGATTACCAAAAACTCTCTTTTGGGAGTCCAATTTGCTGATGACCTCACGAGATGTTGTTGATTTCGACGGGTAGAGCCAAACAAACTTGGTAAACGCATCAACTACGACCAAAATGTGATTATAGTTTTTGTTAGTAGACTCTAATGGACCAATATGATCGACGTGATAGGTAGAAATTGGGAAATCCTCCTTGTGTAGTGGATGCAAATATCCTTCTTGACGTCCTGCCTTCCGGTTAGCTAAGATACATGGAATACAATTATTAATAAACTTTTGTATTTTTATCTCTAAGTCTTTAATAAAATATTCCTGAATTATTGATTCCTGAGTCCTCTTTACCGCGAAGTGCCCTTTATTATGAGCTGCAGCTATTATATTATTTTCCATTGTCTTTGGTGTAACGATGAGATCACGACCACTTTTAACTTTATATAGAATACCGTTCCTAAGAAAGTAGTCATCAAATGCTCGATCTTTTAAAATTTCTTTAATGCATTTGATTTCGTCATCTTCCTCTTGTGCATTTTCAACTCGCAATAATAATTCACTTTGAATAATCATAACCGGATACCTGCTAAGAGCGTCGACGTGTCGCATTCTCACACCTGCTCGATGCCTAATGTGATAGTTGAATTCCTCGAGTAGTAATGCCCACCTAGCTACACCGAGAGAAATTATCAGTTGGCATTAGGTTCCTTTAACAAAATATTATTTGTCGCAAATGTGGTTTAATTATTGTAATCGCAATTTGTTGACAACAAACGGTGTTCGGTCAAAATAAGAAATATTCGTTCCTTCGGACAAACATTCGGTTCTAGCAATATTATATTCGATCACGATAACCTTCTCATATATATTTTCAAATTTTGTAAGAAATTTAACGGTTACATTGACATAATGGAATGACTTTAATGTCTAGCAAACAAATTTCGATCGCTACTAATGTTTTTTCGTAACTCCAACAGCACGTTGATCAACACAAACGAACCCTGTCATTATTCAGTTGCAGTAACTAAAGTTCTGTTGTCTCAACCAAAATTCTGTTGTCTCATTGTTCTGTTCTTTTGCTTATCACTTCTTGATTACTGACCTTGACAGCATGCGATCGTTCTCGGTCATGGTATTGGAATCGAAGGGCTTCGTGGAATGGTTGTATGTGTGAGTGGATGCGTGATCTGCCGATTTGGTTGAGTTTGGTTCAGTTGTTTTCGTGTCGTGTCGCGTGTCCCAGGCTGATTTTTATAACCAACTTAACCGTAAGGGCAAAGGAAGTTTAAAGTTTAAGTTTAAATTTATCAACGCAATCGAGACAATTGCAAACGAATGTATTTTTGCATTTTTTGCATTTTATGTATATTGCATTTTCGTTTGAAAAACGAGACGGGTCAGTTTCACTCAGTGTTTTTGTAGTGTTGTTTATGTGATATGTGCTTCTAAAGGCAACCACTTTGTAATTTGGGACTATTGACTATGTATAATATTTATTTGTATACGAAATTTTTTTTTTTTATAAAAAATAAAGATTGGAGATTCTAAAATAAACTGATTGTATTTCTTCTTCTTTTGGAACTTTAATTTAGGTACGAAATTTACGATTACGGGAATCGAAAATATCATCATCACATTCGTTCGAAGTAATGGCATGACTGGGGTTGTAACAACAAACCAATGCAGTTGTAACAACTGAAATTTTATTCCAGATGATCATCATTCGGTTTCTTTGACAAATCTGTCGATTGTACATATTAATCCGGCAATTGTAATAATAAATATTCGTTTCGTATAAATGCACATGGTTTCGAGTGACCGAAACTCCCGGTCAACACAAATGAATTCGTACGTTTGCTGCAACCGGAATAATTCGGTAGGCATATAACTAAGTTGCAACAACCGAATTGTTCTCTCGGTGTACCCTCGTTGCCAAATCTTTTTTGTGCATTGTTCGTTCAAATGCAGAACAGTCGGTTATTATTGTGAATTCTACGCCCAATAAATATACGCGAAATTTTTTTAACGCTGCCACTATCGCAAGAACCTCTAGTTCATAGCTGATGTACTTCCTTTCACAGTCTGTTGTCTTCTTTAAGCCATTTTTGAATTTGCAGATCAACTGCTTCTCGCTCAGGCAAAGACAAACGCCGAGGCTTTTGGAAAATAGTTTGCTCGTCTTTTACCAGGATGTTCATTTCAATATCGGTTGTTTTACATTTTCTTGGAGTGTACGCATTTACTTCTTCCTCAACTTTCGTCCTGATTACATCATCTGTAACGTGGTTCAATTTTATGCCGTTTTCTTCGATAATATTGATTTGTGCCAAAAATGTTTCTTCCTTCTTTCGAAAATAGATTCCCGTACTGTTGATTACAACTTCTGCTTGAGCCAGGACATCACTTCCGACAATTGCATCTACAGATAAAGAAGAATTAGGAACTACAATTAAATTTGTACTAAACTCTTCATTGTCAATGAATATGTTAACACGAACACTTCCCAGTGCCTTTACGCGATTTTGTCCGAAACCAGTTAATACCAATTCACACGGTTGGAGTTCCAACTGATGTAACCGATGATGAACACACTCCTTCACTAAGGATACTTGACTACCTGTGTCTATAAGTGCGTCTATAAAGAAATTGTTAATACCACAATTATAGCAACGAATCACTTCCTTTGTTATCGGTTTCTTAACGATTTCACGTTGAACTTTATTCCCAGCACATTTCTTTGCAATAGTTTGGTATGCCGCTAGCCGATCTTTAAACTCCGAAGAAGACTTTGCCCCATATAAAACGATTTTAGTCTTCTCGTCGTCTATGATTCCGTTTATTACATATTGCATGAGCGCTTCGAAATCTATCTGACCACGTCTAGCTAGCTCCTTCATATGTAAGAAATACTCTTGAGGAGTTTCGTCTTTTTTCATTTTGCGATCTACCAACATTTCGTGGAGTTGGGCACTGTTGACCGCTTTTCCAAACTCCGTTTTCAACACCTTCTTTAATTTTGCCCAATTGCTTACAACCCCCTCACTTTGGATGAACAATTTCGCTACACCTCTCAGCGATCGTTTTGCAAAAATCACTTTCTGCAGGTCATTCCAATTAAATAGTTCGGCTGTTTCTTCAAATTCTGTTATCCACTTGTGGATAGAGTATAAACCACTTCCGTCATAAAGTCCAATTGTTTCTTCGATATCTCGAAAATTGAATGAAAATTGTGATGGTTCCCGTCTTCGAACTAAAGAATTCCGATCACCAACTTTTCGTGATGGAGTTCCAGAGTAGTCGCTTTCGTCTTCATTAGCGTCCTCCTCGTTATCGTCTTTAACGGCGTCGTCGTCATCTTCACTATCACAACTCCACAGTTCAATTCTATTTAATTTATCGAAAATAGCCTTCACAAGTTCTTCTTTGGTTCCATTATACTCTAACCCCAAAATATTACAAATGGAAATAGCGTCCCCATGAGAAAGAATTTTTTCACCAAATTCCAGTTTTTCTTTAATTTTTTCTGATGACTTATCAAAGCCGAATCCCTCAAACTCGCGCAAACGTTTCCGATTATTTCGGTCACCCTCAACTTCAAAAACGAATAAGTGAAACGCCTTTATTGACTATACCGAAGCATTCTTCAAATTTTCCCGAACATGTGCATTATGCAGCAAGCATTCCAGTTTACAGTTCCAAAGATCACAAAATACTCGTAACAAAAAAAAAAATTGCTGTAATCCATACACTATTCAATACGCGCACTTTCTAATTTTTATATTATTTCACTTGCACTTAGTTTCTGTACCTGAATTTATTTTTGTTCCGTAAACTGCAGCATTTAATTTTCTAGGTAGCCGATATATTTTTCCCATGCAATGGCACGTTCGATAAATTGCACCGAAATTTAGTCCGCTTGAACAAATGTATTATTTTTTTCAAAATAACGCTGATATCCCGGTTGAGCCCCCAAAATGTGGGATTATCTGGGTTTAAATAAATAATAGGCGCTATAAACGTTATAAATTGTATAGTATAATTAATTAGAAAAAAATAATAGTAAATGAATTAGAAAAAATATACGTCCGTTCTCGTGGGTGGTTGTATTCCAAAGAGAAAGAAGAAAGAGCGGGGTACTGGGTCCAAGCCGGAAAAGGTCAGGACTTCTTCTTCTTGCTGGACCATCTATTCATATTCACCTCAATGGGGTATTGGGGCACAGCTTTCTTCCCTACAATAATATAATAATAATAACATTAACATATAGTAATGTAAAATAATAATGGATCTTCTTGTGCGTTGCATTTTTCTGTTTTCAATTTAACTTTCAAGAATTATCGCAAAAACGTAGTGTTTCATGACTTGAAATACACTCCACGAAATAAATATAAATGTTATTTTCAATTTCTTAACTTAAATTCTTTAATTGTTTTTTAATGTGGCTTTAGCTGTAATACATTTAAAAAATAATATAACTTTTTTAAATCATAATAAAACAAAATCTAAAAAAAAGGAGCGAAATAATTATAAAGGCAATAAAGAAAAACAATTTTTTTCAATTTATAATTTTTTTTGGTGACATTTTAGTAAGACGTATGACCACCGTTGTTATTTATGACATCTTCTAACCGCCTTGGCATCGAATTCAGTAAACTATGAAGGACACTAATATCAATTTCCTTCCATTCCCTATTAATGAAATCCTTTAGCTCCTTTACAGTGGAGTACAGCCGGCCATGATGGAAAACTGTTGATGATAATATGGCCCAAAGATTCTCAATTGGATTGAGATCTGGACTAATTGCAGGCCAATCGAGAACCGCAATACTCCGTGACATAAGGAATTCTTTTGTTTTCCTTGAAGAATGGATAGCCGCATTGTCTTGTTGAAAAACAAACTCAGGACCAGCAATTTTATCTCCGTATTCGATTAAAACATTATCAAGAAGTTCGATATAATATTCGGAGTCCATACGAGTCGACACAAAGCAAATTGGCGTGGTACCATTGTAAGATATTCTTGCCCAAACCAGTAGAAAATCTCCGCCAAAATTTCTGCGTTTTCTATTTTCCCTTTTTGAATCTTTGTTCCGCCAATGTTTCTGGGCACTATCTGGACCATCCAAGTTAAATTTTTTTTCATCGCTGAAGACTACTGTTTTCCTTTCTTCGTCTCAAAAACGGTATTTTTCGGCAAATCGTAATCTAGCCTTCTTGTGTCTTGGTGTTAATGACGGTTTACCACATTTGTTGTCATATAAAAGATTTAATTCGGTCTTCATAATTTGTTGTACTCTACGTACACCTACTTCTAGATTCAACTGACCTCGAATTTCGTTTGCGCTAAGGTTTTCATTAACGGCAATTCTGCTCATTTCCCTTTTCTCTCTTTTTAAGACCGTTGGTGTCCTTCCTGGTCGCTTTTTGGTGCCGTATATTTTCCCCATCTCAATGTAATTATCGATGACACAACTCGATCTGTTTAGCTTAAAAGCTATTTGGCGATTTGATAAACCCCTGTCTTGACAAGCTGCAATTTTACCCTTTTCTTCGTCACTGAGCACTTTTCCTCGCGGCATTCTAATATTCTTAGGGTAAATTATTTTCAAATCACATTAAAAATATTATAAAACTTTTTTGAAACAGAAGTACTTACACTATATTGCGTTTTTTGCGGAAAATATAACCAATATTAATAACATTTACAACGTGCCTTTATACTTATTCCGCATCAAATAACCGAACAGTTGACAGATCTTTTTTGTTTCTCTGATAACAACAACAATAAGCATGGGTCACTGGGTTTCTACTTCCAATGAAACCAATAAAAATATTTTTATGTTAATATATTATGTACTGTCAAAAAAAATTCAATGATTATTGTGCCTTTATATTTATTTCGCGGAGTGTAGTAGTGCAGTAAATTTTAAAATTAAAAAATCTGCCAATGGTCTGGGCGAAACTTTATTATTTTTCGGGTCAAAGCTCTGGAGCGGTCAAAGTCGGAGTATATCATGAGTTGCTTCGAGATTATTAGATTTCCTGGAAAATTAATTTTGTGCTTAAAATAAAAATACTTAAAATCGCGATTTTTAGCCGATTACACATTGGAAAAGCCCATGTATCGTAGACTATTCGAATTTCGGTATATTATGTACACTAAAAGCCCATAGAAGTAAAAACGAATTTGTTGCCTTATCAGAATTAAGAGAAAAGACGAATTGTTAAAACGTATACAAACCCATTACTTCCACTTGGGGTTTGAATTTCGAAAAAATTGTGAAACAGGTTTTTAGACGATTTCATAAGAAGCAACTTGATATCTCATGAGACACGAGGGATTTTGAAAAATTTGTGAAAACGTAAGCAAACCCTTCACAACCCCTTGGTTTTTGAAATTCGAAAAATCGTGAATTGGTTGGCCGTAATAATGAATTTTATATCTCATCAGAACTAAGGGATGGCAAAAATTGTGAAAACATATGTTTTCACAATTTGTATATACAAACCCTTGGGGGTTGAATATCGAAAAATTGAGAAATGTGTTTGTAGGCGATTATATAAAAAGTCTGTGCAAATGAAAAGCGATCTAATATCTCATCAAACCTAAGAAATATGTCGAAACTTTGAAAAGCATACAACCCCCTTACACCCATTAGGATTGAATATCTAAAATACTGAAATTGACATTTTGGCTTTTTTATATAGGAAACCTTAGGAAGTAAAAATTAAGTAGATAACGTAAAGTGGCCTATTGCCGACCACCTTCCTAATTCCGACCATTTTGGTTTTTTATTAATATATTTTTATTATCGCGAGTCATAAGGTAAATTCTAGGATCAATATATTTTCACATGTGTTCTCTATCCATTTGCTGTGCACAAAGGGATCTGTATGTCCTTTCTTTACATTGTGGCTTAAATTAATCGGCGGTGGACCAAAAAACATGAATTTTAAGCCTAAAATCGAAATTTTTGGTTCATTATTTTTCGTAAATTTAAAAGACTAGCTTTCATCAGAGTGAGTAATTAAGGTCTTATTGGCTTTATAAACATTTAATTTGTATTGAAATATAACAAAATAATTTAAATTCATAGAATTTGTGAAACAAACAAATAAAATGAAGTGGTCGGAAATAGGCTTCTCTGATTTCATGTAATGTCCTTATTCCGACCAGTGGTCGGTATTAGGGAATATCAAGGGAATATTTCAAAAAACTAAAATATTATGTTTGTATACTGTAAATAGTAAAAATCGATATTTTATGATTATACTATTGTCTTTACTGTCTTTGATCCTAATTCCGACCTACTCAATATATATATTTTAGATCTCGAAAGTTCACATGAAACGAACCTATCACCTTCTTGAACTGATATATATTGCAGAATCCATACCTTTTTCGTTTAAGCGTTTTTGGCTTTATTTGACGGTTTAAGTAATAAATTGGTTTCTATTTAAATATTAATACCTGCAGTATGTTCTTTGATGCGAAATTTATGTTTCTATATTAGTTTTGCCTTAGACAGTTGGAAAACCTTCACTGGATACGCCAGTTTCATAAGATTGTGTTGGACTAGGTCCGAAGGAGCTGTTTCGTCATCGGAGGGCATAGACTCGTCAGAGGGTGTATCATGCCTACTATCCGAAACACCCTTACAGCTGGTGAAATTGCTGAGCATAATTTCTATATAGCGCACTCGAAATCAAATTTACGATCACGAATTATAAATTTTAGCTAATTTCCCGCCATCGCAACCTTATACTAAAGGAGGTGGCGCTGAAGATCATCTAATATTTTAACCAATTTGGTGGAATTTTTGGTTGTAAGCCAGGATATATAGAGCTGAACGCTAAGAGCGTGACATCGAAACCCGCCAACAGCAATTTTATTTTTTCGCTAATTTTAAGAATGGAATTTTTCATGGTAAGCTACCATAGAAGCAAATTTGATTAAATGTTGGTTGTTTTCCGGCGTCAGTAGGGTTTCTGGTGTGAAACCCCAACACGAAGCCTAGTATTGACACTTCTTTTTTTTCTCCCTGAACCTTATGCCTCCATCTTGTTGGATCAGGTTGAGATTCCACAGAAATGTCCACTTGGGCGAACAGCGGATCCGTCTCTTATCTACTATTTCATTGGTCTCTATACCCTCATGACCGGTATCCACGAACGTATCCAATATTTAGTCCGCCTCCCCTAGTGGCTTTTTCAGAATCTCGTACAATTTTTATTTTTTAAAAGGCTTTGAGCCACATGTTCTCTTTATCAGATAAAGATAGAATTTAAAACATATTTTACTTTATTATTTTTTAATAATAAAGTATTTTTTCATTACTTGGAACCATTAATTGAAATCATTTCAAATATATTATATATTCCTATCTATATAAAGCTTATATACATTTTATGTTAGTATAATCTTATACACTCAATAAAAAAAAATTAATGGAATCTGCATTAATTATTTTATTATCCTATTTTCTTCATCAAATTTATTAAAAAAAAATAATATCGTTAATAATATGCAACAACAATGTTGTTTTATATGATAGAACACCTAGGTCGGAAATAGGCTAATGTGCGGTCGGTATAAGGAAATAGTTGTTTATGTGGTCGGAATTAGGAAGATTGCCATCATTATGAAATTAATTATTTCCAACCATGTTTTATATCAATATATAAATATATCATACCAAAATTGAATTTATTGAGTATCGGTAGCATGTTATGAATCCGTAAAAAAAATGTTTAAGAAGAAACATATAATTGTTTGCTTTATATGAATAAAAAATATTTGCAGGGTCTTAGGTGGTCGGAAATAGGTCATTTTACGTTATATCATCAGATATGCAACCTCCTTCCACCCACTTGGAGGTTGAATATCCGAAAATCCTGAAAGGAGTTAATAAATAAATATGAAGACAGCACGAGAAAGTAGGAACCAATTCAATTTCTTAACACTTCCAAAAGTAATGACGGGATTCGTGAAAACGTGTTCAACCCGTTTATACCCTATTAGGGGCTGAAAAAGGAAAAAACTTGAAAATCGGTTTTAGGCGATTATTACGCAAGCACGTGAAAGTGAAAAGATATTCGATATCTGATAAGACCTGGGGATATAGTACAATTCTTGAAAAAGTTTACAACCCCCTTTGCACCACCTTAGGGGTCGAATTTTAAAAAATCCTGAAAACACTTTCTAGGTATTTATATGAAGAAACCGTAGAATAAAAATGAATTCAATATTTGGGAAGACCTAATAGATATGACGAAAACCGTGAAAATATATGCATTCCATTTTCACTGAACATTTTTTTTACCCCCCCTCCGAACGCCAATGGATATTTGAAATTTTTTTTTATCTAAATTAGTTCTCTAGTAGATTTACATAAACGTACCGAGTTTCAACTTTGTAGCATAAGCCGTTCTATAGATAGGAAAAACACCCCCCACCCCCGTACCATACTACCCCTATAAAAAATTATATTTTTCCAAAATGCTACTAATATAGTTCTATCTAAATACCAAGTTTCAGCTCCATATCATAATAGGTTGTCGAGATATTAAAATCGGAACTTTTTCCTTTTCACACTACCCCACCCTCACCCACTACACCCACACTTCCAAAATTTTGTTTTCTGCTAGGGGTCTATTAGGCCTACTTCTGGTAAAAATTTTAAGCATTTATCTTATACCGTTCTTGAGATATGAGACGTGATTTTTTTGAAAAATTCTTATCCCCTCCACTTTCATGCCCCACAGCCTACTTTACAAATTTTACTTTCAGCAAACTTCATTTGTCAACCTTTATACACAAACCAAATTTTATTTGTCTAGTGCAATTGGTTCGTGAGATATCGTAATCTAAAGTTTTTCACCCCCCACCCCCGTACGCCACTGCCCCCACTCAAAAATTTGTTTCCGATCTATTCTCCTAGTATACCTACAGATATTTGTCAAGTTTCAATTTTG
Source organism: Beris morrisii (assembly GCA_951812415.1). Lineage (NCBI taxonomy): Eukaryota > Metazoa > Arthropoda > Insecta > Diptera > Stratiomyidae > Beris > Beris morrisii. The sequence continues at coordinate 7,193,667 of OX638314.1, read as the reverse complement.
TGACATTAACCGTTTAGGAGATATGGATTTTAGAATGTGTCGATCTCGTCTCTTTTGCGTTTCGGACGCATTATTTTCCCCCCCCCCCCCCCCCCCACTCCCAAACCCCTTCACCTATATCGGCAATTTTTTTGCAAATGGGTCCACTATCGAAGTTCTATATAAGTTCCAAATTTTAGCCTCCTAGCATAAGCGGTTGCTAAGATCTAGAAACCAAAATTTTTCGTCTAAAACGCTTCCCCCTTCTCCCCCCTCACACCTGCACCCCTCACAATTTGTTCACTTCAAGGGGCGTACCCAGTCTATCTACGAAAAAAAATTCAACTAAATAGCTCAAAGGGTTTGGGTGCTATGAGCCTTCAAACAATTTTGCGTACACCGGTCGACGTACGGCGTACGGCGGACAGACGGACTGAAAATTTTTTTTGCTTTTTTCGTGTCTACTAGTCATGAAACGTGAAAAAAATATTTTCAGGGTAGCAAATTTTTTTTTTTTAAAAATCGAAAACAATACTGTATTATTAAAATAATAAAGTAAAAGGTAGTAAATCTGCTACATATTGTTGCGAGCTAGGGGTTCGCCGGGATTTCAAGTAAAACACAATTCGTAAAATAAAAGATAAGTGATTATTTATTAATCGCACTTTAAATTGTATTCGCACAATAATTCGCACTGTATGGCAATACCGCCCGCTTATACCATTTATCGCTTTACTCGTTCACTTTCGTTCTCTCTTAACACGGTCGCGTATACACGCTGGCTGTCACAGTTGACGTAATAAAAATTACTGTGTCTTCGCTGAACGCTTTACCTGCTTATATACTAGCCGGTTGCAGTCTAGGATGTACTTGAATGTTCACCGGTGATGTGGATGTTTCTCGAAGGCTTTAGAGCTTTCGATTTTGATCTTCGTTCGGTGGTTCATGTACAGGGTTCTAGTACATTGGAGAGCATTCGATAAAGAAGGGAGATAGAATCGTGTTGTCTCGCCTTATCTTCAGCTAGGTTTCTGATTCGGTTATTTTGCAACTAGGTATTCAGTTGTTGTTGTTTTCATTATGTGAAACGATCGAGTTGCGCGGTGGCCAGGCTTACACGTAACAATATAGTAATGTAAAATAATAATGGATCTTCTTGTGCGTTGCATTTTTCTGTTTTCAATTTAACTTTCGAGAATTATCGCAAAAACGTAGTGTTACATGACTTGAAATAGTAGTGCAGTAAATTTTAAAATTAAAAAAGGTAGTAAATCTGCTACATATGTAGTAAAACGGTAACGCTGCTGGCTAGCAACAGCAGCAAGAAAATTTTTAAAAGACCGCTCAACTTCCAGTGCCTGTACAGTACCTACTGGGCAGCTAATGTTTCCGCTATTTAGCAAAGCTTTAAACCACCAGACGACGTGGCAAAACGGCGATTCGCAGTTCCATCAAAAATCAGAAAATCAAACAGGCGCCCAGAAGCAGCAACAAGCAAATTTCCTGAGTTAATGGAACAGCTGATTGGCCGCATTTCCCCATGTTGCACAGTCCACATGTGGATCGAATGCATGGCGCATTCTCACCACAAGGAAGTAGCTGCGCGAAAACATTCTCCACCGTGTTTCCTGACACGTTGACGTCATCATTGCCTCGTATTGACCACGAATTATGTCAGGAAGGAAAGAAATTCTTCCATACTGAGCACGAAAGTGAAGAAAAAAAGAAAGAAAAGAGATAACGATCAGTGACGTCGCAAAAAAATTACAATATCTTCTTTTGCCTTTCCTGGCTAAAAATTTAAAGTTTGCTACCGGTTCGGATCTCCAGTAAAGTTAGGTTTGAGGGTCAACAAATTCACTAGTTTCGGTTTGGAGCCACACTACATGTATCTTCGTTAAATTTCATTCCCGGCTCGAAGCATTAATTATTCAGTGTCCTCTTCTCATGGTTTGAGGCTCCGAAAAGAAATCGCTTGTAATTGTCCGCCAGGTGGAGATCGTAAAAATATCGGAAGGAAGAGTGGTAAAAAGGTGGAAGAGGTTTTTATTAATAAATATGAAAGCTATCGGCTTTATCTTAATTTTTCTTGAGTTGCAAGTTAAAAACTCGCTAAAAAAGGACGTGGTTGCAATTCGCACGGAACTTATTCGATAATACGAGGCAATGCTGACGTCAAGATAGCAGGAAAGACCAGAGGAGATGAATGTTTTCGCGTAGCTACTTCCTTGCGGTGAGCATGCGCCGTGCAACCGGCCCACATGTGGGCTGCAACCTGGGGAAATGCGGCCGGTCAACTGTTCCACTAACTCAGAAAATTTGCTTGCTGCTGGTTCTGGACGCCTGACCGATTCTCCGGTTTTTGTATGGGACCTTGAGAGCCGGTTTTGCTACCGGCGTTTCGTTCGCCGTTTGATTGATTACTGATGACGTCATGATTAGCTGTTTGAAATGAAAGATGAGGGACGGGGCGGTCTTTGTTTTCTAATGTCCTGAAATGTTTTTAAAACGAATAAAAATGCCGTCGTCTTCATAAAACTTTAATTTTTCTCGTTTTGTGCATACGTGGAACACCTTTTACAAAACAATTCTTCTTGCTTTTGTTTCTATCGGGTCTTTCAACAAGGACGTTCAATTTTTAAATGTAAATAAAAAATCTGCCAATGGTCTGGGCGAAACTTTATTATTTTTCGGGTCAAAGTTCGAGAGCGGTCAAAGTCGGAGTGTATCATAAGTTGCTTCGAGATTATGACGTTTCTCGGAAAATTATTTTTGTTTTTAATATAAAAATATTTAAAATAGAGATTTTTAGCCGATTAAACATTGAAAAAGTCCGTGTAGACTATTCGAATTTCGGTATATTATGTACACTAAAAGCCCATAGAAGCAAAAACGAATTTGTTGCCTTATCAGAATTAAGGGATATGACGAATTGTTAAAACGTATACAAACCCATTACTTCCACTTGGGGTTTGAATTTCGAAAAAATTGTGAAACAGGTTTTTAGACGATTTCATAAGAAGCAACTTGATATCTCATGAGACACGAGGGATTTTGAAAAATTTGTGAAAACGTAAGCAAACCCTTCACAACTCCTTGGTTCTGGAAATTCGAAAAATCGTGAATTGGTTGCCGTAATAATCAATTTTATACACTCAGAAAAATATTTCCCTATCTGTAAGAAAAATAGCCATGTAATCAAAGCAAATTGATAATGATTTGGCGCCAAAGAAATTTATACTCTACGAGTAGAATGGAATTCCTTCAATTCAAAGAAATTAAATTTTTCTGCATTTGCGTAAAATTTTCGCCATTGTAGGAAAATGATTACTTATTACAAAGAAATGATTTCCAAAAATCAAAGACAAGGACGTACTTCATTTCTACAAATAAAGGAAATTCTTTTCAGTATTCCAGTGACCGTTAATTTGAATGGAGTAAAATTTCTACTGAATGAAGAAATTCGTTCCTTGTATTATAGAGAGACCTTCTAACATAAAAATAAAATTTTCCGTCATAATAAAGAATGCATTTTACTTTATTATTTTAATAAAAATTTTTTTTTTTACGTTTCATGACGAGTAGACACGAAAAAAGCAAAAAAAAATGTCAGTCCGTCTGTCCGCCGTACGCCGTACGCCGTACGTCGACCGCTGTACGCAAAATCGTTTGAAGGCTCGTAGCTCCCAAACCCTTTGAGCTATTAAATTGAAATTTTTTTGATGAATAGACTGGGTAGGCCCCTTAAAGTGCCCAAATTTGGAGGGGTGGGAGTGGGGGGGGGGGAGGAGGGGAAGTGTTTTAGACGAAAAATTTTGGTTTCTAGATCTCAGCAACCGCTTATGCTAGGAGGCTGAAATTTAGAATTTATATAGAGCTTCAATAGTGGACCCATTTGCAAAAAAATTGCCGATATAGGTGAAGGGGTTTGGGAGTGGGGGGAAAAATAATGCGTCCGAAACGCAAAAAAGGTGAGATCGACACTTTCTAAAATCCATATCTCCTAAACGGTTAATGTCACAAAATTGAAACTTAATGGATATCTGTAGGTATACTAGGAGAATAGATCGGAAACAAAAATTTGAGTAGGGGCAGTGGCGTACGGGGGTGGGGGGTGAAAAACTTTAGATTACGATATCTCACGAACCAATTGTACTAGATAAATAAAATTTGGTTTGTGTGTAAAGGTTGACAAATGAAGTTTGCTGAAAGCAAAATTTTTTAAGGGGGCGGTGGAGCATGAAAGTGGAGGGGATAAGAATTTTTCTTAAAAATCACGTCTCATATCTCAAGAACAGTGTAAGATAGATACTTAAAATTTTTACCAGAAGTAGACCTAAAAGACCCCTAGCAGAAAACAACATTTTGGTTGTGTGGGTGTATAGGGGGAGGGTGGGGGAGGGTGAAAAGGAAAAGGTTCCGATTTTAATATCTCGGCAACCTATAATGATATAAAGCTGAAACTTGGTATTTAGATAGAGCTATATTAGTAGCATCTTGGAAAAATATAATTTTTTATAGGGGTAGTATGGTATGGGGGTGGGGGGTGTTTTTCCTATCTATAGAACGGCTTATGCTACAAAGTTGAAACTCGGTACGTTTATGTAAATCAACTAGAAAACTAATTTAGATAAAAAAAATTTTCAAATATCCATTGGCGTTCGGAGGGGGGGGGGGGCAAAAAAATTTTTCAGTGAAAATGGAAGGCATATATTTTCACGGTTTTCGTCATATCTATTAGGTCTTCCCAAATATTTAATTCATTTTTATTGTACGACTTCTTCATATAAATACCTAGAAACTGTTTTCAGGATTTTTTAAAATTCAACCCCTAAGGGGGTTGTAAACTTTTTCACGAATTCTACTATATCCCCAGGTCTTATCAGATATCGAATATCTTTTCACTTTCACGTGCTTGCGTAATAATCGCCTAAAACTTGTTTTTAAGTTTTTTCCTTTTTCCGCCCTTAAGAGGGTATAAACGGGTTGAACACGTTTTCACGAATTCCGTCATTTCTTTTAGAAGTGATAAGAAATTGAATTGGTTCCTACTTTCTCGTGCTGTCTGCATATTTATTTATTAACTGTTTCACAATTTTTTCGAAATTTAAACCTCAAGCGGAAGTAATGGGTTTGTATATGTTTTAACAATTCGTCATATCTCTTAATTCTGATAAGGCAACAAATTCGTTTTTACTTCTTTTAGTGTACATAATATACCGAAATTCGAATAGTCTACACTGGCTTTTCCAATGTTTAATCGGCTAAAAATCGCTGTTTTAAATATTTTTATTTTAAGAACAACATTAATTTTCCAAGACATCTAATAATCTCGAAGCTACTCATGATATACTCCGAGTTTGACCGCTCCCGAACTTTGACCCGAAAAATAATAAAGTTTCGCCCAGACCATTGGCAGATTTTTATTTAAATTTTTCATTTCAAATAAATTGAATACAAATTTAATGTTCTTACTAAATTGTAATTAAAAAATAAAGGTTTTCACAAGATGATAAATAAAAAAAAATACTTTTTCTAGTTTACAATTTGATTTTAGTTTATTTTTAGACATATTGGGTGTACTTGTTTTAAAAAAAAAAACTTCGGTCTTAAAAATGTTTGATTATTTACTTTATAAAGGGTTTTCCAATAAGGACTTGACAACTTTTTTTCAAAATAAAATGCAAACCATTTGAGATATTTCAAAAACTTTATTATCGGGTTGAAGTACAATCAAAACATTTATGAATGGAACTCGACTTCGTTCATATGGCCACCGCGGGCACGTTTGCAGCGGTCGATTCGTTGGACCCAATTTTCGATGACTCGGCCACACATTTCGGCCGAAATGGCTGCTATTTCGTGTTCAATGTTGGCTCTGAGCTCTTCCAACGTCGTCGGCTTGTTGGCATAGACCAACGACTTGACGTGGCCCCAAAGAAAAAAGTCCAGAGGCGTTAAATCGCACGAACGAGGCGGCCAATCGACTGGTCCATTTCTTGAGATAACACGCTCATCAAACTTACTCTTCAATAAATCGATTGTAACGTGTGCTGTGTGGCTTGTGGCACCGTCCTGTTGAAACCACATGTTGTCCAAGTCCATATCTTCCAATTCGGGCCAAAAATAATCGGTAATCATGGCGCGATAACGATTACCATTCACAGTAACGTGACGATCATTATCGTCGACGAAAAAATATGGCCCTATGACGCCGCCAGCATGCAAACCGCACCAAACAGTTATTTTTTGTGGATGAAGTGGTCTTTCATGAAGCACATGTGGATTTTCACCGGACCAATAACGCATATTTTGCTTATTGACGAACCCACTGAGCCAAAAATGAGCTTCGTCACTGAAGATGATTTTGCGATGAAATTGATCATCTTGGCGCATCTTTTCCAGAGCCCAATCGGAGAACGTACGTCGCTTCAAATGGTCCATCGGCTTCAATTCTTGAGTCAGCTTGATCTTGTATGGGTGTAAACCAAGATCCTTACGCAAAATTCGCCATAACGTGGTCTGGGCGATGCCCAACACTTGAGAACGCCGTGGAATTGACTGATTTGGATCATTTGCTACGGACGTTTCAACGGCAGCGATATTTTCGACACTTCGACCAACCCGTTGTCTCACTGGCACGGCAACATCACACAACGAATATGTAGACTCAAATTTTTGCACTAAACTTGTTACTGCCTGTCTACTAGGGCGAGAATTACGACCGAAAATCGGAGTTAACGCTCTTAAAGTAGCGGTCACCGACTCCGAATTTCTGTAGTAAATTTTTATAATTTGCAGACGTTGTTCCTTCGTGTACTTTACCATGATAAAAATGTTAAGTTTACTGAATAAATTGACAGTGACAGTTCGATGATTAGTGAAAGGGTGCGTTCACAAATTGAATTCAAAGTTGTCAAGTCCCTATTGGAAAACCCTTTACAAATGTACTGGAGGAAATTTGATGTCGTTCACATTCAATAAAACCAAATTGCCTCGCTCTTTTTCGATTACATAAGACAAATAATCTTTTTTAAAGTACAAAACTTGGAGTTCTAGGCATAGTATTAGTACTTTTTCATGATTTTTCAATATTTCTTTGATTTCAAATGCCCTGAAAGTTGGATCGTAAATATAAATTATGTGGTCTTTTTTATACAAATTATGGTTTTTTAAGACTCAAATGACATGAATGTGATTGTAATTCCTCATCATTTATTTTTTCTTTTAATTCATTATAAAATGTTGAGCATTGTACACTACACTCTTTTTTACTGAAAGTATAAGATGCATGTTTAAAATTTATAATGAATTCAGAAAAAACTAGAGAATACTTTAAAGATAAGGAAAGTGTCACATTTTTTCTAGAATTTATATTCTTTGCGTATGATTTCAATTGTCTGTGTTTAGATTCAAAAGAGAAAGTCCACAAATATTTAATAGGACCCGATTGTTTTATGATTCTGCAATAATGATTTAAAAAATGATGTTTTGGTTTTAGCGTGTCAGAAAAAATTTTTGTATACTCCCTGTTGTACAGAACTCTGTGCTGTTCCAAATTCATAATATCTAGGTCATTATATTCAGATAAAAGTAATAAATCTAAGAGTTCTATCAAATTAATAACGAAATGCCACAATTCATCGTTCTCTTGAATTACATCTCGAATTATTAAAGGAAAAAAAATGCGCAAAAGTTAACATTTCTCTAGCAGATAGCTTCAAGTTAAATTTTTTGAAATGATGTAACTTTAAAGAAGGAGGTAAATTTCCATTTTCGGATTCAACATAATTAAAAATTTCCTTTCGAATATTCAAAAATTCCAAATCGAATTTTTTATTTCTAATGTAAAATAAAATGATATTGCACAAATCATATTTCAAAACTCCTTATAAAACATCATGAAGAATGTCAACGGAATAGTTCTCTTTTTTATACTTCGTCAAAGGTAAATGTTACCGATAATGTGGATCCCGATGTAGATGATGCTGCAGATAATTTTTCACTCAAATCAATTCCCTTCAAATCAAAATTAATTGAAAATTAAATTTAAAAATAAAATGCATTTTATTATTTTTTGATATTACCTGTTGGTTCTTTTGCCACTTTTCTAAATTATATTCAAATATTACACGAGGTCCATATAGTGATCTCGGAAGAATGTCATCTAAATGACTTACTTTTAAGTACATGAGACTTTCAGTGGTAGACTTGTAGCCTGACAATATGTAAAATTATTTTTTTGGTGAAATTTTAATTTTGAAATATTCCGTTCTAGGCTTCTACGGAAATGTAAATTTAAGGTCAATCGCACTATACTTTATTATTGAAAAATAGGATTAACTCACCTTTTAATACACTGTAAAATAATTCACCTTTTAAAGATTTCAAAACTTCTAAAAACTCGTCATCAATTTCTTTTCCACTTGTTGAAGGAATATCCATAGTATTACTTCCACTTTGATTTATTGAAATTATATTTTCATTGTCTTTATTAGTAGCACAATTTTGGTTTAAATATACAATATCACTATTGTCTAAAATTAAGAACTCACCATCCATGATTAAAAAATCAAAGATATGCACTGTCTATCAATTAATGACGCGCGAGGCACTATTATTTGAAGTAACCTAGCAACTCGATTAAAACCGCAATTTTATTAGAACCGGCCGGCAACTTAAACAAATTTTTCTTAAAAAATAGGAAATTTGTCCTTTAGTCCGACATGACTAAACTTGAGAAATAAATAGTTGAACGTTCGTTTTTTTAGACTCAGAAGCGAAGACAGTTGTAATTGAAACAGAGAAAATTATAACATGAACAAACCCATTACTTACTCAAAATGAAGAAAAATTTGTATTTGAATTGAAACCAGTCGTATTTCTGATTTCTTTGAAGTTGAAAAAATTTTCGTTATTTAGAAGAAAAATATTTGAGCAGAGTAAAATTTTGTTTGATCAGTGGATAATAATATGTTCTTAAAACAAAGAAATAAATAATTTGTTTTAATGACAACTATTTTTCTGAGTGTATCTTACAGAACTAAGGAATGGCAAAAATTGTGAAAACATATACAAACCCTTGGGGGTTGAATATCGAAAAATTGAGAAATGGGTTTGTAGGCGATTATATAAAAAGTCTGTGGAAATAAAAAGCGATCTAATATCTCATCGAACCTAAGAAATATGTCGAAACTTTGAAAAGCATACAACCTCCTTACACCTTTTTGGATTGAATATCTAAAATACTGAAATTGACTTTTTGGCTTTTTTACATAGGAAACCTTAGGAAGTAAAAATGAATTCGATATATCACAAGATATGCAACCTCCTTACACCCACTGGGGGGTTGAATATCCAAAAATCCTGAAAGGAGTTAATACTATAAAAAAATATGAAGATAGCACGAGAAAGAAGGAACCAATTCAATTTCTTATCACTTCTAAAAGAAATGACGGAACTCGTGAAAACGTGTTCAACCCGTTTATACCCTCTTAGGGGCTGAAAAAGGAAAAAACTTAAAAACAAGTTTTAGGCGATTATTACGCAAGCACGTGAAAGTGAAAAGATATTCGATATCTGATAAAACGTGGGGATACAGTAGAATTTGTGAAAAATTTTACAACCCCTGTTTGGACTTACCAAACATAATTTCTATTTATTATAATTGTTACATCTCTAATTTTAAATACTTTCGATCCGTACTGTCCACCCAATTTTCACCTCGCCAAAATTGATCCAGGACAACGGAAACAAAAGCTTAATCGGGCTATTTAAGCCACGCGCAACGTCGGCTCGCCCTCTTTTGATACAAGTCATTGAACATTCGCAATCGTTGGCCAAATTTGCGCTGCGAGCAGGAATCTTCAACTCAACTGAAATTCAAGGTAGCACTATATAACGCGGTTATTATATTCAATTTGCATCCGTTGCAACCTCTCAAGTAGGCCAAATTTGCGCTGCTTGAGTTGTTTCAACGAGAATAATTAAAATATTCTACAAATTCTTTGGCATGCCGACTGCGCTGCCTTTGAAATTTGGAGAACTCATTTTATTGTATTTGAAATTTTGGTAGTTTTGTAAAAAAGTGAATCGTAACACAATATATTTTAAAGGAAGTTACATATAAACAATTTTATTCTAATTCAACAACATCTCGAGTTTTTATTTAAAGAAGAATTAGTAATTTCAGCAAATCACATTAATTCAACCCCCTTTGCACCCCCTTAGGGGTCGAATTTTAAAAAATCCTGAAAACGCTTTCTAGGTATTTATATGAAGAAGCCATAGAATAAAAATGAATTCAATATTTGGAAAAACCTAATAGATATGACGAAAACCGTGAAAATATATGCATTCCATTTTCACTGATCATTTTTTTTGCCCCCCCTCTAAACGCCAATGGATATTTGAAATTTTCTTTTATCTAAATTAGTTTTCTAGTTGATTTACATAAACATACCGAGTTTCAACTTTGTAGCATAAGCCGTTCTATAGATAGGAAAAACACCCCGCACCCCCGTACCATACTACCCCTATAAAAAATTATATTTTTCCAAGATGTTACTAATATAGCTCTATCCAAATACCAAGTTTCAGCGTTATGTCATTATAGGTTGTCGAGATAATAAAATCGGAACTTTTTCCTTTTCACCCTCCCCCACCCTCACCCTCTACACCCACACTTCCAAAATTTTGTTTTCTGCTAGGGGTCTATTAGGCCTACTTCTGGTAAAAATTCTAAGCATCTACCTTATACTATTCTTGAGATATGAGACGTGATATTTTTGAAAAATTCTTATCTCCTCCCCTTTCATGCTCCACCGCTTCCTTGAAAAATTTGGCTTTCAGCAAACTTGATTTGTCAACCTTTATACAAAAACCAAATTTTATTTGTCTAGTGCAATCGGTTCGTGAGATTTCGTAATCTAAAGTTTTTCCCCCCCCCACCACCGTACGCCACTGCCCCCACTCAAATTTTTGTTTCCGATCTATTCTCCTAGTATACCTACAGATATTCATTAAGTTTCAATTTTGTGACATTAACCGTTTAGGAGATATGGATTTTAGAATGTGTCGATCTCACCTTTTTTGCGTTTCGGACGCATTATTTTCCCCCCCATTCCCAAACCCCTTCACCTAGATCGGCAATTTTTTTGCAAATGGGTCCACTACTGAAGCTCTATATAAATTCCAAATTTCAGCCTCCTAGCATAAGTGGTTGCTGAGATCTAGAAACCAAAATTTTCCGTCTAAAACACTTCCCCCTCCTCCCCCCTTACACCCCCACCCCTCCAAATTTGGCCACTTTAAGGGGCCTACCCAGTCCATTCATAAAAAAAATTTCAATTTAATAGCTCAAAGGGTTTGAGAGCTACGAGCCTTCAAACGATTTTGCGTACAGCGGTCGACGTACGGCGTACGGCGTACGGCGGACAGACGGACTGAAATTTTTTTTTGCTGTTTTCGTGTCTACTCGTCATGAAACATGAAAAAAAAAATTTTGAGGGTAGCAAATTTTTTTTTTTTAAAAATCGATAACAATACTGTATTATTAAAATAATAAAGTAATATATCACATAATAAGATATTTCTACGTTTTATCACGCCACTTCCGATAAGACAGTCCATATTTTGTATTCATGATTTCCTTTTAAATTCATATTTCGCAATTTTATGTTTCTATTTATACTAATATGTTCCAATATAATACAATTTTTTTAAATTCGTTTTGAAGTTAATAAGACTAATGCTTTTTTTTATATAGCTTGGCAACTCATTGAAAAGTTGGCAGCCTTGGTAATAATATTGTCGTTGTCCTGTGCAAGTATTCATGATGTCTATGAGAATCATTCCCTGGGAACCACCGCGTGTAGTATTAGTATTAAATTTGATTTCTCCAGCTTGGATCTCTTTGTATATTTGGATTGTGGATATAAGATTAAATATTTGTCGAATATTCAGAATGTCCACAAGTGGGTAAAGGAGATTAGAGGGATATGTTCGTTCTTTCCTCCGTAATATTTTCACCAAAGTTTTTTGCATGATTTGAACGGGTTCTAAGACCGTGTTCGTAGCACTTCCCCATGAGATTATGCCATATTGTAGTATTGAATGAATCAATGCGAAATAAAATTGCCGTTTTGTGTTCTTATTCATAAAAGATCTCACCTCCATGCATATTGGGATCAGAGTCTTAAGTCTTTTAGTCATATATTCGGATTGTAAATCCCACTTCAATAGGTGGTCAAAAATTATACCTAAATATCGTGTGTTAGTAACTCTCATTAAAGGTTCGCAGCTACAATTGCTAGTGCATTGAGAGGAATGTATTTTAATATCAACATGTTCTGGTTGTCCGTTTTGGGTAAGCGAAAAAGCTATGTAGCACGTTTTTTGGGCGTTTAGCGTGAGAAAGTTGTAGTCCAGCCATTCCTTTAGTATACACAAACCATGATTAGCTTTGATCTCCGTTCCTGCCCATGAAGCATCCTCGAAGAATAAGACGGTGTCATCAGCATAAGATATCATATTTCCTTGTATTGGCTGTTTATATATATCGTTAATGTACAAAAGGAAGATAACTGGCCCTAAAACTGTACCTTGGGGTACACCGTATTGGAAAGTTTCTCTATTGCTGAGTGTGTTGTTAATTTTAACAAATTGAGATCTATCCTCTAGGTAGCTGGTAATCCAGTGTACCCAATATGAACTTATACCGGATGCGATAAACTTTTCAATTATTTTTGCATGCGGGATTGAGTCAAATGCTTTTGCTAAGTCCAAGAAAATTGCGCACGGTTTGCTCCCTTTATCTAACGATGAACTGATTAATTTACTTAATAGCGCTATTCCATCATGTGTGCTACGTTTTGCACGAAAACCAAACTGATTGACATTTAATATTTTATTTGTTTCAAAAAAATCCATTATTCTCTTTTTCGCGACCTTTTCAATTACCTTTCCAATATTAGATATTATGGAAATAGGTCTGTAATTGTTGACCGAGGTTTTATTTCCTGTTTTAAAGATTGGTGTTACAATAGCTGTTTTGTAGATTTTTGGGAATACACCCTTCGAAATGCTAAGATTAATTAGGTGTGCGAGAGGCTTTGAGATAAAGTCCTTTAATATTTTTGTTTGTTCCACTGTAATTCCGTCAAATCCGGGACTAGAGCCACCGTTCATGGTTTCGATAATAGCTTTTGTTTCTGCTTCTGTTGCGTATTCCATTGTTTCTCCATGATCTCTAATAGTTAACGGTGTTTTTTTACTTACATGTACGCTACTTTGTTCAATATTTTTCGCTAGGTTTTCACCAACGGTTACAAAATAGTTATTAAAGATATTTGCTATTTCTTCGGAATTCTCTTTAGTGGTGATGTGCACACTATCATGGATTATTTCATTTACTGTACTTAGTCGATTTTTCCTTCCTATGGCAATGTTAATAGTTTTCCAAACCAGCTTTCCATTGTTTCCCGCATTATCCAACATTTTCTTAAAATAGTCTGTTTTAACCTTTTTCAGTAAGGCGCATAATTTATTTCTGAATTTTTTTACATGAGATTTATGTTGTGTAGAGAGTCGAATAAAAATTGAATTGTATTGTAAAGGAAAAAGAATGTATGATGATTTTGATGTACTTTAAATTAAAAAGTGAATATTCCATGTGACTGTTTTATGCGAGTGTACATAGCAATTAAATTGAAAGAAAAAAGCGAATGGATACTGCTATACTTACATATAAATTTTAAACAAAAAAAAGTAAATGAGTAAATGAGTATGTAATTTAATTTAGATGATATGAATTTTATGTGAGGGTTCCAGATAATTTTGTATATTAGTGATAGCCGTTAGTTTAATTTTTCTAAATCGAGTTCTGACCTTATAATGATTATATTTTCACCTTCCTGTCGTCTGCAATATATTCGACCGTCTCTGTACCAGGTGAATTTAAAGTTGTTCTCTTTAGCCTTTGTTTTTGAAGGAAGGAAGGTAGATGAAGGACCTATATTTTAGGTGAATCGCCTATTCAATTTTTTCTGTGTAAGCTTGAGAGAAAACCAAAGAAAATTAAAATCGGATCAAAAAATCTGCCAATGGTCTGGGCGAAACTTTATTATTTTTCGGGTCAAAGCTCGGGAGCGGTCAAAGTCGGAGTGTATCATGAGTTGCTTCGAGATTATTAGATTTCTTGGAAAATTAATTTTGTTCTTAAAATAAAAATATTTAAAATAGCGATTTTTAGCCGATTAAACATTGGAAAATTTCTTTCTTCTTATCATTTATACTCTCTTAGGAGCTGAAAAAGGAAAAAACTTAAAAACAAGTTTTAGGCGATTATTACGCAAGCACGTGAAAGTGAAAAGATATTTGATATCTGATAAGACCTGGGGATATAGTAGAATTCGTGAAAAAGTTTACAACCCCCTTTGCATCCCCTTAGGGGTCGAATTTTAAAAAATCCTGAAAACACTTTCTAGGTATTTATATGAAGAAGATGTACAATAAAAATGAATTCAATATTTGGAAAAACCTAATAGATATGACGAAAACCGTGAAAATATATGCATTCCATTTTCACTGATCATTTTTTTTGCCCCCCCCTCCGAACGCCAATAAATATTTGAAATTTTTATTTAACTAAATTAGTTTTCTAGTTGATCTACATAAACATACCGAGTTTCAACTTTGTAGCATAAGCCGTTCTATAGATAGGAAAAACACCCCCCACCCCCGTACCATACTGCCCCTATAAAAATTTCTATATTTCCAAGATACTACTAATATAGCTCTATCTAAAAACCAAGTTTCAGCTTTATATCATTATAGGTTCTCGAGATATTAAAATCGGAACTTATTCCTTTTCACCCTTTCCCACCCTCACTCTCTACACCCACAGTTCCACAATTTCGTTTTCTGCTAGGGGTCTATTAGGCCTACTTCTGGTAAAAATTTTAAGCATCTATCTTACACTGTTCTTGAGATATGAGACGTGATTTTTTTGAAAAATTCTTATCCCCTCCACTTTCATGATCCACCGCCGCCTTGAAAAATTTTGCTTTCAGCAAACTTCATTTGTCAACGTTTATACACAAACCAAATTTTATTTGTCTAGTGCAATTGGTTCGTGAGATATCGTAATCTAAAGTTTTTTACCCCCCACCCCCGTACGCCACTGAACCCACTCAAAATCTATCCGATCTATTCTCCTAGTATACCTACAGATATTCATTAAGTTTCAATTTTGTGACATTAACCAATTAGGAGATATGGATTTTAGAATGTCTCGATCTCGGCTTTCGAGCGTTTCGGACGCATTATTATTCCTCCCACTCCCACACCCCTTCACCCATATCCTCCCTTTTTTTGCAAATAGGTCCACTACTGAAGCTCTATATAAATTCCAAATTTCAGCCTCCTAGCATAAGCGGTTGCTGAGATCTTTAAACCAAAATTTTCCTTCTAAAACGCTTCCCGCTCCTCCCCCCTCACACCCCCACCCCTCCAAATTTGGCCACTTTAAGGGGCCTACCCAGTCTATTGACAAAAAAAATTTCAATTTAATAGCTCAAAGGGTTTGGGAGATACGAGCCTTCAAACGATTTTGCGTACAGCGGTCGATGTACGGCGGACAGACGGACTGACATTTTTTTTTGCTTTTTTCGTGTCTACTCGTCATGAAACGTGAAAAAAAAAATTTTGAGGGTAGCAAATTTTTTTTTAATTTTTTTTAAATAATAAAGTAAAATGAACGAATGACAGCTAAAACGGTAAAGCTAAATTTGCCTGCTGCGGGTTATGATCGCCTGGTAGTTAGTTCCTGGTACTTTTCAGCTTAGAGCCAATTTTCTGGTGGTTCGAGTCTTGGATAAAAAAAATATATTGGTGATTTTCTTCCGGCTCTCCTGGCCTCAATTTTCCTAATTTTCACAATCTGTTTGCTTAACGCGCTTTTCACTAGACACCCATATTTTTTTTCCACAAATACGAGGAAAATCGAAAATGGGAAAATTGATCAATTTTCGTTCGCGTTTTTTTTCCGGGAAATTGCTTTTTTGCTGAATATTCGAAAAAAAAAAATAAAAAATACGAACAAAACTTAAATATAGTTAAAAAAAAAAGTAAAACACAAGACGAAAAATTGTATTTTATTTAAATTTATTACATTTGGTTTTTTTTTTAGTTTGTTAGTATTTTTTTTTTCGCTTTGAAATAGGAACTTTTATACGCATTTAATTTAGAGTTTTTTTTTTTTTTTTAATCTAATCTTTATTTTCTTCCATTCTTTTACAAATATAAACGAAGAAAATGATTTTTTTTATTAGGAAATGCAATTTTATAGTTTTCTAGGGCTGGGTAAACAATTTTTGTGCAAAAAAAAAAATGATATTTTTGGATATTTGTTGTTATTTTCTGAAAACAAATTCAATTTTCTTTTGTTTTTTGTATTTTAGAAGGAAAAAACAATTTAAAAAAGTTTAGTGTTACTAAAAAGACAAAACAAAACAAAAAAAACCCCTCATAATAACAAAAAAAAAATTGTATAATTTTTTTTAAAAAATTTTTGAAACAATTCTTAGTGCTTGGAACGAGTAGTAGTTTTGGAACCTTCCTAAAGGGTTAAGTTTCTTGAAATTAACAAAAGATTTTTCGATTTTAAATTGATGACTACTGCAGATGATTGGAACCCCCATCCTCCCCCCCCACCTTAGTCAATCGCCTGCGAATGGGATGGTTGCAATTGAGCACGCATATTTTTTAAAGTGTTTTGATTCGTAAATTTTTAAGTATTTTTTTGCGCCAGAAATTGGGACAATTTTTTTTGTGGCTTTCCCGAATTGTTTCTAAATTCTTTTGCATTTTGTTGTCTTTTTTAGAACAATTGTTTCGATGATTTTTTTTTTTTTTTTTGAATTTGTTTTGATAGAATCAGGTTTAAAAAAAACAAAAAAAATTGAGTGAATTATTAAAAAATATTTTAAGTTTATATTAAAATATTTTGTTAGATTTTTTTTTAAAGTTATTTACGTATATAATTTTTTTTTGATATGTTTTTTTTAATGTTAAGTTCAATTTTTTTTTTTTTTTGGTTTTTTTTTTTGTAAAATTTGGTATAAAGGAAAAATTTGTTTCAAGATAAAAAATTGTTCTTAAAATTTGGGGTATCGAAAACCATCATCAAAACTTTTGGAAAGGGGTGTGGGGGGGGGGGGGGGGTGGACGAGGGGTGGGTTCATTGAGCGCTTGTACTTATCCATATGAATGTAAAAAGGAGAAATTATTTCTCGAATAAGATAAAGTTGAGGTGAGGGAAAAGAACGAATAGCGTAAAAAAAACTAAAAATGATGAAGTTATTCAGGGCGCTGGGAGGGGAGAACAGCTAACCCCACCTACTAGGCTTGACGACTTGAAAGGCTTTGTTTCGAAAAGGAGTCTGTCCCGACCTCGTTCCTAGCCCAAAACTGATAGTGTGGTGGATAGGGGGGGGGGGGGGGTGCTAAATGCTTTGCCGCTTACACATCCACATCGAATTTTCCGAGAGAGCCAAATTTCAATATTGAATTAGAAAAGTAGCGGCGATAGTTCTTCACGCTTCATGTCATCTCGTCGTACACACACCATCGAATGTACTCGAGAGATCTCATTGTCAGACCGGCTCTCACGGTCGGTTGACGCGACGCATTGCTAAGTGTACTAGTATTTGAAAACGATTTGAACAAGGTGAAATCGCGGCTCGCTCTGAATCGGAATATTATTTTTTTGAAAGCAAACGTGTAGCACATTGCCCCGCGAAGCATTGCCAAGTGTAACAGTAACCGAAATCGATATCCCGGCGTACTTGCCAAGTTTGCTCTGAAACGGATCATTTTTTTTTTTGAATGCGAACGAGTAGTGCATTGCCCCTCGCGAAGCATTGCCAAGTGCACCAGAATTCGAAAGCGATTTGAACAAGGTGAAATCTCGGCTCGCTCTGAAACGGATTTTTTTCTTAAATCAAACGTGTAGTACATTGCCGCGCGAAGCATTGCCAAGTGTAACAGTATTCAAACGCGATTAAAACAAAGCTCGCTCTGAAACGGATTATTTTTTTTTACGAACCTCCTCAACTTTCTCCCCCACCCCTCCACCCACAACAAAAACATTTCGAATAGCTCATCAATCAACTGATTTTTTCGATCTATAGCGCAACAGCTTGTTAGTAATAAAATCATAATAAACAAAAAAAAATAAATTGTTTTTCTTCTAAAATTGAAATTGCATTTGGTTTTTTTTTGTTTTTTGCCCCAGACTTTTTAATTAACTTTTCATTGCATACCACAATAATTTAATATTTAAAAAACAACAAAAAAAATCAAATTAAAATGAAAATATTTTTCTTAAGGTTTCTGTTTTGCGAGTTTTTCTTGTATCTTCTTCATCATATCATATTTTTGGTTTTCTTTTTTCTTTTTATTATTAAATAATTAAATATATATAATTTGGTTTTTTTTTTGTTTATATAATTTTATAGTATTCTTGTTTTTGTTTTTTTTTTTTAAGTACTAAATATTAAATTTAAATTAACTCATATTTTATTTTGTTTAATTTAATTTAGTTGTTAATTTTTATTTGTTTTCACATATTTTTGCGAGGATTTGAATATTTCTTTTCAGTATTACAATTAGGTTTACATTTTAATAATACTCTAGTAGTCATGTATATATTTATAATATTTATATTTAATTAATAGTTATGTTTGATTTTTTTTTTCTTTTTTTTTTCTTTTGTTTCCCCTTTTCTATTCTATTATAAGGGTTACATTTTAGATAAGGTTCGAGTCTTTGATAACAAAATAGGGTCAAACGTTTTGTGTTCATCAAACTTTTGGTAGAGAATCGCGCAAAGTTAGAACAAATAATTTTGTTGTATTGAAGTGAAGTTTAAAAGAAATACAATACAAATTCGTGGTTTTAATTTGACAGTGTATTTCTTTTTTTTTTCCTAGTGAACGTAGATTTTCAAATATGATTACCAACAGAAACAAATGTGTGGGAGTCGAATCATATTTTAACTTCATTTGTTTTACGAATTCTCACGCACAAATATGTGTAGAATTCTCTTTTGTTGCTGTGATTTATTGTTTGTTTTTGTTTGTTTTTGTTTGTTTTACTTAATGTTTATATAAAATAATACGTACATACTTATAATTAGATTGTTGTTAGTTTTTTTGCTTTTTCTAATTTTTTTTATAATTATATATATAATTAATAAATATATTTCTGTTTCATTTTTATATATATATATAATATATATAAATATTGTTGATAAAAATTAGGAACTATGTTTTCATATCTTTTCGTGTCGAATTAATATTTTGTTGTTTTTCTCGAATTTCGTCAGGGTACGTGACGGGTAGTTTTAAATGAATTCTCTCGTTCTTTTCATTTATTCAATTATCTTTTTTTTATATTCTATTTATTTATATAACTACTTATTTCGTTTGTTGAATAAATGAAATGTTTAGACTATTATTTGTGTGTGACTGAGTTGATTTGCTATTTTGTTTATAATATCCCGAATGGGTATTTTTTAATTCGCAAATAAAAAAGAAAAAAAGAACGTAATGAAAGTTCAGAAAAACAGGGAGAAATGCCTAAAAAGGTTTTTCAATAATTTTCATTTATCCCGAATTCGATGTAGGCTTTCACTTTTTCTTCTAAAAAAAAAAACCAAATCAAAATCAGAATGTTGTAAACAAAAGTTCAGTTTTTTTCAGAAAAAGGACTTTAACAAACCGCCCATCGAATTAAAGGCAACCGCTCTGCGTTGGAAAACTAAGTCACGAAAATCCGATCAAATTTGAACGAACTGGATTTATCGAAGTCATATACAATATCGAATTGCAGTACTGTATCGGGATTGGGTGTTTCAGTAGGAACGCTCGAAATTTGTTAGGTTATAGCGGCCATGATTTTCAAGCAATATTCGCCGAATTTGTTGTGAATTGTTCAGTAGGGAATGGCAAATCACCATGAAAGGTTCAAGCGTTGAACAACGTGTGCAATTCATCGAATTTTATTTTCAAAATTGGAGCTCCGTTCGAAAAAACGTTGCGCGCATTGCGTGATTTTTAACGACGAAGCCCATTTCTTGACGAATGGATGTGTGAAGAACCAAAATTGTCGGGATTCGGGACGATACCAATCCACACGAGACACACAAGCACCAAATGCATCCCGAGAAAGTCGCTGTTTGGTGCGGATTTCTTCCAAAACGAAACTGGCATTGCCGGAACCGTCAAACAATCAATTATAAGGATACCGACGACATGTGGTTCGCGCTACATACCACACAGCACATATCACGATGGACATTCTGCGCGAGCGATTTAAACTGGCCGTGAACTAGCCACCGCAATCGTGCGATTTAATGCCTTTAGACTTATTGCTTTGGGGCTAGGTCGATGCGTACAATCCGCAAACAATTGATGATCTTCAAGTGAACGTAACGAACACCATCCAGCAACAGTCGTCGACAATTGGACCTCTCGAATACGTGCCGCCAAGCAAAGCCGGGGCGAACATTTGAACAACGTTACGTTCCACACTTAATGCCATAAAATATTCTTTCAAATAAAAAAAGAATTGGGTGGACATCTCACTCAAACCTTGTTTTATTAACATTTAAAAATTGAACGTTTTTGTTGAAACACCCTATAAAATTTAAATTTTCATTTGGTTTTATCTGGCCGTAATTTTGCGTATTTTTTCAACTCCTTTTCGCATTTAAGTTGTAATTTTTTTAAGTCCGAAAAGCATACGATTTTTTTTTTATCATTTCTCAAATTTTCCAAAGTCCGAAAACATCGAAAATATTCAATCCAAAAAAATGAAGCGTATAATTTTTCTAAAGCAAAATGAAAAAAACAACTTTCCGAAATTCGGGAAAAACCAAAAATCGATCAAAATCACGACAATAGAAAAAGTTACTTCTATTCAGGAGGCCAGGGCCCGATTTGGGCTGTCGCGCCATTGATGACGACTGAAAAAAATGGAAATGGGGAATGGAACCCCCAAAAAATTTCCATTCATTATAAAATCCGAAAACATCGAAAAAATTAACCCCAAAAAATATAGCATGTCTTTTCAAGAAAAAAAAAAGATTTTTCTAACTTTTCATTTTCAAAAAAAAACGAAAAATGTTTACTCCAAAAATTTGGTATGTGATTTTGTCAAGGAAAAAAATATATTGCTGTAACTTTCCAAAATCCGGGAAAATTTCAAATCCAACAAACGTGGAGAACCTTTAAAAGAAAAATTCTAACTCGCAAAATTTACTACCAATTTTTTTCAAGAAAAATATTTCTCTTACTTTCCAAAATCTGAAAACATCGCAAAAAATTCGCAAAAGTTCGCAAAAATTCGCATATTCTTTTTTTTTTGAAAAGAAAAATGTTCTAACTTTCTAAATTCCAGAAAAATCAAATAAATTTACCCCAAAAGATGTGACATTTTTTTTTTTTAAAAATAGTTTGAATAGTTTGTGTAACCTTCCAAGATTCGCGAAATTGAAAAGTTTTCCCGAAAAAATTTCGCATATCCCCAAAAAAAATATTGCCCTAAACTTTTCAAATTCCAGGAAAACTGAGAAAAGTACCCAAAAAAAAAATGTTCCATTTGCTAGAAAAAAATTTCTATGATTTCGAAAATCCGGGAAAATTGATCAAAAAAATACCCAAAAAATTTGACATAGTTTTATACTCTGACTTTCCCTAAATCCAGGAAAATTGAAAAATAAAAAAATTTCCAAAAAATGAGGCGGTTTTTCGCGAAAAAAAGACTTTCGGACTCCAAATCAATATGTTCAACGTAGCAGCTACCCTGAAGGCTCAAACAAAATGAAAATCCAATAAGGGGGCTGGAGGTGTAATTTTGCGATTATTTTTTAATTCAATTTAATTTAATTAGCAGTTCAATTGAAGCCATCGAAGAATTCGAAAAATGAACAAAATTTCAATTTTAATCGGTCACAATCTCGTCACTACTTTTTCGTTTTATGTACACATACCAACAAAAAGAAAAAAAAAACAACAAAGACATTTTTATATTAATAAACATTAAAATCGAAAAAATACCTTAAATATTTCTAATTTAATTAAATTGCACATTTTATTTAAGTTTGTATACTGAACTTTATAAATTAAAAGAAAAAAAAAACAAAAACAGAAAGCGAATAACAAAAATTAAAAATCAGAAATTCAAATTTTAAAAACAAAAATCTCACAAAATATTCAAGTGGAAAAAAATGCAATAAATTCAAAAATCCGCGCGCGCGCGCTTCTACATTTTGAAATAGACAATAATTTTTTTTTTTAGTAGAATTAAAATAATAAAAAAATATAAGAAAAAAAAAAAAGATCAGACACAGCCAATCCTACAATAGAAAATTTCTGTGTTTGTGTCCATTTGGTTTTTTGGCTATATACAGGGTGTGCTGTAAAGTTAGGGGGGTGTGTCACAAGTGTTTTAGGGCGCAAAAATCTGTATGTAGGCCGTACACCCCCGTATGTCCGTTTTCGAGATAAGCCGGTTGTCATATCTGTTTTTTTTTTATATTTGTTTATAATTAATAATAATTCCAAACCGTTAATGCCATTTAAATAATTCTTCCCCGGTTTTAAAACCAATTTAGTTTACCTCAATTTATTTTTGTTTTTAATATTTCAACAACTTTCAAACCGTTAGGACTATTAAAAAAAATATCATTATTTTTAATGTTATTAATATTTTTAATATTATTAATATTTTTAATATTAGCAACGTCCTTTCAATTTAAATAATTTTTCCACATGTGCTTTGTTGTTTCTTGTGGGCGAGGGGTAGTTTCAGACCCCAGCTGCCCCCGGAACTGAACAAAACTGTTTTTCCCCCGAACATATATTTGCATCGTTCACACGACTGACGCTTTATCGTCTTCAGTTTCGGAAATTATCATCCCTTAATACAAACCGATTTTACCTGTTGAGCAACTCTTTTTTTCTTAAGAGAGTGCGATATAAATTGACGCTGTGTCCCGCGATTCAATAAACTGCAGTTGGTTGTTGAGTTAAAAAAAAAAAGAATTCCTCAAATGATGAAATGGTTTCAGTTCAACAAAAGTAGCTTCTGAACTAATTAAGTCGATGCGATAAACCTAAGAATAAAAAAAATAAAAATAAATAAAATAAAAATAAATAAAATTAAAATAAATAAAATTAAAATAAGAAATAAAAAAGTGACAAACAGATTTTATTATATCAAGGAAAAAAAATTTCGTTAACATTTAGTTGAGCAACTCTTTTTTTCTTAAAAGAGTGCAATACAAATTGACGCTGTGTCCCGAGATTCAATAAACTGCTGAATTCCTCAAGCGATGAAATGGAAACAAAACTAGCTTCTGAACTAATTAAGTCGATGCGATGAAGCCTAAGAGTAAATAAAATATAATAAAAATAAATTAAAAAAAATAAAAATAAATTAAAAAAAAATAAAAATAAATAAAAAAAAAACCAAAAACAAATAAAATTAAAATAAGAAATAAAAAGGTGACAAACAGAATTTATTATATCACAAACCAAAATTAAGTTAACGAACACCGTTCTTTTTTTGGTTTAGATCCAAAAAAAATGAAATATCAGTTTTTTTTTAATTAATGCTCCAATATTTTTACGTCCAAATCGAAATTTTTTTTTGAGTAGCATTAACAATTCGGAAGTTACATGAAAACGATTTAAAAAAAATGGGCATATCTTGAAAACGGGCATATCTTGAAAACGGGGCCCTATTTTTTACATGGCATGTTCCGCTACCGAACTTTACAACAATACACCATGTAATACTATAGACTTTTTTTTTTTTTTACAATAAATTCATTTCGAATAAATTTAAAAAAAAAAAAAAAAAATTTTTTATTGCGTTGCTGATTTTATTTTACTTATTTTTCAATTTTTTTTTTTTCTTCCAAATTCATTTAATAGTTTAGCAGCTGTAGTGTAATAAGTTTAAATATTTTTAATAGTTTACAGAGTTGTTCTGGTTTGAGTAGTTATTTCTATCAATTTTTTTTTTTTGAGTACCCTTCGCGTGTACTGTTTCAGTACTGCTTCAGTATTGTTCATGTTTTTTCGTTTTTAGTTCTTTTCTTTTTTTCTTTTTAGTTTTCTTTTATTTATTTAATTAAGTGCAAGTGCTTAATTTTAAAGTTTTCATTAATATGTTATTCAGTTTAATTTAAATTTTTTTTTTAATATTTAATTTATATTTAATATATAGGAACCTTGATTTTTCATTATTTTTTAAAGTAATGTAGTAGTTTGTTGTTGTTGTTTTTTTTTTTTATAATGTATATATAATCTATATTAAGGTAGTAAATTAATAGTTTTAATGTATTTTGGTTTTCGTTTTAAATTCCTAGGTTGTTTTTTTTTATTTTTAATATATTTTAAGTCATCATATCATCATTTATATCATCATTTTAGTCATTATCAACGTCATCATCATATTTGATTGCTAAGTAGCTTGTTGTTTTGATTTTATATTTATAAATCATCAGTAGTAGTCAATTTTTTAGTAGTTTTTGTTTTTCTTTAAACATTAAACTTGCCGTTTTTTATAACAAACGGTTATTTTGTTTAAATATATTTCAATTATAATAACATCAAGATATTGCTCAATTTGATTAGGTAGCAAAGTAAAGACTTTGGTGTTTTATTACTTTAATGTGTGTTCTCGTTCGTATGGAAGATTAGGATGTGGGGGAAAGGGAGGGAGAGGGTTCATGTTATTTTATGTAGCCAAGCGTTCTTTAATATCGGAATGTAGACTGATCTACCTACTAAGTTTTTAATAGGTTTAAAAAGATTTTTAGGAATTCATTGCGATATTAATTTGAAGCATGGATTTTTTTTTATTAACAATTAAAAAACGATGAGTTTCAATTAAACTTTTGATTGGATATTATTTACAATGGACAAAGCAAAAAGAAAATGTGTGTGCGTGTGTAATTTTTTTGTGATTTGATGCGATTTAAATGTTATTTTTTTAAACTAATTATTTGTGTTTTTTTTTTGTTATCATTTTTCTGTGTTTATTTTATGGTTTTTTTTTAGTCAAGTCAGTCAATTTATGTACAAAAATTAATTTTGTATTTATAATCATCAATTTTATTGCTATTCGATTATACGCTAGAGGACATTTCTTTTAGATTCGCACAAAATTTTCTACACATAGTTTTTGTTTTTTTTTCTTTTATAAATAGGAATTAAGTTGTTTAATTTTGAGTGTGTTTTTTTTTTATAATAATTATCATTAGGTAGTTAAATTTAAATTTATCTTTTGGTTGCTTTTTTATGCGAGTTTCTACGATTTTAAAGTTTCGGAGCACAAATTCATCCCGTTTCTTTTCATCATTTTTAAATTCTAAAAGGAAAAAAACGAATTGGTTTTTTCAAGTTCGTCGTAAAAAAGGAAGGAACCGAAATCCGTAAATTATTTTTATTATTATTAGTTTTTTTTTGCGAGAACTATAGCTGTTTCCTCTTCATTGTTGTAAATATAATTTTAAATACTCTATAAATATCAGTTGTTAATATTTTCGTTAATATTTTGAGTTAGGAATCAATGAAAAAAGCGAGTATGTGTTTCGTAGTTTTTTTTTGATTGTTCTTTTTGTTTATAATTTTATGTTTTTATACAAGTCAATGACGAAACCTAATTATATAAAATCATTTAATTTAGGCTTTAATTCTCTAATACATGCTTACTAAAATTTCTGGTCAATACCAACAAGAAGAACCCCATACTTGGCACTACTTTTAGGAAAAAAAAAGAATTTTGTTTTTTTAAAAAACATTATAATAGTGAAAAATAATAAATTAAACATTCAAAATTAAAAAAAATAGTGAAAAATAATAAATTAAACATTCAAAATTAAAAAAAAAATAATATTATAATTGTGGAAAAAATAAATTAAAATAAACGAATTGTTGCAGGACTGTGGAATTTTTGGAAAATTTTTCCGATAAAATTCAATGATTGGTGTGTTTTAAGAGACCTTAAATCAAATTACCAGTAAAACATCAACCCTAAGTCGAGCCACAAAAACTTAAAGAACTTAAATTTCTCCCCTCTGACTACCGAGAAAACAATAAAATCGAATTTTCATGACCGAAATTCGAGTTATAAAGAAATTTCGAGTTGGAGAAGTTCCACTGTAATTTAAAGAAAAAAACAGAAAAAATTAAATCGGAAATTTGACAATATTAATTACAATTATTATGCATGTGTATATATATGTGTGTTTTTTTTTTATCTAAACTATCACGAGCTTAAGGTTCAATTTTGTTTTCACTTTTATTTAATTAAAAAAAAAAAACGGTGGGATTGATTATACATTTTATATTATAAATAGTTTTTTTGTTTCTAATTTATTTCATTTTATAAATTTCTAGTTGACGATTGTCTCTTTTTATTTGGTATTGACCTGAAGAGGGAAGAAGAGGTGGAGCGGTGAGGGGAGGTGGAGCGGGTAGGAGAGTAGGGGATGCATTAATAAAGAAACCAGTAAAAAAAAACATTTTTACATTTCACAAAGTGAAAGAAAAATCGTAAGAGTTGCATAAAAAAACATTAAATAAAAATTATTCAAAGAAAAAACAGAAAAAATTTTATTATATAAATTAAATTAAATTAAATAAAAAATAGAATCAAAACGAATCAATCGAATTAGAAGCCTAAAAAAAAACACCATTCTAGAGCAACTGTACGTCGTCTCGTCCCGTAACCGCTTGACCGCGACGATTGTTTAAACAATTGTCAGTTTTATAAATGTTTATAGTTCGCGAAGACATAAAAACGAAAATAAACAGGAAAAAATAGGAACTTGTTTTTTTTATTGATTTTTTTTTTTAAAATTCAATGCAAAATTTCTTAAATTTTTTGAAAATTTTGATTTTTTTTTTTAATTAAACATTTAGGATTTGAAATACTGCCTGAGGGGTCTCAACTAACAAGGTCACGGGTGATCTATTTGCTTTGTTTGCTTGTTTGGCAGTATTTTGCGATAGTATATTTAGTTTTTTTTTGAGTATTTTGATTTTGCTTACGAGTCATTTTATTCGCGACTTGGAATAATTTTTTAAGAGATAATTTTTTTGTTAATTTTAATTATAGTACATAAAACTATTCCTAGAATTTATTATAATAATGTAATTTATTTATATTAGGTTTTAATATAAATATATGGAACTTGATTTTCATTATATAGGAAACATTGTTTTGGTTTTTAATAACTAATATTTTATGTAGCTTTTTTTTTTATATATATATAAAATAAATTATTTCTTAATTTATTTAATTTCCTGTTCGACATTTTGTTGTAAGACAAAAAAAGTATTGTCGTGATTTTACGGCTCAATACTTTGAAATAATGTCCGCGTGTTTTTTTTTTTTTTTTGATATCATAATGGCGATTTTTTGATGATAGCGTTGCCAGCTCTGAATCAAGTTTTCATCCTCATCCTTTTCATCAATTTTCACCGAATGCCTCTTTGTTAATTTGATCTTTTTTTTTTAAATGTTCTTTCGTAGTTGGTCTGTAAAAAATTACGGGGTTTTTTACAGGTTAGCGGTGAGAATTTTTCGATATTTGCGTAGAGTCACCATTATTCAAATCCGTTCGACGACATCCATAAAAAAAATAACAACATTCAACACATCACTCAACTTTCAAATTCATTTCGACAAACCATTCGACAGAAATTTCACAGGGTGTCTACGCCACTGTACTTCCCGGAGCAACTGTCTCTCAGCCCCTTCCTTTGCTGCGCCACCTGGATGTGACAGTCTTAAAGTTTTGATGAAGTCGTGAATGTTGTATGGTATACAGTTCGCGAGGTATTCAATTTTAGTTGTTCGATTTTAGAGATTGTGAGGGGTGGGGGGGTGGTGTATAGAAAACGAAATTGTACAAAGAAGAAAGTAAGGAAACTAGTTTCGGGAGTATTTTTTCGAAAAGTGATCAGGCGGCGATTAAACGACGTCTTGGTCGGAAGGTCATAACAGGGGTTGTTTCTTTTATACAACCTCAATTTGAACTTTTTTGGTAACAGCTCAAAAACCGTCAATTTCTCGCGAATAACTGCTGGTCATTAAATTCAACTAAAAAAACATACTGCAGTCACGATCGGCTGCAAGCCAATCGTATAATACTCTAGATGAATACTGAACTCCGATTTATATTGTAGTTGGGGATAAAGTAGAATTACGTGTGTGCATGTTGTATGTCCTTTATTGAGGACTGCCATTAGATTGCTACTCCAACCTAAAAGACAATATTCAGACATTCATTAATGTATAAGTTCATATCTTAAACTGGGTAAGTCATCGAACAAAAATGTCCTTTTTAAAGGACTTTCACATGGGAGGTGCAGGAAGGACTCACTCGATTTCTTACATATTTATCCTTTTCCTTGGAACCATTTAAAAATGAACGTGTACAAAATTTCAAATTCGTAGCTTGAAGCGTTCAAAAGTTATCGAAAATATTGTTGAACACGTTTCTTAAGGACATTTTGTATGGCAGCTATCAGAAGGAGTAAAAGGATTTCGCTGATTACTAAACTTGAACTTTGTTTTTACTCAAAACTAATTTGTACAAAATTTCCAATTCATAGCTAAAAGATAACTTGAGTTATAGTAAGTTCCGTAAATTAAGTGAAGACGTTTTGACAGGATATTTGTATGGCAGCTACACGAAGGACTAATAGAATTTTCTTCATAATCATACATTTAGCTCCAACTATTGGAAAAATAACACATACAAAATTTCAAAGACGTAGCTTAAACCCTTCTGAAGTTATCGACCAATATTCTTGAACACGTGTTTTAAGGACATTTTGTATGGCAGCTACCCGAAGGAGTATGACGATTTTGCCCGTTAACGAACTTAGCCTTACAAATTCAACCAAACATCCAGATTCAAAATTTCATGATCCTAGGTGAAGGCGTTCTTGAGTTACCGTGCTAACGGACAGACGGACGGACGGACAGACGGACGGACGTCAAGCGGATTTGAGGTTTTTGGCCACAAATAAACAAAAAATAATATAAAACTTTTTTTCGTCCGTGGCTTGGTTCTATGCGTTATAAACTTTTGGGCTGGATTAAACTTATAATACTCTATATGATTTCATCTAGAGTATAAATAATGTGATTCTTCCATAGTTGCAGTGACCATAATTTAGTTATTATAACTATATTAAAATAGTTATGATTGTCCTTGCCATAGCTTATAATTCACACAAACAAACTATGGTTGCAATAAACATATTTAGTGATTTTAAATTAATAACGTCGGCCTAACCATGCTTGTTACATGATGTAATAGTATTTTATGAAAACAGCAACTATATTCCATAATCAGTACAACTATAGAAATTTATTGAATATTTCTCACAACTATACTATGGTTTGTACCATTTTGCACGATGATATTACAAACATATTATGGTTATCGAAATTATGAAACAAATATGTATGTCATAAAAAGACGAAAACCACAATTTCTTCCACAGTAAAAGATATCGTTCGTGAGTTAGGTTCATTTATAGTTGTGCTTACAAGCGAAATGTATTCAAGTGAAGTTGAAATTTTAAAATTGAAGTGTTAATAATTAAGAAATATGTATATGTATTGAAATTTCTTATTTTATATAGGAATTTTATATATGAAAATATATAGTATTTTTCCAATTATGAAAATATATTTATATTCAACTTACTATAAATTTTTAGTACAATTTACTCTTGAAGATTTGCAAAATAAAAATATTCATAAGAAAATACGCAGTTTTTCCAGTTATTTATTTATTTAATTTATTATTACAAAATCCTCTAGCTGTACAGAAATGTGGACTTCATAAATTTTCAGCGATCTGGGAAGACATTTTATCCGGCATTTGACGGGTCTTATCTACCACACAGAGACAAGAAATAAGAAAGTAAGTTTGTAATGAGAAGTGAATCCAATTTTAAAGTGAGTGAGGATCCCCAGTGCCATTTTACTTTATTATTTTCTAATAATACAGTATTGTTATCGATTTTTAAAAAAAAAAATTTGCTACCCTGAAAATTTTTTTTTTGGCGTTTCATGACTCGTAGACACGAAAAAAGCAAAAAAAAATTTCAGTCCGTCTGTCCGCCGTACGCCGTACGTCGTACGCCGTACGCCGTACGCTAAACGTTTGAAAGCTTATAGCTCTCAAACTCTTTGAGCTATTAAGTTGAATTTTTTTTTGTTGATAGACTGAGCAGACCCCTTCAAGTGCCCACCTTTTGAATGGTGGGGGTTTGAGGGGAGAGGTGGGGGAAGCGTTTTGGGCGAAAAATTTTGGTTCCTAGATCTCAGTAACCGCTTAGGGTAGGAGGCTGAAACTTGGAATTTATAGAGAACATCAATAGTGGACCCATTTGCAAAAAAAAAAGGAGGATATTGGTAAAGGCGTGTGGGAGTTGGGGGAATAATAATGCGTTTAAAACGCTCGAAAGCCGAGATCGAGACATTCTAAAATCCATATCTCCTAATTGGTTAATGTCACGAAATTAAAACTTGATGGACATCTGTGGGCATACTAGGAGAAGAGATCGGAAACAAATTTTTGAGAGGGGGTAGTGGCGTACGGAGGTGGGGGGTGAAAAACTTTAGATTACGATATCTCACGAACCAATTACACCAGAAAAATAAAATTTGGTTTTCGTCTTAAAGTTGACAAATAAAGTTTGCTGAAAGTAAAATTTTTTAAGGGGGCGGTGGAGTATAGAAGTGGAGGGGATAAGAATTTTTCTAAAATATCACGTCTCATATCTCAAGAACAGTGTAAGGTAGATGCTTAGAATTTTTAGCGAAAGTAGGCCAAATAAACCCCTAGCAGAAAAAAAAATTTTGGTGGTGAGCGGGTAGAGGGTGAGGGTGGGGGAGGATGAAAAGGAAAATGTTTCGATTTTTATATCTCGAGAGCCTATAAAGATATAAAGCTAAAACTAGGTATTTGGATAGAACTATAGTAGTAGCATGTTGAAAAAATATAATATTTTATAGTGGTAGTATGGTACGGGGGTGGGTGGTGTTTTTCCTAACTATAGAACGGCTTATGCTAGAAAGTTGAAACTCAATATGTATATGTAAGTCAACTAGAAAAGTCTTTTAGATTGAAAAAAAATTCAAATATCCATTGGCGGACAGAGGGGGAGCGAAAAAAATGATCAGTGAAAATGGAATGCATATATTTTCACGATTTTCATCATATCTATTAGGTCTTTCCAATTATTGAATCCATTTTTATTCTACGGATTTTTCATATAAATACCTAGAAAGCTTTTTCAGGATTTTTCGAAATTCGACCCCCACGATGGTGAAAAGGGGATGTATACATTTTCACGAACTCAGCTATATCCCTCAGGTCTGATTAGATATCGAATAACTTTTTACTTCCACGGACTTGTTTAATAATCACCTAAAACTTGTTTTCAAATGTTTTCCTTTTTCAACCCCTAAGAGGGTATAAACGGGTTGAACACGTTTTCACGAATTCCGTCATATCTCTTAGGAGTGATAAGACATCGGATTGGTTTTCACTTTCTCGGGCTTTCTTTATATGTATATATCTAAAAACCCATTTCAGGATTTTTGGATATTCAACCCCAAAGTGGGTTCAAGGGGGTTGCATATATTTTCACAAATTCTCACATATTTCTAAGTTCTAATGAGATATTGAATTAATTTTTACTTCTTACGGCTTCCTATATAATCGTCAAAAAGTTGATTTCAGGATTTTTAGATATTCAAGATATTCTTAGGATTGATGAGATATTAGATTGGTTTTCACTTCAACAGACTATTTATATAATCGCCTACAAACGCATTTCCGATTTCATGTAATGGCCCAAAACCAAATCACGAAAAACCTCTTGATCACGTAATAACTACGTAGTATTATATTACTACTTAAACTGCGTCCCGGAGTATAACCCAATTATGTAATTCATATTTTATATGTGGCAACGGCGTAAGTATTCTAGCGCGACCCCATTCTACCAATTTTTTTAGGTTTTCAGTCACATAGTAACCTACACCGCATTAATCTTAAACGCGTTCCGAACTTCTAACCGAAAAATAATAGAGTTGCGCCCAGACTGTTGGCAGATTTTTATAATATGATAGTATCTTAGTGTTCACAGCATTATGAAAGAACCATACACCATTGTTTGTCTCAACCTTAGCTCTGTTTGAATCAAATATATTAATGTTTCTTAGGATCGTAATTCTAGTTCTCACAACCATGTTCTGTAATTGTTACAACCATTTATATGATTGACGTAATTAGAATATGTTTATCATAACTAAAGTCATAAGATACTGAATGTTCAACAGAACATAAGTTAAGTTGGTAGAACCAAAACTATGTTTGCGTTAACCATACAACAAGTTTTCGTTTGTTTGATTCAATCATAACACATTTCTCAGAAACATAACCATAGTTGTAATAATCAAATTACAAATATTTTCATGATTGATATAATCATACTATGTTTAGAGCAACATGACAGTAAAGTTAGTACAACCATAACATCACTCATCAGAACTATCTTACATCTTGTAACGAGGTTCACGCAACTATAAATTCAACCATAGTAAGGTTCTCCCAAAATATGGTTACCACAGTCATATTTTTTCTTTGAGTGTACACCTGGCAACACGAATTTATCTATGAACGCAATGATACCGGAATATGAAATTATTTTACTTCTCTATCAGCTTACAGTGCAGTGAACGTTTGCAGTTCATATTTAAAGTGAACCAAGTATTTTTATTGTTTTTTAAAATTATTTTTTTAAAAAATGGGTCGAAAATCAACTGAAACTTCAACTTCTGAGCGAAAAATAATAATTAAGCTTATTTGTGAAGGAAAATCTTTGCGAGAAACAGGGCGTATTTTAGGTAGGAGTCATACAACAATTCAAAGTATTGTAAATAAATATAAACATTAAGGAACACTCCTAAATAAGGAAGATCGTGGGAGAAAAAAAAAATACTTTCGGACCATAATGAACGAGTTATAGTACGAAAAGTGGAACAAAATCCGAGTTTAAATATTAGGAATCTTACTGAAGATATGGCCCAAATAATCCAAAAACCTATTTCTTTTGAAACTGTGAAAAGGACATTGAGGAAGTTTGATTTAAATGGTCGAGCAGCTCTCCAGAACCCATTTGTATCGAAGGCCAATAGGAAAAAGAGGATTGAATCTGCCAAAAAATATTTAAATAAAGGTACTGACTTTTGGCAAAAAGTTATTTTCACAGACGAAAGTAAATTTAATGTTTTTGGTCCCGATGGAAGGCAATTTGTGTGGAGAAGGCGTAATACGGAAATGCAAAAATAAAATTTATGCTCAACAGTAAAGCATGGTGATGGAAATGTGATGATTTGGGGCAGTATGCCAGCCGCTGGTGTGGACAAGATGGAATTTTTTGACATGACATTGGATAAAATTATGTATTTAAATATTTTGAAAAGAAACTTAAAACAAACTGAGCGAGATATTGGGATAGAAACCGATTATTACTTTCACCAAGATAACAGTCCCAATCACACAGCGATTGTTGTTAAAGAATGGTTACTTTATAATGTAAGAAATCTATTACGTACGCCACCTCAATCGCTGAACTCAACCCCATTGACCATTTGTGGGCACATTTGGGACGTCAGTTGAGGATAAAAAAGGATTTCTGGAAAAGCTGAGCTCAAAGAGCATATTATTCGAGAATAGGAGACCATACTGCCATCAGTGACCCAGAGACTCGTGAAATCAATGCCAAGGCGATTAAAAGCAGTACTAGATACTAAGGGCTATCCAACAAAGTATTAAATTTTAAAAAATAAGTGTATTTCAAACTTATATTGTAAATTCATTGAAGTGTACGAATAATTTTGTTGAGTTATATTTTATAAGAATATGTTTTTGTATCCAAATTCCTATTAAATAAGCACGAAAATGTTTAATTTTTTTTATATTATCGTAAAGAACATAATACACAGTTTCCAATTATTACTGAAGAATTTTTATTTTCATAAATCCTATTGCCTTACTGACTTTATAAATTTTACTTTATTATTTTAATAATACAGTATTGTTTTCGATTTTTAAAAAAAAAAATTTGCTACACTCAAATTTTTTTTTTTCACGTTTCATGACGAGTAGACACGAAAAAAGCAATAAAAAATTTCAGTCCGTCTGTCCGCCGTACGCCGTACGCCGTACGCCGTACGTCGACCGCTGTACGCAAAATCGTTTGAAGGCTCGTAGCTCCCAAACCCTTTGAGCTATTAAATTAAAATTTTTTTTATGAATAGACTGGGTAGGCCCCTTGAAGTGGCCAAATTTGGAGGGGAGGGGGTGTGAGGGGGGAGGAGGGGGAAGTGTTTTAGACGGAAAATTTTGGTTTCTAGATCTCAGCAACCGCTTATGCTAGGAGACTGAAATTTGGAATTTATATAGAGCTTCGGTAGTGGACCCATTTGCAAAAAAATTGCCGATATAGGTGAAGGGGTTCGGGAGTGGAGGGAAAAATAATGCGTCCGAAACGCAAAAAAGGTGAGATCGACACATTCTAAAATCCATATCTCCTAAACGGTCAATGTTACAAAATTGAAACTTAATGAATATCTGTAGGTATACTAGGAGAATAGATCGGAACCAAAAATTTGAGTGGGGGAAGTGGCGTACGAGGGTGGGGGGTGAAAAGCTTTAGATTACGATATCTCATGAACCAATTGTACTAGATAAATAAAATTTGGTTTGTGTATAAAGGCTGACAAATGAAGTTTGATGAAAGTAAAATTTTTTAAGGGGGCGGTGGAGCATGAAAGTGGAGAGGATAAGAATTTTTCAAAAAAATCTCGTATCATATCTCAAGAACAGTTTAAGATAGATGCTTAAAATTTTTACCAGAAGTAGGCCTAATAGACCCCTAGCGGAAAACAAAATTCAGGAGGTGTGGGTGTAGAGGGTGAGGGTGGGGGAGGGTAAAAAGGAAAAAGTTCTGATTTTAATATCTCGACAACCTATAATGATATAAAGTTGAAACTTGGTATTTGGATAGAGCTATATTAGTAGCATGTTGGAAAAATATAATTTTTTATAGGGGTAGTATGGTATGGGGGTGGGGAGTGTTTTTCCTATCTATAGAACGGCTTATGCTACAAAGCTGAAACTCGGTACGTTTATGTAAATCAACTAGAAAACTAATTTAAATAAAAAAAAATTTCAAATTTTAATGGCGTTCAGAGGGGGGGCAAAAAAAATGATCAGTGAAAATGGTATGCATATATTTTCACGGGTTTCGTCATATCTATTAGGTCTTCCCAAATATTGAATTCATTTTTATTCTACGGCTTCTTCATATAAATACCTAGAAAGTGTTTTCAGGATTTTTCAAAATTCGACCCCTAAGGTGGTGCGAAGTTGGTTGTAAACTTTTTCACGAATTCTACTATATCCCCACGTCTTATCAGATATGGAATATCTTTTCACTTTCACGTGCTTGCGTAATAATCGCCTAAAACTTGTTAAACGGGTATAAACGGGTTGAACACGTTTTCACGAGTTCCGTCATTTCTTTTAGAAGTGATAAGAAATTGAATTGGTTCCTACTTTCTCGTGCTGTCTTCATATTTATTTATTAACTCCTTTCAGGATTTTTGGATATTCAACCCCCAAGTGGGTCTACGGAGGTTGCATATGTTTCCACAGATTCCTGCATATTGCTTAAATTTGATGATATATTGAATCTATCCTTACTTCCTAAGGTTTCCTATATAAGCGCCAAAAGGTCAATTTCAATATTTTTATATATTCAATCCTTAGGGGTGTAAGGAGGTTGTATGCTTTTCAAAGCTTCGACATATTTCTTAGGTTTGATGAGATATTAGAATGCTTTTCACTTCCACAGACTTTTTATATAATCGCCTACAAACCCATTTCTCGATTTTTGGATATTCAGCCCCCAAGGGTTTGCATATATTTTCACAAATTTTGCCATCCCTTAGTTCTGATGAGATATAAAATTGGTTATTACGGCATTTGATGTAATGACCTTAAAACCAATTTCACCATTTTTCGAATTTCAAGAACCAAGGGGTGTGAAGAGTTTGCTTACGTTTTCACAAATTTTTCAAAATCCCTCGTGTCTCATGAGATATCAAGTTGTTTCTTATGAAATCGTCTAAAAACCTGTTTCACAATTTTTTCGAAATTCAAACCCCAAGTGGAAGTAATGGATTTGTATACGTTTTAACAATTCGACTATCTAATTCTGATAAGGCAACAAATTCGTCTTTACTTCTATGGGCTTATAGTGTACATAATATACTGAAATTCGAATAGTCTACACGGACTTTTCAATGTTTAAAATCTTGTTCTAAAAATCTCTATTTTAAATATTTTTATATTAAGGATAAAAATAATTTTCCAAGAAATCTAATAATCTCGAAGCAACTCATGATACACTCCGACTTTGACCGCTCCCGAACTTTGACCCGAAAAATAATAAAGTTTCGCCCAGACCATTGGCAGATTTTTTTTTTATATTATCGTAAAGAACATAATACACAGTTTCCAATTATTACTGAAGAATTTTTATTTTCATAAATCCTATTGCCTTACTGACTTTATAAATTTTTATTCTTGGTGTACGAATACTTTTGTGTATACCTGTATAATATAGTTTGCATTTTCATTATTATGGTTGCTGGTTGCTGTTCACGAATATTTTACTCTCATAAGCCTCTCACACACATAAGGGTTTGTATCGCTTATAACGCTTCCTAGATACCTCAGTTTTTCATTTAAAAAATCTCAGAGGGATAATATTTTTTTTCACGGACTCCCCCCCCCCCTCGAAATTTTTTTCTGGCTACGGCCTTGATTCTCCAAATATACCTACAGATGTTCATTAAGTTTTAATTACGTAACATTAACAGTTTATAAGATATGGATTTTTGAATGTCTCAATATCGGCTTTCGAGTGTCTCGGGCGCATTATTTTTCCCCCCACTCCTTCACCCTTTCACCCATATCGGCAATTTTTTTCCAAATGGATCCACTATTGAAGCTCTACATAAATTCCAAGTTTCAGCTTCGTAGCATAAGTGGTTGCTGAGATCTAGAAACCAAAATTTTCCGTCTAAAACGTTTCTCCCACCTCCCCCCTCACACCCCCACCACTCAGAATTTGGTCACTTCAGGTGGCCTATCCATTCTATCCACAAAAAAAAATTCAACTAAATAGCTCAAAGGGTTTGGGTGCTACGATCCTTCAAACAATTTTGCGTACACCGGTAGACGTACGGCGGACAGACGGACTGAAATTTTTTTTGCTTTTTTCGTGTCTACTAGTCATGAAATCCAGCCCGAAAAGTTTGTAACGCATAGAACCGAGCCTCGGACGAAAAAA
The DNA here is from genome assembly GCA_951812415.1 of Beris morrisii. Taxonomy (NCBI): domain Eukaryota; kingdom Metazoa; phylum Arthropoda; class Insecta; order Diptera; family Stratiomyidae; genus Beris; species Beris morrisii. The sequence goes on along the minus strand of OX638314.1, from coordinate 7,156,153 downwards.
AGTTATATATTATTTTGTGTTCAGTTGTGGCGAAAAACCCCAAATCCGTTTGGTGTCCGTCCGTCCGTCCGTTTGCACGATAACTCAAGAACGCGTTGGACTAGGAAGTTGAAATTTGGTCATCACCTGTAAAATGGAAAAAGTAAGGCTAAGTTCCTTAATGGGCGATATCCTTCCACTCCTTCGAGTACCTCCCATACAAGAGTCCTTAAAACACGTATTCACAATTATTGCTCGAATGCTTCAAGTTAGGAGTTTGAAATTTTGAATACTTAAAGTTCACCATGTTTGAAACGAAAGTTCCGAATATGATGCAAATCGAAAGAGTCCTTCGTGTAGCAGCATACAAAAGTCCTTCAAAAATGTAGACAAGTTACAGAATCCACTATAACTCTAGTACAAGTTAAAGCAGGGATTCAAAATTTTACAGGAATTAGTTTTATATCAAAAGCAAGACTGAGTTCATTAATTAGCGCCATCCGTGGACTCCTTTGGGTAGCTGTCATACAAAAGTTCTTAAAACACGTGTTCACCAATATTGAACGATAACTTTAGAACGCTTTAAGTTACGACTTTGAAATTTTGTATCCGTTGATTTTATAATAGTCGCAGCTGAAGGTATTAATATGAAAAATATCCCGTAAGTCCTTCATGTAGTTGCCATACAAAAATTCTGTAAAATGTCCGAACTTAATTTATAGAACTCACTATAACTCAAGAAATCGTTTAACCATCCATCGAGTGGCCACTATACAATAGTTTCTACCTGTAAATAAAAGGTCATGCAATAATTGTATGTGTACTCCTCATTCCTTTGGTATAATCCCAACTAAAATATAAATCGGAGTTCAGTATTTCATCTAGAGTATCATACGATTGGCTTACAACCAATCGTGACTGCGTTATGTTTTTATTTTTAAAAATCGATCATAATACTGTATTATTGAAATAATAAAGTAATAGATCAGAGACACAATCACTTTAGGGTCCAAAAATCTTCCTTCCCCTTCCACCACTCTAAATCCTCTACCACACTATTTTATCCCCAATCCATTTCATTTGTCTGAGCAATCGCATTAGTTATTTCGTCGGCCAGAAAAAAAGAAATCCTTTTAGCGAATAGAGCAAAGCATTTCAAGCGAAGTTTTTATGATTTCACTCAATCAAAATCACTCTGTGGAAGTTTCCACTCAAAAAAAATTTACAAAATCATTTTGACTAAAATGTTTCGGTTGTGTTCGAATATTAAGAAATAGAAAAATCAATTTTTCCTTTGGAGATGGACCGGCCCTCAAAAAACCTTCTTGCTCCATTTATTCTAAAATTTAAATGCATCTCTGCCATATTTTGCAAACCACTTCAATGAGAATGAAGGGTAGAACTTTAAGGTTCGTTAAACTTCAATAAGATCGACGGGCGACATTTTATGATTTTCGCTTAATCAACATCACTCAATCAATTTTTCACTCAATCGGTTTTTCACTCAAAATTTTTTGAAGAAGATTTTGTTAATAAAAAAAATTTACGAACCATGTAGCCGTGTTGTATTGTTTTCTTGTCAATTATTCTCTCACCTCTTATTTCCCTCCGATTGCTGAAAAGTAAAAAAAGAAAAAAAGAAAGTGGAAATTAGTTAATTTATTAAAACAACGGAAAAAGAATTATTAAAAGTAGTTTGTTGTTAGAAAATTAAAGTAAAATAGAAAAAAGCCCCCCTGAAATCCTTCTTTTTTCTAGTAAGGGGCTGTATCATCCCCTGATACTGGGGTTTAAAATTTTAAAAGAAATACACAAAAAAAAATTACAGAATTTAAATTTATGGCTAAATTAGAAAGGAAAAATAGAGAGGATTTATAAATTTAAGGAAATTTTTTAAAATCAGATCAAGTGAAATATTGAGAAAAGCAAGCAAATTTCATAAAAAAAAAGCAAAAAAAAAACTCACCGAACCAAAATCATAGCGAAACCGGAAAATCGAACACTAAAAATACCTAAAAATTAAAACACAAAACGAAGAAAAAGCCAAATGTGCAGAAAACGTAGCTTTTAACACAAATTATTTAGGAAACAGCAAAGATTAATTTTAGGAAGTCAACATTAAACAAGTTTTGGACAACTTAAAAATTGTTTTGAAAAAAAATACTGTATTATTGAAATAATAAAGTAAAACCGGTACACAGCAACTCCGCCATAGCCGGTCGCAAGCCCAGGTTGAGATAAGGAGGAGCGAGTGAACACATCCTGAATGGCCAGTAACACCAGTGCGTCTCAGGAAGTAGGTCTGAAACCGATGTAGTTGGACTCGCGGCATAGCTGTGAGAACCCCAACACACCATAACCGGCTGAAAGTTGTTCACATGTCTACGTACTATAGACCTGGCCCTCCAGGTTGGGGGTTGGGCGATGGGCTAACAACTCATCCCCGGAAAAAACCCATTGTTCCGAAAGCAGGATTACAGCCTCGGATAAGATTGGATCAACGGCAAACGACTCTGGCAACGCATTAAGGACTATTCTTTTGGATCTTGGAACGCTCGCTCCCTTTACAGAACAGGCGCACTGCGAGAGCTTCTTAATGAAGTTTTAGGATACAACATCAACATTCTGGCGGTCCAGGAAACGAGATGGCTTGGCAGCGAGATTAATGACTTGCGGACACACACAATACTAACTAGTGGAAAACCCTCGGGGAGCGGGGAATTTGGAGTAGCTTTCGTGGTAGATAGCAAATTTAAAAACTTAATCACCGACTTCAAACCCGTGAACGAAAGGTTGTGTGCGATCCGCATAAAAACAAAATTTTTCAATGTATGTCTGGTAAACTGTCACGCTCCAACAGAGGAAAAAGATGATGCAGTGAAGGACATATTCTACAACACCCTAGAACAAACATTTGATTCTTTACCTTCCAATGACATAAAGATACTTCTAGGAGACTCCAATGCAAAAGTTGGACAAGAGGAGACACATAGAGGAACCACAGGAAGGCACAGTCTCCATAATACCACCAATGACAATGGACAACGTCTAATCGACTTCGCAACCAGCAAAAACTTAGTTGTAAGCTCAACATGCTTCCCCCATCGCAACATTCATAAAAGAACGTGGTCATCTCCGGATGGTCGCACTTTCAACCAAATTGACCACGTTCTGATCGAGAAAAGGGCTGCGACCAGCATTCTAGACGTACGATCTTTTCGCGGAGCAAACTGCAACTCCGACCACTACCTCGTAAAAGTGAAATATCGATGTCGAGTGGCATTATGTGGGTACTCGAAAAAGGGCAGGACACCCAAATTTGATATCGATAAACTAAAGGACGAGGCTGTCGCGTTAGCTTATAAGTCAGCGCTACGAACACGCTTTGAAGCGTTACTAACTGACGAAGTGACAACCATCGATCAAGAGTGGACACAGTTGACAGATGGTATCAGAACGACAGCAGAAGAGATCATAGGACTAAAATCCCAACAGAAACGTAATGACTGGTTCGATAATGATTGTAGTGACGCAATAACGAAAAAGAATGAAGCTTACAAGGAATACATTGAAAGACGGACGAGAGCCAAAAAGGAAAGATACGACGAGCTTAGGCGATTATCAAATAAAATCTGCAGACGAAAGAAACGTAAACACAACAATGACATAATTATAAGACTAAATACCGACATGAACTCAAATAATCTACGATCCGCATATACTGCCGTCAAACAAATAAGACAAGGCTATAAGCCACGAACAAACCTCTGTAAAGACAAGGAAGGACGTATCCTTAGTGACGCAGAACAAATTAAACAAAGATGGGTTGAGTACTTTAAAAAGCTGCTAAACCCGAACAGAGTGACGACCGCCGACCCAATTATTACACCAAGTGCACCATCTGATGAGCAGGCATCAACTACGGTACCCACTGTCGGAGAAGTGGAAGCAGCCCTGCGCGACCAAATAATACATAAATCACCTGGAGTTGATGCAATACCAGTGGAGCTTCTAAAGGGAGGTGGCCCATACCTCGCCAATCTCCTACACAAAATCATGCAAAAAATTTGGATTGAAGAAAGAATACCCGACGACTGGCGCCAGAGCATTATATGTCCAATATATAAGAAAGGAGATAAGCTGCGATGTGAAATGTGATGTGTTGTCTACGTCTTACAAAATACTGGCGAAATTAATTCAGAATCGATTAAAGCCTTATACAGAAAGTATTATCGGCGAATACCAAGGTGGTTTCAGAACCGGACGATCGACTATTGACCAGATATTCTCAGTCAAACAAGTGCTAGAAAAATGCTGGGAGTATAACATCGACGTGCACCAGATCTTCGTGGACTTCCAACAGGCATACGATAGTATAGATCGTAATGTACTGTATAAAATAATGCTTGACTTCGGAATCCCATCAAAACTCGTCCGATTAACAAAAATGACCATGACTGACACTGAATCTCAAGTAAGGAGAGCTTGCCCAAAGCTTCCGAACAGAATCCGGCCTGAAGCAGGGAGATGGACTCGCTCCCATGCTCTTCAATCTCGCCCTAGAATATGTCATCAGAAAGGTACCCGTTGATACCAGAAGTACCCTACTAATCAAGTCCACTCAACTAGTGGTGTACGCGGATGACATAAACATCATGGCCAGGTCTGTTCCAGACGCGAAAGAAGTCTTCCATTGTCTAGACTCAGCGGCAAAGGATGTCGGGTTAAGGGTCAATGAGAATAAGACCAAGTTCATGACCCAAACAAGAAGAAACGTGCCAACTAGACAAAATATGACCGTGGGGGACTACAACCTGGAGAATGTGGATCATTTCTCATACTTGGGATCACACCTGGTAATAGATGGCAACGAACGGGACGAAGTAAAACAACGGATCACACTAGCAAATAAGGCGTATTTCACGGTCCTCCCGATCTTAAAATCGAAAAAAGTGCACAGGCTGAGCAAACTTCGCATATATAAGACCTGTGCTACTATATGCAAGCGAAACGTGGACTCTCACCCAAGCGTCTGAAAAATCAATAGACGCTTTTGAACGACGAATTCTTCGAAGAATTTTGGGACCAGTAAGAGACGGTACTGGAATGGCGTATCCGGTACAACAACGAGTTGTATAACATCTACGACGACCCATCCGCATCGACTCTTATAAAATTTCGTAAGCTACAATTGGCAGGCCATATGGAGCGAATGGACGACGGAAGAATTCCCAAACGCACACTGAAAGGTAGAGCTCATGGCAAACGACCGGTGGGAAAACCGCGGAAAAGATACGAGGACTCAATTGACGCAGATTGCAGATCGCTTCTTAGATGCACAAATTGGAGGACGCGGGCGCTGAACCGAGATGACTTCAGACAATGTATCCTGCAGGCCCTGGCCCGATTTGGGCTGTCGCGCCATTGATGGTGATGATGGTACACAGCACATCAGAACTCATACAGAACTCCAGAAAAATTGTTCCGAAATTTTGAAAACGTACCGAATCCTTTCCGGACTTTTGTTCACTCTGTACCTAACCTAACCTCGTCGAGTTCAGTATTTTAGTCTACGGATATTCTTGAGCTTGAAGAGTATTTAAAATCGGTATTAAATTTTGCATTGATGTACTGGCATCACCCCCCCCCCCGTATTCTCAGTCCTTATCCGCCAACATACTCGTATGCATCTAGTTTTAGTTTTAAGAAGGGGCAAGCCATCGCGCAACACTAGGCACCGAAAGAGGGCCCATAGCGATCCCGATTCAGAGCCTCGTAGGTCACTCAATCATTCCTAAAACAACTCAGATCCCTGAAGAACTTGACCAGCTTGTTATGCCCCCTATCGACCTTACATCCTAAAAATTGTCAAAGAAAAGACTACCCAGCCAACTCAGTCGCCTCCGTGCGACCATATGCATCTAAAAGTCGAATTCGTTCTATTAATGAAAATCTTAAGTTACACCGGATACTGTTTCGGTACTGATTTTCTGTTCACTATCGAAACTCTTCAATTTCGAATGAGTGCCGATTTTCAGTATTGCATTTCACTATACCTGTACGTGAGTGTAGCACAGGTTTTTTGTTTTGAATCAGTAGTAAGTTGACTAAGTACGGAAAAACTTCTTGTGTGATGTAAGCGAAATTTAAAATTGCAGACGAAAGAAAAAATGGCGAAAATAAAAATGGACGAGAAAAACAAAAAAAAATACAAACACAAAATAAATAAAAACAACAAAACCAAATTATAAAGTAGAGATTTTTTTTTACATAAATAAACTTGTATGTGTGGATTGTTTCTTTCTTTCTTATTTTTTTGTTTTTTTTTCGTTTTTTGTTTTTGTGCCTCACTATTTTTTTTTTTTTGTTTTTATATAATAATAATAAAAATAAAATAATATACTAGTAGCTATGGGTATGATTCGTGGGGGGGGGGGGGGGGGAGGGGGGAGGCGCTAGGACGGGAACGAGGGTTACGGGAAAAAAAATAAGGTTAGGTATACATACGTAATATAAAGTTTTATACATAATAAAGTAATAATGTAAATTTTTTAATAATTAAAAATAAAAACTAAAATAAAAATTCAAAATTAAAATCAAAAATACTTAGTGGAAAATTGTACAAATATTTTTGTGTGTTTTTTGTGTGTTTTTTTTTTTAAATTTTTATTTGTATTATTTTTGTCGAAGAAACACAAAATCAAAATATTTAAGTTTATGAATTTTTTTTGATTTTTATATGTAAAAAAAAAAAAAAAATCAGTTTTCATTTGTTTTAGTTTACGTTTAGATATTTTGTTTTTGTTTTTCTTAAATTTATTATAGTCTAGTCATCATCGTCGATATTTTCCATCATTTCATCTCAACAACAAAAATTTCTTATTAATAATATATTTAATAGGACTTGAATATTAAATTGTTGTGGTAGGCTTTTTATTTTCAATTTAGTCATTGTTTTAATATTTAAATCATATAATTGATTTTTTTTTTTCACATATTTTCTAATAACTTTCCAGTTATTTAATGTGTTTTTGTTTTTAAATATATATTTCTTTTATTTTATAGTTGTTTTGTTTTTAATTTATAAAATAAAATCTAACTTTATTTCGTATAAATTTTTAAAGTCTATTTTATGATTATATTTTTATTTAATTTGTTTTTCTTGTTTTATTTACTTCTTCTTTTTTTTTTTTAATTTCTTTTAATATGCGAGGTTTATTGTTGTAAAACAATTATTTATAAATATATTTGAATAAATGACGTAATAGAACTAGAAAAACGTGTTTTTTGTTAATTTTTTTCGTGTTGAAAAATTTGCAGACGCCCAATTCTGCATAAAGTTGTGTTTTTATTTTTAAATAAATGCCCTTAAATTGAATTTTATATTTGATTTTTTTAGTTTTTATTTTTATGATACACTGGAAGGCTGTTTTTTATTTTTAAACTATAAACTCTCTCTAATTACAACTTGAAAATAGCACATTAAAATTAAATAATTCTGGAGGTTAGTTTTATGTTCTTATTAATATTTTTAATTATTAGTTTTGTTTTTTAGAAAATAAAAAGTGTAATTTTTTAAAACAAAATATTAAATTAATGTTTAGATTTTAAAATTAATTTCACCGTCAGTTGTTTTTAGGTTTCTTTATCATATTTTCAAATGTTTTCTGTTTTTAATATTATCAGCGTATTTTTTCATTTAGTAATTAAAAAAAAATGTTTATATGAATAATAATGTAAAAATAAAAAAAAGTACTATAATACAATAAAAAATAAAATAAAAATGAACATCACAATAGCAAGGAAATTGTTGTTTTTTTTTAATATGCGAAACAATTTTACTTAATATTATACGGATTTTTTTTTAATTATTATATTTAATTATTAATTTGTTACATTATTTTTTAGGTACGCGTTCTGCTATTTATTTATCTCTCTTTTTGCTATAATTTTAATATACGTTTCTTTTTACTTATACTAAATTAAAGGAAGCGACTGTTTTGTTATTGTTTTACGATTATTATTTATAGTTTTTTTTCCCCCGGATTATTTTGTAACGATTTGACTATAGAAAATTATTGTCAAATCTTTTGGATTGTTTTTCATTTCGTTTGAAAACGAAGCAAAACAATTTATCAACAACAAAATATTGGAAACGAATCGAATGGTTTCGAACAGTGGAAAGTAAGCCATTCAATCAAATGAATCGTTAGTTGAAAGTAGAATTTATCAATGAAACTTTTGATCAAGAGGAAAGTTGATTAATTGAACGGCTAATCAAAAAGTAAGTCTATCAATTCCTAGACCAATTATTAAAAAGTAAGTCAACGGCTGTTAATCAAGAAGAAGTTGATCAATTTAACGGCCGCTGAACGAAACGTAAGTTGGTCCTTAGCGGGATCTAATTAAAAAGTAAGTCGATAAATTCAGCGGCCGTTATTGAAGAAGAAAGTTGATCAATACAACGATGCATCAAAAAAGTAAAAAACAAAAAATACGTCGATCAATTCAACGGTCAAAAAGTAAGCGGATCAATTCAACGGCCACTGATCGTAACAAAGTCCGATCAATTTAACGGCCGTCGGTCAATCTGAAAATTTATCAATTCAACGGCCGCTGATCAAAAGCATATTGATCAATTCTGAAGAAATTTAACGTCCACTGACCAAAAAGTAAGTTGATCAATTAAACGATCTGATCTTAAGAAACGTTTGCTGATTTCAAGATCAGTTAAACTGCTCGCTGATTTTGAAGAAAATTGATCAATTTAGAATTGAAAGATCGGGACGCACAGAAAAAATATCAATTTTGTGTCCGAAATTATAAAAAAAAAAAACGAAAAAGGCAAGCTTAATTAAAACAGCAATAGCATCAAACACAAAAAAAAACCTAACAAAATAACAACTGCAAAACAAACAATAAACTCATCCGTGTACAAATAATAAAAACGTTTTTTTTTTATATTAAAATTGAGTTCAACAATCAATTGAATGCACCAACAAAATTTGACTTAATCAACTCACCATTCATCTGGCTGTAGTTGTACAATTGTTGCAATATCGCCTCCGAATTGTTGATCGGCAACGGTTGATCGGCATTGATCTGCAGCATTAGATTGTTTTCAATCAGCAATTGATGAGCAGCCGAACCAGTTGTTGAAACATTGCTGTTGACGTCCATATCGATATCGTTGTTGATCTGCTGCTGCTGTTGTTGTTGTTGTTGCTGCTGCTGCTGCTGTTGTTGTTGACGGTGCAGTTGTTGCTGTTGTTCATGCTGTTGTTGAACGGCGACGAAATGTTGTTGAATGTGATTGATATTCATCATGGCAACAGCCGTAGCAGCAGCATTCGAATCCGAATCGTGATCCTTGAAAAACATTTTGGCTGCTGATTGGCCGGCACCACCCCCACCGCTAAACAATGGGTTCTGCATGAAGAACTGATTGTAGACGTTGATCGGATCGTGATCCGGTTGAACGTTGATTGCTGCTGATGCTGTTGTCGTTGTTGTTGACGGAATCGAGGCCGCATTGATCGGCGGCGTTGATGAACTAGCCATTGTTGAATTTGGAGGCGGTGTTGATGGAAGAACGGTTGCCGACTTAATCGCTAACGAGAAGCTATGATTGAACGATTGTTGTTGATCAACATCGTGTTGATCGCACGATTCGCTGCCACTGTAGCCGAGAAGATCGCCATTTTCGAGCATTTGCCGGACCTGCGTAATATGCGATGCCGAAAAGACGTGCTCCTGCATATTGACCTTGTGCACGTTACAGAGCTTACAGTCGTCCGGTAACGGTACTATGTCGGAAGATTGTTCGCCATTTTGTTCACAGATGCCGCCCGCTTCGTCCGGATAGGAACGATTGTTGCGATTCTTCTTATCTTTGGCACGTGCATTTTGAAACCAGACCTAAAATCAACCGTTTCGAAAAACGAGACAAGCCGAGTACAAGAGAGAGAGACAGAGAATAAGAGAGAGAGAGAGAAAGAAAATACGTTAATATTTGATTTTTTGGTGAATCGTTTGGTGGATGGTTTGGTGGATTAATTCGCTTCGTTGGTGAAAAGAGTTGGATGAAAACGAACGTTTGGTGGAGGAGTGGGGCAACGGCAGAAATTATAGAGAGAGAGGAGGAGGAGGAGAGAGAGAGAGAGAGAGAAAAATAGGGGCTTAGGCAGCGGAAGTTCATTGCTTATGATTGGTGTAGTTGGTGAAGAGAATATTCTGAAGGAGGTCGGGAATGAAGAGAGGTACGGGAACTTATGAACCGTATGACCAAAATGAACTGAAAAAAATACAAGAAGTGTATTTCACCTACCTGTACCACACGCTTCGGCAATCCAATTTCCCGCCCGATATTCTCACAATCGGTCATCGTTGGTGTTTTAACGTCGTTGAAAAGGGCCCGCAATATTCGCACCTGAACGTTACTCATCTGCGTCCGGAAACGTTTCTTCTGTAAACTTTGCGTACTACTGGCTGGACTGGCCGGCGATCGATCGTTATCGTTACCGCTGTTGTACAATAGCAAGGACGATAAGTCCGGACCGCCACTGCCCATGCCACCGCTGCTGCTCAATTTACCGCTTGTACTGTTGTTGGACGCGTGATGCATGATCATGTTGTTTTCGCTGTCGTAGTAAAAGTCGTTGGTGTTATTGTTGTTGTTATTAAGATTCGGCGTATTATTGTTGTTCGCCAACGAAGGAGACGTTGTCGAAGATGCCGCTACTGTCGTTGATGTAGCCGGCGTTGGTGAATTGTTTGCGTGATGTCGATAATTTAATAAGTCGGATTTTACGGAATTATTATTGTTATTCAGATTGGAGCTGTTATTATTATTATTATTATTATTATTATTGTTTACACCAACGCCTGACGATATTGTCGTTGCAATAAAAAAGTCATTGGACTCGTCGTGATCGTTATTCGAATCGGAATAGCTAACTTCACTCTCGCTCGGCTCATATTTCGGTGTGCTCTTGCTCAAATCCAACGGCAGGCCACTTTTACTTGTTGGTGAAACGTTGGTGATCGAATCTAACATATGCATCGAAACGCCAACATTTGCCGCGATCGTATCGCTAAATGAATGCGGCGAATGAAGTTGATTGTTACTGTTGTTCGACGAATTCCCGATAAAGGTGGCAGGTGTTGATGGGCTGGTGTTGATCGTACCGATCGTTGTCAAGAGATTCGACGTGACACGTGTTGGTGAACTCGATTGTAGCGCCAAATTGTTGAGATTGTGCGTTGCCGAACAGTATCCTAAGCTTTCAAGCGATTGTTTAACATCGGGAATCTGATCGATGTTGATCGGTTGCTTTTCGGGATGTTTGGCCTGAAGATGCGACTCGAGAGCAGATTTAATTTTAAAAATGGCGCCACAATAGGGACATTTCTTGTTGATGATTTGAAGATTTTGACGAAATTGACCTTTACGTTCGCGAGCACGGGAATTTTGATACCAAACCTAGTTTTTTTGGAAGGATATTGGTGAAGTCGATTTGAGCGTTGGATTTAAAACGTTGTTGTTGTTTGTTTTTTTTATAGAAACGAATTACAATAAACCGATGTTGGAAATTGGAGAGAATGGAAAGGAAAAAAAATTGATGAAAAAAAAAAACAGTAATTCCAACTAAATTTCAAGCGTTTTAAGCAACACAAAATAGTGAAAAAAAAAAAACGATCACTCAAAAACACACGCACTGGTTGATGAAACTTCCGAATGTTTAAAGGGTCCTTTTTTATTTTTCTTTCAATTGCTCGATTTCAATTTTATTTTTCCCCCTCTCTCTCTCTCTCTCTCTCTCTCTTTCTCTTCGGATACAACCCTCAAACAACATACAAATGTA